>CAXKVI010000006.1:46540229-47140229 GCA_964058755.1 Campiglossa producta | reverse complement strand
TGTATTTTTGTAAGGTTTTTGGGTTATTCAAGAAACAAAAAGAATGAATTGATATGAAATAAAAAATCTCTTTTCTTATTTTGGTATTCGGCTTCGGTTTCAGCCGAATATAGGATTATGCCGAATATTCGGCTTCGGCTTCGGCCTGAAATTCCAGTTTCGGTCGGACACTAATAGGTATAGATAGGTATACACATGAAGATTAGGGTAAGTAAAATTTCTTCTTCCTTTTTTTTGTCTTAGGTGGGTCACAGCGATCTCGATTCAAATAAAACTGCACCGCGGAAAACCGCCTTTTCCACTGTCATAAATGAGACCTAATATTTCGCATTTAAATGTTATGATCGGACAGTCTACACCATTTCAAGTTGGATTTTAGAAAGCGTCAGTTGGATTTTGGAAGGCGTCGATTGGATTTTAGAATTGTCAATTGGATTTTGGAAAGTGTCAGTCGAATTTTAGAAAAGTTTATTGGATTTTAGAAAGCGTCTATTGGATTTCGGATGGCGTTATTTGGATTTCAGAAAGCGTCAGTTGAATTTTAGAAAAGTTATTTGGATTGTAGAAAGCGTCAATTGTATTTTTGAAAACCGAAAAAATTTAAATTGTGGCTTTCTAAAATACAATTCACGCTTTGTAAAATCCAACTGACTGTAAATTTATAATTTCCAAATGGCGTAAATTGGATTTAAGAAAGTGTCAATTGGATTTTAGAAAGCGTCAGTTGGATTTTGGAAGCCGTCGATTGGATTTTAGAATTGTCAATTGGATTTTGGAAAGTGTCAGTCGAATTTTAGGAAAGTTAACTGGATTTTAGAAAGCGTCAATTGGATTTCGGATGGCGTTATTTGGATTTCAGAAAGCGTCAGTTGAATTTTAGAAAAGTTATTTGGATTTTAGAAAGCGTCAATTGTATTTTTGAAAACCGAAAAAATTTAAATTGTGGCTTTCTAAAAACCAATTCACGCTTTCTAAAATCCAACTGACTGTAAATTTATACTTTCCAAATGGCGTAAATTGGATTTAAGAAAGTGTCAATTGGATTTTAGAAATCGTCAGTTGGATTTTGGAAGGCGTCGATTGGATTTTAGAATTGTCAATTGGATTTTGGAAAGTGTCAGTCGAATTTTAGGAAAGTTAATTGGATTTTAGAAAGCGTCAATTGGATTTCGGATGGCGTTATTTGGATTTCAGAAAGCGTCAGTTGAATTTTAGAAAAGTTATTTGGATTTTAGAAAGCGTCAATTGTATTTTTGAAAACCGAAAAAATTTAAATTGTGGCTTTCTAAAATCCAATTCACGCTTTCTAAAATCCAACTGACTGTAAATTTATACTTTCCAAATGGCGTAAATTGGATTTAAGAAAGTGTCAATTGGATTTTAGAAAACATAAATTGAAATTTTTTTAAGTTTTCTAAAATCCAATTGACGCTTCCTGAAATCCAACTGACAATTCTAAAATACATTTGGCGCTCTCTGAAATCCAATTGACTATTCTAAAATCCAAATAACGCTTTCTAAAATCCAATTGACAATTCTAAAATCCAACTAACGCTTTCTAAACTCCAACTTGAAATGGTGTAATAAGTATTAGTTTGAAATTAGCGTTGAAGCATGGGTTGGAGTGGGCTGAATTCCGGCCACCGGCTGCCGGCATGCATGAAAGCATCGGCTTTTCACTTTTCGGGCCTTTAAATTGGCCAGTAGTGCGTTTCTGTATGTTTTCGTTAAATTAACGAATGTCTTTTTATCGCACGGCTCGTAACGATTTCGTTATGAAAAGTGTTTCTGTATGAAAAAAGTTCACCTTTCGATAGATTCGGTGTGTGTATAATAATGGTAATGCAGTGTTATGAGAAAATGGTAATGCAGTGCGGCACAAGCGCTGCGTGACAAATATGGCATTTGGCGCGCGCCGCTCAGTCCTGTCAGTAGCCTAACGGCTGAGACGTCGCGCCAGTAAGCGAGGGTTTCGAGATCGATTCCCAGCAAATTCTTTGATTACATTTTTAACTTTTTTAAATTTATTTTATGCTGTTATGTTTTTTAATAACTAATTTTTAAAACGATGTCAATAAAATTTAAAATTAGCAAATAATGCATTAAGTTTGAATTTTACACTTGTTATCACTACCATTATAGGCATCGTGAGCGATAAATACAGATCAGGGTTGCATTTTCCGTTAAAATGCTCATCGAAAGGATACAGAAACGCCCTATAGATTAGCGACAGCAACACACTAGCTTCCATTCAATAAGCTTCAATTGATTTTGGGTATGTGTTTGGGTAAAATTTGGCTTCGAGACAAAAAATGAAAACAAAACACTTCTAAAAGTTGTAAGGGTTTCCTTACCGAATTTAGTATTCCTGGTTGATAAGGCTGTCTGATGCTCATACAGCATCCCTCTGTAGAGCAGTGCTGGCCGTCGTAGACTTTTAACAGGCACACCCACTTTACTTAGGTATAGTGCCTCTTCCACACTTGGTTATCTTTGTTTTTTTTGATGTGCTCGGCTCAGCAACTCTTCGGGAAAAGGAGAAGGCCGGACATTTTAAATTATCGATAACTTCCGTATCGAAAGTCATACGTTAAGGTGATGTTACACCCTACATCCATATTGATCTTCCCCATTCATCTATCAGTGGATCGCAAATTCACAATACACGTTCAATATAGATGTAGAGTGTGACAAGGCTCTTAGAACTGATTGAAGGAAGGTTAGATTAGCTACAAACTACAGGGTGTTACGAAGCAGCAAAGAAAATTATAGGTGGATAAAGTGATGAAGTCGAAACTTGAGGGAAAAATAAGTTTCTTTGTTAGGGATAGGATCAGTTGCTTGTAGCTACGGTACATATACCCCCGCCTAGAGTGTTGGTGAGGTCGGTAGCTTCCCCTATCTTTTTGGATATCCTTTTGGTTGTAAATCGCACGCTTTCCTGTTTTAACGTCTTCTAACTCATACAGGCAATTGCCGTTTAGTGCGACAACTTTAGCTTTTAGGAACTTTAGCGCAAACTTGGCACAGAGTTTTTTTGTGGCATCGCTAAGAACAAAATTTCTACGATACACGCTATCGCCTACTTCGAATTTTTCCGCTGAACTTCGCAAATTATATCTTTTCGCAGAACATTCGAAAGCTTTTTTCATATGTTTACAAATTGATTTCCGTATTAATGCAAATTTATCTGTTCTATCAAGAATATTATCATCTAGGGACCCTAATTTCCGCAATAGCTCATATTCGTCACCATGTGATGGCAGTTGCTGGCCGAATAGTGCATAGTATGGGGTACAACCTATTGACTGATGGAAAGAACTTCTTAATGCCTCTGCAATGCTTGGCAAGTGTTTGTCCCATAGCATTTGTTAGGCTGGCAGTGGACATTTCGAATCACGTCTTCAGCGATGGATTTTGGAATCCACAGCTTCCAGTTGTGCACATCTCGCTCAGGTTTACCATTGGCATGTTCGGTTCTTTTATATACTATTTGTATGTCAGGCAAACGACTTTTTATACTCTTCGGACGATTCTATATCAACTAACGGACGGAACTCTAACTCATTGACTTCTTCGAAGTTTTGGCGGGATAAGGTATCAGGAACCACGTTTAAAGTACCTTTTCGGTGCTCTATATTGAACCTAAAACCTTGAAGCTTCAATGACCACCTGGCTAATCGGGTGGATAGGTCGCTTTGGCGCATCAGCCACTGAAGACTGGCATGGTCGGTCACAATTGTAAAGTCTTGCCCTACAACATAGGCCCGGAACTTCTTTAAACTGAGAATAGCTGCGAGGCACTCTAGCTCCGTGACGCTGTAGTTACTTTTGGCCTTTTTAAGTTTCTGGGAGAAATATGCAATTGGGTCGGTTCTCAAAGTTCCGTTTTCCACAATATATCCAAGGTATTTTACCTCAGCGGTGCAGAACTTTCTCTTTTCAACGTTGATGGTTAAGCCAGCTTTTCTTAACTGATGAGCAACTGCAGAGAAAACGGACATGTGACAATCAAAGTCTTCGGACAATATGAGCAAATAATAGACAAAAATTGGTTTTTCAATTGTGGTGGAATGACGTGGTCCCTCAAGCGGCAAAGGGCTTGAGGGGCGTTGCATAAGCCAAACGGCATTATACAGTAACGATACAACGGACGAATGGGGACTGTAAAAAAGTATATTCTGGAGATTTCGGACAAGGGGATTTGCCAAAAGGCTCGGCGCAGTTCTAGTGAAGTGATATATTTTGCCTTTGATATTCTGCTCAATATACCATCAATATGGGGAAGCGGATAAACGTCCTTAACGGTTACGCTGTTTATTTTTCTTGACTCAAGACACAGACGGACTTTATTGGGCTTCTTCACTAATACAACCTAATTTAAGCATCTCGTCAATCTCCCGCGTGAACTAACTTCTCTACCGCGGGAGATATGGGAAAACACCTTTGCTTGATCGGACGGACATTGGGCTGCAGCTTTCTTTTTCGCAATATTTTTAATATACTTTAACTTGACTTGTTGCTTGTCAGTTAGAAAAGGGCATTATCATCAGGTCCTACATCGAGGGCAACCTCGGATATTATGTGGGGCGCTATTCGGAATTTAACCCAAAAATCGACTCCTAAAATAACTTTTTGCGACATACTTGGAATAACGAACTTCAACTCAAAATCGCTTCTTTGTTGTTGGAAATTAGTGCTGAGGGCTTGACATAGAGAAGTCCAGGTGACGCGTTCCACTGACTGTCGGTATCTCCAGTACCAATCTTTCGCATCGTTCGTGAACAGGCTTTGTACGTGTTCGCAAAGCAAATTATAATTACCACCGAGTGTATCGATGACCTGGCATTCGATGCGATAAATAAAACTATCGACCGACAATCGTGAGGATCCGTCGAAAGTAACTCCCCAGTTCGAAATGAGTTGAACTACTCGACCAGAATTCGGTACAGTCGACATATCGCTAAATCGAAACTGATCAATCGCACCATGGAAGGTTTGGTTGGAGTTGTTGGGCAAATGAGGTATGTCCCTAGGCCAGAATCCCGTCGAATTGTTGTTCGGCGGACCTATTGGGACATGGTTAGTCCCTGGGCTATGATTATCCACGGGGTGAGCTGCTGGTGCACCTGGATTTTCCCTATTCATGTTTAGTCTAGCTAAGACATTGGCAAGGGTACTTTCAAGCCTCTGGTCAATCAGGTGTGCTACTCTGCTCTCAAGGGTTTCATGGCAGATTGCACAGTCATTGTTCCGTGCCTTATCCTGACTATACGCGATTGTAGGAAGAAGCAAAACTAAACCAAAGAAAGCTAACCTTATACGTGGAAGAAGAAGACAGCCCAAGGATGTAGCAGTGAAACATTCCCGAAGGCCAACTACCTAAACACTCCCAAAAAAAATTGCACACGAAAATGATTGGTTATTTAAACTCAAATCTAGTAACCAAAAGATCCAAGTTGATAACTTCTAGAATCTTAAATTCCAAGAAAACTAGTTCCCGATGGGATAAACTTAAGTCTACTGGTCTAATGTTGACTGTAAACCAACTAAAACCAAATGGTCAAAACTAGTAGTTTTTTTTAAGAAATATATAAAAGCAACTGGTCAAAGCCAAAAAAGTTTTGGAAATGTATGTGGTTAATATATCGAGTCGTATGCGCAAAAAAGACGTATGAGTCATGATTTTCTATTTCGGTTTTTTATAAAAATCGATAATTTATCATCACAGGCATTATCCCTCAAAGTTTCAGCGCCATAAAAAGCACCGTTACGAATTTAGAGCAAAGGCAATTTTGACGTAAGTGCCATTTGAGTTTGTCTGCATACGTCTTTTTTTCTTTTGTGAAGTTATTGTGAATAAGTGGTTAAATACTAATTTTCTTTGAATTTTATTGCGTTTTTCTTTTAAATATGACGTCTTGGCTTTCTATTAATATTTCTACCATTTTAAAGAATATTTCAGGTGAAACAAATTATTGCTTTCAGTGTACAAATAAAAAAGACATCGTTCCCTACAGTGAAAGCTATACAGAATATTCTGAGGAATTCTTATCTTTAGTCACTCCGAATGATGTTGAAGAAGAGACATGCGTTGGGAGAAGAGGTTACAGAAATCGTAGACCATTACCTAAAACACTGCAGAATATTAAAAAGTGTGATTGAAGTGTTCTTTACAAACCCATGTGCAAATAAAAAATGCCCCTATAAGTGTAGTGATAAAAAGCGCGTCAGCTATAGTTATACAATTGATTACAATAATATTAGGCACAATGTATGCCAAAAATTTCTGCTAATATGGGTAAGAAATCAAAAAAGTTGTTAGAAACCTGCACTAATCTAATCTAATCTTGGCTTGCGCCATAATGACGCTTAACCGCCTAGGCGATTTTGGCCGTTTCGTATCAAAGTACGCCAGTCATTCCTTTTTAGCGATAACTGACGCCAATTGGAAACCCCAAGGGAGTTCAAGTCATCCTCCACCTGTTGTTTCCATCTCAGTCGAGGTCTCCCCCTTCCTCTGCTGCCGAATTCGGGTGTCGATAGGAAAACTTTCTATGCTGGTGCTTCTTTGTCCATTCGCGAAACATGACCCAGCCAGCGGAGCCTTTGGGCTTTAATCCGCTGAACTATGGTCAGGTCTGCGTAAAGCTCGTACAGCTCATCGTTAAATTTCCTTCGATACTCGCCGTTGGCATCACGGGAAGGACCATAAATCTTCCGGAGAACTTTTATCTCAAATACTCCAAGGGCCATCTCATCTTCTCTTGACACTGTCCATGATTCCGAGCCGTACATCAGGACTGGTATGATGAGAGACTTATAGAGCGTGATCTTTGTTTGTCGAGAGAGGACTTTACTTCTCAATTGCCTACTTAGTCCAAAGTAACACTTGTTGGCAAGGGTGATTCTCCGTTGGATTTCTAGACTGATATTATTTTCGGTGTTAATACTGGTTCCTAAATAGACAAAGTGTCTCACCGTTTCAAACTTGTGACTCAACGGTGACTTGGCTGCCAAGGCGCAGGTGCGCCGATTCTTTCTTTGATGAGAGCAGATACTTCGTCTTGTCCTCGTTCACCGCAAGACCCACTTTTTTCGCTTCCTTATCCAACCCAGAGAAAGCAGCGCTTACGGCGGGGCTGTTAAGGCCAAAAATATCAATATCATCGGCATACGCCAGCAATTGCACGCTCTTGTAAAATATTGTGCCATTGCGGTTTAGCTCTGCTGCTCTAATTATCTTCTCCAGCATCGGGTTAAAGAAATCGCACGAAAGGGAGTCTTCCTGTCTGAAACCTCGCTTGGTTTCAAATGGCTCAGAGAGGTCCTTCCCGATTCTGACGGAGCTGTTGGTTTTGCTCAACGTCATTTGGCAAAGCCGTATAAGCTTTGCAGGGCATTTAAATTCAGACATGGCGGCATACAGGCAACTCCTTTTTGCGCTGTCAAAATCGACAAAGAGATGGTGAGTGTCGATTCTTTTATCATGGGTCTTCTCCAGGATTTGGCGTATCGTGAAAATCTGGTCGATGGTAGACTTACCAGGTCTAAAGCCACACTGATAAGGTCGAATCAGTTTGTCTACGATGGGCTTCAGTCTTTCACACAATACGCTAGAAAGAACCTTATATGCGATATTAAAAAGACTGATTCCGCGGTAGTTGATGGGGTTAGCGGGATCGCCTTTCTTGTGGATTGGGCAGAGCACACTTAAATTCCAATCTGGAGGCATGCACTCATCTGACCATATTCTGCATAAGAGCTGATGCATGCTTTTTACCAGCTCTTCGCCTCCGTGTTTGAACAGCTCGGCGGGTAGTCCGTCTTTCCCAGGCGATTTGTTGTTTTTGAGCCGGGATATTGCTATCCTCACTTCATCATAGTCAGGTGGTGGGACGACTTTTCCATCGTCAGGGATTGGGGTATCGGGTTCGACGTCTCCCTCGCAATTTAGCAGTGAGGAGAAGTGCTCCCTCCATAATTCTGTACGTCGGTTACCAGGTCGCCGTTATTGTCCTTACAGAAACCTGCACTGCTAAAGTAAAACAGTTCAAGCCTTATAACAAAATGTGTGACGCTGACGATGAAATTGTTACCTCTTTTATTGAGCAGTTGCCTGCAGTTCCTTCGCATTATTGCCGCAATAAAAGCAACAAGCTGTACCTTCCACAAGAATTCCGCAACATAAAAGGAGTATATAAATGCTATACTAAACATCTTGAAAGTATAAATAAAGTATGTTTTTAGAAAAATTTTTAAAAATCATTTCCATATTGGTTTTCATTTGCCTAAAACAGACAAATGCGTAACTTGCGTAAGCTATAATAACTTGAATAATGAAGCCCAACATAGCTTGGAGCAAACCGAATCATATCAAAATCACATAAGAGACAAAAATAAGTCTAAAGAAATTTTTTTAGAGGATCAGAAAAAAAGTACTCACACGTCAAGTCCTGGATTCCTTTGTGCAAACTTTGACCTGCAAAAAGTTCTGAGCACACCTCACGGGAAAAGTGTAACCTTATTTTATTCACGAAAATATGCGTATTATAATGAAAGCATATATGAGAATGTCACCGGGAGTGGTTACTGCTTTTTGTGGGGAGAAGCTGATGGCAAGAGAGGTTGTAATGAAATTTCGACCATTATATTTCGCTATCTCCAACTTGTAGATGAAAGAAGAACGCACTCTTCAATTAGTCTATACTGAGCTTTGCTAGTTATGATATTAGATTTCCTTGAAAACTCAAGTTTTATTAACAATATACGAGTAACATATTTATTACCTGGACATACTATGATGCCCGTAGAGTCCATTCATAGTACTATCGAATCATTTGTCCGAGAAAGGACCGTTTGGGCTCCAAGTGAAGGGTACACTATGATATCTAAGGCTAGAACAAATCCTGTTAATTATGAATGTATTATAATGAATCATTGGGACTTTAAAGACTGGAAAACATATTATCGTTTCCAACTTTGCGCTCAGCAACATTTGAGAAAAATAATCCTATTATTAAACTTAAGTATGGATACGGCGATCATTCGGAAATTAAAAATTTTAATATGGACTCCATCGCACGGTCAAGGAGCAACACTCACATAATAAATAACAAATGACCACTTCCTCTATATAAGAGCAAATTAAAAATTTCATCGGCGAAATACAAAGATTTAAAAAAACTTTGCGAACACACGCCATACAACATTTTCATACCGAGTATTTAAATATGCAACACGATGAGAACGTCAAGGGCCGCCTTCCTGAGACTGACCAGGAGGAAGACTGATATTGATAGATTTAATTTCCATATGTATACCACATTTTTTTTCATATGTATGTATGTACGTACAAATTAATATAGTTGAAAACCAACGAATTAACCTTAAACCAATGAATTTATCTTAAACACTTAATTTTAAATTTTTTTAAAACTTTTGTTTGTGAAAACCAATGAATTTAACTTAAAAGACTTGATTTTACATGAGTAAAAATAAATAATCTGAAGTACAAAATAAAAAAATAAACATTTGTTGAAAATTTTTTTTTTGACGTAACAGCCAAATCAAAAAAGACGTATGAGCCAAAAACTATCCTTATGCTACGAATATTAAAATTTTTTTTATTGCATTATATAAAAGAGAACTAAATAAAATTACTTACGAAATTTCATGACAAGATATAAACTGAATGCAAAGATATTTAAAAAAAAACCGTCTCCCGAACAATTTACTTTTTGGCTCATAAGCTTTTTTTGCGCACACCGCTCGATATATAGTTAAATGGGAGGTATCTATGCACTTGCAGTCATAGTCGATATATGTGTTTAAACTTTGGTATAATTAAATACAGCGTGAAAAAAAACTATATATAAATAGACATAATAATATTAGCTAGCATCAGCTACTATTTTAGGGTAATTTTGGGATTTGTAAACTAGCAAAAAAATTTTCATTGATCAAAATCGGCAGAAAAAACCCACTACTATCAAAGCTCGAAGCAAGAAAAATTAAAAAATCGCAAAATATAGCAGCAAGAAATATACAAAAAGGGGTGGTTTGACTTCCGTGATGTGTGGCAGTCAGTTTGCCAGGGGCAGTCCAGGTCAAATAAGCGTGGGCTTTCGAGGCTTCCGGCTCCGAAAAAAAAAAAAAAATTATAGGGAGAAAGTTAACAGCAAAAGGCTAAAAACTCAAGATTTGCGTTTGCAGGAAATTCTGAAATTGTAGAAAAAAACGCTATCGGATGGTTAGCTGGCATAAAGTCAAACTAAGGCAGTTCCAGATAGTGTCTTTATCCGTACAAAACAAAATCTGAAAATTATAAGTATTTTAGTAAATCATCGAATATGTACCTCAGCGTGAGCGGTCAGATCCGTGGACATGAAGTCTTTAGGATTCTGCAATTCCAGCGTCAGCACTGGCACACTATCATCAACCAAATAAACATACAAAAACTAACGATCAACCGAGTTGGTCAAAACCACAACATTTAGTTTTAAGTTTTGCATATTTAATTAGAAAACGGAAGGACAAAAGATATTCCAAGAGGGAATTATATCAAGAGACCACAGAAAGTAGGAATACTAACCAGTGCTCCTCGCTAGGTGGTTGTGTGGTCCCTGCTCGGGCGCCATTTCTGTTACAAGCCCCTTTAGCCTCTGCACTCAAGATGAGGTTACAATGCTGTTTGGTACAAGGGGTGTGTGTACTGGCATTACTCCGGGAGCTTCAACCTGGGGAGTTTTCTAAGTACTCATACCAAACCAAACCATCATTTGTCAGCTTAAGGAGCCTAACGAGAAAAATACTTCGCACACGTATGCAACTTACTTAAGCCCCAAGTGACTACCCACACGACATACGAAATCAGATCAATTTAAAAAGATTAGAACTCGATATTACACAAAGTTTATTATAATTCAACCCATTTTTCTGAGGTCTAGGTTGATAGGAAGTTAATATTATCGATACCAAGATACGTATTATTAGTTAGTCCTAAAATCCAGCTGATACTAAAAAATTGAGATCAATCTCTTCAACTCTCCTTTTTTTGCAAACCAGAGATCCCAAAACACTAGCGCAATTTAGAAAATGTAACTATATAAAAAAAAGGAACTCGGAGAGAATGCCCACCTAACTACACATGTATGTATGTATATTTGTATGCAGAAAAGTGAGCTGAGATCTTTAAGCAAAACAAATTAAATAATGCTCTACGTGCATACATAATGAGCTAGGCTTATACCCTGCAGTGAAACCACTAACTAGTCAGAAAACATACTAGAAATTACTCTAACCACACAGGGTACAACTCATATTAGTATGCGACCAATATCTTCAGGTAGAAATTGTCCCAGTTCGAGAGTAGTCCTGTACTAACTTCAAAAAATATGTTTATCGTTAGACTAGAGTTGTTCAATCTGTATCGGACTAGTGCCCTAATAGTATCATTATACCGAAAAGTATTTCATTCCTTCTGGTCCTCCAATAAAACTCGTATTTTACTATTAGTATGACTGATATGTTCTTTTCAAAATATGAGCGTGGATATCTCGTAGAATACCAACAGGTAAAATTAATATCCGATGGTTATATGAAAATAAGACCATTGTCTGACCAGTTAGGCTTGATGCACAAAATAGTTCCGAAATAATTTCGGACTAGGTTGCCTGACTGCAGGGTAATCACCTGAGTGAGTAGGCAACTTCTCTATGATATTATAAAATAGTTGATGGACAAAATGTATTAAGCTGACTTACTTGTTTTTAGGTTGTTTGAATCCAACGCTGTCCCACGAAGCGACGAAGGCCTTCCTTGCTTGGTGAGTACGTAGCTGCGGCGTTGGCGGTTATAAGTTGTGAGTCATTAGTAAAGTAAATAATGCAAAATTTTGTTCATCCAAGTATACTAAATTTAACCAGATGGACTATTTTTATGCTCCCAACTGTATATGGGATAAGCGAAGGTCGTTTGAAAGGGATGAGCGAACAAAAATAACTAACAACTGATAGTTGATAGAAAGAGGAATTAAGAGAATCATATTTGTTAAGATTGATGTTTCCGACAGGGTGAATAACTGATTTATTTTGGAACGATTTTCCGTCATCCCTTGTCAAATTTGGTTTTGAGACAAACCGGTTTCGGCAATGCGCCATCATCAGTGTCGATTTTCGTTCGGAGAAAATCGTTCCAAAATAAATCCATTAAGAGAATCACTGAAACTTCGTTTAACTCTTACGTTATGGATTTAAAACTGAGCGTAGAATAAATGAAATGGTCCTCTTTTGCGTTTTGTGAATCTAGGGCACTTGTGTGAGTAAATCCTATGTTAAAATATTTGTGGCTGTACATAGATATGTTCGTACATGGTCATAACTATGTAAATTCTCTGTTAGGTTATGCAACTTGGAAAAATGTTCTTAATGAAATCTTAATTAATGAAAACATGATTAAAGGATAGTTAGATATTTTAACTCTAGTTGTAACTAAAGGTTAATTTTTCTGGTAAGTATAAATTTATACCTTATTACTTAATAAATTCATTTCAGGTTAAGGTAGGTACAACTTGCATCTTTCCTTAAGCTGAGATCACACGATTGGTCAAATGTACCAATTTTTTGTCATTTATATATACAGATCGCCAGAAAATATTTGGCATAAGGCAAATTAACAAAATTTTTGTGCAGACAGACCGCTAAAATACGGCTCTGTTGTACCAATCATGTGAACTGTTGTGCAAATCAAGTAAATACAAAAAATGGAAAAATGTACCAATAATTTTATCTGTCACTGCAGGACCAATCACAGTGACCAATCAATTCAAATAAAGCCAAAATTATGTTTTATTTTTATTATTATGTATTTAGTTTGTTTCATACAGATAATGAGTATTATTTAGGATTAATATGTTTCGAAATAATACCCTAGGATTAATACTTAATTTAATTTAATTCGATTAAAGGACTTATTTTGATTTATCATTATTAAACGACATTGAATCCTAGGAATACTTTACACCTGGCTGGAATTTCATTATTTACTGTATTATTAAACTAATAATAATAAATAATTATTAAACTTGGCAGCACTGATATATGCAAAAACAATTGATGCACCACTGCTCTTCCATTTGTCCGTTATTAAACAAGTCACTACATCTATTCGTGAGTATAAATATTTATGATATGTTTATATATATTTATTTATTTGTTCATTTATTTTTCAGAATATGGATACAGATGAAGATGAAATATTTGATAATTTGACTACCGCAATATGCGAAGATATATCCAATATGTCTGCAGAACCAGCACCAACGCCAAATAAAAAGAGAAAGCGTTTTCAAGTTACAACGGCATGGTCCTCGGAAGATGTGTTTAATTTAATAGAAATAATAGAAAAAATCCTTGTCGTGGGAATATTCTTCATCAGACTATAAAAACCGACAGAAGAGAGAGAACGCATGGAGAGAAGTTGCAGCGAACGTTGATGAGTGCAAAGCCAAGTGGGCGAATGTGAAAACAGCGTACAATAATACAAAAAACAAATTAAAGGCAAAGTCTGGTCAGAGTGCGTCAAGTTCACAACCTCATTGGCAATTTTGGACTGCAATGCAGTTTTATCATAACCACGACAAAGAAAAAACGACTTCATCTGTTTCAAATATAAGCCCTGATAGTGAAAGTTTACCAAACACGCATTTTCAACCCATCAACATGCAATCCAACGCATCAACATCATCGCCAGCTGATGCAGCAACCAATTCGCCAGAAGATCTTTTAAAACGCGCAACAGATTTGTTGTATGCAGAAAAAGAGGACAAGTGGTATTCCTTCGGCATGTACATAGCGTCGCAAATGCGTGAAATTAATGCAAAAAATGAGAAAGCAGCAAAAAAAACTTGAAATTAATATTATGAAGTGCACTATAGATGCGCTTTCAGAATTAAATGATGATTGATATTTCATTGAATTGGTTTTCTTCTATATTAATAAAGTTACAGACATATTTAAATCATTAATTTTAATTAACATAAACATCTATATTGAAATGGTATTTCTCCAGCGGCTGTCATAAAATATTGTTCGACAACTTCCATCCAATTACAAAAACAAAATACATGGGAAATGCGCTGCGCCCACCTTGTATGAATTCGCCTTTGAAGATGACAAACCCAATCATATGACAGGGTTGCACAAATATCTGTCATATTATTGAAGTGTACAAATCAGTACAGAAAAATTTTGGCTCAAATACGCCAATTGTGTGAACACTGAAAATGGTATCGGCACACAAAATTTAATTTGTACAAATTTGTACATAAAAATTTTGTCAAAAATCGGTACATTTGACCAATCGTGTGATCTCAGCTTTACACATATAGGCATATTTATACAATTTAACTTAAGGCAAGTGAGTCTTCTTTTATTTTCGATCTCTTTTACATTGATCTTGGCGATCTGGTATCGCGGGGACCAAGAGGTAGGTATAACTGTTAACGTTAAGGGTATTATGAGGTAACCCAAGTCAACTATTAACTGTCGAAATTCATTGATGGCTTTTTATTGGTA
Organism: Campiglossa producta; assembly: GCA_964058755.1. Lineage (NCBI taxonomy): Eukaryota > Metazoa > Arthropoda > Insecta > Diptera > Tephritidae > Campiglossa > Campiglossa producta. The sequence continues at coordinate 47,125,653 of CAXKVI010000006.1, read as the reverse complement.
TATGTCGATCCATATACATAGGTATTACTGTCCGACCGAATATTCGGCCAAGTTTCGGTATTCGGCTTGTATTTTTTATTCGGCTACGGCTTCGGTCTTCGGCTGAAAAGGCCGAATAATCGAGGCCAATAGATGTGTTTAATAACAAAAAAATTGACTGAATTTTACGAGTTTTTGATTTTTTATAAGCGACAGAAAATCTCAACTTCCAGTAATATTTTTGTGTTACTGAACAGGCCTAAGATTTCGAACGATAACTTACGCGAATTATTCAATATCGCCACCTTAATTATACAAAATTCGTTTAAAGTGTCATCACTTTCGATTACTTGAGTTCAGACTGTAGTCAGCTGTTTTTTCTTAGTGCATCTCTATAAACTTTTTTTATACATTGTTAAAATGCTATTAACACAAAGACTAACCCCTTATTCAAAAAAATATAAAAGGTTTATTGAGCTCTTGCAATTCAAAATTTGTATGGAAATGTCATTTTGAAAAGTACTATAAACCAATTTAATTTTTTATGAATATGGGGGTAATTTTTTTTATCTTGGTTTAGGTTAGGTTAGGTTCAAGTGGCTGCCGCAGAGGCACACTTAGGCCAGTTTTGAAAGGCCCGTTGTGATACCACCAACACAAGCAAAGTCAGCCCCGGGACCCGGCCATATGCAAAATCCCTGAGTTGTTGGGATTTTCCACATATCAGAATCCCGGGACTGACACTACTAAGCCGACACCACTTAGATGACTTTATGAAGGCTATCAAGTCCTTTATGTCCAGTTCCGCGATCTGGCTTAGGCTATCCAGGAAGGGCACTCCCAAAAAGCGCGTTCTCGCGCCGCTTAAAGCCGGGCAGTTGCAGATGAGTTGCTTCACCGTTTCCTCTTCCTCATCATCTTTGCAGCTCCTACAGCATCGTCGAAAGGGCACACCTAGCCTTCTACGTGCCTACCAATAAGGCAGTACCCAGTTATAACACCTATTAATATTGAAATTTCTCTCCTTCTTAAGGCGTGAATGCCTCTAGATCTTTTATGATCCCATTTTGGCCAGGTTTGTTTGGATGTCCAGCACCCTGGGGATTTTTACCACCTTTTGTTGGCTTGACGGAGTGTGTACTCATTCAGCATTAGCTTGCATGTGGCAAACGGCATACCTAAGCGCTCTTTATCCCGAAGAACCTGCTAGGTCGTACCCTGCCTGGCAAGTTCGTCTGCCTTACAGTTTCCCTAAATGTCCCTGTGTCCCGGGAATAAACCCCTCCTCCAACTCTGCCGTCTAGCTTCGAGCCGTCAGTGTAAACAGAAATGCCGCCATTAGTAGCGGCATCTATGGACTTTACCTAACAGATTCCGGTTGTGGCATAGTTTACAACTATGTATGTATTTTTGTAAGGTTTTTTGGTTATTCAAGAAACAAAAAGTATGAATTGATATGAAATAAAAAATCTCTTTTCTTATTTTGGTATTCGGCTTCGGTTTCAGCCGAATATAGGATTATGCCGAATATTCGGCTTCGGCTTCGGCCTGAAATTCCAGTTTCGGTCGGACACTAATAGGTATACACATGAAGATTAGGGTAAGTAAAATTTCTTCTTCCTTTTTTTTGTCTTAGGTGGGTCACAGCGATCTCGATTCAAATAAAACTGCACCGCGGAAAACCGCCTTTTCCACTGTCATAAATGAGACCTAATATTTCGCATTTAAATGTTATGATCGGACAGTCTACACCATTTCAAGTTGGATTTTAGAAAGCGTCAGTTGGATTTTGGAAGGCGTCGATTGGATTTTAGAATTGTCAATTGGATTTTGGAAAGTGTCAGTCGAATTTTAGAAAAGTTTATTGGATTTTAGAAAGCGTCAATTGGATTTCGGATGGCGTTATTTGGATTTCAGAAAGCGTCAGTTGAATTTTAGAAAAGTTATTTGGATTGTAGAAAGCGTCAATTGTATTTTTGAAAACCGAAAAAATTTAAATTGTGGCTTTCTAAAATACAATTCACGCTTTGTAAAATCCAACTGACTGTAAATTTATAATTTCCAAATGGCGTAAATTGGATTTAAGAAAGTGTCAATTGGATTTTAGAAAGCGTCAGTTGGATTTTGGAAGGCGTCGATTGGATTTTAGAATTGTCAATTGGATTTTGGAAAGTGTCAGTCGAATTTTAGGAAAGTTAACTGGATTTTAGAAAGCGTCAATTGGATTTCGGATGGCGTTATTTGGATTTCAGAAAGCGTCAGTTGAATTTTAGAAAAGTTATTTGGATTTTAGAAAGCGTCAATTGTATTTTTGAAAACCGAAAAAATTTAAATTGTGGCTTTATAAAATCCAATTCACGCTTTCTAAAATCCAACTGACTGTAAATTTATACTTTCCAAATGGCGTAAATTGGATTTAAGAAAGTGTCAATTGGATTTTAGAAAACATAAATTGAAATTTTTTTAAGTTTTCTAAAATCCAATTGACGCTTCCTGAAATCCAACTGACAATTCTAAAATACATTTAGCGCTCTCTGAAATCCAATTGACTATTCTAAAATCCAAATAACGCTTTCTAAAATCCAATTGACAATTCTAAAATCCAACTAACGCTTTCTAAACTCCAACTTGAAATGGTGTAGTAAGTATTAGTTTGAAATTAGCGTTGAGTGGGCTGAATTCCGGCCACCGGCTGCCGGCATGCATGAAAGCATCGGCTTTTCACTTTTCGGGCCTTTAAATTGGCCAGTAGTGCGTTTCTGTATGTTTTCGTTAAATTAACGAATGTCTTTTTATCGCACGGCTCGTAACGATTTCGTTATGAAAAGTGTTTCTGTATGAAAAAAGTTCACTTTTCGATAGATTCGTGGTGTGTATAATAATGGTAATGCAGTGTTATGAGAAAATGGTAATGCAGTGCGGCACAAGCGCTGCGTGACAAATATGGCATTTGGCGCGCGCCGCTCAGTCCTGTCAGTAGCCTAACGGCTGAGACGTCGCGCCAGTAAGCGAGGGTTTCGAGATCGATTCCCAGCAAATTCTTTGATTACATTTTTAACTTTTTTAAATTTATTTTATGCTGTTATGTTTTTTAATAACTAATTTTTAAAACGATGTCAATAAAATTTAAAATTAGCAAATAATGCATTAAGTTTGAATTTTACACTTGTTATCACTACCATTATAGGCATCGTGAGCGATAAATACAGATCAGGGTTGCATTTTCCGTTAAAATGCTCATCGAAAGGATACAGAAACGCCCTATAGATTAGCGACAGCAACACACTAGCTTCCATACAATAAGCTTCAATTGATTTTGGGTATGTATTTGGGTAAAATTTGGCTTCCAGACAAAAAATGAAAACAAAACACTTCTAAAAGTTGTAAGGGTTTCCTTACCGAATTTAGTATTCCTGGTTGATAAGGCTGTCTGATCCTCATACAGCATCCCTCTGTAGAGCAGTGCTGGCCGTCGTAGACTTTTAACAGGCACACCTACTTTACTTAGGTATAGTGCCTCTTCCACACTTGGTTATCTTTTTTTTTTTGATGTGCTCGGCTCAGCAACTCTTCGGGAAAAGGAGAAGGCCGGACATTTTAAATTATCGATAACTTCCGTATCGAAAGTCATAGGTTAAGGTGATGTTACACCCTACATCCATATTGATCTTCCCCATTCATCTATCAGTGGATCGCAAATTCAATATAGATGTAGAGTGTGACAAGGCTCTTAGAACTGATTGCAGGAAGGTCAGATTAGCTACAAACTACAGGGTGTTACGAAGCAGCAAAGAAAATTATAGGTGGATAAAGTGATGAAGTCGAAACTTGAGGGAAAAATAAGTTTCTTTGTCAGGGATAGGATCAGTTGCTTGTAGCTACGGTACATATACCCCCGCCTAGAGTGTTGGTGAGGTCGGTAGCTTCCCCTATCTTTTTGGATATCCTTTTGGTTGTAAATCGCACGCTTTCCTGTTTTAACGTCTTCTAACTCATACAGGCAATTGCCGTTTAGTGCGACAACTTTAGCTTTTAGGAACTTTAGCGCAAACTTGGCACAGAGTTTTTTTGTGGCATCGCTAAGAACAAAATTTCTACGATACACGCTATCGCCTACTTCGAATTTTTCCGCTGAACTTCGCAAATTATATCTTTTCGAAAGCTTTTTTCATATGTTTACAAATTGATTTCCGTATTAATGCAAATTTATCTGTTCTATCAAGAATATTATCATCTAGGGACCCTAATTTCCGCAATAGCTCATATTCGTCACCATGTGATGGCATTTGCTGGCCGAATAGCGCATAGTATGGGGTACAACCTATTGACTGATGGAAAGAACTTCTTAATGCCTCAGCAATGCTTGGCAAGTGTTTGTCCCATAGCATTTGTTAGGCTGGCAGTGGACATTTCGAATCACGTCTTCAGCGATGGATTTTGGAATCCACAGCTTCCAGTTGTGCACATCTCGCTCAGGTTTACCATTGGCATGTTCGGTTCTTTTATATACTATTTGTATGTCAGGCAAACGACTTTTTATACTCTTCGGACGATTCTATATCAACTAACGGACGGAACTCTAACTCATTGACTTTTTCGAAGTTTTGGCTGGATAAGGTATCAGGAACCACGTTTAAAGTACCTTTTCGGTGCTCTATATTGAACCTAAAACCTTGAAGCTTCAATGACCACCTGGCTAATCGGGTGGATAGGTCGCTTTGGGGCATCAGCCACTGAAGACTGGCATGGTCGGTCACAATTGTAAAGTCTTGCCCTACAACATAGGCCCGGAACTTCTCTAAACTGAGAATAGCTGCGAGGCACTCTAGCTCCGTGACGCTGTAGTTACTTTTGGCCTTTTTAAGTTTCTGGGAGAAATATACAATTGGGTCGGTTCTCAAAGTTCCGTTTTCCACAATATATCCAAGGTATTTTACCTCAGCGGTGCAGAACTTTCTCTTTTCAACGTTGATGGTTAAGCCAGCTTTTCTTAACTGATGAGCAACTGCAGAGAAAACGGACATGTGACAATCAAAGTCTTCGGACAATATGAGCAAATAATAGACAAAAATTGGTTTTTCAATTGTGGTGGAATGACGTGGTCCATCAAGCGGCAAAGGGCTTGAGGGGCGTTGCATAAGCCAAACGGCATTATACAGTAACGATACAACGGACGAATGGGGACTGTAAAAAAGTATATTCTGGAGATTTCGGACAAGGGGATTTGCCAAAAGGCTCGGCGCAGTTCTAGTGAAGTGATATATTTTGCCTTTGATATTCTGCTCAATATACCATCAATATGGGGAAGCGGATAAACGTCCTTAACGGTTACGCTGTTTATTTTTCTTGACTCAAGACACAGACGGACTTTATTGGGCTTCTTCACTAATACAACCTAATTTAAGCATCGCGTCAATCTCCCGCGTGAACTAACTTCTCTACCGCGGGAGATATGGGAAAACACCTTTGCTTGATCGGACGGACATTGGGCTGCAGCTTTCTTTTTCGCAGTTCGAAAATATTTTTAATATACTTTAACTTGACTTGTTGCTTGTCAGTTAGAAAAGGGCATTATCATCAGGTCCTACATCGAGGGCAACCTCGGATATTATGTGGGGCGCTATTCGGAATTTAACCCAAAAATCGACTCCTAAAATAACTTTTTGCGACATACTTGGAATAACGAACTTCAACTCAAAATCGCTTCTTTGTTGTTGGAAATTAGTGCTGAGGGCTTGACATAGAGAAGTCCAGGTGACGCGTTCCACTGACTGTCGGTATCTCCAGTACCAATCTTTCGCATCGTTCGTGAACAGGCTTTGTACGTGTTCAAAGCAAATTATAATTACCACCGAGTGTATCGATGACCTGGCATTCGATGCGATAAATAAAACTATCGACCGACAATCGTGAGGATCCGTCGAAAGTAACTCCCCAGTTCGAAATGAGTTGAACTACTCGACCAGAATTCGGTACAGTCGACATATCGCTAAATCGAAACTGATCAATCGCACCATGGAAGGTTTGGTTGGAGTTGTTGGGCAAATGAGGTATGTCCCTAGGCCAGAATCCCGTCGAATTGTTGTTCGGCGGACCTATTGGGACATGATTAGTCCCTGGGCTATGATTATCCACGGGGTGAGCTGCTGGTGCACCTGGATTTTCCCTATTCATGTTTAGTCTAGCTAAGACATTGGCAAGGGTACTTTCAAGCCTCTGGTCAATCAGGTGTGCTACTCTGCTCTCAAGGGTTTCATGGCAGATTGCACAGTCATTGTTCCGTGCCGTATCCTGACTATACGCGATTGTAGGAAGAAGCAAAACTAAACCAAAGAAAGCTAACCTTATACGTGGAAGAAGAAGACAGCCCAAGGATGTAGCAGTGAAACATTCCCGGAGGCCAACTACCTAAACACTCCCAAAAAAAATTGCACACGAAAATGATTGGTTATTTAAACCCAAATCTAGTACCCAAAAGATCCAAGTTGATAACTTCTAGAATCTTAAATTCCAAGAAAACTAGTTCCCGATGGGATAAACTTAAGTCTACTGGTCTAATGTTGACTGTAAACCAACTAAAACCAAATGGTCAAAACTAGTAGTTTTTTTTTAAGAAATATATAAAAGCAACTGGTCAAAGCCAAAAAAGTTTTGGAAATGTATGTGGTTAATATATCGAGTCGTATGCGCAAAAAAGACGTATGAGCCATGATTTTCTATTTCGGTTTTTTATAAAAATCGATAATTTATCATCACAGGCATTATCCCTCAAAGTTTCAGCGCCATAAAAAGCACCGTTACGAATTTAGAGCAAAGGCAATTTTGACGTAAGTGCCATTTGAGTTTGTCTGCATACGTCTTTTTTTCTTTTGTGAAGTTATTGTGAATAAGTGGTTAAATACTAATTTTCTTTGAATTTTATTGCGTTTTTCTTTTAAATATGACGTCTTGGCTATCTATTAATATTTCTACCATTTTAAAGAATATTTCAGGTGAAACAAATTATTGCTTTCAGTGTACAAATAAAAAAGACATCGTTCCCTACAGTGAAAGCTATACAGAATATTCTGAGGAATTCTTATCTTTAGTCACTCCTAATGATGATGAAGAAGAGACATGCGTTGGGAGAAGAGGTTACAGAAATCGTAGACCATTACCTAAAACACTGCAGAATATTAAAAAGTGTGATTGAAGTGTTCTTTACAAACCCATGTGCAAATAAAAAATGCCCCTATAAGTGTAGTGATAAAAAGTGAGTCAGCTATAGTTATACAATTGATTACAATAATATTAGGCACAATGTATGCCAAAAATTTCTGCTAATATGGGTAAGAAATCAAAAAAGTTGTTAGAAACCTGCACTAATCTAATCTAATCTTGGCTTGCGCCATAATGACGCTTAACCGCCTAGGCGATTTTGGCCGTTTCGTATCAAAGTACGCCAGTCATTCCTTTTTAGCGATAACTGACGCCAATTGGAAACCCCAAGGGAGTTCAAGTCATCCTCCACCTGTTGTTTCCATCTCAGTCGAGGTCTCCCCCTTCCTCTGCTGCCGAATTCGGGTGTCGATAGGAAAACTTTCTATGCTGGTGCTTCTTTGTCCATTCGCGAAACATGACCCAGCCAGCGGAGCCTTTGGGCTTTAATCCGCTGAACTATGGTCAGGTCTGCGTAAAGCTCGTACAGCTCATCGTTAAATTTCCTTCGATACTCGCCGTTGGCATCACGGGAAGGACCATAAATCTTCCGGAGAACTTTTCTCTCAAATACTCCAAGGGCCATCTCATCTTCTCTTGACACTGTCCATGATTCCGAGCCGTACATCAGGACTGGTATGATGAGAGACTTATAGAGCGTGATCTTTGTTTGTCGAGAGAGGACTTTACTTCTCAATTGCCTACTTAGTCCAAAGTAACACTTGTTGGCAAGGGTGATTCTCCGTTGGATTTCTAGACTGATATTATTTTCGGTGTTAATACTGGTTCCCAAATAGACAAAGTGTCTCACCGTTTCAAACTTGTAGCTATCAACGGTGACTTGGCTGCCAAGGCGCAGGTGCGCCGATTCTTTCTTTGATGAGAGCAGATACTTCGTCTTGTCCTCGTTCACCGCAAGACCCACTTTTTTCGCTTCCTTATCCAACCCAGAGAAAGCAGCGCTTACGGCGGGGCTGTTAAGGCCAAAAATATCAATATCATCGGCATACGCCAGCAATTGCACGCTCTTGTAAAATATTGTGCCATTGCGGTTTAGCTCTGCTGCTCTAATTATCTTCTCCAGCATCGGGTTAAAGAAATCGCACGAAAGGGAGTCTTCCTGTCTGAAACCTCGCTTGGTTTCAAATGGCTCAGAGAGGTCCTTCCCGATTCTGACGGAGCTGTTGGTTTTGCTCAACGTCATTTGGCAAAGCCGTATAAGCTTTGCAGGGCATTTAAATTCAGACATGGCGGCATACAGGCAACTCCTTTTTGCGCTGTCAAAATCGACAAAGAGATGGTGAGTGTCGATTCTTTTATCATGGGTCTTCTCCAGGATTTGGCGTATCGTGAAAATCTGGTCGATGGTAGACTTACCAGGTCTAAAGCCACACTGATAAGGTCGAATCAGTTTGTCTACGATGGGCTTCAGTCTTTCACACAATACGCTAGAAAGAACCTTATATGCGATATTAAAAAGACTGATTCCGCGGTAGTTGATGGGGTTAGCGGGATCGCCTTTCTTGTGGATTGGGCAGAGCACACTTAAATTCCAATCTGGAGGCATGCACTCATCTGACCATATTCTGCATAAGAGCTGATGCATGCTTTTTACCAGCTCTTCGCCTCCGTGTTTGAACAGCTCGGCGGGTAGTCCGTCTTTCCCAGGCGATTTGTTGTTTTTGAGCCGGGATATTGCTATCCTCACTTCATCATAGTCAGGTGGTGGGACGACTTTTCCATCGTCAGGGATTGGGGTATCGGGTTCGACGTCTCCCTCGCAATTTAGCAGTGAGGAGAAGTGCTCCCTCCATAATTCTGTACGTCGGTTACCAGGTCGCCGTTATTGTCCTTACAGAAACCTGCACTGCTAAAGTAAAACAGTTCAAGCCTTATAACAAAATGTGTGACGCTGACGATGAAATTGTTACCTCTTTTATTGAGCAGTTGCCTGCAGTTCCTTCGCATTATTGCCGCAATAAAAGCAACAAGCTGTACCTTCCACAAGAATTCCGCAACATAAAATGAGTATATAAATGCTATACTAAACATCTTGAAAGTATAAATAAAGTATGTTTTTAGAAAAATTTTTAAAAATCATTTCCATATTGGTTTTCATTTGCCTAAAACAGACAAATGCGTAACTTGCGTAAGCTATAATAACTTGAATAATGAAGCCCAACATAGCTTGGAGCAAACCGAATCATATCAAAATCACATAAGAGACAAAAATAAGTCTAAAGAAATTTTTTTAGAGGATCAGAAAAAAAGTACTCACACGTCAAGTCCTGGATTCCTTTGTGCAAACTTTGACCTGCAAAAAGTTCTGAGCACACCTCACGGGAAAAGTGTAACCTTATTTTATTCACGAAAATATGCGTATTATAATGAAAGCATATATGAGAATGTCACCGGGAGTGGTTACTGCTTTTTGTGGGGAGAAGCTGATGGCAAGAGAGGTTGTAATGAAATTTCGACCATTATATTTCGCTATCTCCAACTTGTAGATGAAAGAAGAACGCACTCTTCAATTAGTCTATACTGAGCTTTGCTAGTTATGATATTAGATTTCCTTGAAAACTCAAGTTTTATTAACAATATACGAGTAACATATTTATTACCTGGACATACTATGATGCCCGTAGAGTCCATTCATAGTACTATCGAATCATTTGTCCGAGAAAGGACCGTTTGGGCTCCAAGTGAAGGGTACACTATGATATCTAAGGCTAGAACAAATCCTGTTAATTATGAATGTATTATAATGAATCATTGGGACTTTAAAGACTGGAAAACATATTATCGTTTCCAACTTTGCGCTCAGCAACATTTGAGAAAAATAATCCTATTATTAAACTTAAGTATGGATACGGCGATCATTCGGAAATTAAAAATTTTAATATGGACTCCATCGCACGGTCAAGGAGCAACACTCACATAATAAATAACAAATGACCACTTCCTCTATATAAGAGCCAATTAAAAATTCCATCGGCGAAATACAAAGATTTAAAAAAACTTTGCGAACACACGCCATACAACATTTTCATACCGAGTATTTAAATATGCAACACGATGAGAACGTCAAGGGCCGCCTTCCTGAGACTGACCAGGAGGAAGACTGATATTGATAGATTTAATTTCCATATGTATACCACATTTTTTTCATATGTATGTATGTACGTACAAATTAATATAGTTGAAAACCAACGAATTAACCTTAAACCAATGAATTTATCTTAAACACTTAATTTTACATTTTTTTAAAACTTTTGTTTGTGAAAACCAATGAATTTAACTTAAAAGACTTGATTTTACATGAGTAAAAATAAATAATCTGAAGTACAAAATAAAAAAATAAACATTTGTTGAAGTTTTTTTTTTTGACGTAACAGCCAAATCAAAAAAGACGTATGAGCCAAAAACTATCCTTATGCTACGAATATTAAATTTTTTTTATTGCATTATATAAAAGAGAACTAAATAAAATTACTTACCAAATTTCATGACAAGATATAAACTGAATGCAAAGATATGTAAAAAAAAACCGTCTCCTGAACAATTTACTTTTTGGCTCATACGCTTTTTTTGCGCACACCGCTCGATATATAGTTAAATGGGAGGTATCTATGCACTTGCAGTCATAGTCGATATATGTGTTTAAACTTTGGTATAATTAAATACAGCGTGAAAAAAAACTATATATAAATAGACATAATAATATTAGCTAGCATCAGCTACTATTTTAGGGTAATTTTGGGATTTGTAAACTAGCAAAAAAATTTTCATTGATCAAAATCGGCAGAAAAAACCCACTACTATCAAAGCTCGAAGCAAGAAAAATTAATATATCGCAAATTATAGCAGCAAGAAATATACAAAAAGGGTTGGTTTGACTTCCGTGATGTGTGGCAGTCAGTTTGCCAGGGGCAGTCCAGGTCAAATAAGCGTGGGCTTTCGAGGCTTCCGGCTCAGAAAAAAAAAAATAAAAATTATAGGGAGAAAGTTAACAGCAAAAGGCTAAAAACTCAAGATTTGCGTTTGCAGGAAATTCTGAAATTGTAGAAAAAAACGCTATCGGATGGTTAGCTGGCATAAAGTCAAACTAAGGCAGTTCCAGATAGTGTCTTTATCCGTACAAAACAAAATCTGAAAATTATAGGTATTTTAGTAAATCATCGAATATGTACCTCAGCGTGAGCGGTCAGATCCGTGGACATGAAGTCTTTAGGATTCTGCAATTCCAGCGTCAGCACTGGCACACTATCATCAACCAAATAAATATACAAAAACTAACGATCAACCGAGTTGGTCAAAACCACAACATTTAGTTTTAAGTTTTGCATATTTAATTAGAAAACGGAAGGACAAAAGATATTCCAAGAGGGAATTATATCAAGAGACCACAGAAAGTAGGAATACTAACCAGTGCTCCTCGCTAGGTGGTTGTGTGGTCCCTGCTCGGGCGCCATTTCTGTTACAAGCCCCTTTAGCCTCTGCACTCAAGATGAGGTTACAATGCTGTTTGGTACAAGGGGTGTGTGTACTGGCATTACTCCGGGAGCTTCAACCTGGGGAGTTTTCTAAGTACTCATACCAAACCAAACCATCATTTGTCAGCTTAAGGAGCCTAACGAGAACAATACTTTACACACGTATGCAACTTACTTAAGCCCCAAGTGACTACCCACACGACATACGAAATCAGATCAATTTAAATAGATTAGAACTCGATATTACACAAAGTTTATTATAATTCAACCCATTTTTCTGAGGTCTAGGTTGATAGGAAGTTAATATTATCGATACCAAGATACGTATTATTAGTTAGTCCTAAACTCCAGCTGATACTAAAAAATTGAGATCAATCTCTTCAACTCTCCTTTTTTTGCAAACCAGAGATCCCAAAACACTAGCGCAATTTAGAAAATGTAACTATGTAAAAAAAAGGAACACGGAGAGAATGCCCACCTAACTACACATGTATGTATGTATATTTGTATGCAGAAAAGTGAGCTGAGTACTTTAAGCAAAACAAATTAAATAATGCTCTACGTGCATACATAATGAGCTAGGCTTATACCCTGCAGTGAAACCACTAACTAGTCAGAAAACATACTAGAAATTACTCTAACCACACAGGGTACAACTCATATTAGTATGCGACCAATATCTTCCGGTAGAAATTGTCCCAGTTCGAGAGTAGTCCTGTACTAACTTCAAAAAATATGTTTATCGTTAGACTAAGTTGTTCAATCTGTATCGGACTAGTGCCCTAATAGTATCATTATACCGAAAAGTATTTCATTCCTTCTGGTCCTCCAATAAAACTCGTTTCAAAATATGAGCGTGGATATCTCGTAGAATACCAACAGGTAAAATTAATATCCGATGGTTATATGAAAATAAGACCATTGTCTGACCAGTTAGGCTTGATGCACAAAATAGTTCCGAAATAATTTCGGACTAGGTTGCCTGACTGCAGGGTAATCACCTGAGTGAGTAGGCAACTTCTCTATGATATTATAAAATAGTTGATGGACAAAATGTATTAAGCTGACTTACTTGTTTTTAGGTTGTTTGAATCCAACGCTGTCCCACGAAGCGACGAAGGCCTTCCTTGCTTGGTGAGTACGTAGCTGCGGCGTTGGCGGTTATAAGTTGTGAGTCATTAGTAAAGTAAATAATGCAAAATTTTGTTCATCCAAGTATACTAAATTTAACCAGATGGACTATTTTTATGCTCCCAACTCTATATGGGATAAGCGAAGGTCGTTTGAAAGGGATGAGCGAACAAAAATAACTAACAACTGATAGTTGATAGAAAGAGGAATTAAGAGAATCATATTTGTTAAGATTGATGTTTCCGACAGGGTGAATAACTGATTTATTTTGGAACGATTTTCCGTCATCCCTTGTCAAATTTGGTTTTGAGACAAACCGGTTTCGGCAATGCGCCATCATCAGTGTCGATTTTCGTTCGGAGAAAATCGTTCCAAAATAAATCCATTAAGAGAATCACTGAAACTTCGTTTAACTCTTACGTTATGGATTTAAAACTGAGCGTAGAATAAATGAAATGGTCCTCTTTTCCGTTTTGTGAATCTAGGGCACTTGTGTGAGTTAATCCTATGTTAAAATATTTGTGGCTGTACATAGATATGTTCGTACATGGTCATAACTATGTAAATTCTCTGTTAGGTTATGCAACTTGGAAAAATGTTCTTAATGAAATCTTAATTAATGAAAACATGATTAAAGGATAGTTAGATATTTTAACTCTAGTTGTAACTAAAGGTTAATTTTTCTGGTAAGTATCATATTACTTAAATTCATTTAAGGTACAACTTGCATCTTTCCTTAAGCTGAGATCACACGATTGGTCAAATGTACCAATTTTTTGTCATTTATATATACAGATCGCCAGAAAATATTTGGCATAAGGCAAATTAACAAAATTTTTGTGCAGATAGACCGATAAAATACGGCTCTGTTGTACCAATCATGTGAACTGTTGTGCAAATCAAGTAAATTCAAAAAATGGAAAAATGTACCAATAATTTTATCTGTCACTGCAGGACTAATCACAGTGACCAATCAATTCAAATAAAGCCAAAATTATGTTTTATTTTTATTATTATGTATTTAGTTTGTTTCATACAGATAATGAGTATTATTTAGGATTAATATGTTTCGAAATAATACCCTAGGATTAATACTTAATTTAATTTAATTCGATTAAAGGACTTATTTTGATTTATCATTATTAAACGACATTGAATCCTAGGAATACTTTACACCTGGCTGGAATTTCATTATTTACTGTATTATTAAACCAATAATAATAAATAATTATTAAACTTGGCAGCACTGATATCTGCAAAAACAATTGATGCACCACTGCTCTTCCATTTGTCCGTTATTAAACAAGTCACTACATCTATTCGTGAGTATAAATATTTATGATATGTTTATATATATTTATTTATTTTTTCATTTATTTTTCAGAATATGGATACAGATGAAGATGAAATATTTGATAATTTGACTACCGCAATATGCGAAGATATATCCAATATGTCTGCAGAACCAGCACCAACGCCAAATAAAAAGAGAAAGCGTTTTGAAGTTACAACGGCATGGTCCTCGGAAGATGTGTTTAATTTAATAGAAATAATAGAAAAAATCCTTGTCGTGGGAATATTCTTCATCAGACTATAAAAACCGACAGAAGAGAGAGAACGCATGGAGAGAAGTTGCAGCGAACGTTGATGAGTGCAAAGCCAAGTGGGCGAATGTGAAAACAGCGTACAATAATACAAAAAACAAATTAAAGGCAAAGTCTGGTCAGAGTGCGTCAAGTTCACAACCTCATTGGCAATTTTGGACTGCAATGCAGTTTTATCATAACCACGACAAAGAAAAAACGACTTCATCTGTTTCAAATATAAGCCCTGATAGTGAAAGTTTACCAAACACGCATTTTCAACCCATCAACATGCAATCCAACGCATCAACATCATCGCCAGCTGATGCAGCAACCAATTCGCCAGAAGATCTTTTAAATCGCGCAACAGATTTGTTGTATGCAGAAAAAGAGGACTAGTGGTATTCCTTCGGCATGTACATAGCGTCGCAAATGCGTGAAATTAATGTAAAAAATGAGAAAGCAGCAAAAAAAACTTGAAATTAATATTATGAAGTGCACTATAGATGCGCTTTCAGAATTAAATGATGATTGATATTTCATTGAATTGGTTTTCTTCTATATTAATAAAGTTACAGACATATTTAAATCATTAATTTTAATTAACATAAACATCTATATTGAAATGGTATTTCTCCAGCGGCTGTCATAAAATATTGTTCGACAACTTCCATCCAATTACAAAAACAAAATACATGGGAAATGCGCTGCGCCCACCTTGTATGAATTCGCCTTTGAAGATGACAAACCCAATCATATGACAGGGTTGCACAAATATCTGTCATATTATTGAAGTGTACAAATCAGTACAGAAAAATTTTGGCTCAAATACGCCAATTGTGTGAACACTGAAAATGGTATCGGCACACAAAATTTATTTTGTACAAATTTGTACATAAAAATTTTGTCAAAAATCGGTACATTTGACCAATCGTGTGATCTCAACTTTACACATATAGGCATATTTATACAATTTAACTTAAGGCAAGTGAGTCTTCTTTTATTTTCTGGTATCGCGGGGACCAAGAGGTAGGTATAACTGTTAACGTTAAGGGTATTATGAGGTAACCCAAGTCAACTATTAACTGTCGAAATTCATTGATGGCTTTTTATTGGTATATGTCGATCCATATACATAGGTATTACTGTCCGACCGAATATTCGGCCAAGTTTCGGTATTCGGCTTGTATTTTTTATTCGGCTACGGCTTCGGTCTTCGGCTGAAAAGGCCGAATAATCGAGGCCAATAGATGTGTTTAATAACAAAAAAATTGACTGAATTTTACGAGTTTTTGATTTTTTATAAGCGACAGAAAATCTCAACTTCCAGTAATATTTTTGTGTTACTGAACAGGCCTAAGATTTCGAACGATAACTTACGCGAATTATTCAATATCGCCACCTTAATTATACAAAATTCGTTTAAAGTGTCATCACTTTCGATTACTTGAGTTCAGACTGTAGTCAGCTGTTTTTTCTTAGTGCATCTCTATAAACTGCAAGATACTTTTTAAACTTTATTTATACATTGTTAAAATGCTATTAACACAAAGACTAACCCCCTTATTCAAAAAAATATAAAAGGTTTATTGAGCTCTTGCAATTCAAAATTTGTATGGAAATGTCATTTTGAAAAGTACTATAAACCAATTTAATTTTTTATGAATATGGGGGTAATTTTTTTTATCTTGGTTTAGGTTAGGTTAGGTTCAAGTGGCTGCCGCAGAGGCACACTTAGGCCAGTTTTGAAAGGCCCGTTGTGATACCACCAACACAAGCAAAGTCAGCCCCGGGACCCGGCCATATGCAAAATCCCTGAGTTGTTGGGATTTTCCACATATCAGAATCCCGGGACTGACACTCCTAAGCCGACACCACTTAGATGACTTTATGAAGGCTATCAAGTCCTTTATGTCCAGTTCCGCGATCTGGCTTAGGCTATCCAGGAAGGGCACTCCCAAAAAGCGCGTTCTCGCGCCGCTTAAAGCCGGGCAGTTGCAGATGAGTTGCTTTACCGTTTCCTCTTCCTCATCATCTTTGCAGCTCCTACAGCATCGTCGAAAGGGCACACCTGGCCTTTCTACGTGCCTACCAATAAGGCAGTACCCAGTTATAACACCTATTAATATGGAAATTTCTCTCCTTCTTAAGGCGTGAATGCCTCTAGATCTTTTAGGATCCCATTTTGGCCGGGTTTGTTTGGATGTCCAGCACCCTGGGGATTTTTGCCACCTTTTGTTGGCTTGACGGAGTGTGTACTCATTCAGCATTAGCTTGCATGTAGCAAACGGCATACCTAAGCGCTCTTTATCCCGAAGAACCTGCTAGGTCGTACCCTGCCTGGCAAGTTCGTCTGCCTTACAGTTTCCCTATGTATTTTTGTAAGGTTTTTTGGTTATTCAAGAAACAAAAAGAATGAATTGATATGAAATAAAAAATCTCTTTTCTTATTTTGGTATTCGGCTTCGGTTTCGGCCGAATATAGGATTATGCCGAATATTCGGCTACGGCTTCGGCCTGAAATTCCAGTTTCGGTCGGACACTAATAGGTATAGATAGGTATACACATTAAGATTAGGGTAAGTAAAATTTCTTCTTCCTTTTTTTTGTCTTAGGTGGGTCACAGCGATCTCGATTCAAATAAAACTGCACCGCGGAAAACCGCCTTTTCCACTGTCATAAATGAGACCTAATATTTCGCATTTAAATGTTATGATCGGACAGTCTACACCATTTCAAGTTGGATTTTAGAAAGCGTCAGTTGGATTTTGGAAGGCGTCGATTGGATTTTAGAATTGTCAATTGGATTTTGGAAAGCGTCAGTTGAATTTTAGAAAAATTATTTGGATTTTAGAAAGCGTCAATTGTATTTTTGAAAACCGAAAAAAATTTAAATTGTGGCTTTCTAAAATCCAATTAACGCTTTCTAAAATCCAACTGACTGTAAATTTATACTTTCCAAATGGCGTAAATTGGATTTAAGAAAGTGTCAATTGGATTTTAGAAAACTTAAATTGAAATTTTTTTAAGTTTTCTAAAATCCAATTGACGCTTTCTGAAATCCAACTGACAACTCTAAAATACATTTAGCGCTCTCTGAAATCCAATTGACAATTCTAAAATCCAACCACCGCTTTCTAAAATCCAATTGACTATTCTAAAATCCAATTAACGCTTTATAAAATCCAATTGACTATTCTAAAATCCAAATAACGCTTTCTAAAATCCAATTGACAATTCTAAAATCCAACTAACGCTTTCTAAACTCCAACTTGAAATGGTGTAGTAAGTATTAGTTTGAAATTAGCGTTGAAGCATGGGTTGGAGTGGGCTGAATTCCGGCCACCGGCTGCCGGCATGCATGAAAGCATCAGCTTTTCACTTTTCGGGCCTTTAAATTGGCCAGTAGTGCGTTTCTGTATGAAAAAAGTTCACCTTTCGATAGATTCGTGGTGTGTATAACAATGGTAATGCAGTGTTATGAGAAAATGGTAATGCAGTGCGGCACAAGCGCTGCGTGACAAATATGGCATTTGGCGCGCGCCGCTCAGTCCTGTCAGTAGCCTAACGGCTGAGACGTCGCGCCAGTAAGCGAGGGTTTCGAGATCGATTCCCAGCAAATTCTTTGATTACATTTTTAACTTTTTTAAATTTATTTTATGCTGTTATGTTTTTTAATAACTAATTTTTAAAACGATGTCAATAAAATTTAAAATTAGCAAATAATGCATTAAGTTTGAATTTTACACTTGTTATCACTACCATTATAGGCATCGTGAGCGATAAATACAGATCAGGGCTGCATTTTCCGTTAAAATGCTCATCGAAAGGATACAGAAACGCCCTATAGGTTAGCGACAGCAACACACTAGCTTCTATACAATAAGCATCAATTGATTTTGGGTAGGTATTTGGGTAAAATTTGGCTTCCAGACAAAAAATGAAAACAAAACACTTCTAAAAGTTCTAAAGTTTCCTTACCGAATTTAGTATTCCTGGTTGATAAGGCTGTCTGATCCTCATACAGCATCCCTCTGTAGAGCAATGCTGGCCGTCGTAGACTTTTAACAGGCACACCCACTTTACTTAGGTATAATGCCTCTTCCACACTTGGTTATCTTTTTTTTTTGATGTGCACGGCTCAGCAACTCTTCGGGCATAGTGTATCAATACCAAGTGTAAACTCTTCTGCATAGACGTCAAAATTCCAAAATGAGTTTAACACCTGTTTGAGATTGTGGTTAATAACAAGTGTGATATCATAGACATAGTCGTGAAAACTTCAAAGTGAGTTTAGTCACCTGTTTTTAATTTCCTCTTTTGTCTCACTTCTTTCCATCTTCTCATCTCTTTCTACCATTAGGTAAAAGATAGGAGACCGCCATGTTGATGTGTGCAGGATGTTAAACAACGCCATTGCTTTTCTGTTATTCGGTGCTGGCGACATTTTCATATTTGCAGGATGTAAACAAACCGACATTTTAATGTGTGTTGTCAAAAGAAGAGTTCACACTTGTTATTGATACACGATGGCCGGACATTTTAAATTATCGATAACTTCTGTATCGAAAGTCATAGGTCAGGGTGATGTTACACCCTACATCCATATTGATGATCCCCATTCATCTATCAGTGGATCGCAAATTCACAATACACGTTCAATATAGATGTAGAGTGTGACAAGGCTCTTAGAACTGATTGAAGGAAGGTTAGATTAGCTACAAACTACAGGGTGTTACGAAGCAGCAAAGAAAATTATAGGTGGATAAAGTGATGAAGTCGAAACTTGAGGGAAAAATAAGTTTCTTTGTTAGGGACAGGATCAGTTGCTGGTAGATACGGTACATATACCCCCCGCCTAGAGTGTTGGTGAGGTCGGTAGCTTCCCCCTATCTTTTTGGATATCCTTTTGGTTGTAAATCGCACGCTTTCCTGTTTTAACGTATTCTAACTCATACAGGCAATTGCCGTTTAGTGCGACAACTTTAGCTTTTAGGAACTTTAGCGCAAACTTGGCACAGAATTTTTTGGTCGCATCGCTAAGAACAAAATTTCTACGATACACGCTATCGCCTACTTCGAATTTTTCCGCTGAACTTCGCAAATTATATCTTTTCGCAGAACATTCGAAAGCTTTTTTCATATGTTTACAAATTGATTTCAGTATTAATGCAAATTTATCTGTTCTATCAAGAATATTATCATCTAGGGACCCTAATTTCCGCAATAGCTCATATTCGTCACCATGTGATGGAATTTGCTGGCCGAATAGTGCATAGTATGGGGTACAACCTATTGACTGATGAAAAGAACTTCTTAATGCCTCTGCAATGCTTGGCAAGTGTTTGTCCCATAGCATTTGTTAGGCTGGCAGTGGACATTTCGAATCACGTCTTCAGCGATGGATTTTGGAATCCACAGCTTCCAGTTGTGCACATCTCGCTCAGGTTTACCATTGGCATGTTCGGTTCTTTTATATACTATTTGAATGTCAGGCAAACGACTTTTTATACTCTTCGGACGATTCTATATCAACTAACGGACGGAACTCTAACTCATTGACTTCTTCGAAGTTTTGGCGGGATAAGGTATGAGGAACCACGTTTAGGGCCACTTGCATAAAAGCCGATTAAGCCTAATCGGTGATTAACTTGACAGCTAACCATACAAAATACGTCAATTAAACTCCGGTTAGTCGTTATCAGCTTTTATGTAAGCGGCCCTTAAAGTACCTATGCTCTATATTGAACCTAAAACCTTGAAGCTTCAATGACCACCTGGCTAATCGGGTGGATAGGTCGCTTTGGCGCATCAGCCACTGAAGACTGGCATGGTCGGTCACAATTGTAAAGTCTTGCCCTTCAACATAGGCGCGGAACTTCTTTAAACTGAGAATAGCTGCGAGGCACTCTAGCTCCGTGACGCTGTAGTTACTTTTGGCCTTTTTAAGTTTCTGGGAGAAATATGCAATTGGGTCGGTTCTCAAAGTTCCGTTTTCCACAATATATCCAAGGTATTTTACCTCAGCGGTGCAGAACTTTCTCTTTTCAACGTTGATGGTTAAGCCAGCTTTTCTTAACTGATGAGCAACTTAAGAGAAAACGGACATGTGACAATCAAAGTCTTCGGACAATATGAGCAAATAATAGACAAAAATTGGTTTTTCAATTGTGGTGGAATGACGTGGTCCATCAAGCGGCAAAGGGCTTGAGGGACGTTGCATAAGCCAAACGGCATTATACAGTAACGATACAACGGACGAATGGGGACTGTAAAAAAGTATATTCTGCAGTTTTCGGACAAGGGGATTTGCCAAAAGCCTCGGCGTAGTTCTAGTGAAGTGATATATTTTGCCTTTGATATTCTGCTCAATATACCATCAATATGGGGAAGCGGATAAGCGTCCTTACCGGTTACGCTGTTTATTTTTCTTGACTCAAGACACAGACGGACTTTATTGGGCTTCTTCACTAATACAACCTAATTTAAGCATCTCGTCAATCTCCGCGTGAACTAACTTCTCTACCGCGGGAGATATGGGAAAACACCTTTGCTTGATCGGACGGACATTGGGCTGTAGCCTTCTTTTTCGCAGTTCGAAAATATTTTTAATATACTTTAACTTGTTGCTTGCCAGTTAGAGGGCAACCTCGGATATTATGTGGGGCGCTATTCGGAATTTAACCCAAAAATCGACTCCTAAAATAACTTTTTGCGACATACTTGGAATAACGAAGAACGTAATCAATTGACGCCTATCCTCAAATTTCACTTCCAGGTCTATGACACCAAAAACCACTTGCGTTTTACCATCAGCAGTACAAACAGCTGTTTTGTTGACTCGCAACTTATTTTGATTGCGAATATCGTTGGCCAGTGAGGATCCAATGCACGAGACCTGAGCTCCACTGTCTAGAAATCCCAAACACTCTACACCATTAATCAGTACCTTCGCATACGGCTTTCTTCTTGACTTCTTGGTCAACGAGCAAACAAAAGTTTTAAGGGACTTTCGTTTTTCCTTAATACCTCACCAAAACTCTTTTATACGGACAGATGAACGGCTCAAACATTTGGATACGGTATTAACTTGGGAGAAAATTCGTTCCCGGGCTTCCTTGTAATTCTATAAACGGACATTGTACGGAATAATCTTATGGGCAAATAGACAGGTCTTAGAAGACTTGTTACTTTCTTAGGGTTGTAAAATCAGGGGTTTTAAGATTTGGGTCTCTGGTCTTTGCGAGGGTCCAACCTGGAAGCCTCGCTCGCTTCCGAGTTTCACGAACACGTTTCACATTTTGGCCTATATACATTTGTTTTGCCACAGCCATAAGAGAATACCGTTCTTTCCTCTAGGCAATTCATGTATCTATGACCTTCGGATCGGCAATTCCAGCATATTAACTTAGACGCGTCAAACGACCACTTAGCTAATTCGTCCACTTCGCATTCTATATCTTCCGATGTATCCTCCTCGCTTTGCAGTTCGTTCCATTTGATTGCAAATTGTTCGGCTTGTTAATTTCATTCGCGAGGCTCTCGCCCTTTAAGCAAAGCCTACGTAGTTCGGCGAGCGAGTTAATGGGCAAATACAGTAACTGCTGTCGGATTCGGGGTCGCAAATTGTGCTGCAAGATCTCTATGAGCTCCACCTCAGTCAGTGGCACTTGTAAAGGTTCAGCTAACTTGAGAACAGAGTTCCTGAGCTCACCACAGCTCTCGGTCATACCCTGCTTTCTGCTCCTAATCTGCTCCTTCAACTCAAAATCGCTTTTGTGTTGTTGGAAATTAGTGCTGAGGGCTTGACATAGAGATGTCCAAGTGACGCGTTCCACTGACCGTCGGTATCTCCAGTACCAATCTTTCGCATCGTGCGTGAACAGGCTTTGCACGTGTTCGCAAAGCAAATTATAATTACCACCGAGTGTATCGATGATCTGGCATTCGATGTGATAAATAAAACTATCGACCGACAATCGTGCAGATCCGTCGAATGTAACTCCCCAGTTCGAAATGAGTTGAACTACTCGACCAGAATTCGGTACACTCGACATATCGCTAAATCGAAACTGATCAATCGCACCATGGAGGGTTTGGTTGGAGTTGTTGGGCAAATGAGGTATGTCCCTAGGCCAGAATCCAGTCGAATTGTTGTTCGGTGGACCTATTGGGACATGGTTAGTCCCTGGGCTATGATTATCCACGGGGTGAGCTGCTGGTGCACCTTGATTTTCCCTATTCAAGTTTAGTCTAGCTAAGACATTGGCAAGGGTACTTTCAAGCCTCTGGTCAGATTGCACAGTCATTGTTCCGTGCCTTACCCTGACTATACGCCATTGTAAGAAGAAACAAAACTAAACCAAAGAAAGCTTGCCTTATACGTGGAAGAAGAAAACAGCCCAAGGATGTAGCAGTGAAACATTCCCGGAGGCCAACTACCTAAACACTCCCAAAAAAAATTTCACACGAAAATGATTGGTTATTTAAACCCAAATCTAGTAACCAAAATATCTAAGTTGATAACTTCTAGAATCTTAAATTCCAAGAAAACTAGTTCCCGATGGTATAAACTTAAGTCTACTGGTCTAATGTTGGCTGTAAACCAACTAAAACCAAATGGTCAAAACTAGTAGTTTTTTTTTTAAGAAAATATATAAAAGCAACGTATGTGACATGAGTTTCGATTTCGGTTTTTTTTATAAAAAACGATAATTTATCATCACACGCATCATCCCTCAAAGTTTCAGCGCCATAAAAAACCCCGTTACGAATTTAGAGCAAAAGCAATATTGACGTAAGTGCCATTTGTGTTTGTCTGCATACGTCTTTTTTCTTTTGTGAAGTTATTGTGAATCAGGGCTGTCATGGATCCAATTGTTGTCGGAATTGGATTTGAAAGCGACAAAAAATCGATTAGATGTCATGAAATCCAATGTTATCGGTTTTAAGTTCGAATCGGAATTAGTGTCAGTTTTAGGTGTTACAGGAACAATTGTTATCGGTTTTGCTATCGGAAACAAACCAAGCAGCTCACAGCTATTGGATTTTCTTTGCATATAATTTTTTTCACTTGCAGATAGAAAATTTAATAAAAATGTGAGTAAATGATGGTTTTAAATAAAAATATATCGTCCCCTTTTTGCGTTTTTATCGTAAACGCCAAAAAGGAAATTTTACAGGAGAGCATTTTTTAAATTTTTTTTTTATTTTTTTCATTTATGAATTGGTGGATACGATAAAAAAGATAGCCATTTTTTGACATAACTGTGAGGATTTCAGCTATAAAATTTTACCAGATGATGCGCTATGGGATGATGAACAAATTTGCATCAAAAAGTAAATTTCGAAAAAATGGTGGTTACGATAAAAACGCAAAAAGGGGACGATATATTAATGAGGCTCATATTTTTATTCATACTAGGGGAAAACATAAAAATGCAACGTAGATCACTATTTTCAATCGAGTTTATGCAGAGGTATCCCGATATTGCGAAGGGATTCACGAAAAGGGATAAACAAAGCGTGGATGCTCTTTGGGAAGTGTTGATAAAGTCGCTGAACAGTGCCGGTCCACCACAAAAGGATGCGAATGGATGGAAGAAGGTAAAAGTTTTTAGTACTAAAAATTAAATTGGGCCTTAAAATTGCAATTTCTTATATATTTTCAGACTTGGACAGACTGGAAGAGCGACGCTAAAAGAAAGTTTGCGCATAAGAACTCCGAGTCTCGAGCAACTGGCGGGGGACCCTTTTCCAAGCAGCAATTGTCACAAGCAGAAGAGGCCATGGTAAGAATTTGTGCAATGACAAAGAGCGTGGCAGGTGTACCTGACAATGCACCTGGTCCCCCTAATGAAAGTGATGATGAAATGCCATCAACGTCATCGAAGCGAAAGCGTCTCCAGTTGCAAGCACGCCTAAGAGGCAAAGGACTGAAAGCACTGGGGTACGCTTAAAAAAATTCCTTGATGAGGATAATGAAAGAAAGTTAGAGATAACTGAACGATTGGACAAGCTCGTGAAAGTAGAAAAGGAAAACGCCAGCAGCCTCAGACGTATTTATAGGGCAATTGAAAAAGGCAATGATGCAACAGCAAATGCAGTTTCCGAGCTTAAAAATGAATATGTCCGTATCAATTCAAAAGTCTTGAGGGCATTACAAGAAATAAATGAAATAAAAAAGCAGCAACTTGATCTCGACCTACAGAAGTTTGATTTTGAGAAGAATAAAAAGTGAACAAGTGAATTTTTATGGTCAAACCAGAAAAGCATTTTCTGCAAGGAAGTTAATTAATATAGTACCTGGATATGTACATTAGGATTAGTAAAGAAAAGACTGAAATTTTACCTTATTTTCTTATATAGTTTTTTTAATGAATTTTTTTTTGTTTTCATGAATATATGTATCTTTTTATTTTCTTTTATAAGGTTATATAAATATTATATGTATGTGTTGTGACAAATAAATATGAATTATCGTTGCAATACTGAAACACCATATCTTCTTTGTTATAAAGTGTTTGCTATTTCATCCCTGATCCTTCTGCCTTCACTTTGCAGTGTCGCGTTTTGTGGAGATTCTATATTCCCTTCAATATCATTGGATGGTGCTGGTTGATCGTCTTCATTATGCTCTATTTTGTAGTTTCTGCAGATGTTATGCAACGCAGCGCAGACATTTACAATTTTCACTACTTGTTCTGGAAGGTAGTGTAATGTACTTAATAAACAGCGAAATCTCCCTTAAAAAACTCCTATTGTTCGCTCCACAATATTTCAACCCGATGTATGGGCCAAATTAAATTTATATTCCTGGGAATTATAGTGTGGATCTCTATAGGGTGTCAATAAAAAAGGTTCTATGCCATAACCACAATCTCCCAGTAACTTAGATGTCCGGTCCCCTTACTCATACATCCGAACGAAATAATTTCTAGCTCTGAAATATTCCATACGAATGAGTCATGGCTAGAGCCGGGATACCGTGCATCGACTGCTCGAATTTTCATGTCACCATCACAAATCTAAACGTAAACACACAAATGAATGTTTATAAGTAAATCAGTTTTCACGTCTACTTACAATCATGGCATTCAAACTGAAATATCCCTTTCGATTATAAAATAAATGTTCATCAGTACTCGGCTTGATGATTTTAATGTGGGTCCCGTCGATACAGCCAATTATCGAGGGAATTTTTCACTTCGTATAAAAAATAGTCTCTCGATCTGCGTTTTTCGTTGAAGTCCATTTCTAGTTTTATCCACTCTGGACAAAGAAACTGATTCATAATCGTAAGCACATCACCCAAAATCGTTGACACCGTGCTCCTAGCTACACTAATGCTGGAATCGTTTCCAACTGGTCTTTGATTAGATCCTTCGGCTAAAAATCGCAACGTAGCTGCTAGCTGCAGTACTGGTGGAACTTGAGATCGTGTCAAGTGTCCGCCAATAGTGTCAAGCATCATTTGGAAAGCCTCTTTATTTAGCCTATAACACGCTATGAACCTGCAAATATCCTATAGGTATTTATTTACAAGTGCACCTTGCAATAAATCTACTTACGCTGTCTCCGGCAGCTCAAGCGGGTTGCTGCAATCCCTCAAAATTTTCCTTTTGACCTTCTCGCAACTTCCTTCTTCCATCAACATGAACGCTACAACTGCAGATGCCATTTTTTACTCATATACTTTTATTTTTATTAAATTTTTATGATTTAATGAAGAAAACAATTGAATTTCACAAATTTTTGTCAAAAAAGCGAAAATAAAATTTGCGATCCACAACAAAACAGCTGTTCGAACATCGGTTTTGTTTATATTCGAAAAAAGCAAAACCGATACGGTTTCATGGCACGTAGTGAAATCAATATCGGTTTGCAATTCCGATAAAATCCAAAACCGACTTGGATTCCATGACAGCCCTGAATAAGTGGTTAAATACTAATTTTCTTTGAATTTTATTGCGTTTTTCTTTTAAATATGACGTCTTGGCTATCTTTTAATATTTCTTGCATTTTAAAGAATATTTTCAGGTGAAACAAATAAAAAAGATATCGTTCCCTGCAGTGAAAGCGATACAGAATATTCTGAGGAATTCTTATCTTTAGTCACTCCGAATGATGTTGAAGAAGAGACATGCGTTCGGAGAAGAGGATACAGAAAGCGTAGACCATTACCTAAAACACTACAGAATATTAAAAAGTGTGATTGAAGTATTCTTTACAAACCCATGTGCAAATAAAAAATGCCCCTATATGTGTAGTGATAAAAAGCGGGTCAGCTATAGTTGTACAATTGATTACAATAAAATTAGGCACAATGTATGCCAAAAATTTCTGCTAATATGGGTAAGAAATCAAAAAAGTTGTTAGAAACCTGCACTGCTAAAGTAAAACAGTTCAAGCCTTATAACAAAATGTGTGACGCTGACGACAAAATTGTTACCTCTTTTATTGAGCAGTTCCTTGGCATTATTGCCGCAATAAAAGCAACAAGCTGTACCTTCCACAAGAATTCCGCAACATAAAAGGAGTATATAAATGCTATACTAAACATCTTGAAAGTATAAATAAGGAAGAGGCTAAAGTGTCCTTATATGTTTTTCGAAACATTTTTAAAAATCGTTTCCATATTGGTTTTCATTTGCCTAAAAAAGACAAATGCGTAAGATATAATAACTTGAATAATGAAGCCCAACATTGCTTGGAGCAAACCGAATCATATCAAAATCACATAAGAGACAAAAATAAGTCTAAAGAAATTTTTTTAGAGGATCAGAAAAAAAGTACTCACATGTCAAGTCCCGGATTCCTTTGTGCAAACTTTGGCCTGCAAAAAGTTCTGAGCACACCTCACGGGAAAAGTGTAACCTTATTTTATTCACGAAAATATGCGTATTACAATGAAAGCATATATGAGAATGTCACCCGGAGTGATTTCTGCTTTTTGTGGGGAGAAGATGATGGCAAGAGTGGTTGTAATGAAAGAAGAACGTACTTTCAATTAGTCTGTACTGTGATAGTTGTGCAGGTCAAAATCGCAAAAGAGCTTTGCTAGCTATGATATTACATTTCCTTGAAAACTCAAGTTTTATTAACAATATGCGAGTAACATATTTATTAAGCGGGCTACCCACCTGCCAAGAAATGCCTCAAGAAAAAAACGAGCATATATTTCTTGTGCCTGGTCAAGAAATTTTGACGTTTTTCAAATTTTCCTTTTTTTTTGCATTTTACTCTAATAAAAATGTATAAAACATGTTTAGTGAAGTATTTACTCACCTTTGCCGTGAATCTGCACGTTTACCTCAAGAAATATATACGAGCATATTTATTTCTTGAGGTAAAGCGGCATTGCCAACCATAGAAAATTGTAGTATTTTTTCTTATGAGCTGAGTATTGGCTCAAGAAAATCTGACGTGCGAAAACAGTTCTTGACCATTTCTTGAGCGTTTTTTTATATGGAGTTTGACGTTTCTTGGCAGGTGAGTAGCCCGCTTTACCTGGACATACTATGATGCCAGTAGAGTCCATTCATAGTACTATCGAATCATCTGTCCGAGAAAAGACGTTTGGGCTCCAAGTGAATGGTACACTATGATATCTAACGCTAGAACAAATCCTGTTAATTATGAATGTATTATAATGAATCATTGGGACTTTGAATACTGGAAAACATATTATCGTTTCCAACTTTGCGCTCAGCAACATTTGAGAAAAATAATCCTATTATTAAACTTAACTATGGATACGGCGATCATTCCGAAATTCAAAATTTTAATATGGACTCCATCGCACGGTCAAGGAGCAACACTCACATAATAACAAATGACCACTTCCTTTATATAAGAGCCAATTAAAAATTTCATCGGCGAAGCACAAAGATTTAAAAAAAACTTTGCGAAAACAACGCAATACGATGAGAACGTCAAGGGCCGCCTTCCTGAGACGGACCAGGATACCACATTTTTTTTCATGTGTATGTATGTACGTACAAATTAATATAGTTGAAAACCAACGAATTAACCTTAAACCAATGAATTTATCTTAAACACTTAATTTTACATTTTTTTAAAACTTTTTTTTGTGAAAACCAATGAGTTTAACTTAAAAGACTTGATTTTACATGAGTAAAAATAAATAATCTGAAGTACAAAATAAAAAAAATAAACATTTGTTGAAAATTTTTTTTTTACGTAACAGCCAAATCAGCAGACAGTAGCTTGATTTTATGCAAGCAAAAAAGACGTATGAGCCAAAAACTATCCTTATGCTACGAATATTAAAATTTTTTTTATTGCATTATATAAAAGAGAATTAAATAAAATTACTTACCAAATTTCATGACAAGATATAAACTGAATGCAAAGATGATTTAAAAAAACCGTCCCCTGAACAATTTACTTTTTGGCTCATACGTCTTTTTTGCGCACACCGCTCGATATATAGTTAAATGGGAGGTATCTATGCACTTGCAGTCATAGTCGATATATGTGTTTAAACTTTGGTATAATTAAATACTGCGTAAAAAAAACTATATATAAATAGACATAATAATATTAGCTAGCATCAGCTACTATTTTAAGGTAATTTTGGTATTTGTAAACTTGCAAAAAAAATTTGCATTGATCAAAATCTGCAGAGTAGTCCTGTACTAACTTCAAAAAATATGTTTATCGTTAGACTAGTTGTTCAATCTGTATCGGACTAGTGCACTAATAGTATCATTATACCGAAAAGCATTTCATTCCTTCAGGTCCTCCAATAAAACTCGTATTTTACTATTAGTATGACTGGTATGTTCTTTTCAAAATATGAGCGTGGATATCTCGTAGAATACCAACAGGTAAAATTAATATCCGATGGTTATATGAAAATGAGACAACTGTCTGACTAGTTAGGCACAAAATAGTTTCGAAATAATTTCGGACTAGGTTGCCTGACTGCAGGGTAATCACCTGAGTGAGTAGGCAACTTCTCTATGATATTATAAAATAGTTGATGGACAAAATGTATTAAGCTGACTTACTTGTTTATATGTTGTTTGAATCCAACGCTGTCCCACGAAGCGACGAAGGCCTTCCTTGCTTGGTGAGTACGTAGCTGCGGCGTTGTGAGTCATTAGTTAAGCAAATAATGCAAAATTTTGTTCAATCAAATATACTAAATTTAACCAGATGGACTATTTTTATGCTTCCAACTGTATATGGGATAAGCGAAGGTCGTCTGAAAGGGATGAGCGAAAAAAGCTGATAGTTGACAGAAAGAGGAATTAAGAGAATTACTGAAACTTCGTTTAATTCTTACGTTATGGATTTAAAACTGAGCGTAGAATAAATGAAATGGTCCTCTTTTGCGTTTTGTGAATCTAGGGCACTTGTGTGAGTTAATCCTATGTTAAAATATTTATGTCTGTACATAGATATGTTCGTACATGGTCATAATTATGTAAATTCTATGTTAGGTTATGCAACTTGGAAAAATGTTCTTAATGAAATCTTAATTAATGAAAACATGATTAAAGGATAGTTAGATATTTTAACTCTAGTTGTAACTAAAGGTTAATTTTTATGGTAAGTATAAATTTATACCTTATTACTTAATAAATTCATTTCAGGTTAAGGTAGTACAACTTGCATCTTTCCTTACACATATAGGCATATTTATACAATTTAACTTAACCCTTTCGGTACGGAAAGCCGCTAGCGGAGATACAAATTATTTTATATGTTTAATAGCTGCAATGGAGGAAATAAAAGTGTTTTGTCACATCAAAGTTGTATTCGGTTAAAAAGGGGCGGTGGGAGGGGCTGGGACATATATGTCCCGTCAGTATTTTTGACTGGGACTTATTTGTCCCGTTTAGTATTTTATGATCCAATATCTAAAATATTAATTCCATTTGGTTTTATATAAAACATTGTTTTATTATGAATTCAACATATAGTTTCAGTAAAGTGAAAAGAAGAAAACAATGAGCAAGTAATACAGTTTACAAAAAAATTGGTTTTTACTTATGGTAAGGAGCAAAACAGTCCTTGCATAGAGGAATCTGGCATTCTTCGCACAGTGTCTTTGTTCGCCTTTCTCTATTTTGTTGTGCACAACCTGTGCACCGCCTTCCTTCGCTTAGCAATGGGAACAGGAAGATGGCCTGCAAATAGTTTCCTTTTTCTTCCAGATGTACCGGATCGACTAACAGCAGCTCTTTTTTTACCTTCTTCTATCATATTTTACGCCAGAACGATCATAAACGTTCATGGTACAAATTAATTCAGGGTTGGGAGACGACCATATGGTGTTTTGAGCACAATCTGTGGAGTGCGTTGTTGGCAAAGTCTCTTCCGTATCCTCTTCACTATCATCCTCCTCCTCATCAGTAGATAAAACCTCACTATCATAAGGCTCATACTTATCATCACTGCCGCCCGAATAGATATCTTCGTCCTTAGATGACTCCAAAATGCTAGCAATTGCATCCTTCTCAAGTACTTTAGGTATTATGCGTCTGTAGAAAAGGAACAATAATAGTTTATAAATAAAAAATAGTTATAAATTATTCCAATAAATATCCAAGAAAAAGCATTTTTGATCCTGACTGGGACACTTTGAGCCCAACAAGAATACTGATGGGACACATACGTCCCACCAGGATAAAAATGCCAGTAATTTTATAAATAACACAAAAAACTTATACTTACTTACCTCAATATAATAATAGAGCACTAGCACAATAAATAAATATACTTTCAGTAAACTTTGAAGATAAAAAACCACGAAAAATCGCAAAAAAGCCTACCACTTGCAAAATTCGCGCCCAATTTTGCGTTTGTTTTTCGATTAAAGAACACGTGTTTATAATTTAACTTCAAATAACGGAGGCAAATACCTTTAGGAATGTCATTAAGTACGAAATGGGATAAATAAAGCCCATTAAGTTCGCTTAATTTCCAGGCTAGGTATTTTCAAACATGTGCCGGGACATATAAGTCCCGTTCGTACCGAAAGGGTTAAGGTAAGTGAGTCTTCTTTTATTTTTGATTTCTTTTACATTGATCTTGGCGATCTCGTATCGCGGGGACCAAGAGGTAACCCAAGTCAACTACTAACAAGTCAACTATTAACTGTCGAAATTCATTGATGGCTTTTTATTGGTATATGTCGATCCATATACATAGGTATACTAAGATTAGGATAAGTAAAATTTCTTCTTCCTTTTTTGTCTTAGGAGGGTCACAGCGATCTCGATTCAAATAGAACTGCACAGCGGAAAACCGCCTTTTCCACTGTCATAAATGAGACCTAATATTTCGTATTTAAATGTTATGATCGGACAGTCTACATCATTTCAAGTTGGATTTTAGAAAGCGTCAGTTGGATTTTGGAAGGCGTCGATTGGATTTTAGAATTGTCCATTGGATTTTGGAAAGTGTCAGTTGAATTTTAGAAAAGTTAATTTAGATTTTAGAAAGCGTCAATTGGATTGTTAACAGAGTTTGTCGACCGGTTTAACTTATATCTGCTAAAACAGCGCAAGAATAAATAAACCGTACGACAGCAACTAGATGTTAATAATCCAATCCATCCATACTCTTCACTTGGATTCAACATTCATCAAGATCACACGCACCAGGAGCCGTAGCTGTTTCACAAAGGTAACCTATATATATATATAGTTAATAGCTGAATTAATGTGACTTGTATATTCGTGAATATACTTATTAAATATTTTGATTTGATACCACATTTTCTCGTTCTTTTCTTTTACCCGCAAAATTTGGTCGGTCAAACTTCATCCAGCGACCTACAATCGAATTTACCAGCGACCTAGAATCCTACAACCAGCACATTAATTTGGCCTCAATGCCAATATTTTCACAGCAATCAAATTTATCTGATACAGCAACAAATATATCCAAAGCAATCATCACGATTTTTTGGTAACAGCAAGCAGCAACATCACACTTTTATTTAATTTCACCAGCTACAATCCGCAAGAAAAACTACAACGAAAAAAGTAAGTGGTTTTAAAATTCAGTGCGCACATATATACATACATTATTATAATTATAAAATTTACAAAGTGTTTTGCAAGTGATTTTTTTTTGTGCAGTGAAAAAATAAAATTAAAGTTGGTGAAAATATTTTGTATAGATAGCCCTTCTGACCATCAAATATTACCCCCCACCAGTGGTAAGGAATATTTGACACGGCGTAAGGGTTTTCAGTGCACCGAGCACGCATATCTATACAAAATTAAAGTTTGTGAGTGTCGATTTGTTGGATAGCCCTGCTGACCATCAAATATTACCCCCCACCAGTGGTAAGGAATATTTGACACGGCGCAAGGGTTTTCAGTGCACCGAGCACATATATCTACACAAATCAGTGGTGAGAAAGTTAAACCAAAAGGTCCACATATTCCCTGCAGAGGATTGGAGGAGCACATAAATTGTTCGTTACTTGCACTTCTCGTTGGTTTAACTTTTCACAACAACAACAACACTGCACAGTGACTATAACCTCACAGTGTTCACTTTTTGTCGATTTAGAATTTATTTTGGACAAAAACAAACAAAAATCACTCTGGTAATAAACTACATTGCATTATTTGAAATAAAAATGACTTTCTTCGTAGTTTTTTGAAAATTTATACGTGAACTTTAAACAAATTTTTGGTTTATAAATTGCCGCCAAACTCGTTGCACTTTGTCTCGTTCGTTGTTATTTTTTGCGCTTAAAATACACGTATATACCCCTTTTGAGTGGCGAGCAATAACCACACATACATATATAAACATAGCTTTGCGCTTTCTCAACCTGTTGAAGGGTTGGTTAATAAAAGAAAAAACTTGCGATTTTTTTAATTCTGTGAAGATTTATTTATTTGGAAATTTCGGTGGGCAGCATTTTTGTGCTTGATAATTTGGGTTACCAGAAAACAGATTCTGTCTCTGCTTTTTCTGGAGTTATATACTAAGTCCCGTGCAAGATTCAAAGGTTTGTTCATAGTTAACTATACCCTTTTTCATCCAATATGGAGGCATCCAATCGTCTACCTGACAATGTCATTGAATTCGATATCGAATTCCTCAGCATTCCCACAAGCGACCACTCCAAATTCTCGCTGAAAACTCAGCAGGAGACATTGAAGTCGAAATGGGACAAAGCCATAGAAGCTTATGACGAATTTATGGCTACAGATGATCTACCACCAAAAGATTTAGCCGTAGTTAAAAAGAAAAATAAGTCAGCCTATTCAGTCTATGTGAAATGCATGTCAAAAATTAATGAACTCGCAGAAAGGCTAGAAAAGGCAGAGAAGGAAAAGGAAATTGTGAGCAATCCACGCAACCTACATCTCCCACCTTGTGATACAGATGTATTCAAGGGAGATTATTTATCATGGCCAACATTTCGTGACATGTTCATAGCCGTATATGTTCTGATTAAGGGTCTTATTCCAATACAAAAACTTTATTACTTGAATCAAAAGACTCAAGGTAAGGCCAGGGATATTGTCAAGAAATGCGACTTGACAAACGAAGGCTTTGATGTAGCCTGGAAAAATCTCTGCGACCGATATGAAAATAAAGTTTTTTTAATTATTCAGAGATGGAGGTGCCAACTTCACAAA
Organism: Campiglossa producta; assembly: GCA_964058755.1. Classification (NCBI taxonomy): domain Eukaryota; kingdom Metazoa; phylum Arthropoda; class Insecta; order Diptera; family Tephritidae; genus Campiglossa; species Campiglossa producta. The sequence goes on along the minus strand of CAXKVI010000006.1, from coordinate 47,091,627 downwards.
TTTTTTTTTTTAAATAACTTTTGAACAAAGGGTGGACAAACGGAAATTTTTGTTGGACAATCCTGGACAAACGGTGGACAAACGATTAAGCAAAAAAAAACTTCAAAAATCAACATTTTTGTTTTTTCAATAAAAAACTTTTTTTTGTAATAACTTTTTTACTAAGGGTGGACAAACGAAAATTTTTCCTGGAGAAACGTGGACAAACGAATGACATTTAGTTTTTTTAATTATTCAGAGATGGAGGTGCCAACTTCACAAAATTTTTTTTTTTTTAAATAACTTTTGAACAAAGGGTGGACAAACGGAAATTTTTGTTGCCAAGAAGAAGAAATCGGCTAAAACGGTTCAACTAAAATCAAATTTCGCGAACACAAGTAAAGGCGTTTTACTAGGAACAGCTCGTGTATCCATTTATCATAATGGTACTAATTATTCCGCTAGAGCTCTCATAGATTCGGGATCTGAGTGCTCTTTCATTACAGAAAGACTCAGGCGAAGAATTAACTTGCCAAGTAGGAAAATTCATGCCCAAGTTTCGGGCATCAATAACACAGTTTCTGCGCAAGTTAAAGAAGCCTGTGCGATACAATTGCGGTCACCCGTTGAGCTCTGTGAAGTTGGCACCTCCATGTCGGAATTTAAAAAAAAACCATACTGCATTCGTTTGTCCACGTTTGTTCAGGAAAAATTTTCGTTTGTCCACCCCTAGTAAAAAAGTTATTTCCAAAAAAAAAATCCGGTGTGAAGTTGGCACCTCCATGTCGGAATTAAAAAAAAACCAAATGTCATTCGTTTGTCCATCGTTTATCCACGTTTGTCCCGCAAAAATTTTCGTTTGTCCACCCCAGGAAAAATTTTCGTTTGTCCACCCTTAGTAAAAAAGTTATTACAAAAAAAGTTTTTATTGAAAAAACAAAAATGTTGATTATTGAAGTTTTTTGCTTAATCGTTTGTCCACCGTTTGTCCAGGATTGTCCAACAAAAATTTTCGTTTGTCCACCCTTTGTTCAAAAGTTATTTAAAAAAAAAAAATTTTGGGAAGTTGGCACCTCCATCTCTGAATAATTAAAAAAACTAAATGTCATTCGTTAGTCCATCGTTTGTCCACGTTTGTCCAGGAAAAATTTTCGTTTGTCCGCCCTTAGTAAAAAAGTTATCACAAAAAAAGTTTTTATTGAAAAAACAAAAATGTTGATTATTGAAGTTTTTTTTTTGCTTTCGTTTGTCCACCGTTTGTCAGGATTGCCCAACAAAAATTTTGATGTTCAATTGGCTTTGTCCGACGTTTTAGTCATGATGCAATAAACAGGTGACGGCATGGCGATTAAGCAAAAAAAACTTCAAAAATGAACATTTTTGGTTTTTTCAATAAAAACTTTTTTTTGTAATAACTTTTTTACTAAGGGTGGACAAACGAAAATTTTTCCTGGACAAACGATGGACTAACGAATGACATTTAGTTTTTTTAATTATTCAATTATTGTAATAACTTTTTTACTAAGGGTGGACAAACGAAAATTTTTCCTGGACAAACGATGGACTAACGAATGACATTTAGTTTTTTTAATTATTCAGAGATGGAGGTGCCAACTTTACAAAATTTACTGTTACTCCTCCTCGAACCAATTAGATGACTTTATGAAGCCCATCAAGTCCTTTATGTCCAGTTCCGCGATCTGGCTTAGGCTATCCAGGAACGGAACTCCCAAAAAGCGCGTTCTCGCGCCGCTTAAAGCCGGACAGTTACAGATGAGGTGCTCCACTGTTTCCTCCTCCTCATCATCTTTGCAACTCCTGCAGCATCGTCGGTAGGGCACACCTAGCCTTTCTGCATGCCTACCAATGAGGCAGTGACCGGTTAATACCCCTATCAATACGCAGATTTCCCTCCTAGTTAGGGCATAAATGCGTCTAGACCTTTTAAGATCCCATTTTGGCCAGGTTTGTTTCGATATGCGACACCCTGGGGATTGCAGCCATCTTTCGTTGGCTTGACGGAGTGTGTGCTCCTTCAGCATTAGTTTGCATGTGGCAAACGGCATACCTAAGCGCTCTTTATCCTGAAGAACCTGCTTGGTCGTGCCCTGCCTGGCAAGCTCGTCTGCCTTACAGTTTCCCTCAATGTCCCTATGTCCCGGGACCCATATGAGGTTTACGCGGTTCTGTTGGGCCATCTCCTGAAGAGATCGACGACAGCTGAGCGTCAGTTCAGAGTTGAACGTGTATGAGCCAAGGGATTTGATGGCCGCTTGGCTATCGCTGAAAATAGCGATATCTTCTCCGATAACACGTTTGCTTAACCAGGCCGCGGCGTCCAGTATTGCCGAGACTTCCGCCTGGAAGACGCTACAATGATCAGGTAGTCTGAAGGAGAGCTCAAGGTCCAAATCCCTTGAATAAACTCCTCCTCCAACTCTGCCGTCCAACTTCGAGCCGTCGGTGTATATGGAAGTGCCACCATTTGTTTCGGGACACCAATCCGTCCTCTCCCAGTCTTCTCTGCTGGGAATGTTTATTTTGAAACAGCTATCCCCGACTGTAGTAGTCGCACAACGATCTGTGCTTAGAGGGAGAAAGCTGTAAGATTCCAGAATACTGGAGTGTTCAATAGTACCCGCAGCCCAACTGGAGGTTTCTCTTAGGCGCAGAGCTGATGCCGCCGCTGACCGAAACCCTTCCAGATCAAGTGGCAAAATGCCCACAATGACCTGGAGGGCTTCGTTGGGCGTTGTCCTTAGCCCACCGCTTATACAGATCATATTGGATCTATGGACTTTCCGCAACAGATTCAGGTATGTTGCCTTGCTCAGCGCAGGCCACCATACGACGACTCCATAAAGCATGATTGGGCGAATGATGGCCGTGTAGATCCAACTGCATACTCTAGGGCTGAGCCCCCATTTTTTGCCAATGGCTCTTTTGCATGTGTAAAGAGCGATGCAAGCTTTCTTCTGGCGCTGAAGAACATTCTCCTTCCAATTCAATTTCCTGTCCAGAACTATGCCTAGAAACTTGGCCTTATCCGACAAGCCCAGGCGCGTGCCATCTAGTTCTGGTAGGCTTAGTGGCGGTATTTTGTACCGGTTGGTGAAGAGGACAAGTTCCACCTTCCCTGGGTTGATACTAAGTCCGCAGCGAGAGGACCACGTCGAAACTTCTCGCAGTGCTACTTGCATCAGGTCACACAGAGTTTGTGGGAACTTGCCAGCTTGTGTCACGTAGCAACGAGTTGACTGTGAGGTTCCATAAAATCGGGGAAAGAACACCACCCTGGGGTGTTCCCCTTGTGACATAACGTGATAACTCAACCGTACCAAGTGAAGAAGCTATTTTCCTTCCCCTAAAAAGTTGGTCAATTAAATCAGTTAGAGGTCTATCTACGCCCAGATTAGTTAGAGCGGAGTTGATAGCCTCCGGGCTTATATTGTTGAAAGCCCCCTCAATGTCTAGGAGGGCCACGAGACATTAGTCCTTTTCACACAGCGATTTCTCAATGACAGACACTAGGCTGTACAGAGCGGTTTCTGTTGATTTACCCTTGGTGTATGCATGCTGATAGCTAGAGATAAGGTTTCTATCAATAGTCGTTAAGAGGTAGTCGCTTAGTATCCTCTCAAAGGTTTTAAGTACAAAGGACGAGAGACTGATCGGTCTGTAGTCTTTTGGCTCGTAGTGGGATGCCTTCCCAGCCTTAGGGATAAACACTACCGTGGCGCTTCTCCAGGAGCCCGGTATGTGGTTGAGAGCCAGGCAGGCTGTGAAGAGAAATACCAGCCATTTAGCTGATGTCTCCAACGTGTTTATAAGTTGCGCGGGGACAATCCCGTCCCGCCCGGCAGCCTTATACGGTTCAAAGCTCTTAACTGCCCACCTTACTCTTTCCTCAGTGATGGGTATATTTACTGCCAGGTTTGTTGCGGGTGCTAGTGGTGCATCATGCAGATTCCCCGGAAAATGTGTATTCAAGAGCAGCTCAAGGGTTTTCTCTTCCGTGCTGGTCCAGGATCCGTCAGGTTTTCGCAAAAAGCTGATGGTTGTTTGACTTTTCGAGAGGACTCGTCTAAGTCTCGCTGTGTCGTCGACCTTTTCGACGCCAGTGCAGAAATTTCTCCACGAGGTTCTCTTCGCCTGTCTCAGAGCTTTTTTGTAGGCCCTTAGTTTAGCTTTATATTCGTGCCAATGAGGCTCAGAGCCGAAGCTCTTGGCCTTGTTAAATTGTTCCGGCATGATATTCGGAGCAAGTCCAAATCGTAGGACCACCAATGTGGCCTGTGTTTACCGGCGTGGTTTTGGCACTGGACAAGCCTGTCCTAGAGCATTTGAGAGCGCCGATGTAAATGTAGTAACAAGATCCTCCAGCTCCTCTACTGTTGAGGGGGCTTGTGAGGGCAGTACTGGTAGGTCTCTGTCTAATATTTCATTGAGTAACTGCCAATCAGTGTTACGTGGATTGCGCTTCATGATTGGTTGTTCTACAATAAAGTCTAAAACCATTTCTATGTAACGGTGGTCGGAGAAAGAATGTTCTTCCAGAACCCGCCATTTTCTGACCCACTCATAAGCGCCTTCACTACAGATAGTGAGGTCTATGACCTCCCTGCGGGTCTTAGTGATAAAAGTAGGCTCATTACCCACGTTGCAAACACCAGGTTGGTTGTTAAGAGGTAATCAAACAGAGACTCGCCCCTGGCATTGATGTCGGAGCTCCCCCATTGGACATGGTGAGCATTAGCGTCCGCTCCAATAATAAGATTACCCGTGCAGAAATTTGACACCAGGTCCTTCACCTCCGTTTGTGGTGGGGGTTCTTCGGCGTCGTAGGGCATATAGACCGACGCCACCGTCAGGCGGGTGCTGTCGACCGTTAGACTGATAGCGGTAATATCACCATTGGTGTAGTTAGGTAGGAGAAAGGAGTTCAACTCAGACTTGACCAAAATACAAGTTCTGACTTTGCTCTCCTCGCTGGCTCGAATGAGCTTGAAGCCCTTAGTCCCCAATCCGCAGATTCTCGAGCTATTGACCTAGGGTTCTTGGATGAGGACCACATCCACGTCGCCTTTAGAAAGACGACTACTTAAAGCAGCCGAAGCTACTTTAGATTTGTGCAGATTAATCTGAAGTACCACCAACATGAGAGCGCACAGACTTCCCTGCCGTCCCCATATCGTCGAGGTTTGCCCCATCCCGGAGGTTGCCTATCAACGACGAGTTGTTCCGATTAACTGCCCGATATGGCGTTGCAGGAGTCTTGCTGTCTGTAGCGTTAGATGTTAATCGCTCAGCGTTGGCTGCTACCACCGTGACGTCGAGGGCTTCCTCGTCCTGTAGGCTGTCCTCCATCTCCGAGTTGTTCACAGCACTATCGCCAAGGGACGTGGCGGATAACATGCTTTCCGCATCGGAATCCCCCGCTTCCTCTTCTGGTAATTCGTTTTCCGGTTCCCCCGGAGCAGCCGAGAAGGCAGCGCGCTGAGCATCACCACGATATACGTGGATAACGATCTGGCCTACGCTGTAGTGTACTAGGCCATTGCACCTTTTGAGGGGCTCGATTGACTCTTTATTTATGGTGAACACCGCCTGTCTGTCGGGCCCTACCGCATCCCCGACCAGATTGACACTCCAGTCATGCGTTGGCAGGGACGGATTCATTAGCCGTAGCATCCCGAGAGTTCTATCGGGTTCGTCAGGGATGGCCGGAATCCACGCCCTTGCCCTTGGACGAGCTGGAATGTCCTTCCAGTCGACGACCTCTATCTTTGCGCCCTTGTAGACTTCACCCAGCTTAGCAGCTGCTGCCTTGTACAGTGCTACGGTTTTTGCATCCTCGCATGCGAGTAATTTAATCTGACCCTGGTGCCAACCCGCATCCGTTACTCGCGCCGAACTACCCGGAAACTCTGGAGCAACATTGAGAAGAATGTTGCCGAGTTCATTTCGCACGTAACGCCACCGGTCCTTAGGGATGGCCAGACGGTCATTGCCTCGGTCAAGGACGCCTATATGGATCCTGTCCTTGGTTACCTCAGCAAAGCTTAGTTTGCCCGCTCCAGGGGTATTCTGATGCCGCTTCGGAGGGGGATTTAACTCCAGGTCCGATCTCTGGCGCTTGAAAGGGTTAACTTTTAACCTCTTTGGCATGTAAGAATTTTGGAAATCCGGTATCACAGCTTTCGCTAGCTCTACCGATTTACTGGAATTCGGCGACAGCGATTCCTGCGGCACCCCTTCATACCTCTTCAGGATCTTTGCAGCCAATCTTTTCTCGTGGTATGTGAAGCGGCGGGGAGATGTCTCCTGGGAGTGCGGACCCGTAGTTGCCATCGCGGTCGCTCTCCTTGCCGAAATCTCAGTTGCAGCTTCCTTCTCCTTCGAAACTCCGAGGGCAGGTCGTGAGACCGCTGCCACAGACGTAAAGATACTGGTTTTCATATCAGCGGTTGATGGGAGTTTAGCATCCGCCGTTGTCCGCTTAGTTGCGTTGGCAACCGCACTGGTGCTAGCTCCCATCAAGTCAATCTTAGTCGATAGAGGGTTGGTTGACCGACTCGTAGTTGCCATCGCTGTCGATCCCCCCTTGATTATGGAACGGAGGTTGTCCTCCGGAGTTGTTGTTGCTTCCTCGCCTGTTCCTCCATAGCTCTCCTTTGCTGAGGAGTGAAATTTGGCGTTGTTTGTTTTTTAGGTTTATCGTTCATCTTGTTCGTACGACCCATCGCCGGACAAGGCCAGCTTAGGGTCAAGGGAAGAGTAGGGGAAAATGTGTCGTCCGCCGCGGCAGAGCCCCGTACCGCGGTAAGGCCATGCTTACTCTCTGAGGCGACCCGGTATCAGAGAGGCTCCGTTCAAATACAGCCACGATTTGCCTCCCGGCTGCAAACGTCCAATGGGCACGGTTTCGCATAACACCCTGGATTGGGGGGGGGGGGGGGGAAGATCTTTGTCGTCGCGCCAGAGAGGCTAGGCTGCTCTCGTGATGAAGTGCCGTACGGAGCTATGATCACAAGGGCAGCGTAGCCCTGTGGCTATCGACTTAAGCCCTCGTACCGCGGCAAGGTATCCACCCTTCACGAGGGAACGGTGGACAAACGATTAAGCAAAAAAAAACTTCAAAAATCAACATTTTTGTTTTTTCAATAAAAACTTTTTTTTGTAATAACTTTTTTACTAAGGGTGGACAAACGAAAATTTTTCCTGGACAAACATGGACAAACGATGGACGAACGAATGACATTTGGTTTTTTTTTTAATTCCGACATGGAGGTGCCAACTTCACACCGGATTTTGTTTTTTCGAAATAACTTTTTTACTAGGGGTGGACAAACGAAAATTTTTCCTGGGCAAACGTGGACAAACGATGGACAAACGAATGAAATTGGTTTTTTTTTAATTCCGACATGGAGGTGCCAACTTCACTCCGGATTTTTTTTTTTTTTTTCGAAATAACTTTTTTACTAGGGGTGGACAAACGAAAATTTTTCCTGGACAAACGTGGACAAACGATGGACAAACGAATGCAATATGGTTTTTTTAAAAATTCCGACATGGAGGTGCCAACTTCACAGAGCTCACCCGTTGACCCTTTTATTTCAATCGACGCTGTTGTGTTAGTTTTACCACAGGTAACTGGCAATCTACCTACATGTGACGTCAGTGCACTAACACAACAGGCATTCCCCGATCTTATACTAGCGGACAAGAGATTCTTTGTAAATGAACAAGTCGATCTTGTTTTAGGCGGAGACATTTACCCGCAAATCATATTAAGCGGTATTAAGAAGAACATTCTTAATACTCTACTGGCCCAAGAGACAGTGTTCGGTTGGATACTGACGGGTTGTGCCGAGGCAGCCAACCCAACCAACCATAACAGGGTATCATTCTTCAGTGAAGTTGCTTTAGTCAAACAGCTAAGCTCCTTCTGCGAAATTGAAGAAATCCCGAAATCAAAAGCCCTCACTGCCGAAGAGAAAAGCTGTGAGGAGTTGTACAAAAGCACAACGCAACGAAATTCTGATGGAAGATTTATCGTTTCACTTCCTTTCAAATCAGATTACCCAGCAAACATTAGCCTGGGACCATCATTAAGGATAGCGTGCTCTCAATTCTACAGAAACGAGACACGACTCAAGAAAAATCCCGAATTACAAAAGGAATACAATAGGGTCATTATGGAATACGAGACAATGGGGCATATGTCAAACATTAATGCACTACAGTCGGTCGATGCAGTCGACAATTATTATCTGCCGCATCATGCGGTTATTAAAGAGAAAAGTACCACAAAGAAAGTTAGAGTGGTTTTCAACGCATCTTCACGTTCTTCAAATGGTAACAGTCTGAACGACGTTCTTTTCCCGTGTCCTGTACTCCAGTCTGATCTTCCCATATTAATTCTTCGCTGGAGACTTTTCAAATACGTCTTCAATAGCGATATTGAGAAGATGTACCGACAGATCCTAGTAAATTCCAATCAAACCCAGTATCAGCGAATAGTTTTCCGCTCAAGCTCAAACGATCCAATCAATGTTTATGAACTCAAAACGGTAACTTTCGGAATTAATTGTGCTCCTTATCTGGTAATAAGGACTTTAGTTCAACTAGCTGATGATTCAGAAGTTTCTCATCCAACAGCCTCTAATATTTTACGCAAAAACATGTATGTTGACGACGTCCTTTCAGGGGGGCATTCCATCGAGTCCGCAATAGAGGCTAGGGATGAATTATCCACAGTTTTAAAATCAGCTGGTTTCCCATGGCAAATGGACTTCAAATAACAATGAAATATTATAAGGAATACCGAAAGCTCATCTTTTGAGAGAAGATTTTCTAGAATTTGAGGATTCCAGTAGCGCTTGGAATTAGGTGGAATGCACATTCCGATAAATTATATTTCACTATCAAACCAATAGAAGAAGATACAAGTCTCACAAAGAGAGCGATATTGTCGACCATGGCAAAACTTTTTGACCCATTAGGTTGGCTAGCACCCACAATTATAGTCGCGAAAATCATTATGCAAAAGATATGGCTAGAGGGTACTGGGTGGGACGACCCCGTATCTCCTTCAACATTGGACAGGTGGAAAAATTTTACCGGAACTTATAATGAAATCGAGAAAATATGGATATGGGTCTCATATTCCCCGTCAGAAAACGAAGAAATTCACGGTTTTTGCGATGCTTCCGAGAAAGCATACGCTGCAGCGGTCTATTTGCGCGTTGAAAGGGATAACCAAGTACTGGTCAATCTGCTTTTGGCAAAAACAAGAGTGGCTCCAGTTAAAACCATTTCACTTCCGCGACTGGAGCTTTGTGGGGCGGTATTATAGGCAGAAATCATCGAATCAATTTGCAGCAATCTGGATTTAGGTCAGACACTAGGCTGTGCAGAGCGGTTTCTGTTGATTTACCCTTGGTGTATGCATGCTGATAGCTAGAGATAAGGTTGCTATCAATAGTCGTTAAGAGGTAGTCGCTTAGTATCCTCTCAAAGGTTTTAAGTACAAAGGACGAGAGACTGATCGGTCTGTAGTCTTTTGGCTCGTAGTGGGATGCCTTCCCAGCCTTAGGGATAAACACTACCGTGGCGCTTCTCCAGGAGCCCGGTATGTGGTTGAAAGCCAGGCAGGCTGTGAAGAGAAATACCAGCCATTTAGGTGATGTCTCCAACGTGTTTATAAGTTGCGCGGGGACAATCCCGTCCGGCCCGGCAGCCTTATACGGTTCAAAGCTCTTAACTGCCCACCTTACTCTTTCCTCAGTGATGGGTATATTTACTGCCAGGTTTGTTGCGGGTGCTAGTGGTGCATCATGCAGATTCCCCGGAAAATGTGTATTCAAGAGCAGCTCAAGGGTTTTCTCTTCCGTGCTGGTCCAGGATCCGTCAGGTTTTCGCAAAAAGCTGATGGTTGTTTGACTTTTCGAGAGGACTCGTCTAAGTCTCGCTGTGTCGTCGACCTTTTCGACGCCAGTGCAGAAATTTCTCCACGAGGTTCTCTTCGCCTGTCTCAGAGCTTTTTTGTAGGCCCTTAGTTTAGCTTTATATTCGTGCCAATGAGGCTCAGAGCCGAAGCTCTTGGCCTTGTTAAATTGTTCCGGCATGATATTCGGAGCGAGTCCAAATCGTAGGACCACCAATGTGGCCTGTGTTTACCGGCGTGGTTTTGGCACTGGACAAGCCTGTCCTAGAGCATTTGAGAGCGCCGATGTAAATGTAGTAACAAGATCCTCCAGCTCCTCTACTGTTGAGGGGGCTTGTGAGGGCAGTACTGGTAGGTCTCTGTCTAATATTTCATTGTGTAACTGCCAATCAGTGTTACGTGGATTGCGCTTCATGATTGGTTGTTCTACAATAAAGTCTAAAACCATTTCTATGTAACGGTGGTCGGAGAAAGAATGTTCTTCCAGAACCCGCCATTTTCTGACCCACTCATAAGCGCCTTCACTACAGATAGTGAGGTCTATGACCTCCCTGCGGGTCTTAGTGATAAAAGTAGGCTCATTACCCACGTTGCAAACACCAGGTTGGTTGTTAAGAGGTAATCAAACAGAGACTCGCCCCTGGCATTGATGTCGGAGCTCCCCCATTGGACATGGTGAGCATTAGCGTCCGCTCCAATAATAAGATTACCCGTGCAGAAATTTGACACCAGGTCCTTCACCTCCGTTTGTGGTGGGGGTTCTTCGGCGTCGTAGGGCATATAGACCGACGCCACCGTCAGGCGGGTGCTGTCGACCGTTAGACTGATAGCGGTAATATCACCATTGGTGTAGTTAGGTAGGAGAAAGGAGTTCAACTCAGACTTGACCAAAATACAAGTTCTGACTTTGTTCTCCTCGCTGGCTCGAATGAGCTTGAAGCCCTTAGTCCCCAATCCGCAGATTCTCGAGCTATTGACCTAGGGTTCTTGGATGAGGACCACATCCACGTCGCCTTTAGAAAGACGACTACTTAAAGCAGCCGAAGCTACTTTAGATTTGTGCAGATTAATCTGAAGTACCACCAACATGAGAGCGCACAGACTTCCCTGCCGTCCCCATATCGTCGAGGTTTGCCCCATCCCGGAGGTTGCCTATCAACGACGAGTTGTTCCGATTAACTGCCCGATATGGCGTTGCAGGAGTCTTGCTGTCTGTAGCGTTAGATGTTAATCGCTCAGCGTTGGCTGCTACCACCGTGACGTCGAGGGCTTCCTCGTCCTGTAGGCTGTCCTCCATCTCCGAGTTGTTCACAGCACTATCGCCAAGGGACGTGGCGGATAACATGCTTTCCGCATCGGAATCCCCCGCTTCCTCTTCTGGTAATTCGTTTTCCGGTTCCCCCGGAGCAGCCGAGAAGGCAGCGCGCTGAGCATCACCACGATATACGTGGATAACGATCTGGCCTACGCTGTAGTGTACTAGGCCATTGCACCTTTTGAGGGGCTCGATTGACTCTTTATTTATGGTGAACACCGCCTGTCTGTCGGGCCCTACCGCATCCCCGACCAGATTGACACTCCAGTCATGCGTTGGCAGGGACGGATTCATTAGCCGTAGCATCCCGAGAATTCTATCGGTTTCGTCAGGGATGGCCGGAATCCACGCCCTTGCCCTTGGACGAGCTGGAATGTCCTTCCAGTCGACGACCTCTATCTTTGCGCCCTTGTAGACTTCACCCAGCTTAGCAGCTGCTGCCTTGTACAGTGCTACGGTTTTTGCATCCTCGCATGCGAGTAATTTAATCTGACCCTGGTGCCAACCCGCATCCGTTACTCGCGCCGAACTACCCGGAAACTCTGGAGCAACATTGAGAAGAATGTTGCCGAGTTCATTTCGCACGTAACGCCACCGGTCCTTAGGGATGGCCAGACGGTCATTGCCTCGGTCAAGGACGCCTATAAGGATCCTGTCCTTGGTTACCTCAGCAAAGCTTAGTTTGCCCGCTCCAGGGGTATTCTGATGCCGCTTGGGAGGGGGATTTAACTCCAGGCATGTAAGAATTTTGGAAATCCGGTATCACAGCTTTCGCTAGCTCTACCGATTTACTGGAATTCGGCGACAGCGATTCCTGCGGCACCCCTTCATACCTCTTCAGGATCTTTGCAGCCAATCTTTTCTCGTGGTCGCTCTCCTTGCCGAAATCTCAGTTGCAGCTTCCTTCTCCTTCGAAACTCCGAGGGCAGGTCGTGAGACCGCTGCCACAGACGTAAAGATACTGGTTTTCATATCAGCGGTTGATGGGAGTTTAGCATCCGCCGTTGTCCGCTTAGTTGCGTTGGCAACCGCACTGGTGCTAGCTCCCATCAAGTCAATCTTAGTCGATAGAGGGTTGGTTGACCGACTCGTAGTTGCCATCGCTGTCGATCCCCCCCTTGATTGTGGAACGGAGGTTGTCCTCCGGAGTTGTTGTTGCTTCCTCGCCTGTTCCTCCATAGCTCTCCTTTGCTGAGGAGTGAAATTTGGCGTTGTTTGTTTTTTAGGTTTATCGTTCATCTTGTTCGTACGACCCATCGCCGGACAAGGGCAGCTTAGGGTCAAGGGAAGAGTAGGGGAAAATGTGTCGTCCGCCGCGGCAGAGCCCCGTACCGCGGTAAGGCCATGCTTACTCTCTGAGGCGACCCGGTATCAGAGAGGCTCCGTTCAAATACAGCCACGATTTGCCTCCCGGCTGCAAACGTCCAATGGGCACGGTTTCGCATAACACCCTGGATTGGGAGGAGGAAGATCTTTGTCGTCGCGCCAGAGAGGCTAGGCTGCTCTCGTGATGAAGTGCCGTACGGAGCTATGATCACAAGGGCAGCGTAGCCCTGTGGCTATCGACTTAAGCCCTCGTACCGCGGCAAGGTATCCACCCTTCACGAGGGAACGGTGGACAAACGATTAAGCAAAAAAAAACTTCAAAAATCAACATTTTTGTTTTTTCAATAAAAACTTTTTTTTGTAATAACTTTTTTACTAAGGGTGGACAAACGAAAATTTTTCCTGGACAAACATGGACAAACGATGGACGAACGAATGACATTTGGTTTTTTTTTTTAATTCCGACATGGAGGTGCCAACTTCACACCGGATTTTGTTTTTTCGAAATAACTTTTTTACTAGGGGTGGACAAACGAAAATTTTTCCTGGGCAAACGTGGACAAACGATGGACAAACGAATGAAATTGGTTTTTTTTTTAATTCCGACATGGAGGTGCCAACTTCACTCCGGATTTTTTTTTTTCGAAATAACTTTTTTACTAGGGGTGGACAAACGAAAATTTTTCCTGGACAAACGTGGACAAACGATGGACAAACGAATGCAATATGGTTTTTTTAAAAATTCCGACATGGAGGTGCCAACTTCACAGAGCTCACCCGTTGACCCTTTAATTTCAATCGACGCTGTTGTGTTAGTTTTACCACAGGTAACTGGCAATCTACCTACATGTGACGTCAGTGCACTAACACAACAGGCATTCCCCGATCTTATACTAGCGGACAAGAGATTCTTTGTAAATGAACAAGTCGATCTTGTTTTAGGCGGAGACATTTACCCGCAAATCATATTAAGCGGTATTAAGAAGAACATTCTTAATACTCTACTGGCCCAAGAGACAGTGTTCGGTTGGATACTGACGGGTTGTGCCGAGGCAGCCAACCCAACCAACCATAACAGGGTATCATTCTTCAGTGAAGTTGCCTTAGACAAACAGCTAAGCTCCTTCTGCGAAATCCCGAAATCAAAAGCCCTTCTTTGCCGAAGAGAAAAGCTGTGAGGAGTTGTACAAAAGCACAACGCAACGAAATTCTGATGGAAGATTTATCGTTTCACTTCCTTTCAAATCAGATTACCCAGCAAACATTAGCCTGGGACCATCATTAAGGATAGCGTGCTCTCAATTCTACAGAAACGAGACACGACTCAAGAAAAATCCCGAATTACAAAAGGAATACAATAGGGTCATTATGGAATACGAGACAATGGGGCATATGTCAAACATTAATGCACTACAGTCGGTCGATGCAGTCGACAATTATTATCTGCCGCATCATGCGGTTATTAAAGATAAAAGTACCACAAAGAAAGTTAGAGTGGTTTTCAACGCATCTTCACGTTCTTCAAATGGTAACAGTCTGAACGACGTTCTTTTCCCGTGTCCTGTACTCCAGTCTGATCTTCCCATATTAATTCTTCGCTGGAGACTTTTCAAATACGTCTTCAATAGCGATATTGAGAAGATGTACCGACAGATCCTAGTAAATTCCAATCAAACCCAGTATCAGCGAATAGTTTTCCGCTCAAGCTCAAACGATCCAATCAATGTTTATGAACTCAAAACGGTAACTTTCGGAATTAATTGTGCTCCTTATCTGGTAATAAGGACTTTAGTTCAACTAGCTGATGATTCAGAAGTTTCTCATCCAACAGCCTCTAATATTTTACGCAAAAACATGTATGTTGACGACGTCCTTTCAGGGGGGCATTCCATCGAGTCCGCAATAGAGGCTAGGGATGAATTATCCACAGTTTTAAAATCAGCTGGTTTCCCATGGCAAATGGACTTCAAATAACAATGAAATATTAGAAGGAATACCGAAAGCTCATCTTTTGAGAGAAGATTTTCTAGAATTTGAGGATTCCAGTAGCGTGAAAGCGCTTGGAATTAGGTGGAATGCACATTCCGATAAATTCTATTTTACTATCAAACCAATAGAAGAAGATACAAGTCTCACAAAGAGAGCGATATTGTCGACCATGGCAAAACTTTTTGACCCATTAGGTTGGCTAGCACCCACAATTATAGTCGCGAAAATCATTATGCAAAAGATATGGCTAGAGGGTACTGGGTGGGACGACCCCGTATCTCCTTCAACATTGGACAGGTGGAAAAATTTTACCGGAACTTATAATGAAATCGAGAAAATATGGATATGGGTCTCATATTCCCCGTCAGAAAACGAAGAAATTCACGGTTTTTGCGATGCTTCCGAGAAAGCATACGCTGCAGCGGTCTATTTGCGCGTTGAAAGGGATAACCAAGTACTGGTCAATCTGCTTTTGGCAAAAACAAGAGTGGCTCCAGTTAAAACCATTTCACTTCCGCGACTGGAGCTTTGTGGGCCGGTATTATAGGCAGAAATCATCGAATCAATTTGCAGCAATCAGGATTTAGGTCATCTCAATATCCATCTGTGGACTGACTCGACGATAGTAATGGCTTGGATACGCAAACCCCCATGCTCCTGGTCCACTTTCGTATCACATCGAATAACCAAAATCATCGATAAAGTAGGATGTTCATCTTGGTACCACGTAGATTCAGGTACGAATCCAGCAGATTTAGCCAGCAGGGGCATATTAGCTCAGGACTTGGTCGACAACTCTCTGTGGTGGCAGGGACCGTCGTGGCTTAAAGAAGACAGAGAAAATTGGCCAACCCAAGAAACAGACTTTAAAACCAACGTTGAGGAAAAACGAGTGCAGGCACATGCAGCAGCAGTCACAGACCTCAATAGTGACATTCTTCAAAGATTTTCGAGACTACCGCGAGCCTTGAGGGTTATCTCATATATTTTCAGATTCATTCATAGGACCCACCTTAAAGAGAAAGCTCCTATCCAGGAATCGCACCTCATCTCATCTGATGAAATCAAAGCTACGACTATCTGTTTAATTAAACTTGCTCAGGAGAAACACTACAGTAATGAAGTAGCAAAACTAAAAGTCAAAGAGCCACTTGAGTCTAGGAGCGAAATACTTTCCCTAAATCCATTCCTCGATGAAACCGGAGTCATTAGGACAGGGGGGCGTCTTGGGGCATACACCAATCTGGTATATGGCGAAAGGCACCCAATAATATTACCATACAATTGCAGGTTTTCGCGTGTGTTTGTCCAGCTTATCCATGAAATTTCTCTCCATGGTGAAAACCAACTAATGCTGCAGATTATTCGAACCCAATATTGGATCCCCAAGGGGAAAACCATGGTCAGGTTCACAATTCATAATTGTAAGATCTGTACGATCTACAAAAAGCGCGTCCAAAGTCAACTCATGGGAATTCTACCACAAGAGCGTACAACTTTTTCTCGCGCATTTACTAACACTGGGGTTGACTTTGCAGGGCCGTTTGATATAAAAAGTTATAGGGGGCGCGGCTGTCGTATCTCAAAAGGTTACGTCTGTCTGTTCGTTTGCTTTTCGACTAAGGCTATACATTAAGAGGCCACTAGCGATTTGAGCACCTCATCCTTTTTAGCAGCTTTTTCTCGATTCCTAGCCAGAAGAGGATGCCCAAAGAATATCTACTCAGATAACGGGACCAACTTCGTCGGAGCTTCACGTGAATTAAAAGCAGAATTTAAAGTTTTTCTCGGCGATTCCCGAACACAAACTCTTTCAAAATTCGCACATCGGGAGTTAACCTGGCATTTCATACCAGCCCGTGCTCCGCATATGGGCGGGCTGTGGGAAGCCGGGGTGAAAAGCTTTAAAACCCATTTCAAAAAGATCGCGTTGGCCTCGAAATTTACTTTCGAGGAGTTCAATACGCTACTTTGCAGAATCGAATCCTGTCTTAATTCGCGTCCTCTAAGCCCGGCATCCAACGAACCTTCGGATCTAGAATCCCTGACACCAGGTCACTTTTTAGTCGGCGGACATTTATTAGCTCCACCGGAGCTAGAAGTCAACGAAAACCCGGCCTCAATAGTGAATCGATGGCAAAAACTCAAGGCATTGCACCAAAACTTTTGTCACAGATGGAAAACCGAATACTTATCCGGGCTACAAAAGAGGACAAAGTGGAAACATCCAAAATCTAACATCAAAATAGGAGATATGGTGGTCATCAAAGAAGACAATTTACCGCCAAATGAGTGGAGACTGGTTCGAGTGGTCAATGTTCATCTTGGTTCCGACAACCGTGGACATTAGGACAGAGAGGGGCCAAGTGACAAGACCACTTGTCAAACTGGTATTATTACCATCAGTCGATCCGGAAAAGGGATTCCAATCGCGGGATCCCGGGATTGCGGGATCCCGTAGTTTTTTAAGTCCCGAAAATTCTGAATGATTCTAAACTTCTACCAAAAACATCCCCCTTTGAGGGAAAAATAACTATTACATTAACTACATTTGCAACACCGCCTTTTTACGCTTTTTAATTAATCCAAACTAGGATCGCCCGTGGTCGAAATTCGACCATCTGAAATTTTCTTCAACTCTCTCTTAATATATGTACATATTCCCCGTTCACAACAAAACCAAGTAAGTGACTCCCTCGTGACAAATGCAAAAAAGAATACAAACAATCTTCACATTAGGGTGGTGCAGCAAAGCAGTACAACAGAAAAGCTGACGACAATACATTAGGATATATCTACAACAGATTTTTTTTTAATTTTTTTTTTATTTTTTTTATTTTTATTTTTTTATTTATTTGTTTATGTCTAAGGTACAGCAGACACTTACTATTACAAATTATATTAAACTTACATTAATTGCTACATAAAAAATAAGTTTTTAATTTAAACTAGGATCGCCCGTGGTCGAAATTCGACCATCTGAAATTTTCTGCAACTCTCTCTTAATATATGTACATATTCCCCGTTCACAACAAAACCAAGTAAGTGACTCCCTCGTGACAAATGCAAAAAAGTGATACCATACAAACAATCTTCACATTAGGGTGGTGCAGCAAAGCAGTACAACAGAAAAACTGACGACAATACATTGGGATATATCTACAACAGATTTTTTTTAATATTTTTTTTTATTTTTTTTTATTTTTATTTTTTTATTTATTTGTTTATGTCTAAGGTACAGCAGACACTTACTATTACAAATTATATTAAACTTACATTAATTGTTACATAAAAAATAAGTTTTTAATTTAAATTGCACAAACACCCGGTATGGGCTTATAATATTTCGATATATAATGGTACTTTTTTTATAGTAACCTTGTGGAATTTTACTTTAAAAAAAAACCATATCGTTAAAAATATAAAATTTTTAATGGACAAAAAACTAAATAAAGAAGTGCTCTGCGAAAAACCTTGTTTTATGTGAATTATGTGATTATGTGAATGATAATGGTGTGAAGATGGCGAGGATGCAATGATATTTATTTGATTTGCTACACTTTTTTTTTTTTTGGCACAAAAATGAAGGCAAGTGGCAGCTGCCTGGATCGCTGTATACTTATGTACGTTGATGTGAGAGTAAGGAGCGCGAAAAAGGGTGGGAGCGGTTTTCGAAGCGCAGAGTTTTTGCGGGGAGTGTTTGTCGGAGTTTCGATGATTGTGCAATTTGCAAGGTACCGTTTTTTATTCTTGCTTCACGCATACATATATATATATATATATATGATGTTTGGGAATTTAAACATTTGATTTGAGTAATACCATGCAACGAATCCGCACATTAGGGTGGTGCAGCATATTTAAATGTTTTTTCTTTTAAACACATTTTTTTAAAGCTATTTTTTGAAAATTACAATTCTGGTGTTGCGAACAAAATTTTTAATTCTATATAACTAACTTCACTTTTTTGTATGAAAAATACATTTTCTGCTTAGAAGATATACTTTTCCAATATTTTATTTCTCTAAAAATTTCATAAGTAAAAAAACTATTTAAAAATCGAAAAAGCTTAGCACATTAAATTATCAAAGTAAAAAATGTGGTTTCATACAAAAAAAGTGGAGTTACTTATGTAAAAAGATGCATTAGTAAAAGTTCGTATGGTATTGCCCTGCAAAAAATACGATTAGTCCTGGATCAATCCAGAGGAAAAGTAGACTACTACTTTTTTTAGTCTCTTTTAGATGGAATAAATTGGTCACATTTGTTCGAGCATGTCCTATGAAGAGACTACCCTGCAGCGAAGTCTCAAACTAGTCAGAAAAATACTAGTATACAACTATAATTTTCTGG
Organism: Campiglossa producta; assembly: GCA_964058755.1. Taxonomy (NCBI): domain Eukaryota; kingdom Metazoa; phylum Arthropoda; class Insecta; order Diptera; family Tephritidae; genus Campiglossa; species Campiglossa producta. The sequence continues at coordinate 47,072,716 of CAXKVI010000006.1, read as the reverse complement.
CAAAACTCATACTAGTCATGAAATATCCATTTCATACTAGTATACAACTACAATTTTCTGGTAGAACTCATACTAGTCAGGAAATATCCATTTCATACCAGTACACAACTAGAATTTTCTGTCTGAATTCATACTAGCCAGGAAATATCCATTTCATACTAGTATACAAGTATAACTTTCTGGCAGAACTCATACTAGTCAGGAAATATCCATTTCATACCAGTATACAACTAGAATTTTCTGGCTGAACCGATACTAATCAGGAAATATAGATTCCATACTAGTATACAACTAGATTTTTCTGGATGAAATTATAGCAGCTGAAAAATACAAAATTCATTCGTTTCTTATCATACTAGTCCAGGTTGAATGCTCTTTGGACTAGTATGTGGACTAGTTCATTTTATGGAAATTATACTAGTCCAGGTTGAACTAGAATGGAACTGGTATTTTACAACTAGTATGAAACTGGTATTTCCTGACTAGTAGATAGCTGGTATATTCTGGTTAAAATCTGACAATTGACATCTTGTAGGACATCACCACGTAAAAAATACCAGTTGCTTATATGGAAAAAAGACAGAACACTGACTAGTTGGGCCCGGTGCACCAACTAGTTGTAAAGTAGTTTTCAACTAGTTGCTTTCGCTGCAGGGTAATTGTACCCTTTTCATACCAGAATGGGTATAAATGTTTACTACTTGCAGGACACCTACACGTATTCGATTCTCGGTGGAAGCAAAAATTGAAAACTGTTTCTTTTTTTTAATTTTTCGTTTTTATTTTATTTTTTAAGCAAGGAAAATTGAAAAAAAAATCAGAGTTCTGTCAATTATACTTCTGTGGTCATAAGCAATAACAGCCTAAGTCCACTTAAGAAATTAGACAAGTTGAAATTTTTGCTGGTGATTTTGAATAGCAACATCGAGACATTTTTCAAGACTTTCATTGGTCTTTTTTTACTTTCTTTACAAACAATTAAATCCAATACTTTTGCCTTAGTTATAAAACAGTTTTGTTACAAAAATTCGCCAGCAAAAATTTCATCTGGTCTAATTTCTTAAGTCGACCTAGGCTGTTATTGCTTATGACCACAGACTTATACTTGCCAGCGTCTAATTACAGCTTTGCTTTAAATGAGACGATTGGGGATATTTTTCTGGGCAATCTTCAACTGTATGAAAAATATATTTTCTGCTTTGAAAATATACTTTTCCAATATTTAACCCCCTAAAAATTTCATAAGTGAATTAAACTTTAAAAAAATCGAGAAAAGCTTAGAACATCAAATAATCAAAGTAAAAATGGGTATTTGTTTCATTTAGGTGTCAAATGCTAATAAATTAGCTAAAATTATGGGAAATATCTCAAAAGACGGGGTTTGGCCTCAGGATCACGAATCTGGAAGCGCTTTTTAATATTTTGCTTCTCTGAAGAGATACTTGCAATCAAAGTGGCAAGTTTTCATGTGTTTGTTGTAATTTTATTAGGCTGTACCTAAAAACGTGCGAAAAAATGCGTGCCGTGGGTCATTTTTCGATTTTTTGACCATAACTTTCCATAGAAACAAAAAATTAAAAAAGCGCTTCCGGACTCGTGATCCTGAGGCCAAAACCTGTCTTTTGAGCTATCTCCCATAATATTAGCTAATTTATTAGCGGTTGACCCCTAAAGGAAACAAATACCCAAAAATATGTTTTTCGTAAAAAAAAGTAGAGTGATTTCGTTTCATCAAAAAATGTGTATTTTTTACACTCTTCAATTTTCCGTTTTCGTTTGCAAAATGAAGGTATAACGTCAAACAGAATATGCTTTCATTTCCTAAAAAACTCACACTTTTTACCCTCTGAAGCTTTGACAGGGTAGTTGGTTGCACTGAAAATCAGCTGACGAAAATTTTATTTGACAGATAAATTTGGTGAAAAAAATTGGATTTTGCAATAACAATTGAATATGGTTGATATGCGAAACCTAATTATTCATGCACATAGCATAGCAAACGGGCAATGTTTTTTGTTCGTTTTATCGATATAGCAGTTTCATGTAGAACGGGTACACTTTTATCACACTTTTACACACTGTGCAAGGGTATAAACATGTTCAACGAAATCAGCATTAGTGTCATGTAAAATTGTTCTTTAGTTAAAGTCCGTACGATATTTAAATTTCGATCTTAACATTGTGGAATTTTCTTACAAAATCATATCGTTAAAAAAATAAACTTTAACCAATAGGCAAAAAGTTAAATATATAAAGCCAGAAGTGAAGCTGGACTTCTTAGCTTACAAATGGTGTTTAGATGCCGAAGATGATATAATTTGGTACATTTTGTTGTTTTTTTTTGGCACAAAAATAAAAGCAAGTGCAGCTGCTGGATCATTGCATAGATATGCACGTGTGTGTGTAAGGGAATGAGCGGTAGGTGTGTCTTTGGGAGTTTTATAAGAGTGATGAATAGTTCGGGTATAACAGAATGTGGAGATAACAAAATAGCTGGAGAGTTTGGAGACCTATTTTTTCTTTAATAACAAATAAACTAAAAATAATTTTCAAAATTTTTTTTGATGAGACACCAGATTAGTCCATTCTAAGTTTCCACTATAAATTTTATAGAGATCTATCCATAAATACTATACGAAATTGGGTTGCGTCTGTTTGTATGGGGAGAGTGTTAGCCTATTTATATATAGATAATATATATGATTTAAAGTATGCATTTCCAAAGAAATTAGCTTATCAGTCATTGCTTCATAACGAAAACCATACTAATATCAACGACGAAGTGGTTGAAGTTGACAAGCCCGACTAGTAGCTCCCAAATCTCCACCAATTGACACGAATACATAGTGTATCAGTACAAGTTTAAACTCTTCTTTTGACAGCACAAATCGACGTCAAAAAATTGTTGTTGGCTTACAAATCGCTGTCAAAAATTGGCAAATTCTAACGGGAAAATCTGGGTTGCCTATTGTTGTTTTCGTTGCACTCGGCAAAACAGGGTTTTGTGCAGGACCGAATATCAATGAAACAGGGTTCTTGTTTGCACAAAAGTGTTGCTGTGTTGCACAACTTTTTCACTCCAGTTTGTAGGGCAACTTTTAAGCGAATCTTTCAGTTTATACTTTTATTATACTTTATATCAAAGAAAAAAAAACATAAAATAAAAAAACTTAACTCTAGTAAACTTTATTTTACAGAAAAAATTTGAGGTAAGTATCTTCGAAATGAGAAATTAGACAGAAAATGAAAACAAACGTTATTTTTGGAAACATGTATATACGATGTTTTTAGATAGATTTACTATCAAATACATATCTTAGCACACAGAAGGCTTCAAACCCCAAAATTTGGTATTTGTTTCCTTTAGGGGTCAACTCCTAATAAATTAGCTAGAATTATGGAAGATAGCTCAAAATACGGGGTTTGGCCTCAGGATCACGAATCCGGAAGCGCTTTTTTAATATTTTGCTTCTCTGAAGAGAACCCGCCACAATTTTGGTACCGGACCCGGATCAATTTTCGGTTTTTTGACCATAACTTTCCACAGACACAAAACAATTAAAAAGCGGTTCCGGATTCGTGATCCTCAGGCCAAAACCCGTATTTTGAGCTATCTTCCATAATTCTAGCTAATTTATTAGGAGTTGACCCCTAAAGGAAACAAATACCAAATTTTGGGGTTTGAAGCTAAGTATTAGCAGTTGTTTGTTATTTGTTTAATGGAAACTAGTGAGCAGACTCGAAAGAGTTATTCTAACTAATAATTTTATATAATTCGCTGTTATTTATGTTAAAAAAATCAAATTTCTAAGTTTTAGCGAACTACTTTTTTATGCAACCTACTACTAATTTGTTATACCAAATCGAATGCAACTCGGCGCAAAATTATGCTCTTTTTCCAAAAAACATTTCTGATGAACAGGTGTTAAACTCATTTTGGAATTTTGACGTCTATGCCGAAGAGTTTACACTTGTATTGGTACACTATGCACGAATATGAATTAATTGGGGAAAGAAATTGATATTTTTTGGAATGGGGGCAACAAAAGCTACATTTACACTGCACCAAATGCGTCACTTTTGGCCAGGTTTTTTCGAGGCCGTTACGGCTGTTACTTTTCGTTCGTTATAAAAATGACTGCCTTGATAAATACATACACACATACTTAAATGAATTACTATAATTTAGTCTATTTTATTACATAGATATAGGGTGCCATTTTTAGCAAAAAAAAAAATTCAGGACAATCCCGGGATCCCGGGATTGAACTTTCAAATCCCGAAAATCCCGAGAGGCTAGAAATCCCGGAAATTGGATTCCCTAATCCGGAACCAAATGACACAAATCTAACCACTGCTCAAAACCAACAACGATATCACAATTAAAACAAACATACACTTTAATTCCCTTCAAAAGGCAAAATGAAAATTTTTAAATTTAATTTTTTTGGTCGACCCAGCCTAATATGGGCACCCCGAATTCATAGCTAGTACAGTGGAGGAGTTTTTTCGAAACTTTTTGATTCCAATCGAAAAAAAAAAAAATTTTCACGCCGGCCTAATGTACATATGTATGCTTGAACAAATGGGGGGTGGGCTTTTCATTTACATATTCATAATTTTTTGCTTCTTGGTTACATAAACACCTTTTCACTTTAAAGAAGCTTTTTTACATACTCCCATGCAGACGGGACTGTACCAATTGCCTTTCAGAGGCTCATTTTGCAGCCCGGTGTCAAAATGAAGGAGTATGTCGACGATGCGGCGAACATCATCATACTATGGTCCACATTGAGCCAAATGAAAAGCTCCGGCGACGACCAACACGTCATACACGTAATGACGCCGACGACACCGACAATGTCACTATTTGCCTCAGAAGTCGATTTAACGGATTCCGAAGCGGGAACCTCGGCTTTATCCAATAATAATAATGTGACTGGAGTGGAATCCTTGGCATTCCACCCGGCACCACAAACCAGCACTGCGATCCAAAGTTTCCGACCACGCCTACGTCACGAACTGCCACAGAGAAAAAGGCACGAAACAAACACGGCCTATAAGCGATCTTGATCCTTGAAAATTCAAGGAGAGTGGAATCTCAAGCATTCCACCTCCGTTCTCGTCACAACAGGGGAGTGGAATCTCAAGCATTCGACCTCCGTTCGCGTCACAACAGGGGTAGAGTGGAATCTCAAGCATTCCACCTACTGGCTAGAGACAACTTCCGCTCCGGCGTAATAGCGATGCCCCCGGTCGTACAATGCCTCACCTCGGTTGCACCAACAGCAGTCGTAAAAATTGAATCACGAGGACGCATACACCTCGTGCGAGCGTTACTTAACGTATGCGCCAGTGTGACCGAGGTATCAGAGGACTTGGCACGCGAGCTTCATCTGGGGGTAAATATTTCAACGGGCGAATGGGGTGTTTTTTAAAATTGCGTGGGAAGCATGGCAATTCGGCGACCATCACCACACATGCGGCCTGCGTTCAACGAATACAACGCAAAACACCAGCCACAAACCTCGACGCAACGGTATTCGGCCAATACGCGAATCATAAACTGGCAGATCCGCAATTTCACCTCTCCGCACCGGTTCGCATTGTTTTGGGAGCAGAAGTTGTCCCTATAATATTGCTGGGAGCTATTCCAGCCGGAACCCTGGGTCCATTATTGGCCCAGAACACGATTTTTGGATGGGTGCTATCCGGCGCCTGCTGCTAATTAAATATACAAAACACAAATCATTTTCACATTATATATACTCATGAATTTTTTGAATTTCTCAATAAAACGTGCCACTGAAATTGAAACCACGTTTATTTAATTTGTCAGTTATCTTCCTTTATTTTCAGAAGCGAGGAACTTAGATTTAAGAAATTAGTTTTAAGAACCTAAGGAAACACGACGGCCTCAGGTGCGCTCTTTTCAACTTTTTGACACGTTGCGTCACGCAACGGGGGCCAGCATGTTTAGGCCAGATGCCTAAAACCTTAAACTTATAAGGGCGCCCTTGTATTTACCTTTCATTTACTTGTTAACAGAGTTGGTCGAACGGTTTAACTTATATCTGCTAAAACATCGCAAGAATAAATAAACCGTACGACAGCAACTAGATGTTAATAATTTCCAATCCTTACTCTTCACTTGGATTCAACATTCATCAAGATCACACACACCAGGAGCCGTAGCTGTTTCACAAAGGTAACCTATAAATATATATAGTTAATAGCTGAATTAATGTGACTTGTATATTCGTGAATATACTTATTAAATATTTTTAATTAATACCACAATACCCCGCAAAATTTGATCGGTCAAACTTCTGAGTTTGCAATCCGAGCAAAACAGCGTCGATTGGATTTTGGATCTCGTTATTTGGATTTTAGAAAGCGTCAATTGTATTTTTGAAAAACGAAAAAATTTAAATTTTGGCTTTCTAAAATCCAATTCACGCTTTCTAAAATCCAACTGACTGTAAATTTATACTTTCCAAAAGGCGTAAATTGGATTTAAGAAAGCGTGTAATTGTATTTTAGAAAACATAAACTGAAATTTTTTTAAGTTTTCTAAAATCCAATTTAACAATTCTAAAATACATTTAACGCTCTCTGAAATCCAATTGACAATTCTAAAATCCAACCACCGCTTTCTAAAATCCAATTGACTATTCTAAAGTCCAATTAACGCTTTCTAAAATCCAATTGACTATTCTAAAATCCAATTGACAATTCTAAAATCCAACTAATGCTTTCTACACTCCAACTTGAAATGGTGTAGTAAGTATTAGTTTGAAATTAGCGTTGGAGTGGGCTGAATTCCGGCCACCGGCTGCCGGCATACATGAAAGCATCGGTTTTTCACTTTTCGGGCCTTTAAATTGGTCAGTAGTGCGTTTCTGTATCTTTTCGTTAAATTATCGAATGTCTTTTTATCGCACGGCTCGTAACGATTTCGTTATGAAAAGTGTTTCTGTATGAAAAAAATGCACCTTTCGATAGATTCGTGGTGTGTATAATAATGGTAATGCAGTGCGGCACAAGCGCTGCGTGACAAATATGGCATTTGGCGCGCGCCGCTCAGTGCTGTCTGTAGCCTAACGGTTGAGACGTCGCGCCAGTAAGCGAGGGTTGGAGATCGATTCCCAGCAAATTCTTTGATCACATTTTTAACTTTTTTAAATTTATTTTATGCTTTTATGTTTTTTAATAACTAATTTTTAAAACGATGTCAATAAAATTTAAAATTAGCAAATAATGCATTAAGTTTGAATTTTACACTTGTTATCACTACCATTATAGGCATCGTGAGCGATAAATACAGATCAGGGTTGCATTTTCCGTTAAAATGCTTATCGAAAGGATACAGAAACGCCCTATAGGTTAGCGACCGCAACACACTAGCTTCCATACAATAAGCTTCAATTGATTTTGGGTAAAATTTGGCTACCTGACAAAAATTGAAAAAAAAAACACTTCTAAAAGTTCTAAGGGTTTCCTTACCGACTTTAGTATTCGTGGTTGGTAAGGCTGGATGATGGAGTGTAATGGGGTGTGGTTGCTGAGTGACCGCGCTCAATCCCGACTCTTGCGTCCTCGTTCGTGCACTCTGGGCAACGTTGAGCTACCTAGGCTCGCGGCAGAAAGAGAGGGAGCCCCGGTGGGGCCACTCTGACATACTTGGTTTAAGGGCTCACCGGGGTCTTTTTCGCAGCGTCTGTACACCATGAGGTGCGGCTGTAAGCGAGCGTCTGTCTTGGAGCAAGCGGCTCGCTATATAAATGTGCAAAACTTTTCCCTCCCAATCCAGGGTGTTATGCGATACCGTGCCCATTGGACGTTTGCAGCCGGGCTGTAGTCGAACGGAGCCTCACTGATACCGGGCCGCCTCAGGGAGTAACTATGGTCTTACCGCGGTATGGGGCTCTGCCGCGGCGGACGACACACTTCCCCTTACACTACCCTTGACCCTAAGCTGGCCTTGTCCGGCGAGGGGTCGTACGAACAAGATGAAGAACACACAAAATACAAAGCAATTAACGACTTCGTTTACTCCGCAGCAGAGAAGAACTATGCTGGAGCAAGCGAAAACACAACGCCGGAGGACAAACTCCGCCTCAAAGTCAACTGGGAGGCCGACAGCGATGGAAACTACGGGTCAGTCATCCCCCAAACTGCTATCAAGTAAGAGTGACTTGATGGGAGCAAGCAGCAGTGCGGCTGCCTACGCAGTCAAGCAGAAAACGGCGGAAGCTAAACTTCCATCAAGCGCTGGTATGAAACCCAATCTCTTCACATCTGGGGCAATGGTCCCACGACCTGGTTTCAGAGTTTCGAAAGAGAAGGACGACGCCGCAAAGGGAGAGACCGCGATGGCAACTACGAGTCTGAATCCCCCCCAAGAGGCATCTCCCCGACGCTTTGCGTACTGGGATAAAAGAAAGGCCGCAAGGATCCTTAAAAAATATGAGGGAGCATCGCAGGAGAAGCTGTCACCGGAAGAAAGGAAGATGGTGGAGGAAGCGAAAGCTCTGATACCAAATTTCCAGAGGCCCTATGTGCCTAAGAGGGTGAACGGTAATCCCTTCAAACGCCAGAGATCGGACGGAGAGGTAGACCCCCATCCGAAGCGGCATCAGTTCAACCCCGTAGTGGGAAAACTCAGCTTTGCTGAAGTAACCAAGGACAGAATCCTTATAGGTTTCATTGACCGAGGTAACGACCGTTGGTCCATCCCCAAAGACCGGTGGCTGTATGTCCGGAATGAAATGGGCAGGGCCCTCCTCGACTTAATGCGTGAGTCTCCGGGTAGTCCGCCGCGAGGTACTGACGCGGGCTGGCACCAAGGTCAGATCAAAATATTCGCGTGCGAGGATGCAAGAACTGTCGCACTGTATAAGGCAGCAGTTGCAAGACTGGGTGAAGTCTACCCAGGGGCAAGACTAGATGTCGTCGACTGGAAGGACATTCCTGCTCGGCCAAGGGCAAGGGCATGGATTCCTGCCGTCCCTGCAGAACCCGAGAATATTTTTGAAATGCTGCAGGTCTGGAATCCGTCTCTCCCGACGCAGGATTGGGGCGTCAATCTGGTCGATGATGTGGTTGGGCCCAATAGACAGGTGGTTATCACTCTGAATAAGGAGGCGCTCGAGCCCCTTAAACGGTGCAACGGACGAATGCATTACGGCTTGGGTCAGATCATGATCCACGTATACCGTGGCGATGCATAGCGCGCTGCTATTCCGGACGCTCCGGAGGACTCGGAGATCGAGGCATCGGAAGGGGAATCAGAGGAGTCCGACGCGGAAAGTATGTTATCCGCCACGTCAAATTGCGATGGTGCTGCGAACAACTCGGCGATAGAAGAAAGCCTGCTTGACGAAGAAGGCCTCGACGTCACGATCGTGGCTAAACCTGAGCACACTAACGTTGATGCTGCTTCAGACAGCAGGGTTCCCGCCACGCCAAATCGTGCAGGTGCTCTGAACAACTCCTCGTTGAGGGACAGCCCCCGGAACAGGCCAGACCTCGACGACACGCTGGCGGCAGGGAAGTCTGAGCTCTCTCATGTTGGTGGTGCTTCAGATAAATCTGCACAAATCTAAAGCAGCCTCGGCTGTTTTAAGCAGTCGTCTTTCTAAAGGCGACGTAGACATGGTCCTTATCCAAGAGCCCTGGGTCAATAGCTCTAGGATCTGTGGATTGGGGACTAAGGGGTACAAGCTCATCCAAGCCAATGATGAGGGCAAGGTCAGAACCTGTATTTTGGTAAAGTCTGAGCTAAACACCTTTCTATTACCCAACTACCCAAATGGTGACGTTACAGCTGCCAGCTTAACAGTCGGCAGCACCAGCCTAACGATCGCGTCGGTCTATATGCCCTATGACGCCGAAGAACCTCCTCCACAAAAGGAGGTGAAAGATCTGGTGGATAATTTCTGTACGGGCCATCTTATTATTGGAGCTGACGCTAATGCTCATCACGTTCAGTGGGGAAGCTCCGATATTAACGCTAGGGGCGAGTCTCTGTTTGACTACCTACTAACAACTAACTTGGTGGTTTGTAACGTGGGTAACGAGCCTACTTTTATAACTAAAGCTCGTAGGGAGGTTATAGACCTCACTGTTTGTAGCGAAGGCGCTTATGAGTGGGTCAGAAAATGGCGTGTTCTTGATGAGCATTCATTTTCTGACCATCGGTACATAGAAATTGTGTTAGACTTTATTGTTGAGCAGCCAGTTATGAAACGAAATCCACGCAACACTAATTGGCAGCTACATAACCAAATATTAGCTAGGGACCTACCAGTATTACCTCCACAAGCCCCCTCATCAGTGGGAGAACTGGATGATCTGGTAACGACCTTTACAACGGCGCTCTCAAATGCCCGAGAGCAGGCTTGTCCAGTACCAAAACCACGCGGCAAACATAGACCCCACTGGTGGTCTTACGACCTGGATTCGTTCCGTATATCATGCAGGAAGCAATTTAACAAGGCCAAGAGCATCGGTACGGAGCCTGAATGGCTCGAATATAAAGCTAAACTGAGGGCCTATAAAAAGGCTCTAAGGCAAGCGAAGAGAACTTCGTGGAGAAATTTCTGCACCGGGGTCGAAAAAGTCGATGATACAGCGAGACTTAGACGAGAGCTATCAAAAACTCAAACAGCCATTAGCTATTTACGGAAGCCTGACGGATCTTGGACCAGCACGGAAGGGGAAACCCTGGAGCTGCTCCTGAACACACACTTTCCGGGGAACTTGTATGACGCACCTGTAGCATCTGCAACAAACCTGGCGGTAAACATACCCATTACGGAGGAAAGGGTAAGCTGGGCAATCAAAACGCTGGAAATATCAGCTAAATGGCTGGTAGTTCTCTATTCAGCCTGCCAGGCTCTTAATTACATTCCGTGCTCCTGGAGAAGCGCCACGGTAGTCTTTATTCCAAAGGATGGGAAGGCCTCACACTATGAGCCTAAAGACTACAGACCGATCAGTCTCTCGTCTTTTGCACTTAAAACCTTCGAGAGGATAATTAGCGATTATCTCTCCTCTACTATTGATAGCAACCTCATTTCTAGCTATCAACATGCATACACCAAAGGTAAATCAACGGAAACTGCGCTCCACAGCCTAGTCTCTATTTTTGAAAAATCATTGCATGAAAAGGAGTACTGTCTAGTGGCCTTTCTGGACATCGAAGGGGCTTTCAACAATATAAGGCCGGAGGCTATTAACACTGCTTTAACAAACCTGGGCATAAATAGGTCTCTTATTGGACTAATTGATCAACTACTAAAGGGAAGGAAAATAGTTTCTTCACTGGGAACAGTTGATCTTTCACGCTATGTCACAAGAGGAACGCCTCAGGGTGGTGTTCTCTCCCCGCTCCTATGGAACCTCACCGTAAACTCGCTGCTACGAGACACAAGGTGGGGGGCGGGAAGATAGTGGCATATGCAGACGATTTAGCTATTGCATATAGGGGCAAATTCCCACAAACCCTGTGTGACTTGATGCAAGTAGCACTGCGAGAAGTTTCTTCATGGTCCTCCCGCTGCGGACTTAGCATCAACCCGGGAAAGGTGGAGCTTGTCCTTTATACCAGGCGGTACAAGATACCACCGTTGAACCTACCAGAACTAGATGGCGTGCGCCTGAACTTAGCTGACAAAGCCAAATTCCTAGGCACAGTTCTAGATAGAAAGCTTAACTGGAAGGAGAATGTCATCCACCGCCAGAGGAAAGCGTGCATTGCACTTTACATGTGTAAAAGAGCCATTGGCAAAAAATGGGGGCTCAGCCCCAAAATTTGCAGATGGATCTACACTGCAATAATCCAGCCAATTATGCTGTATGGAGTCGTGGTATGGTGGCCTGCGCTAAGAAAGGCAACAAACCTAAATCTGTTAGGGAAAGTCCACAGATGGAGCATGATCTGTATAAGCGGGGCGTTAAGAACAACGCCCAATGAAGCTCTCCAGGCCATTCTTGGCTTTTTGCCACTCGATCTGGAAGGGTACCGGGCAGCAGCAGCATCGGCTGTGCGTCTAAGGGAAACGTCCGTCTGGGGCGCAAGCACTATTGGACACTCCTGTATTCTAAGATATTACAGCTTTCTCCCTCTGAGCACAGATCGGTGTGCGACCACAACAGTCGGAGATTGTTGTTTTAGAATAAACATTCCCAGCAGGAAAGACTGGGAGAACATAGATCGGTGTCCCGCTACTAATGGCGGCACTTTTATATACACCGACGGCTCGAAGTTAGACGGCAGAGTCGGAGGAGGGGTTTACTCAAGGGATTTGGACCTATAACTCTCCTTTAGACTACCTGATCACTGCAGCGTCTTCCAGGCTGAAGTTTCAGCAATCATGGACGCCGTGACTTGGATAGGTGAACGCACCATCGGACAGGATATCTGTATTTTCAGCGACAGCCAAGCGGCCATCAAATCCCTTGGCTCTTACTCGTTCAACTCTGAACTGACGCTCAGCTGTCGTCGATCTCTTCAAGAGATGGCCCAACAGAACCGCGTGAACGTCACATGGGTCCCGGGACACAGGGACATTGAGGGAAACTGTAGGGCAGACGAACTTGCCAGGCAGGGCACGACCAAGCAGATTCTTCTATATAAAGAGCGCATAGGTATGCCGTTTGCCACGTGCAAGCTAATGCTGAAGGAGCATACACTCCGCGAAGCCAACGAAAGATGGCAACAAGCCCCAGGGTGCCGGATATCCAAGCAAACCTGGCCAAAATGCGATCTTAAAAGATCTAGACACATATACGCCCTAAAAAGGAAGGAAATCTCCATATTAATAGGTGTTTTAACCGGGCACTGCCTTATTGGTAGGCACGCAGCAAGGCTAGGCGTTCCCTACCGACGATGCTGCAGGAATTGCAAAGATGATGAGGAAGAGGAAACGGTGGAGCACCTCATCTGCAACTGCCCGGCCTTAAGCGGAGCGAGAAGGCGCTCTCTTGGAGTTCCCTTCCTGGTTAGCTTAAGCCAGGTCGCGGAGCTAGACATAAAGGAATTGATGGCCTTCATCAAGTTGTCAAAATGGTTCGAGGAGGGGTAGCGGTGTCGGTTAGGAGTGTCAGTCCCGGGTTTCGGCTATATGGAGAGTCCCGACAGCACTGGGATTTTCCATATGGCCGGGCCCCGGGACTGACTTTCGTAGTGTTTGGTGGTATCACAACGGGCCTTTTATTACTGGCCTAGGTGTGCCTTTGCGGCAGCCACTTCTACCTACCTACCTAAGACTGTCTGATCTTCATACAGCATCCCTCTGTAGAGCAGTGCTGGCCATCGTAGACTTTTAACAGGCACACCCTTACTTTACTTAGGTAGAGTGCCACTTCCGCACTTGGTTATTTTTTTTTTATGTGCACGGCTCAGCAACTCTTCGGGAAAAGAAGGCCGGACACATTGTGCATAAATACCAAGTGTGAACTCTTCTTTTGACAACACACATTAAAATGTCGGTTTGTTTATATCCTGCACATATTAAAATGTCGCCAGCACCGAATAACAGAAAAGCAATGGCGTTGTTTAACATCCTGCGCACATCAACATGGCGGTCTCCTATCTTTTACCTAATGGTAGAAAGAGATGGGAAGATGGAAAGAAGTGAGACAAAAAAGGAAATTAAAAACAGGTGACTTAACTCACTTTGAAGTTTTCACGACTATAGCGGGCTACTCACCTGCCAAGAAATGTCAAACTCCATATAAAAAAACGCTCAAGAAATGGTCAAGAACGGTTTTCACACGTCACATTTTCTTGAGCCAATACTCAGCTCAGAAGAAAAAATACAGCACTTTTCGATAGTTGGCAACGCTGGTTTACCTCAAGAAATAAATATGCTCGTATATATTTCTTGAGGTAAACGTGCAGATTCACGGCAAAGATAAGTATATACTTCGCTAAACATATATTGTACATTTTTATAATAGTAATTTGCAAGAAAATGGAAAATGCCGTAAACGTCAAAATTTCTTGACCAGGCACAAGAAATATATGCCCGTTTTTTTCTTGAGGCATTTCTTGGCAGGTGAGTAGCCCGCTTATGTCTATGATATCACACTTGTTATTAACCACAATCTCAATTCACTTGGTATTTAAGCACAATGGCCGGACATTTTAAATTATCGATAACTTCCGGATCGAAAATCATAGGTAAGGGTGATGTTTCACCCTACATCCATATTGATGAACCCTATTGATATATCAGTGGTTCGCAAATACACAATACACGTTCAATATAGATGTAGAGTGTGACAAGGCTCTTAGAACTGATTGAAGGAAGGTTAGATTAGCTACAAACTACAAGGTGTTACGAAGCAGGAAAGAAAATTATAGGTGCATAAAGTGATGAAGTCGAAACTTGAGGGAAAAAAAAGTTTCTTTGTTAGGGACTAGATCAGTTGCATGTGGCTACGGTACATATACCCCCCGCCTAGAGTGTTGGTGAGGTCGGTAGCTTCCCCCTATCTTTTTGGATATCCCTTTGGTTGTAAATCGCACGCTTTCCTGTTTTCACATCTTCTAACTCATACAGGCAATTGCCCTTTTAGTGCGACAACTTTCGCTTTTAGGAACTTTAGCGCAAGCTTGGTACAGAATTTTTTTGTGGCATCACTAATAACAAAATTTCTACGATACCGCTATCGCCTACTTCGAATTTTTCCGCTGAACTTCGCAAATTATATCTTTTCGCAGAACATTCGAAAGATTTTTTTCATATGTTCACAAATTGATTTCCGTATTAATGCAAATTTATCTGTTCTATCAAGAATATTATCATCTAGGGACCCTAATTTCCGCAATAGCTGATATTCGTCACCATGTGATGGCATTTGCTGGCCGAATAGTGCATAGTATGGGGTACAACCTATTGACTGATGAAAAGAACTTCTTAATGCCTCTGCAATGCTTGGCAAGTGTTTGTCCCATAGCATTTCTTAGGCTGGCAGTGGACATTTCGAATCACGTCTTCAGCGATGAATTTTGGGATCCACAGCTTCCAGTTGTGCACATATCGCTCAGGTTTACCATTGGCATGTTCGGTTCTTTTATATACTATTTGTATGTCAGGCAAACGACTTTTTATACTCTTCGGACGAAAATTCGGACGATTCTATATCAACTAACGGACGGAACCCTAAGCCATTGACTTCTTCGAAGTTTTGGCGGGATAAGGTATCAGGAACCACGTTTAAAGTACCTTTTCGGTGCTCTATATTGAACCTAAAACCTTGAAGCTTCAATGACCACCTGGCTAATTGGGTGGATAGGTCGCTTTGGCGCATCAACCACTGAAGACTGGCATGGTCGGTCACAATTGTAAAGTCTTGCCCTTCAACATACGCCCGGAACTTCTTTAAACTGAGAATAGCTGCGAAAGCACTCTAGCTCCGTGACGCTGTAGTTACTTTTGGCCTTTTTAAGTTTCTGGGAGAAATATGCAATTGGGACCTCGATCGGGTCGGTTCTCAAAGTTCCGTTTCCCACAATATATCCAAGGTATTTTACCTCAGCGGTGCAGAACTTTCTCTTTTCGACGTTGATGGGTAAGCCAGCTTTTCTTAACTGATGAGCAACTTCAGAGAAAACGGACATGCGACAATCAAAGTCTTCGGACAATATGAGCAAATAATAGGCAAAAATTGGTTTTTCAATTGTGGTGCAATGACGTGGTCCATCAAGCGGCAAAGGGCTTGAGGGGCGTTGCATAAGCCAAACGGCATTATACAGTAACGATACAACGGACGATTGGGGACTGTAAAAAAGTATAATCTGGAGTTTTCGGACAAGGGGATTTGCTAAAAGGCTCGGCGCAGTTCTATTGAAGTGATGTATTTTTCCTTTGATATTCTGCTCAATATACCATCAATATGGGGAAGCGGATAAGCGTCCTTAACGGTTACGCTGTTTATTTTTCTTGAATCAAGACACAGACGGACTTTATTTGGCTTCTTCACTAATACAACCGGACTGTACCAAGGACTATTAGGCGACTTTTCGATCACAACTAATTTCAGTATCTCGTCAATATCCGCGTGAACTAACTTCTCTACCGCGGGAGATATGGGAAAACACCTTTGCTTTATCGGACGGACATTGGGCTGCAGCCTTCTTTTTCGCAGTTCGGAAATATTTTTAATATATTTTAACTTGACTTGTTGCTCGTCAGTTAGAAAAGGCCATTATCATCAGGTCGTACATCGAGGGTAACCTCGGATATTATGTGGGGCGCTATTCGCAATTTAACCCAAAAATCTACTCCTAAAATAACTTTTTGCGACATACTTGTAATAACGAAGAACGCAATCAATTGACGCCTATCCTCAAATTTCACTTCCAGGTCTATGACACCAAAAACCACTTGCGTTTTACCATCAGCAGTACAAACAGCTCTTTTGTGGACTCGCAACTTATTTTGATTGCGAATATCGTCGGCCAGTGAGGATCCAATGCACGAGACCTGAGCTCCACTGTCTAGCAATCCCAAATACTCTACACCATTAATCAGTACCTTCGCATACGGCCTTCTTTTTGACTTCTTGGTCAACGAGCAAACAAAATTTTTAGGGGCTTTCGTGTTTCCTTAATGCCTCAACAAAACTCTTTTATACGGACAGATGAACGGCTCAAACATTTGGATACGGTATTAACTTGGGAGAAAATTCGGTCTCGGGCTTCCTTGTAATTCTTCAAACGGACATTGTACGGAATAATCTTATGGGCAAATAGACAGGTCTTAGAAGACTGGTTACTTTCTTAGGGTTGTAAAATCAGGGGTTTTAAGATTTGGGTCTCTGGTCTTTGCGAGGGTCCAACCTGGAAGCCTCGCTCGCTTCCGAGTTTCCGAGTTTCTTTTGCCACAGCCATAAGAGAATACCTTTCTTTCCTCTAGGCAATCCATGTATCTATGACCTTCGGATCGGAAATTCCAGCATATTAACTTAGACGGGTCAAACGACCGCTTCGCTAATTCGTCCACTTCGCATTCTATATCTTCCGATGTATCCTCCTCGCAATGCAGTTCGTTGGCGTATCCAAATGGAATGGAACGTGCATATCCTATTGATTGCAAATTGTTCGGCTTGTTAATTTCATTCGCGAGGCTCCCGCCCTTTAAGCAAAGCCTACGTAGTTCGGCGAGCGAGTTAATGGGCAAATACAGTAATTGCTGACGGATTCGGGGTCGCAAATTGTGCTGCAAGATCTCTATGAGCTCCACCTCAGTCAGTGGCACTTGTAAAGGTTCAGCTAACTTGAGAACAGAGTTCCTGAGCTCACCACAGCTCTCGGTCATACCCTGCTTTCTGGTCCTAATCTGCTCCTTCAACTCAAAATCGCTTTTGTGTTGTTGGAAATTAGTGCTGAGGGCTTGACATGGAGAAGTCCAAATGACGCGTTCCACTGACCGTCGGTATCTCCAGTACCAATCTTTCGAATCGTGCGTGAACAGGGGTCGAATCGTTACAGTCGTTAACGAAACAACTATCGAACGATCGCAAATTACGTGAGACGTCCGTCGAACGAACGGATTGACATGATAACAGTCGACGGAGACGTATCGGAATTGTAAAATTTATTATCGATTACTTTTGTCTCCTTCTTCTATTTTTTAAGTCACAATAGATTTTGGAAGTGTCAAAATAAATATAAAAAAATTTACGAAATAAAGATAAATATAAGAAGTAGTCTGTCAACAGGTATGATTCTGATGCATATATGAACTACTCTGCCAACTGGTATGGTTCTGATGCATATAAGAACTAGTCTGTCAACTGGTATGATTCCGATGTATACATGAACTAGTCTGCCAACTGGTATGATTCTGATGTATATATGAACTATTCTTTCAACTGGTACGAACTAGTATCTTAAATGGTATGATACTGATGTGTATAATAACAAGTATACCAACTGGTATATTCCTGATGCAGAGGCTGACTAGTCAGCCAATTGGTATGGTGCTGATGCAGAGAAGGACAATTGCCATCTCGTAGGACATCGCCGTGTTAAAAATACCAGTTGCTAATATGGAAAAATTACCGAACTCAAACTAGTTGAGGCCGCCTGGCTGAATGGTATTTGATTAGTATAAAACTAGTTAAGTTGACTGCAGGGTATGTACATACGTACAAATTAATATAGTTGAAAACCAACGAATTAACCTTAAACCAATGAATTTATCTGCTTTGACTTCCCTGCAAAGCTTATACGGCTTTGCCAAATGACGTTGAGCAATACTAACAGCTCCGTCAGAGTCGGGAAGGACCTCTCTGAGCCATTTGAAACCAAACGAGGCTTCAGACAGGGCGACTCCCTTTCGTGCGATTTCTTCAACCTGATGCTGGAGAAGATAATTCGAGCAGCAGAGCTAAACCGCAATGGTACAATCTTTTACAAGAGCGTGCAATTGCTGGCGTATGCCGATGATATTGATATCATTGGCCTTAACAACCGCGCCGTAAGCGCTGCCTTCTCTGGACTGGATAAAGAAGCGAAAAAAGTGGGTCTTGCGGTCAACGAGGACAAGACGAAGTATTTGCTGTCATCAAAGAAAGAATCGGCGCACCTGCGCCTTGGCAGCCACGTCACTGTTGATAGTTACAAATTTGAAACTGTGAGGGACTTCGTCTATTTGGGAACCAGCATTAACACCGGAAATAATATCAGTCTAGAAATCCAACGGAGAATCACTCTTGCGAACAAGTGTTACTTTGGACTAAGTAGGCAATTGAGAAGTAAAGTCCTCTCTCGACAAACAAAGATCACGCTCTATAAGTCTCTCATCATACCTGTCCTGATGTATGGCTCAGATTCATGGACAATGTCAAGAGAAGATGAGATGGCCCTTGGAGTATTTGAGAGAAAAGTTCTCCGGAAGATTTATGGTCCTTCCCGTGATGCCGACGGCGAGTATCGAAGGAGATTTAACGATGAGCTGTACGAGCTTTACGCAGATCTGACCATAGTCCAGCGAATTAAAGCCCAAAGGCTCCGCTGGCTGGGTCACGTCATGCGAATGGACAAAGAAGCTCCAGCCCAGAAGGTTTTCCAATCGTCACCCGAATTCGGCAGCAGAGGAAGGGGGAGGCCTCGACTGAGATGGAAACAACAGGTGGAGGATGACTTGAACTCCCTTGGGGTTTCCAATTGGCGTCAGTTATCGCTAAAAAGGAATGACTGGCGTGCTTTGATAGGCGACGGCCAAAATCGCTTAGGCGGTTAAGCGCCAATAAATGATGATGATGAATGAATTTATCTTAAACACTTAATTTTACATTTTTTTAAAACTTTTTTTTGTGAAAACCCATGAATTTAACTTAAAAGACTTGATTTTACATGAGTAAAAATAAATAATCTGAAGTACAAAATAAAAAATAAACATTTGTTGAAAATTTTTTTTTGACGTAACAGCTAAATCAGCAGACAGTAGCATTGTGTATCAATACCAAGTGTAAACTCTTCTGCATAGACGTCAAAATTCCAAAATGAGTTTAACACCTGTTTGAGATTGTGGTTAATAACAAGTGTGATATCATAGACATAGTCGTGAAAACTTCAAAGTGAGTTTAGTCACCTGTTTTTAATTTCCTTTTTTGTCTCACTTCTTTCCATCTTCCCATCTCTTTCTACCATTAGGTAAAAGATAGGAGACCGCCATGTTGATGTGTGCAGGATGTTAAACAACGCCATTTGCTTTTCTGTTATTCTGTGCTGGCGACATTTTAATATGTGCAGGATGTAAACAAACCGACATTTTAATGTGTGTTGTCAAAAGAAGAGTTCACACTTGGTATTGATACACAATGGACAGTAGCTTGATTTTGTACAAGCAAAAAAGACGTGTGAGCCAAAAACTATCCTTATCATACGAATATTAAAATTTTTTTATTGCATTATATAAAAGAGAACTAAATAAAATTACTTACCAAATTTCATGACAAGATATAAACTGAATGCAAAGATATTTTAAAAAAACCGTCTCCTGAACAATTTACTTTTTGGCTCATACGTCTTTTTTGCGCACACCGCTCGATATATAGTTAAATGGGAGGTATCTATGCACTTGCAGTCATAGTCGATATATGTGTTTAAACTTTGGTATAATTAAATACAGCGTGAAAAAAACTATATGTAAATATTAGCTGGCATCAGCTACTATTTTAGGGTAATTTTGGTATATGTAAACTCGCAAAAAAAATTTTCATTGATCAAAATCTGCAGAGTAGTCCTGTACTAACTTCAAAAAATATGTTTATCGTTAGACTAGAGTTGTTCAATCTGTATCGGACTAGTGCACTAATAGTATCATTAACTAACTAACTAACTAATGGCGGCGATACACCAACAGGTTATCATAACCTCTAACGAGATTTTTAGCCGAGCTTCTCTTTCCAACTTGTGGTGTGTTGCTTTTTGAGTTTTCCCTACAAGTTGGCGGGACCTACAGTTTTTTGCCGACTCAGAAGGGCACTTGCAAAGCAAATTAATTTTTTGCTGAGAAGCTTCTCGTGGCAGAAATACACCCGGAGAGTTTGCCAAACTACTGCCGAGGGGCGACCCCGTTTAGAAAAATTCTTTTTCTAAATAATTTTTGATGTTACTTTTGCCGGGCATCGAACCGACACGACTTGGTGTAGAAGGCCGAACACTTAACCGCTACACCACGGCGGCCGCCGCCACCGAAAAGTATTTCATTCCTTCTGGTCCTCCAATAAAACTCGTATTTTACTATTAGTATGACTGGTATGTTCTTTTCAAAATATGAGCGTGGATATCTCGTAGAATACCAACAGGTAAAATTAATATCCGATGGTTATATGAAAATAAGACCATTGTCTGACTAGTTAGGCTTGATGCATAAAAAAGACTCGAAATAATTTCGGACTAGGTTGCCTGACTGCAGGGTAATCACCTCAGTGAGTAGGCAACTTCTCAATGATATTATAAAATAGTTGATGGACAAAATGTATTAAGCTGACTTACTTGTTTTTATGTTGTTTGAATCCAACGCTGTCCCACGAAGCGACGAAGGCCTTCCTTGCTTGGTGAGTACGTAGCTGCGGCGTTGGCGGTTATGTTGTGAGTCATTAGTAAAGTAAATAATGCTAAATTTTATTCAACCAAATATACTAAATTTAACCAGATGGGCTATTTTTAAAATGTTTTTATTATGCTCCCAACTGTATATGGGATAAGCGAAGGTTGTTTGAAAGGGATGAGCGAAAAAAAATAACTAACAACTGATAGTTGGCAGAAAGAGGAATTAAGAGAATCACTGAAAGTGAGTTAATCCTATGTTAAAATATTTGTGTCTGTACATAGATATGTTCGTACATGGTCATAACTATGTAAATTCTATGTTAGGTTATGCAACTTGGAAAAATGTTCTTAATGAAATCTTAATTAATGAAAACATGATTAAAGGATAGTTAGATATTTTAACTCTAGTTGTAACTAAAGGTTAATTTTTATGGTAAGTATAAATTTATGCCTTATTACTTAATAAATTCATTTCAGGTTAAGGTAGGTACAACTTGCATCTTTCCTTACACATATAGGTATATTTATACAATTTATCTTAAGGTAAGTGAGTCTTCTTTTATTTTCGATTTCTTTTACATTGATCTTGGCGATCTCGTATCGCGGGGACCAAGAGGTAGGTATAACTGCATACGTTAAGGGTATTATGAGGTAACCCAAGTCAACTATTAACTGTCGAAATTCATTGATGGCTTTTTATTGGTATATGTCGATCCATATACATAGGTATAGATAGGTATACTAAGATTAGGATAAGTAAAATTTCTTCTTCCTTTTTTTGTCTTAGGTGGGTCACAGCGATCTCGATTCAAATAGAACTGCACAGCGGAAAACCGCCTTTTCCACTGTCATAAATGAGACCTAATATTTCGTATTTAAATGTTATGATCGGACAGTCTACACCATTTCAAGTTGGATTTTAGAAAGCGTCAGTTGGATTTTGGAAGGCGTCGATTGGATTTTAGAATTGTCCATTGGATTTTGGAAAGTGTCAGTTGAATTTTAGAAAAGTTAATTGGATTTTAGAAAGCGTCAATTGGATTTTGGATGGCGTTATTTGGATTTCAGAAAGTGCCAGTTGAATTTTAGAAAAGTTAATTGGATTTTAGAAAGCGTCGATTGGATTTTGGATTTCGTTATTTGGATTTTAGAAAGCGTCAATTGTATTTTTTAAAACCGAAAAAATTTAAATTCTGGCTTTCTAAAATCCAATTCACGCTTTCTAAAATCCAACTGACTGTAAATTTATACTTTCCAAAAGGTGTAAATTAGATTTAAGAAAGCGTCAATTGGATTATAGAAAACATAAATTGAAATTTTTTAAAGTTTTCTAAAATCCAATTGACGCTTTCTGAAATCCAATTGACAATTCTAAAATACATTTAACGCTCTCTGAAATCCAATTGACAATTCTTAAATCCAACCACCGCTTTCTAAAATCCAATTGACTATTCTAAAATCCAATTAACGCTTTCTAAAATCCAATTGACTATTCTAAAATCCAAATAACGCTTTCTAAATCCAATTGACAATTCTAAAATCCAATTGACAATTCTAAAATCCAACTAATGCTTTCTACACTCCAACTTGAAATGGTGTAGTAAGTATTAGTTGGAAATTAGCGCTGGAGTGGGCTGAATTCCGGCCACCGGCTGCCGGCATACATGAAAGCATCGGTTTTTCACTTTTCGGGCCTTTAAATTGGTCAGTAGTGCGCATTGTTTATCCCTACTATAGTTTGGCAACTTATTTTCTTCTTCTTACGAATTTGAGTGGAAGGCACTGGCTGAGTGACTCCGAATGAAATGGAATGAAAGAATAGTATGAAGCCCAATAAGCCATTTTGTTTAATATCAATCGGAGACGCATTTGAGATGAAACCTTCAACGTCAATTCGCACGTTTTGAAAACTTAATATCAATTAATCAATCAATTAATTTTCGATTTAGTGATAAACTACCAATAGCAGGTAAACTTCTTTGCTAAATGAGTATTAACTTGAGGTATAATTAAATATAAAAATTATACTATAAATGTCCGGCAGTTTCTACCTTCACAGTTTTTATACATACGACCCCCTCTACCATTCCCTAAAATAAATTTTGTCCAAATCGTGGTACATTATTGACCCTAATTATTTACCAAACGTTTGAGAAAATATATTTCTGTGCTTATGGGGAATATGCTGTGCGTGTGTATTAGTGTGTTTTTTGCGAGTTGCGCTACTATATAAGGTATACAATGGTAGTGCGTTTCTGTATCTTTTCGTTAAATTAACGAATGTCTTTTTATCGCACGGCTCGTAACGATTTCGTTATGAACAGTGTTTCTGTATGAAAAAAATGCACCTTTCGATAGATTCGTGGTGTGTATAATAATGGTAATGCAGTGTTATGTGAAAATGGCAATGCAGTGCGGCACAAGCGCTGCGTGACAAATAAGGCTGTCTGTAGCCTAACGGTTGAGACGTCGCGCCAGTAAGCGAGGGTTGGAGATCGATTCCCAGCAAATTCTTTGATTACATTTTTAACTTTTTTAAATTTATTTTATGCTTTTATGTTTTTTAATAACTAATTATTAAAACGATGTCAATAAAATTTAAAATTAGCAAATAATGCATTAAGTTTGAATTTTACACTTGTTATCACTACAATTATAGGCATCGTGAGCGATAAATACAGATCAGGGTTGCATTTTCCGTTAAAATGCTTATCGAAAGGATACAGAAACGCCCTATAGGTTAGCGACCGCAACAGACTATCTTCCATACAATAAGCTTCAATTGATTTTGGGTAGGTATTTGGGTAAAATTTGGCTACCTGACAAAAATTAAAAAAAAAAACACTTCTAAAAGTTCTAAGGGTTTCCTTACCGACTTTAGTATTCCTGGTTGGTAAGGCTGTCTGATCCTCATACAGCATCCCTCTGTAGAGCAGTGCTGGCCGTCGTAGACTTTTAACAGGCACACCCTTACTTTACTTAGGTATAGTGCCACCTCCACACTTGGTTATTTTTTTTTTATGTGCACGGCTCAGCAACTCTACGGGAAACGAAGGCCGGACAGTTTAAATTATCGATAACTTCCGGATCGAAAATCATAGGTTAGGGTGATGTTACACCCTCCATCCATATTGATGAAGCCTATTGATCTATCAGTGGATCGCAAATACACAATACACGTTCAATATAGATGTAGGGTGTGACAAGGCTCTTAGAACTGATTGAAGGAAGGTTAGATTACTTACAAACTACAAGGTGTTACGAAGCAGCAAAGAAAATTATAGGTGGATAAAGTGATGAAGTCGAAACTTGAGGGAAAAATAAGTTTCTTTATTAGGGACTAGATCAGTTGCATGTGGCTACGGTACATATACCCCCCGCCTAGAGTGTTGGTGAGGTCGGTAGCTTCCCCCTATCCCTACCCTTTTGGTTGTAAATCGCAAGCTTTCCTGTTTTAACGTCTTCTAACTCATACAGGCAATTGCCTTTTAGTGCGACAACTTTAGCTTTTAGGAACTTTAGCGCAAACTTGGCACAGAATTTTTTTGTGGCATCACTAAGAACAAAATTTCTACGATACCGCTATCGTCTACTTCGAATTTTTCCGCTGAACTTCGCAAATTATATCTTTTCGCAGATTTCGAAATTTCATGTGATGGCATTTGCTGGTCGAATAGTGCATAGAACTTCTTAATGCCTCTGAAATGCTTGGCAAGTGTTTGTCCCATAGCATTTGTTAGGCTGGCAGTGGACATTTCGAATCACGTCTTCAGCGATGAATTTTGGGATCCACAGCTTCCAGTTGTGCACATCTCGCTCACGACGATTCTATATCAACTAACGGACGGAACTGTAACTCATTGACTTCTTCGAAGTTTTGGCGGGATAAGGTATCAGGAACTACGTTTAAAGTACCTTTTCGGTGCTCTATATTGAACCCAAAACCTTGAAGCTTCAATGACCACCTGGCTAATCGGGTGGATAGGTCGCTTTGGCGCATCAGCCACTGAACAATGGCATGGTCGGTCACAATTGTAATGTCTTGCCCTTCAACATAGGCCCGGAACTTCTTTAAACTGAGAATATCTGCGAGGCACTCTAGCTCCGTGACGCTGTAGTTACTTTTGACCTTTTTAAGTTTCTGGGAGAAATATGCAATTGGGACCTCGATCGGGTCGGTTCTCAAAGTTCCGTTTCCCACAATATATCCAAGGTATTTTACCTCAGCGGTGCAGAACTTTCTCTTTTCGACGTTGATGGGTAAGCCAGCTTTTCTTAACTGATGAGCAACTTCAGAGAAAACGGACATGTGACAATCAAAGTCTTCGGACAATATGAGCAAATAATAGGCAAAAATTGGTTTTTCAATTGTGGTGCAATGACGTGGTCCATCAAGCGGCAAAGGGCTTGAGGGGCGTTGCATAAGCCAAACGGCATTATACAGTAACGATACAACGGACGATTGGGGACTGTAAAAAAGTATAAGTTTTCGGACAAGGGGATTTGCCAAAAGGCTCGGCGCAGTTCTATTGAAGTGATATATTTTTCCTTTGATATTTTGCTCAATATACCATCAATATTGGGAAGCGGATAAGCGTCCTTAACGGTTACGCTGTTTATTTTTCTTGAATCAAGACACAGACGGACTTTATTTGGCTTCTTCACTAATACAACCGGACTGTACCAAGGACTATTAGGCGACTCTTCGATCACAACTAATTTCAGCATCTCGTCAATCTCCCGCGTGAACTAACTTCTCTACCGCGGGAGATATGGGAAAACACCTTTGCTTGATCGGACGGACATTGGGCTGCAGCCTTCTTTTTGCAGTTCGGAAATATTTTTAATATACTTTAACTTGACTTGTTGCTCGTCAGTTAGAAAAGGCCATTATCATCAGGTCGTACATCGAGGGCAATCTCGGATATTATGTGGGGCGCTATTCGGAATTTAACCCGAAAATCGACTCCTAAAATAACTTTTTGCGACATACTTGTAATAACGAAGAACGTAATCAATTGACGCCTATCGTCAAATTTCAGTTCCAGGTCTATGACACCAAAAACCACTTGCGTTAAACCATCAGCAGTACAAACAGCTCTTTTGTGGACTCGCAACTTATTTTTATTGCGAATGTCGTCGGCCAGTGAGGATCCAATGCACGAGACCTGAGCTCCACTGTTTAGCAATCCCAAATACTCTACACCATTAATCAGTACCTTCGCATACGGCCTTCTTTTTGACTTCTTGGTCAAAGAGCAAACAAAAGTTTTAAGGGACTTTCGTGTTTCCTTAATGCCTCACCAAAACTCTTTTATAACGAACGGCTCAAACATTTGGATACGGTATTAACTTGGGAGAAAATTCGGTGGTGCACTGGATATACACAGCTATTGTTCGTCCAATTTTACTCTACGGTGTGCTGGTCTGGTGGCCGGCACTAACCAAGAACACGTACCTCAAGCAGATACAAAAAGTCCAAAGGAGTTCAGAACTCTGCATAACCGGGGCCCTCGGCTCCACTCCGACAGAAGCACTCAACACGATGCTGAATCTTCCACCACTCGATCTGGTGGCTAAAGAAATGGCTGTGATTACAGCTCTGCGATTAAGGGAGACCGACGTATGGAAGGGCGGTACATGTGGTCACGCCACAATTTTAGGCTCCCATGCACCTGTGAACATACCATTACATACTGACTATTGCACGCCAAGCAACGTGTTCGTTAGGAACTACGAGGTGAAAATACCCACAACACAAGAATGGGATTACCGACCGCATACTGTGCGGAATGCCATGAACATATTCACCGATGGCTCTAAGCTTGAAGGGAAGGTGGGTGGAGGTATCTTTTCACCGGACCTGGGACTAGAGATCTCCTTTCGTCTTCCGGACCACTGCAGCGTGTACCAAGCAGAAATGCTGGCAATACACGGTGCAGTGAAAAGCCTAGCGTCTACGCCCCAAAACTGCAAACGGATATTTATCTTCTCAGATAGTCAGGCCGCGCTAAAGGCACTGAACTCATGTGTCGACAACACAAAGTCGCTAACTGAATGCCGCAGATCTCTTAACGAGATGGCTCAGCACTTCAGTATCAGCCTTATTTGGGTACCTGGTCACAGGGATATTAAAGGCAACTGTATAGCGGATGAGCTGGCCAGAAGAGGTACCACCACTCATCTCCTTCCAGGAAATGATCTGGTAGGTATTCCCATGGCATCTTTCAAACTCCGAGCTAGCAAAAATACCTCACAAAGGGCAAATGAGCTCTGGTCAGGTCTCTCGACGTGCGAGATATCAAGGCTAACTTGGCCTTCGTACAACAAAGGACGCACTAACTGTCTGCTGTCCCTTAATAAATCCGGTGTCTCATCACTGATAAGGGTGTTAACAGGGCACTGCTTAATAGGCACACATGGTGCTAAAATGGGCGTAATAACTCAGGATTACTGTCGCAGTTGCAGATGTATTGAAGAGGAGGAGAGTGTTCAACATCTGCTGTGTCATTGTCCTGCACTCAGCAGAAGACGATTGGCTATTTTCGGCCAACCGTTCATCGGCGACCTCACGGAGGTTTCCAAAATGGATATTAGGGCTCTATCGAAATTCATTGATTCCACGAGCTGGTTTGATCCTCTAATCCAAGTGTGAGAATGTGAGAGTGCTGATGTTTGTCTCTCGGATATGGGGTGGGTCTTAAGACCGCATAGGGTATCACAATGGGCCAACTTGACTGGACTAAGTGGTGGGCAGGGTCCTGCACTCTGTCCTGCCCTCGCAACCTAACCTAACCTACGTTCATAAGTAACTGACCGAATGACAGTTCAAACAAACTAGACGTTCGCTTACTCGCTCACGGTTGCAATCATACCGATTAACGATAGCAATAACACGTTCACGATGGTTGCAATCCGATATTCGGTGTTTTACGTGACTAGTTTCTCGTTCACGACTGTCACGATTCGGCCACAGGCTTTGTACGTGTTCGCAAAGCAAATTATAATTACCACCGAGTGTATCGATGACCTGGCATTCGATGCGATAAATAAAACTATCGGCCGATAATCGTGCAGATCCGTCGAAAGTAACTTCCCAGTTTGAAATGAGTTGAACTACTCGACCAGAATTCGGTACACTCGAAATATCGCTAAATCGAAACTGATCAATCGCACCATGGAAGGTTTGGTTGGAGTTGTTGGGCAAATGAGGTATGTCCCTAGGCTAGAATCCCACCGAATTGTTGTTCGGTGCACCTATTGGGACATGGTTAGGTTAGGTTAGGTTCAAGTGGCTGCCGCAGAGGCACACTTAGGCCAGTTTTGAAAGGCCCGTTGTGATACCACCAACACAAGGAAAGTTAGTCCCGGGACCCAGCCATATGGAAAATCCCTGAGTTGTTGGGATTTTCCACATAGCAGAATCCCGGGACTGACACTCCTAAACCGACACCTTTACTCCTCCTCGAACCACTTAGATGACTTTATGAAGCCCATCAAGTCCTTTATGTCCAGTTCCGCGATCTGGCTTAGGCTATCCAGGAACGGAACTCCCAAAAAGCGCGTTCTCGCGCCGCTTAAAGCCGGACAGTTGCAGATGAGGTGCTCCACTGTTCCCTCCTCCTCATTATCTTTGCAACTCCTGCAGCATCGTCGGTAGGGCACACCTAGCCTTTCTGCATGCCTACCAATGAGGCAGTGACCGGTTAATACCCCTATCAATATGCAGATTTTCCTCCTAGTTAGGGCATAAATGCGTCTAGACCTTTTAAGATCCCATTTTGACCAGGTTTGTTTCGATATCCGACACCCTGGGGATTGCAGCCATCTTTCATTGGCTTGACGGAGTGTGTGCTCCTTTAGCATTAGTTTGCATGTGGCAAACGGCATACCTTTATCCTGAAGAACCTGCTTGGTAGTGCCCTGCCTGGCAAGCTCGTCTGCTTTACAGTTTCCCTCAATGTCTCTATGTCCCGGGACCCATATGAGGTTTACGCGGTTCTGTTGGGCCATCTCCTGAAGAGATCGACGACAGCTGAGCGTCAGTTCAGAGTTGAACGTGTATGAGCCAAGGGATTTGATTGCCGCTTGGCTATCCCTGACTACACGCCATTGTTGGCAGAAGCAAAACTAAACCAAAAAAAGCTAACCTTATACGTGGAAGAGAAGACAGCCCAAGGATGTAGCAGTGAAACATTCCTGGACGCCAACTACCTAAACACTCCCAAATCAACTGGTCTAATGTTGGCTGTAAACCAACTAAAACCAAATGGTCAAAACTAGTAGTTTTTTTTTAAGAAAATATATAAAAGCAACGTATGAGACATGAGTTTCGATTTCGGTTTTTTTATAAAAATCGATAATTTATCATCACACGTATCATCCCTCAAAGTTTCAGCGCCATAAAAAGCCCCGTTACGAATTTAGAGCAAAAGCAATTTTGACGTAAGTGCCATTTGTGTTTGTCTGCATACGTCTTTTTTCTTTTGTGAAGTTATTGTGAATCAGGGCTGTCATGGAATCCAATTGCTGTCGGAATTGGATTTGAAAGCGACAAAAAATCGATTAGATTTCATGAAATCCAATGTTATCGGTTTTAAGTTCGAGTCGGAATTAGTGTCAGTTTTAGGTGTCACAGGAACAATTGTTATCGGTTTTGCTATCGGAAACAAACCAAGCAGCTCACAGCTATTGGATTTTCTTTGCATATAATTTTTTTAACTTGCAGATAGAAAATTTAATAAAAATTTGAGTAAATGATGGTTTTGAATAAAAATATATTTTAATGAGGCTCATATTTTTATTCATACTAGGGGAAAACATAAAAATGCAACGCAGATCACTATTTTCATCGAGTTTATGCAGAGGTATCCCGATATTGCGAAGGGATTCACGAAAAGGGATAAACCAAGGGTGGATGCTCTTTGGGAAGTGTTGATAGAGTCGCTGAACAGTGCCGGTCCACCACAAAAGGATGCGAATGGATAGAAGAAGGTAAAAGTTTTTAGTACTAAAAATTAAATTGGGCCTTAAAATTGCAATTTCTTATATATTTTCAGACTTGGACGGAGTGGAAGAGCGACGTTAAAAGAAAGTTAGCGCATAAAAACTCCGAGTCTCGAGCAACTGGCGGGGCAGCAATTGTCGCAAGCAGAAGAGGCCATGGTAAGAATTTGTGCAATGACAAAGAGCGTGGCAGGTGTACCTGGCAATGCACCTGGTCCCCCTAATGAAAGTGATGATGAAATGCCATCAACGTCATCGAAGCGACAAGCGTCTCCAGTTGCAAGCACGCCTAAGAGGCAAAGGACTGAACGATTGGACAAGCTCGTGAAAGTAGAAAAGGAAAACGCCAGCAGCCTCAGACGTATTTATAGGGCAATTGAAAAAGGCAATGATGCAACTGCAAATGCAGTTTCCGAGCTTAAAAATGAATATCAATTCAAAAGTTTTGAGGGCATTACAAGAAAAAAATGAAATAAAAAAGCAGCAACTTGATCTCGACCTACAGAAGTTTGACTTTGAGAAGAATAAAAAGTGAACAAGTGAATTTTTATGGTCAAACCAGAAAAGCATTTTCTGCAAGGAAGTGTAATTAATATAGTACCTGGATATGTACATTAGGATTAGTAAAGAAATTACTGAAATTTTACCTTATTTTCTTATATAGTTTTTTTAATGAATTTTTTTTTGTTTTCATGAATATATGTATCCTTTTATTTTCTTTTATAAAGTTATATAAATATTATATGTATGTGTTGTGACAAATAAATATGAATTATCGTTGCAATACTGAAACACCATATCTTCTTTGTTATAAAGTGTTTGCTATTTCATCCCTGATCCTTCTGCCTTCACTTTGCAGTGTCGCGTTTTGTGGAGATTCTATATTCCCTTCATATCATTGGATGGTGCTGGTTGATCGTCTTCATTATGCTCTATTTTGTATTTTCTGCAGATGCTATGCAGCGCAGCGCAGACATTTACAATTTTCACTACTTTTTCTGGACGGTAGTGTAATATACTTAATAAAAAGCGAAATCTCCCTTTAAAAACTCCTATTGTTCGCTCCACAATATTTCGACCCGATGTATGGGCCAAATTAAATTCAGCCTTATTGTAAACTTCATGTGAATACATCACTCCCATGAATTTTTTATTTCCCACGAACATAAAATTCGTATCGTTAATTTCGTGTGAATCAATCCTTATATTCGAATTTCGAATATACTATTGTGAACATCACTCATGTTTTGTTTACAATTATTGACAGAAAAAATTGCTGTTGTGTAGTCAATAATTTTTATTTGTTGCGTTAATTACTAAAATTGCAATGATTAGTGCATACTTACGCCTTTGTATAATTGAAGAAGAAACTAATTACAGTCAGCAATTGGCTGAACGAGTGTCCAGAAGGATTTTACGCGACAAGTGTAATCCCCTTGAACTACCCAATGCAAGGTAAATATGCAAATAATTATACTCGTAAAACAAATAAATATATCGTGTTTTAACTCTTTTTTTCATAGCTTTCATCAATTGTATAGAATAAATAAGCCGGCGTTCAAATATTTGTTGGATGTATTGCACACTGGTCTGCCAGTGGCACGTAAACGTTTTGCAATAGACACAGTCGTGAAGCTTTCAGCTTCTCTAAGATTTTTTGGTGAAGGACCATACCAAAAAGGAGTAGGGAGGCAAGTGGATGTTGGCTTATCGCAGTCAAGTTTTAGCCACGTCCTGTCTGAAGTACTGCATGTTTTCGAGGAGTGCCTTTGTAATCAGTGGATACAATGGCCTACGAAAGACGAAATGCGAGAAATTGCTTTGGATTTTCATCAACAATTTAATATCCCTGGCGTTATTGGCTGCATTGACGGCACACACGTTAGAATTATAGGTCCTAGGAATAATAAACACTTATATTATAACAGAAAGGGTTACTATAGTATGAATGTTTTGCTGGTAAATTGGTTAAATTTGTGTATGGTTTCACGCATGCTAATTGGTTTATCTGCAGGTATGTGATAACAGAATGGCAATAAGGTACGTCGATGCTACACACGCTGGAGCCTGCCATGACTCATTAATATGGAATACAAGTGAATTGAGGGTTTCAATGGAGCACGATTACTTGCAAGGCACCAGAAATGTTTGGCTGCTAGGTACAATTTTAATGAAATCTGTAAGTCCCAAAATTAATTTTTGTTCATAGGCGACGCTGGCTATCCACTGGAGCCTTGGCTGTTAACACCCCACAGATCACCAGAAGAAGGCTCTACAGAAAGCAAGTTTAACGAGGTTCATGCACGTGGGCGTGACATTATAGAAAGGACTAATGGGGTTTTAAAAAATAGATGGAGGTGTGTACTAGGAGCCAGGGAGCTGCATTATTCGCCTGAGAAAGCCGCTCAAATTACAAATGTCTGTTGCGCGTTGCACAATATATACTTAAAGTATCGGTGCGATGACACACCTTTTATTTCAAATAGAGCTTCTCAGCCGGAAATTTCTGAACGCGTACAGTTTGAAGAATCTGAATCGCATTCATCATACCTCAATGAGGCTAAGCGTATTAGAGCAAATATAGGCAATTCCCTTATGTGAATTTATGACAAAATAATTTTTTAATTGAAGGACACTTTGAAAAAAAAAAGTCTGATTTTTATTAGCTCAAAGCGGCTTTATTGATAATCTGGCTTTACCAATTTGAAAAAAAGTAAAGTACATAAAATTCATTTGTTACAAAAACGTTAAAAACATTCAAATTCTTAAACTTTTCTTTGTATCGATATGAAAAAAAAAAAAATAAAGTACGTAAAATTCATTTCTTACAAAAACGTCAAAAGACTTTCTAATTAATGTCTAAGGTTTTCTTTGCAGCCAGTATTTTTAAATTTTGAACCTCGATTTGGCTGTTTATGAGTATGAGTTTACGTTCAACTTCAATTTTTCTGAGCCGTTCAATTTCCGAATTGTGGCGTTTTGTTTCCTTTAGTAAACTGTTTTGAGTGTTTTTAAAGTTTTCGAGACCTTGGTTTAATTCCTTTAATTGACCTTCTATTTCTGTATAGTGATGGCTCTGCATTTCCAAGCCCTTTCTGACGTTCTCATTCATTTCTTTTTGAACATCTAGCTCAATGCTTAATAGTTCCGAAGGATTAATTTTTTTACAGGTTTGCTGCCTGGTTTTTTGTGCTTGCAATGCACTTTCCCTTTGCGTGTCATCGGCAGTTTCGGTGATATTTTCCACTTCAAAGCTTTTGTCCATGCAACTAGATTCCGCTTCCGAGTCCTCACTGGAGCTTTTGTCTTCATCACTACTGCTATTTTCCCGTTGCTTACCAGTTGATTTCGTTGCATGCATACCAAAACGCTTGCCATTTTCGACACCTTCCACAGCTGCTACTGACGCAGTTAAATCCAAAATTGACTGTTCTAAAACAGAAAAAACATGTTGCTTGCAAGGTCCTCCACCGGTCTTTTTCCTACTTTTGGCATTTTCGACAGCCTTGTTTCGTACGTATCGTTTTTGATCAATCCAAACCTGTTAAGCATTAGCTACATAAATTATGGCAAATTTCATAACCACATTGCATTGATAGCCACCTTTTTCCATTCGGAGATTGATTTTGATGGTAGCCCCATGCTATTGAGGGAATCGTTTAATTTCTTCCAAAAAGCCACCACTTTATCTTTGTTCTTTTTTTGGAAGCCCTTTCCTATTTCAGGATTTTCGGCCATAGTGCTTACCAAGAAAGTCAACTGAGTTTTGTTAATAGACCTGAGGTGATATAAAATAATTCTTAAACTAAGTTTTATAAGTAATAAACAATCCTTACATTTTATCGAGTGTTGTTCACAGCTTTCAGTTTTGCGAATGAATTTTATACATTCACGTGGAAAAAAATTTGTTGACGGTTAGGGTAATTTTTCGAAAATGGGAAATTTTTCACATGTGAAGTTCACAATGAGAAAAGCACAAATGTGGGAATTTTTCCATTGGGAATGGCATTCACGCGAAGTTTACAATAAGGCTGATTTATATTTCTGGGAATTGTAGTGTGGATCTCTATAGGGTGTCATTAAAAAAGGTTCTATGCCATAACCACAATCTCCCAGTAACTTAGATGTCCGGTCCCCTGACTCATACATCCGAACGAAATAATTCCTGGCTCTGCCAATATTCTATACGAATGAGTCATGGCTAGAGCCGGGATACCGTGCATCGACTGCTCGAATTTTCATGTCACCATCACAAATCTAAACGTAAACACAGTTTTCACGTCTACTTACAATCATGGCATTCAAACTGAAATATCCCTTTCGATTATAAAATAAATGTTCATCAGTACTCGGCTTGATGATTTTAATGTGTGTCCCATCGATACAGCCAATTATCGAGGGAATTTTGCACTTCGTATAAAAATAGTCTCTCGATCTGCGTTTTTCGTTGAAGTCCATTTCTAGTTTTATCCACTCTGGACAAAGAAACTGATTCATAATCGTAAGCACATCACCCAAAATCGTTGACACCGTGCTCCTAGCTACACTAATGCTGGAATCGTTTCCAACTGATCTTTGATAAGATCCTTCAGCTAAAAATCGCAACGTAGCTGCTAGCTGCAGTACTGGTGGAACTTGAGATCGTGTCAAGTGTCCGCCAATAGTGTCAAGCACCATTTGTAATTAATATAGTACCTGGATATGTACATTAGGATTAGTAAAGAAATGACTGAAATTTTACCTTATTTTCTTATATAGTTTTTTTAATGCATTTTTTTTTTGTTTTCATGAATATATGTATCTTTTTATTTTCTTGTGTAAGGTTATATAAACATTATATGTATGTGTTGTGAAAAATAAATATGAATTATCGTTGCAATACTGAAACACCATATCTTCTTTGTTATAAAGTGTTTGCTATTTCATCCCTGATCCTTCTGCCTTTACTTTGCAGTGTCGCGTTTTGTGGAGATTCTATATTCCCTTCAATATCATTGGATGGTGCTGGTTGATCGTCTTCATTATGCTCTATTTTGTAGTTTCTGCAGATGTTATGCAGCGCAGCGCAGACATTTACAATTTTCACTACTTTTTCTGGACCGTAGTGTAATGTACTTAATAAACAGCGAAATCTCCCTTTAAAAACTCCTATTGTTCGCTCCACAATATTTCGACCCGATGTATGGGCCAAATTAAATTTATATTTCTGGGAATTGTAGTGTGGATCTCTATAGGGTGTCAATAAAAAAGGTTCTATGCCATAACCACAATCTCCCAGTAACTTAGATGTCCGGTCCCCTGACTCATACATCCGAACGAAATAATTCCTGGCTCTGCTAATATTCTATACGAATGAGTCATGGCTAGAGCCGGGATACCGTGCATCGACTGCTCGAATTTTCATGTCACCATCACAAATGTAAACGTAAACACACAAATGAATGTTTATAAGTAAATCAGTTTTCACGTCTACTTACAATCAAGGCATTCAAACTGAAATATCCCTTTCGATTATAAAATAAATGTTCATCAGTACTCGGCTTGATGATTTTAATGTGTGTCCCGTCGATACAGCCAATTATCGAGGGAATTTTGCACTTCGTATAAAAATAATCTCTCGATCTGCGTTTTTCGTTGAAGTCCATTTCTAGTTTTATCCACTCTGGACAAAGAACCTGATTCATAATCGTAAGCACATCACCCAAAATCGTTGACACCGTGCTCCTAGCTACACTAATGCTGGAATCGTTTCCAACTGATCTTTGATAAGATCCTTCAGCTAAAAATCGCACCAGTACTGCAGGGTGGAACTTGAGATCGTGTCAAGTGTCCGCCAATAGTGTCAAGCACCATTTGGAAAGCCTCTTTATTTAGCCTATAACACGCTATCAACCTGCATATATCCTAAAGTATTTACAAGCGCACCTTGCAATAAATCTACTTACGCTGTCTGCGGCAGCTCAAGCGGGTTGCTGCAATCCCTCAAAATTTTCCTTTTGACCTTCTCGCAACTTCCTTCTTCCATCAACATGAAAGCTACTACTGCAGATGCTATTTTTTACTCATATACTTTTATTTTTATTAAATTTTTATGATTTATTGAAGAAAACAATTGAATTTCACAAATTTTTGTCAAAAAAGCGAAAATAAAATTTGCGATCCACAACAAAACAGCTGTTCCAACATCGGTTTTGTTTATATTCGAAAAAAGCAAAACCGACACGGTTTCATGACACGTAGTGAAATCAATATCGGTTTGCAATTCCGATAAAATCCAAAACCGACTTGGATTCCATGACAGCCCTGAATAAGTGGTTAAATACTAATTTTCTTTGAATTTTATTGCGTTTTTCTTTTAAATATGACGTCTTGGCTATCTTTTTATATTTCTAGCATTTTAAAGAATATTTCAGGTGAAACAAATTATTGCTTTCAGTGTACAAATAAAAAAGATATCGTTCCCTACAGTGAAAGCGATACAGAATAATCTGAGGAATTCTTATCTTTAGTCACTCCGAATGATGTTGAAGAAGAGATATGCGTTGGGAGAAGAGGTTAGAGAAAGCGTAGACCATTACCTAAAACACTGCAGAATATTAAAAAGTGTGATTGAAGTGTTCTTTACAAACCCATGTGCAAATAAAAAATGCCCCTATATGTGTAGTGATAAAAAGCGAGTCAGCTATAGATATACAATTGATTGCAATAATATTAGGCACAATGTATGCCAAAAATTTCTGCTAATATGGGTAAGAAATCAAAAAAGTGGTTAGAAACCTGCACTGCTAAAGTAAAACAGTTCAAGCCTTATAACAAAATGTGTGACGCTGACGACAAAATTGTTACCTCTTTTATTGAGCAGTTGCCAGCAGTTCCTTGGCATTATTGCCGCAATAAAAGCAACAAGCTGTACCTTCCACAAGAATTCCGCAACATAAAAGGAGTATATAAATGCTATACTAAACATCTTGAAAGTATAAATAAGGAAGAGGCTAAAGTGTCCTTATATGTTTTTCGAAACATTTTTAAAAATCGTTTCCATATTGGTTTTCATTTGCCTAAAAAAGACAAATGCGTAACTTGCGTAAGATATAATAACTTGAATAATGAAGCCCAACATAGCTTGGAGCAAACCGAATCATATCAAAATCACATAAGAGACAAAAATAAGTCTAAAGAAATTTTTTTAGAGGATCAGAAAAAAGTACTCACACGTCAAGTCCTGGATTCCTTTGTGCAAACTTTGACCTGCAAAATGTTCTGAGTACACCTCACGGGAAAAGTGTAACCTTATTTTATTCACGAAAATATGCGTATTACAATGAAAGCATATATGAGAATGTCACCCGGAGTGGTTACTGCTTTTGGTGGGGAGAAGATGATGGCAAGAGAGGTTGTAATGAAAGAAGAACGTACTTTCAATTAGTCTGTACTGTGATAGTTGTGCAGGTCAAAATCGCAATAGAGCTTTGCTAGCTATGATATTACATTTCCTTGAAAACTCAAGTTTTATTAACAATATACGAGTAACATATTTATTACCTGGACATACTATGATGCCAGTAGAGTCCATTCATAGTACTATCGAATCATCTGTCCGAGAAAGACGTTTGGGCTCCAAGTGAATGGTACACAATGATATCTAACGCTAGAACAAATCCTGTTAATTATGAATGTATTATAATGAATCATTGGGACTTTGAAGACTGGAAAACATATTATCGTTTCCAACTTTGCGCTCAGCAACATTTGAGAAAAATAATCCTATTATTAAACTTAACTATGGATACGGCGATCATTCCGAAATTCAAAATTTTAATATGGACTCCATCGCACGGTCAAGGAGCAACACTCGCATAATAACAAATGACCACTTCCTCTATATAAGAGCCAATTAAAAATTTCATCAGCGAAGCACAAAGATTTAAAAAAACTTTGCGAAAACAACGCAATACGACATTTTCATAACGAGTATTTAAATATGCAACACGATGAGAACGTCACGGGCCGCCTTCCTGAGACGGACCAGGATACCACATTTTTTTCATGTGTATGTATGTACGTACAAATTAATATAGTTGAAAACCAACGAATTAACCTTAAACCAATGAATTTATCTCAAACACTTAATTTTACATTTTTTTAAAACTTTTTTTTTTGGGAAAACCAATGAATTTAACTTAAAAGAGTTGATTTTACATGAGTAAAAATAAATAGTCTGAAGTACAAAATAAAAAAATAAAAATTTATTGAAAATTTTTTTTTGACGTAACAGCCAAATCAGCAGACAGTAGCTTGATTTTGTGCAAGCAAAAAAGACGTATGAGCCAAAAACTATCCTTATGCTACGAATATTAAAATTTTTTTATTGCATTATATAAAAGAGAACTAAATAAAATTACTTACCAAATTTCATGACAAGATATAAAATGAATGCAAAGATAATTAAAAAAACCGTCCCCTGAACAATTTACTTTTTGGCTCATACGTCTTTTTTGCGCACACCGCTCGATATATAGTTAAATGGGAGGTATCTATGCACTTGCAGTCATAGTCGATGTATGTGTTTAAACTTTGGTATAATTAAATACAGCGTGAAAAAAACTATATATAAATAGACATAATAATATTAGCTAGCATCAGCTACTATTTTAGGGTAATTTTGGTATTTGTAAACTCGCAAAAAAAATTTTCATTGATCAAAATCTGCAGAGTAGTCCTGTACTAACTTCAAAAAATATGTTTATCGTTAGACTAGAGTTGTTCAATCTGTATCGGACTAGTGCACTAATAGTATCATTATACCGAAAAGTATTTCATTCCTTCTGGTCCTCCAATAAAATTTGTATTTTACTATTAGTATGACTGGTATGTTCTTTTCAACA
Source organism: Campiglossa producta (assembly GCA_964058755.1). Lineage (NCBI taxonomy): Eukaryota > Metazoa > Arthropoda > Insecta > Diptera > Tephritidae > Campiglossa > Campiglossa producta. Next base: position 47,033,746 of record CAXKVI010000006.1, on the reverse strand, counting down.
TATGAGCGTGGATATCTCGTAGAATACCAACAGGTAAAATTAATATCCGATGGTTATATGGAAATGAGACAATTGTGTGGCTAGTTAGGCTTGATGCACAAAATAGTTTCGAAATAATTTCGGACTAGGTTGCCTGACTGCAGGGTAATCACCTGAGTGAGTAGGCAACTTCTCTATGATATTATAAAATAGTTGATGGACAAAATGTATTAAGCTGACTTACTTGTTTTTATGTTGTTTGAATCCAACGCTGTCCCACGAAGCGACGAAGGCCTTCCTTGCTGGGTGATCACGTAGCTGCGGCGTTGGCGGTTATAAGTTGTGAGTCATTAGTAAAGTAAATAATGCAAAATTTTGTTCAACCAAATATACGAAATTTAACCAGATGGACTATTTTTATGCTCCCAACTGTATATGGGATAAGCGAAGGTTGTTTGAACTTCATTTAATTCTTACGTTATGGATTTAAAAGTGAGCGTAGAATAAATGAAATGGTCCTCTTTTGCGTTTTGTGAATCTAGGGCACTTGTGTGAGTTAATCCTATGTTAAAATATTTGTGTCTGTACATAGATATGTTCGTACATGGTCTGTGATGACTGGCCTGATCAAAATTACTTCACTAGTTTCAATCAGAATCAAGAAATGGTAAGAGTCTGTTCAGTGTCTTACTAAATTTTCTTCTATCATTATCGCCTTTCTTCGTTACCCAGTGTTGATATGAGAAATAGTGGGAAGATGCTGCGAGAGGCAAATAAATCTGTCAACCTACAACAACTGGTTTGACTCTGCCATTTTGATCGAATTTCCGTCGTGAGCACAAGTAAGTTTTGGGAACCAAGCTCCCACTAGCTAAAGAAAGTTTTTTCGACCATCATAAGGCAAGTGGTCATAAGTTATTTTAAATCAAATTTGCGAAAAGTTTGCAATCGCGTTGATCTTTATCTTCGATGAAAGTTTGGCGAAACTAACTATTTAATCTTCCACGTAATTTGGCATCGATCCGGCTGAGTTAGTGCCCAACGACCAAGGCACGTGTCTGCTGAGTTTTAGGTGTCACACAGCAGTTTTAGGTGTCACAGGAACAATTGTTATCGGTTTTGCTATCGGAAACAAACCAAGCAGCTCACAGCTATTGGATTTTCTTTGCATATAATTTTTTTAACTTGCAGATAGAAAATTTAATAAAAATGTGAGTAAATGATGGTTTTGAATAAAAATATATATTAATGAGGCTCATATTTTTATTCATACTAGGGGAAAACATAAAAATGCAACGCAGATCACTATTTTCATCGAGTTTATGCAGAGGTATCCCGATATTGCGAAGGGATTCACGAAAAGGGATAAACCAAGGGTGGATGCTCTTTGGGAAGTGTTGATAGAGTCGCTGAACAGTGCCGGTCCACCACAAAAGGATGCGAATGGATAGAAGAAGGTAAAAGTTTTTAGTACTAAAAATTAAATTGGGCCTTAAAATTGCAATTTCTTATATATTTTCAGACTTGGACGGAGTGGAAGAGCGACGTTAAAAGAAAGTTAGCGCATAAAAACTCCGAGGCAGCAATTGTCGCAAGCAGAAGAGGCCATGGTAAGAATTTGTGCAATGACAAAGAGCGTGGCAGGTGTACCTGGCAATGCACCTGGTCCCCCTAATGAAAGTGATGATGAAATGCCATCAACGTCATCGAAGCGACAAGCGTCTCCAGTTGCAAGCACGCCTAAGAGGCAAAGGACTGAAAGCACTGGGGTGCGCTTAAAAAAATTCCTTGATGAGGATAATGAAAGAAAGTTAGAGATAACTGAACGATTGGACAAGCTCGTGAAAGTAGAAAAGGAAAACGCCAGCAGCCTCAGACGTATTTATAGGGCAATTGAAAAAGGCAATGATGCAACTGCAAATGCAGTTTCCGAGCTTAAAAATGAATATGTCCGTATCAATTCAAAAGTTTTGAGGGCATTACAAGAAAAAAATGAAATAAAAAAGCAGCAACTTGATCTCGACCTACAGAAGTTTGACTTTGAGAAGAATAAAAAGTGAACAAGTGAATTTTTATGGTCAAACCAGAAAAGCATTTTCTGCAAGGAAGTGTAATTAATATATTACCTGGAAATGTACATTAGGATTAGTAAAGAAATTACTGAAATTTTACCTTATTTTCTTATATAGTTTTTTTAATGAATTTTTTTTTGTTTTCATGAATATATGTATCTTTTTATTTTCTTTTATAAGGTTATATAAATATTATATGTATGTGTTGTGACAAATAAATATGAATTATCGTTGCAATACTGAAACACCATATCTTCTTTGTTATAAAGTGTTTGCTATTTCATCCCTGATCCTTCTGCCTTCACTTTGCAGTGTCGCGTTTTGTGGAGATTCTATATTCCCTTCAATATCATTGGATGGTGCTGGTTATTTTGTATTTTCTGCAGATGCTATGCAGCGCAGCGCAGACATTTACAATTTTCACTACTTTTTCTGGACGGTAGTGTTGAAGACATGGAAGAAGAAGAAGAAAATTTGATCGATCTGTAGATATTATTTATTTAGAAAACAAAAAATTTACATATTATATGAATTTAAAATGTATATGAAAAATGAAGTAAAACCATATACTTACCTTTAAAAAACTCATATTTACCTTAAACTCATACTTACCTTAAACTTATACTTACCTTAAACTCATACTTACCTTGAAATCATACTTACCTTAAACTTACACTTACCTGTAAATTAACATTAAAATCAAATTTATAGAATACCGCTTCTTTGTCATGTACTTACCTTTTTAAGTATGCATGTACATATGTATGTATATCCAAATAAGTAAAAACCAAAGGCTCAGCGGACAACGGCTAGGCAGAAGTTTTTTAGTTGTCAACGAGCGCGCGGTTTCTTCCATACCTACTCCCTTTGCAATTAACTAAAATTAAAGTTGCTAAATTAAAGTAAAATTGTGAAAGAAGAGTGAACAATATAAATAAAATATTGTAATCAGAACTAAAATTATAAATTGCTTTTAGAAAGAGAAATTAGTAAAGAGACAACCAAACTTAAAATTAAAGTGAACTATTCAAATTAAAACCAAAAAAAACTTGTGTACTTACTGTGGTGAAGGGAAAAGGGGCGTAAGTAGCCATCTCCAAAATCAGTGCGTGAGTGCAAGTATCGACCCCATCCTATGATTTTAAACATGGTCCTTTCGTCGCCATAAGGAGTGAATCAGCGCCTAGAAACAAAAAAGTTTTTATGAAAAAATAAAATAATATAAAAATTGAAACTTACAAAATTAGCAAAAAGTGGTATAGTGCGATAGGGTGCTCCTAAAAAGATAAAGTTTTTTTTGCGGCAAATTAAAAGTGAAAAGCTGTTAAAACAAAAAATAACCAAAATTCATAAAGAAAAACCTGAAAAGAAAGAAAAAAAGAGATTATTGGTGAACAAAAAACCTGAAAAGGAAAAAAGTAGTTAAAAAGTGAAAAAAGTTAAATAAAAAGAAATTACCTGCAAAGAAAATATTATAAAAAATCGCCTCCTGGAAATATAAAAAATTAGTGACCTGAAATAGAAAGAAAACAAAACATTTTTCAAAAAAATAAAAGAACCCCTGAAAAAAGAAAAAATTTAATTATTAATTAAAATTCGGGGAAAGAAAACAAAAATTGTTAAAAACTGGTGAACTAAAAAAGGAAGAAAAAGTTTATGTTTTATTTTTCAAAAAAAAAGTGCACAAAAAATATTTTCAAAAAAAAAAAAAAAAAAATCTGAAAAAGAAAAAATAAGAAGAAAATTTAATAGCTGAAAAGAGAATAAATAAAAACATAAAAAGAGGTGAAAAACTAAATATATTTTTTTAACAAATATTAAATAAAAACAAAATCAAAAAGCAAGGTACAGTCTACTACACAAAAATCATCGTTAACATCAGCAGTTCACCAACATCATTATCATCAGCAGTTCACCAACATCAAAATCGCCCAGCAACAAAGAGAAACCCCGTTACAAATTTCGAAGAAAAAAAAAAGGTAGTCAGTCACCAGCCCCAAGTAAGTGCCGTAAAAAAGAATTTACCCCATATACCCTCAATATACCCGATTTACATAACTTGGCGGATCTCTAAGAAAATATATGAGAAACCCGTTACGTTCTCATTTCCAGCAATTTAAAATATACAATTTCCCTAATCCGCTAAGATATAAATTTAACGGAACTCTAAGGCAGTACAAGAGAAACCTCTTATGTTCTCAGTTGCCAAAACTTACATTTAAAATTTCTCTTTCCAAATCCGCTAAGATATATAAATCATACCCATTTTTAAAATACATATATATCCCACGTTTATATACCAAACGCTTTCACCTCCCTATACTTACCCATTTCTAACTACCGTACCAAGTACAGCCGATTTTCCAAGTTACATTCTTGAAAAAAGAGAAAAATTAATACATATATTGGCGTACGTACATATGTGGACAATCACCTCACACTCACTCTAATTCAGCTACTCCAAATCCCTCCACTCTCAGCACCAAAACTTTAAAAGTTTCCAAAAAATTGCACATACATAAGTACATACCAAGAAATACACTTGGACTCAGAAGCGCTGAGACAAGTGCATACTCCCACCCTCACAACAGCGTACATATAAAACATATATATATACTTGCAGTCAAAGACGCGGAAGCAAGTAAATATTTCAGCCTCTCAAATTTTATCAATTTCACGCATACATACATACATATATAAATTCACTGTAAGCACAGTGGGCCTGAATAGCAAAAAAGGCGCACAAAATTACACTGGGCACAAACTACACAAAAAGTGGTCAAATTTATTTATCATCAAAACTACATCCCTAATTAAATAAAGAAAAGATCAATTACAATTTTAAATATTAAAACCTTATCGTGTACTTCTAATACACAAACCCTTAAATATACTCAGGTGTGCTTCTTAACACACAGGACTCTAATTTAAAAAAAAACTCTCTTGTGTACTTCTAATACACAGCCCCCTCAAATATACTCTAGTGTACTCCTAATACACAATTTATTAAAAAATAAACCCAGTCCATTAAATACCTCTAAAACTCTTAAAAATGGCCGAAGAAAAAACTGATAAATTAAATCTCCCAGCACCCCAACAAGGACCTAAAACACGGTCAAAGTCCCATTCGGAAGAAGAAGAATTGGCTCAAATTTTGAAAAAATCCCTGTTTGAGTTGACAAACTCGAAAAATTCTGCGAAAAATGGTGGAATACTGACGAGGCAAATCACACCAAACCCAGTTTACAGACATACTTGGAGGAACTCAGCAGACACATAGCAGCAGTAGAAAGGGCATATGAAGCAGCGTATCTTAATCTCACGGATGAACGATCCCTGACGGCTCTCACAGAAAAATATGACACCGCGATGGGCACAAACATCAGCACCAAAGCCCGAATAAATGAGCTTCTGGCAACGTTGGAACCAGCATCCACCATCCAAATCCAGAACACAACCATAGGAACCCTCCCTACCCGCGAACCCTACCTCAAAGTACCCGCATGCGATACAGAAGTATTTCACGGTGGTTATGAGACATGGCCGTCTTTTAGAGATATGTTTACGGCAGTATACATAAACCACCCTAAATTGTCGCCAGCTCAAAAACTCTACCATCTGCGACAAAAAACCAGGGGAAAAGCAGCCCTTATAATTCAAAAATACCCCCTCAACGACCAAAATTTCGAGTTAGCCTGGGGAGCACTCAAGTCCAGATACGAGAATCGAAGAATTCTGGTAGATAGTCAGCTCAAAAGCCTCTTCAATATGCAACCCGTATTCTATGAAAGTGGAGAAAGAATTCAAGAAATTCAGACCACAATAAACAATTGCCTCGCTACTCTTAACTCTAATAATGTACCAACTAGCAATTGGGACCCAATACTTATTTATTTATGCTCCTCAAAACTGCCCAATGAAACTCTCGCATTATGGGAACAATCGCTGGAATCTAGGAAGGAATTACCACTCTGGTCGGAAATGGACAAATTCCTCACGACCAGATACGAAGTAGTAGAACGGCTAGGTACTTATAGGCCAAGCAAACCCCGCACCTCAAACTCGAGCTTCACTCCTCGCTCCTCCACACCTCAACATTCAAACTTCAAAAATATATCTCACTCCTTCCATAGCGAACAGTCCCGACAAGTCTCATGTAAGTTGTGCAATTCAAACCACTCCATGATGAGTTGCGTTAAATTCAAACAACTTAGCGTATCGGAGCGCAATAAATTTGTAAAAGACAACAATTATTGTAAAAATTGTCTAGCATTCTCCCATTTAGAATCCGAATGTTGTAGCAACTTCAAATGTGTATATTGTCAAAAGCGACATCACTCCCTGCTACACTACCAAACACCTCGGCCAACGAACTCAAATACTTCTCGACAACATCAAATAAGAAATCCATTCAAGGATCCGCCTCAAGCAGATAATTACCAACCAAAACCTTCGACTTCCAAGCAGGCAATGCAGTCACGAGAATCTCGGAATGAAACCCCACCTCCCAAAGAAAATAAAACCCTAGCTCACTTCTCCAGTAACAAAGAAAGAACGTTACTGCCCACGGCAATTGTCCCCATACTCCATCGAGGAGAAACTTTCAAGGTCCGGGCATTGGTGGACCAAGGCTCCCAAAAGTCATTCATAACCTTGAGAATCCAAAAATTGCTAAATCTGCCTACTCAGAAATCTCATTACCAAATATTAGGCATGGGCGGAGGAGTAGTGCAAAACTCCAATAAAACCTGTTGTTTAACAATATGCTCTCGGGATTCACGAACACAATTTTATACAAAAGCCATAATATTACCACAATTAACTCACTTCCTCCCTTCTTCCAAAGTGGTAATCGAAAATCTGGAACAGTTCTCCTCTTTCACACTAGCAGACCCCAATTACGGTTCTCCAGGGAGAATAGATATGGTAATCGGCAGCGACATAATCCCGCAAATTCTTCTGCAAGGCCTCGAAACTAATGTCGCTGGAAGTCTAATAGCTCAAAACACGATATTTGGTTGGATATTGAGCGGCCCAATAACAGAGCAGATTGCAACGTACTCCACGCAAATAATTGAAACCCCCCTGGACTCTCTAAATGACCTCCTTAAAAGTTTTTGGGAACAAGAAGAAGTTCAGTCCACTAAACCCGTCACAGATGAAGATACTTTCTGCGAAGAGCTCTACAAAAAGAGTACCGTTAGAAAAGAAGATGGCCGCTACATGGTAAAACTCCCATTCAAAGAAAATTTTCCAGAAACCTTAGCCCTCGGTCACTCACGACCCGCTGCTCAACAGCAGTATATTAGCATAGAGAGAACACTGGAAAATAAACCCGAATTAAAAGAGAAATATTCTGAAGTATTAGAAGAATATTTAACCATGGATCACATGGAACCCACATCACCTCTCGAAATTATAAAAAAAGGAAAATATTACTCCTTTTACTTGCCCCATCACGCTGTCATAAAACCAGACAGCAAAACAACTAAGGTACGAATAGTCTTCAATGCCTCGAGAATCTCTCACTCGGGAAGTTCGTTGAACGATATATTACACACCGGCCCAACCCTTCAAAACGACTTAATGCTGATAATACTACAATGGCGCCTCTACAAGTTCGTTTTTAATGGCGATATCGAAAAGATGTACCGCCAAATACTCATTCACCCAGAAGATCAGGATTACCAACGAATTGTATTTCGCAGATCCCCAAAATCACCTCTAGAAGATTTTAAATTGAAAACAGTTACCTTTGGTGTCAACTGTGCTCCATACCTAGCAATCCGTACCCTCCATCAGCTAGCGGAAGACACCAAAGACGAATTCCCCCTCGCCAAAAAAGTGCTTCTACATGAAACGTATGTAGATGACATACTCTCTGGCGGATACAACCTACAGTCCACAATCAGCTCCATGACACAAGTTATCGAAGCATTAAAATCAGCCGGCTTCCCTCTGAAGAAAATAACGGCTAACCACCCCAAAATACTCAAATCAATTCCAAAATCTGACCTCCTCGATGCAGATTTTCTTAAATTCCATGATGTCAGCTCCACAAAGACCCTGGGAATAAAATGGAACGCTATCGACGACTCGTTTTCACACTCATATGACCCTATACCAGCCGCCAAATCACGCACAAAGCGGCAAATATTATCAGCAATAGCGAAATTGTTCGACCCGGCAGGATGGCTAGCGCCAATTATGATATTAGCCAAGATTCTCCTCCAACAACTCTGGTTGGAAGGAACGGACTGGGACGAACAAGTCAAACCTCTCGCCTTACACAAATGGAGTACTTTTCGGGAAAATCTCTCGGCAATAAGTGATATCAAAATACCCCGATGGGTCGAGTTTTCCCCTGACAAACCAAATCAAATACACGGATTCTCTGATGCCTCAGAAAAGGCATTCTGCGCTTCTGTGTACCTAAGAGTGCAGCATAACGAAAACAACTTCACTACTCATTTGCTAGTAGCTAAAAGCAAAGTAGCTCCGTTAAAAACTGTAAGTCTTCCTCGTCTCGAACTGTCTGGCGCAGTACTACTCTCAAAACTAGTTAAACAGATAACCTCTCAATTAAATCTGTCCTCAAATGAACTAGTCCTCTGGTCAGACTCCTCAATCGTGCTAGCATGGCTCGAAAAGCCACCCCATAGCTGGAAAACATATGTAGCGAACCGTACAGCAGAAATTCTCAAAAATGTCGGCAATGTTACTTGGCGCCATGTGTCAAGTGGCGATAACCCAGCCGATCTTGGAACACGCGGATGCAAACCCCAGGAGTTATCTGAATCCTCCCTCTGGTGGAAAGGCCCTGAGTGGCTACCCAAGTCCCCCGATTTCTGGCCCAAGACAGTTCCTCAAAATTCCAATCCACCAGAACAAAAACGTGTGGAAGCACTCCACGCTATTGAGATCACAGACCCTTTAGATCGGTTTTCTTCTTACGTCAGAGCCCTACGAGTCGTTGCCTATATGTATCGCTTTATATACAAGGCAAAGGGGCTCGATATTCCAGAAACTAGAACTCTAACCCAAGAGGAAATTCACCAGGCAAAAGTTCGATTGATCCTGTCGACACAGCATGCATATTACCCTTCCGAAATTGCGGATCTACAGTCCAACAAACCACTCTCCAAAACGAGTTCAATACCCACTCTGAACCCCAAACTCGACGAAAGTGGCATATTGAGGGTGGATGGTCGGCTAGCAAACTCGAACCTCAGCCAGAACGAGCGCTACCCTATCATAATTCCCGATAACTCCGTATTCTGCTCCTTACTGTTGGATTTCACTCACACTAACTTGCTGCATGCCGAAAACCAATTGATGACCCATACGATCCAACAGGATTACTACATCCCTCGACTCAGACAAAAGGTGAAGAAACTCATATTCCAATGCAAGACCTGCACGATCCATAAACAAAGGATGAACTCGCAGATCATGGGTGCATTACCAGCTGAAAGGACAACTTATACCCTTCCCTTTCACACTACCGGAGTCGATTTCGCAGGCCCATTTCTCGTCAAAACTTCACCTCTCCGCCGGGCCTCTCACACCAAGGCGTATGTATGCGTATTTGTCTGTTTTTCCACCAAAGCCATACATCTCGAAGTATGCTCCAACTTAACCACGGAAGCCTTTAAGGCCGCATTCGCTCGTTTTGTCGGCCGCCGCGGTCTCCCGAACAAAATCATGTCCGACAACGGAAAAAACTTTATCGGCGCTCATCGATCAATGCAAAAGGAAATCTCAATTTTCCTCCAAGAAGTGGGTCCAAAGGTCGCCGAAAATTACGCCCCAAGGCCTCTCCTGGCAATTTATACCCCCATACGCTCCTCACATGGGCGGCTTATGGGAAGCCGCTGTTAAAAGTTTTAAAACTCATCTAACGAAAGTCGCCGGCAACCACAAGTTTTCGTTTGAAGAATTTACGACTCTAATTATTCGAATTGAGGCTGTCCTCAATTCCAGGCCTATCTCTCCTATGTCCGAAGACCCTACAGACCCTACAACTAGTATCTCTGCCGGAACCTAACGCAGAAAATCTCAGCCCAATGAACAAATGGCAGTTACTTAAAGTACTACACCACCAATTTAGTACCCGCTGGAAAAACGAGTATCTCTTACAACTCCATAAAAGACATAAGTGGAAAAATACCCAACCGAACCTCAAAGAAGGTGATCTGGTCGTTGTTAAGGACGACCTTCTACCACCCAACGGATGGCGACTCGGACGCATTTCGAACCTCCACCCAGGACCCAATGGCAATGTTCGTGTCGTTGATATCCGCACTCAAAATGGAATAATCACGCGGAACATCACCAAAATATGTTTATTACCCTCCTCCTAGCTCTCTGTTAATACAATATTCCCAACCATAATTACCCAATTCTCATAATAACTTTACTTTACCCCAATGCTGATTTCCTTTCACGCTCTCTCCCTACAGATCTCATCATGGAATTGGGAAAATGCCGCCTGTGCTGTCGCCCCCACTCTCTACGCCACTGTCACGCATTTTTGGCCATGACTCCAGCAGAGCGATATGAATCCGCGCGTGTACATCGCTACTGCATAAACTGTTTGGCCACATCTCATACTACAGGGGCGTGCACTTCCGTCGGCAGCTGCCGTCACTGTGGCAGAGCTCATCATACGCTTTTGCATCGCCCTAACGTATCCACTATAGTACGCAGCCGTCGTCCGACACCTCCACCACCCGTACGTCAAAGGCGTGATGAACGACGCGGAAGAACCAGGCAGCGTGTAATTGAACGGTCAGCGGCACGCGTGCAGAACCGCAGGGGCAACCAACGAAATTTGCGAAATCTAGTTAATCAAGCAAGGAATACGCTAGAACAGTTGCAAGAGCTCCTGCATTCGTCAACTTCGCAGGCCCGCCGCCATGTTGAAGACATGGAAGAAGAAGAAGAAAATTTGATCGATCTGTAGATATTATTTATTTAGAAAACAAAAAATTTACATATTATATGAATTTAAAATGTATATGAAAAATGAAGTAAAACACATATACTTACCTTTAAAAAACTCATACTTACCTTAAACTCATACTTACCTTAAACTCATACTTACCTTAAACTCATACTTACCTTGAAATCATACTTACCTTAAACTTACACTTACCTGTAAATTAACATTAAAATCAAATTTATACTTACCTATAAAAAATTTATACTACCTGTATAACACCCTAATGCAAAATCAAACTGGAAGAATACCGCTTCTTTGTCATGTACTTACCTTTTTAAGTATACATGTACATATGTATGTATGTCCAAATAAGTAAAAACCAAAGGCTCAGCGGACAACGGCTAGGCAGAAGTTTTTTAGTTGTCAACGAGCGCGCGGTTTCTTCCATACCTACTCCCTTTGCAATTAACTAAAATTAAAGTTGCTAAATTAAAGTAAAATTGTGAAAGAAGAGTGAACAATATAAATAAAATATTGTAATCAGAACTAAAATTATAAATTGCTTTTAGAAAGAGAAATTAGTAAAGAGACAACCAAACTTAAAATTAAAGTGAACTATTCAAATTAAAACCAAAAAAAACTTGTGTACTTACTGTGGTGAAGGGAAAAAGGGGCGTAAGTAGCCATCTCCAAAATCAGTGCGTGAGTGCAAGTATCGACCCCATCCTATGATTTTAAACAGGTAGTGTAATATACTTAATAAAAAGCGAAATCTCCCTTTAAAAACTCCTATTGTTCGCTCCACAATATTTCGACCCGATGTATGGGCCAAATTAAATTTATATTTCTGGGGATTGTAGTGTGGATCTCTATAGGGTGTCAATAAAAAAGGTTCTATGCCATAACCACAATCTCCCAGTAACTTAGATGTCCGGTCCCCTGACTCATACATCCGAACGAAATAATTCCTGGCTCTGCTAATATTCTATACGAATGAGTCATGGCTAGAGCCGGGATACCGTGCATCGACTGCTCGAATTTTCATGTCACCATCACAAATCTAAACGTAAACACAGTTTTCACGTCTACTTACAAGCATGGCATTCAAACTGAAATATCCCTTTCGATTATAAAATAAATGTTCATCAGTACTCGGCTTGATGATTTTAATGTGTGTCCCGTCGATACAGCCAATTATCGAGGGAATTTTGCACTTCGTATAAAAATAGTCTCTCGATCTGCGTTTTTCGTTGAAGTCCATTTCTAGTTTTATCCACTCTGGACAAAGAAACTGATTCATAATCGTAAGCACATCACCCAAAATCGTTGACACCGTGCTCCTAGCTACACTAATGCTGGAATCGTTTCCAACTGATCTTTGATAAGATCCTTCAGCTAAAAATCGCAACGTAGCTGCTAGCTGCAGTACTGGTGGAACTTGAGATCGTGTCAAGTGTCCGCCAATAGTGTCAAGCACCATTTGTAATTAATATAGTACCTGGATATGTACATTAGGATTAGTAAAGAAATGACTGAAATTTTACCTTATTTTCTTATATAGTTTTTTTTATTTCTTGTATAAGGTTATATAAATATTATATGTATGTGTTGTGAAAAATAAATATGAATTATCGTTGCAATACTGAAACACCATATCTTCTTTGTTATAAAGTGTTTGCTATTTCATCCCTGATCCTTCTGCCTTCACTTTGCAGTGTCGCGTTTTGTGGAGATTCTATATTCCCTTCAATATCATTGGATGGTGCTGGTTGATCGTCTTCATTATGCTCTATTTTGTACAGCTGTTCGAACATCGGTTTTGTTTATATTCGAAAAAAGGAAAACCGACACGGTTTCATGACACGTAGTGAAATCAATATCGGTTTGCAATTCCGATAAAATCCAAAACCGACTTGGATTCCATGACAGCCCTGAATAAGTGGTTAAATACTAATTTTCTTTGAATTTTATTGCGTTTTTCTTTTAAATATGACGTCTTGGCTATCTTTTTATATTTCTAGCATTTTAAAGAATATTTCAGGTGAAACAAATTATTGCTTTCAGTGTACAAATAAAAAAGATATCGTTCCCTACAGTGAAAGCGATACAGAATAATCTGAGGAATTCTTATCTTTAGTCACTCCGAATGATGTTGAAGAAGAGATATGCGTTGGAAGAAGAGGTTAGAGAAAGCGTAGACCATTACCTAAAACACTGCAGAATATTAAAAAGTGTGATTAAAGTGTTCTTTACAAACCCATGTGCAAATAAAAAATGCCCCTATATGTGTAGTGATAAAAAGCGAGTCAGCTATAGATATACAATTGATTGCAATAATATTAGGCACAATGTATGCCAAAAATTTCTGCTAATATGGGTAAGAAATCAAAAAAGTGGTTAGAAACCGGCACTGCTAAAGTAAAACAGTTCAAGCCTTATAACAAAATGTGTGACGCTGACGACAAAATTGTTACCTCTTTTTTTGAGCAGTTGCCAGCAGTTCCTTGGCATTATTGCCGCAATAAAAGCAACAAGCTGTACCTTCCACAAGAATTCCGCAACATAAAAGGAGTATATAAATGCTATACTAAACATCTTGAAAGTATAAATAAGGAAGAGGCTAAAGTGTCCTTATATGTTTTTCGAAACATTTTTAAAAATCGTTTCCATATTGGTTTTCATTTGCCTAAAAAAGACAAATGCGTAACTTGCGTAAGATATAATAACTTGAATAATGAAGCCCAACATAGCTTGGAGCAAACCGAATCATATCAAAATCACATAAGAGACAAAAATAAGTCTAAAGAAATTTTTTTAGAGGATCAGAAAAAAGTACTCACACGTCAAGTCCTGGATTCCTTTGTGCAAACTTTGACCTGCAAAAAGTTCTGAGTACACCTCACGGGAAAAGTGTAACCTTATTTTATTCACGAAAATATGCGTATTACAATGAAAGCATATATGAGAATGTCACCCGGAGTGGTTACTGCTTTTTGTGGGGAGAAGATGATGGCAAGAGAGGTTGTAATGAAAGAAGAACGTACTTTCAATTAGTCTGTACTGTGATAGTTGTGCAGGTCAAAATCGCAATAGAGCTTTGCTAGCTATGATATTACATTTCCTTGAAAACTCAAGATTTATTAACAATATACGAGTAACATATTTATTACCTGGACATACTATGATGCCAGTAGAGTCCATTCATAGTACTATCGAATCATCTGTCCGAGAAAGACGTTTGGGCTCCAAGTGAATGGTACACAATGATATCTAACGCTAGAACAAATCCTGTTAATTATGAATGTATTATAATGAATCATTGGGACTTTGAAGACTGGAAAACATATTATCGTTTCCAACTTTGCGCTCAGCAACATTTGAGAAAAATAATCCTATTATTAAACTTAACTATGGATACGGCGATCATTCCGAAATTCAAAATTTTAATATGGACTCCATCGCACGGTCAAGGAGCAACACTCACATAATAACAAATGACCACTTCCTCTATATAAGAGCCAATTAAAAATTTCATCGGCGAAGCACAAAGATTTAAAAAAACTTTGCGAAAACAACGCAATACGACATTTTCATAACGAGTATTTAAATATGCAACACGATGAGAACGTCAGGGGCCGCCTTCCTGAGACGGACCAGGATACCACATTTTTTTCATGTGTATGTATGTACGTACAAATTAATATAGTTGAAAACCAACGAATTAACCTTAAGCCAATGAATTTATCTTAAACACTTAATTTTACATTTTTTTAAAACTTTTTTTTTTGGGAAAACCAATAAATTTAACTTAAAAGAGTTGATTTTACATGAGTAAAAATAAATAGTCTGAAGTACAAAATAAAAAAATAAACATTTGTTGAAAATTTTTTTTTGACGTAACAGCCAAATCAGCAGACAGTAGCTTGATTTTGTGCAAGCAAAAAAGACGTATGAGCCAAAAACTATCCTTATGCTACGAATATTAAAATTTTTTTTATTGCATTATATAAAAGAGAACTAAATAAAATTACTTACCAAATTTCATGACAAGATATAAACTGAATGCAAAGATAATTAAAAAAACTGTCCCCTGAACAATTTACTTTTTGGCTCATACGTCTTTTTTGCGCACACCGCTCGATATATAGTTAAATGGGAGGTATCTATGCACTTGCAGTCATAGTCGATGTATGTGTTTAAACTTTGGTATAATTAAATACAGCGTGAAAAAAACTATATATAAATAGACATAATAATATTAGCTAGCATCAGCTACTATTTTAGGGTAATTTTGGTATTTGTAAACTCGCAAAAAAAATTTTCATTGATCAAAATCTGCAGAGTAGTCCTGTACTAACTTCAAAAAATATGTTTATCGTTAGACTAGAGTTGTTCAATCTGTATCGGACTAGTGCACTAATAGTATCAATATACCGAAAAGTATTTCATTCCTTCTGGTCCTCCAATAAAACTAGTATTTTACTATTAGTATGACTGGTATGTTCTTTTCAACATATGAGCGTGGATATCTCGTAGAATACCAACAGGTAAAATTAATATCCGATGGTTATATGGAAATGAGACAATTGTCTGACTAGTTAGGCTTGATGCACAAAATAGTTTCGAAATAATTTCGGACTAGGTTGCCTGACTGCAGGGTAATCACCTGAGTGAGTAGGCAACTTCTCTATGATATTATAAAATAGTTGATGGACAAAATGTATTAAGCTGACTTACTTGTTTTTATGTTGTTTGAATCCAACGCCGTCCCACGAAGCGACGAAGGCCTTCCTTGCTGGGTGATCACGTAGCTGCGGCGTTGGCGGTTATATGTTGTGAGTCATTAGTAAAGTAAATAATGCAAAATTTTGTTCAACCAAATATACGAAATTTAACCAGATGGACTATTTTTATGCTCCCAACTGTATATGGGATAAGCGAAGGTCGTTTGAAAGGGATGAGCGAAAAAAGCTGATAGTTGACAGAAAGAGGAATTAGGAGAATTACTGAAACTTCGTTTAATTCTTACGTTATGGATTTAAAAGTGAGCGTAGAATAAATGAAATGGTCCTCTTTTGCGTTTTGTGAATCCAGGGCACTTGTGTGAGTGAATCCTATGTAAAAATATTTGTGTCTGTACATAGATATGTTCGTACATGGTCTGTGATGACTGGCCTGATCAAAATTACTTCACTAGTTTCAATCAGAATCAAGAAATGGTAAGAGTCTGTTCAGTGTCTTACTAAATTTTCTTCTATCATTATCGCCTTTCTTCGTTACCCAGTGTTGATATGAGAAATAGTGGGAAGATGCTGCGAGAGGCAAATAAATCTGTCAACCTACGACAACTGGTTTGACTCTGCCATTTTGATCGAATTTCCGTCGTGAGCACAAGTAAGTTTTGGGAACCAAGCTCCCACTAGCTAAAGAAAGTTTTTTCGACCATCATAAGGCAAGTGGTCATAAGTTATTTTAAATCAAATTTGCGAAAAGTTTGCAATCGCGTTGATCTTTATCTTCGATGAAAGTTTGGCTAAACTAACTATTTAATCTTCCACGTAATTTGGCATCGATCCGGCTGAGTTAGTGCCCAACGACCAAGGCACGTGTCTATACTACCTATCAGTCCAATCACCGAGAATAAAGGCTGAAGTCTAATAGCAATCCTGATCCTGAGCTTTAACCAGAAGGTCCTGATTCGCATCAGCATTAGATCCTAGCAGAGTGCTGGTCAAACTACAATTTCCCAACCCCGTTTTGTTGCCAGACATAAGATAGTCACAGGCTACGACGGCTGATGAACTTCCAGTTGTAATAATTAAGAGTTACCCGTTTTGATAAGTTTTCTAAAACCACTTACTTATAGAGTGGAAAAAAAAAACCCAGAAAAGTGTAATTTCCTGCTGATCTTTGCATACAGTAATTTTCCGCACTTAATCGGATTTTCTTGAAATCTTTAAATAAAAATCATGGTTTTTCTTTTGTTCAGACGTTTTAAAAGTGCATCTAAAAAGATTTATTTGCTTGGAAAAAGGCGATCTTTAAGAATTGTTTTTTATTGATGTAATTTCCATGGATAATACAATGTAGTATAAATTCATAATTTTTATCCGATCATAAAAATATGTAAATGTTAACCAAAAAGAAAAAAAAAAAGCAAGCCCAATTTCAAATTAGGTAACACAAAAATAGTAGTATACATAGAAATATCACCAAGCTGTATACCCAGATGCTGTTTGCGCAAACAACGATGGACAAGCTGTAAGACATGTAAGTCTCCCAAAATCATACACAATGTAAGTTTTTCTAAAATTTATAAATTACGCATGTTACCAAATCAAACAACATGCAAGTTCCGGAAATTTAATTAAGTATATGTAATTTTTCTTATCGTAAATTTTCATCTTAGTATATGGAAATGTAAGTAATTTATAATATTTTTTTCTTCTTAAACATACATACGCGATAATGAATATCGTAAGAATATAAGAAATAGTATCTTAAAAAGAAGATTTACATTTGAATGGAGCACTTATGAATGAACTAGTTAAATAGTAAGGTACTTGTTAACTATTAGCGAAGTCTAAAAATGTTCCACCCTGTAAAAATGCAGTGCACGGAACATGATCCGTATTGGATTTCGTCTGCATTCCAATTGCGCTATACTAACCGTGTGAACGGAATGTGTTTGCGTCTGCAGTCATTAACCGTGTGAACGTAATCTGTTTACGTCTGCATTTAAAGGGTGAAGAATATATATGTGTATTAGATTTCGCTAATGGTTAACATCTATTTTTACGTATGTATATAAAGGTTCGGTTAGAGCTTAATAAAGTCAGTTAGCAGCTCAAGATAGCAGCAATAACATTAATCAACATTCTGGTGACCCCAGCTAGCTGAATTGACCCAAGCGGTTTATGCTGATTCATCACAAAAATCAATCATAAATCAATGCGCTTTAAAAGGAATAACATTTCATTTTATTCCTCCGAGGAGCCCTCATTTCGGCGGATTATGGGAAGCAGCGGTAAAATCAGAATGTTGATTAATGTTATTGCTGCTATCTTGAGCTGCTAACTGACTTTATTAAGCTCTAACCGAACCTTTATATACATACGTAAAAATAGATGTTAACCATTAGCGAAATCTAATACACATATATATTCTTCACCCTTTAAATGCAGACGTAAACAGATTACGTTCACACGGTTAATGACTGCAGACGCAAACACATTCCGTTCACACGGTTAGTATAGCGCAATTGGAATGCAGACGAAATCCAATACGGATCATATTCCGTGCACTGCATTTTTACAGGGTGGAACATTTTTAGACTTCGCTAATAGTTAACATCCTCCCCCCGATGAGCGCAGCTCGATTTCCTGCACTGGCCCGTGAGTTAAACGTTCACCGTGAAGTCCAAAATTTCATTAGAATGTCGGGGCGCTGGAGTAGGTCTTTTGGGTTGCTCGGATGGATTGGTATCCGCAGAGATAGGCAATGATTGATGTTTGCGTGTTTTGCACCTCCCTTTGATTATCGTAAAGACCAGTAGACATACAGCTATAAGCAACGCTGCATAACCCACTGTCATATGGTGTGTATTTTGTGTTTCAAGTTGATGTGGTAGTTCCAACAGATGATGGTTTGCCAATGTGGATTGCAGTAATGTCAAATTTTGGGTGTCAGCTATATATTTCACATCGGTCAACTTGTGAAGAAGAGGTTTTATTTGTTCTACCTTGGCTACTTTGGAGATTTCGCCAAGACTCGTGTAGGATGAACTCAGGCTGCTGGCTAATACCTGATGGGCATGAATGGATACAAAATGTTGTTTTAGTATACAGTTTGGTTGAAGTGACAGCAGTCCGGATCCCTTTAAAGTAATCTGTGTAATATCTGGGCCACATACTACTGTTGCACGAGATGAAACTGGTGTCGCATATATCCATTTGTTGTCATGATGTAGTGGTATCCACGCAAAACCATTTGGCGTTTTTCGCAGTAGACAACTTGATTGCGTATGATTCCGGAAAAGGGCTTCTTCACATGCGCACATGGCCGATCCGTGGCTGTAATGAATCTGAATTTTGGGACAGATGTAGCTTCCCTGTGTAATGTCCATGCAATATTGAAATTCCAATTCACTCATTGGAAAGAATTGATCACGAGCCGTGTTTATAGCCAGTATCGGGGCACATGGATCTATTTCAACCATTGTCCCATTGGTCAAGTTGGGGATCGGTACGATATTGAACAGGTCGAATCTGTCATGTTCCACCAGGGGCAAAGTTATACTGAATATTACATGCTTTTGTGTTACTCCTCCTTTAACCTTCATGAGCTGGTACAACTTCAGTAAATCGTCTTGCTGCACCGGTAGTTCTAATGATGCTGTCAACTGAAGTTTTATCTTGTTTATTTCTTGTTGTAACTGGATTGGTGTTAGGAGCAGGGGACTTATTTTCCCGTGATGAGAATCGGTTAACACGTCCAATATGGATGACTGAATGCGTTGTAAGTTGGCTGAGATAAGTGTCAGTTGCATGGAAAGCGATGAAAATGCTTGAAATATTCTATCTTGGTTTATCGCAGCGGCGTCGGCGCGTATTCCATTAATAATTTGGCTGAGTTGTTGATCGATGAAATGGAACTTTTTGTCGACCGCGATCTGATCTTGCTTCACAATATTTATTGTAGAGTCTACAATAGATGTTTGGTTTTTGATGAGATTGAGCAGATGAGACTCGTTCTCGTTCACTTGTGATACTGTATTGGACATTTGTTCAGCATACTGTGAGTCCAATATACCAAACAATGAATATGCAACATTTCCAATCGCATTTATTGCTCCTCTTTTTTGCCGATTGAATCTCATCATCGAGGCATCCAAGTGCAATGCGGCTTCAGTCTGTTCAAAGTGCCTTACCAGAGAGTGACAGATGCTCTTTTGGTTCATTTCCTGACATAGGAGGCTTAATGCTTTGGTGCCGTTTGAAAGCGCTGCCAATTCTCCCGAGAACGCTTTCAGGTCGTAGTATATAATGAGGTTCCACTCGGTAGATGATATGGCTGCCGATCCAATCCCCTCAAAATGAATGCCAACTTTTGACCCAAATCTTCTATTTTCAATTTGAATTCCCAAAGCTAGGGGAAGAAGTAACAATGTGATCAGCAGCATTGCGAGTCCATTATGCAAGGCGCGGATGTTGTTCTTCGGTGGAGAATCCTTTTCGTCTGTTTCGGCTGCTTGTGGTTCTCTTTCGTTATTTTCTTCCATGGGTAATGGTGCCAACCGATGAATTGATCTCTTGCACGTGCCAGTTGCGGTTTTTACCTCCGCCACCCGCACGATGTTATCTTGTCCCTTAAACACGTTGAGCACTCGTCCTAATGGCCATTGAAGTACTGGTGTGTTGTCTTCTTTAATGATAACCATGTCACCTATTTTGACATTGTTTTGCTTGTTCTTCCATTTGTTTTTCAACTGTAGCTCTGATAAGTATTCGGTAGACCATCGCTTCCAAAATTCCTGTTTGAGGTAGGAGACCAGTTTCCATCTTGTGAGTAGGCTCATTTTTTGTGTTGTGCTGCTTGCATCTAACTGTGCGTTGATTGGTTCTCCAATGAGGAAGTGACCTGGAGTTAGAGCTGTTAGGTCATTAGGGTCGTCGGACATTGGGCTGATCGGTCTAGAGTTGAGGATTCCCTCCACCTCGATGACTACAGTGTCCAATTCTTCGTAAGTCAGTGATGCCGTAGAGGTGCTTCTGACCAGAAGATGCTTGGCTGATTTTACCGCTGCTTCCCATAATCCGCCGAAATGAGGGCTCCTCGGAGGAATAAAATGAAATGTTATTCCTTTTAAAGCGCATTGATTTAATACATTTCGTTACCTTAATTCACAAAGGCCCTAATTGATATAAAAAAAATTTTACAGGAGAAGCAAAAAACTAAAAAATTTTACATTGAACGCATGCAAATACAGCTTTGTAAATTTGAAATATCTCCGTATTACTGCTAGTAACTGCTTAAAATTTGTAGAGAGTGTGTATTTAACTATATTATACTTAAATATGTAAAAAAGTCATTTTCGAAAAATGTGTCAATTAGGGCCTTTGTGAATTAAGGTAACGATTTGTATATTATGGTGACACTAAAACCAAGTCTATGTATATCAGACTTGTTAAATGATGATTGAAAATTTTAATGACTGAATTATATTGTGTCGTCCTCAGAAAATTTTTAAAGATCAATTAATTGTAAATGCATTATTAACATAAAAATTTCAGATTATTATGCTAATAACACTACTCGACAAAAAATCTCCAAGAATGAAAGTACATTTTCTTAATGTAAAATATTCTCCTGATTCCGAATATCACATCCATTTTTCTGTGGCAGATCTAGTTCCCCAGATATCGCTGCAAATATGAAAATTCCCAATTTTCCAAATCAATACTTCATATAGGTACTTTTTTCGGTTTAAACTACGACATACTTGCATTTTAAATAATCAGCATAAGTTAACAAAAAAATTTTACTGGAAGTAATTTCTGTCCTTTCCATATAAAAAATCAAAAATTCGTTAATTCCAGTAACAGTTTTTGTTATTGAAAAAACCTGTTGTTCGGTTTCGGTTATTCGGCTCCTCAGCCTAAGCCGGGAGCCGAATATAAAATAGTAACCGAATAGGCCGAGTACCGGAGTAGGACAATATACTAGAATACAACTGGAATTTTTTACTGCTATGGAACTAGTCTGAAACGGACTAAACGTATACTAGTAAAAATTCGATTTCTAAAAAAAAAAATTTTCAAAAAAAATCCAAAAAAAATTACAAAAATTATCAAACCTGATTATATTATATATGCGCATGTGCTTTAATTCGACTTGCGTTTGCCTTCAGATTTTTTAAGTTGTATTTTTATTTGTAGGGTTAATTTAACTTTGTTTCGGTTTTCTATTTGCAGCTGATTTCTGGGACACCAACAACACTTCTACACTATTATTATTATTATTATTATTATTATTATTATTATTATTATTTTTAGGATCATTATTACTATAGGTATTATTATTATTATTATTACTAATATTTTTATTATTATTTCGATTATTACTATTATTACAACTAAACACAAATATGAATAAGCGTACATTTTCTAACCTTATGAGCAAAGAAAAGGCATATTTTGAGGAGGTAAAAGCGAAGTTTAGAAAATTAGATGAATCGAATTTAGATAGCGATGATATTCCTTCAACAAGTAGGGAGGCACTCACCTCTAGAGTAGCAAGCGATGACGCGCCATCCACCAGTACGGAAGCAATTTATAATTTAGATTTTGATAACTATGATAGCGATAACGAGAGGTTTTTATTTGATGACGACGAGGCGGTGGATAGCGTAGAAGGTTCGTTTGATCTCGCGGATAACGTCCGTAATGCTTTGAAAGGATGGGCCATCCGACAAAACACGACACAAGTTAGCCTCACGGACCTCTTACATTCTTTGGACAGCGCTGGAATTAAGGGACTTCCCTTGGATGCCAGGACAGTTTTGAATACAAGTAGGGAACAAGTTTATATACGAGTTCTTTCCGGGGGTGAATTGTTATATTTAGGAATACAATATAATTTTAGTTTTGAAGAATTTAACTTTTTGCTAGATTTGGAACAAATTTCAATAGATGTAGGCATAGACGGACTTGGTCTCTACCAAAGTTCCAAACAAGCATTGTGGCCCGTTTTGGGCCAAGTAGTAGAATGTCCTAGTTCCGATCCGTTCATCATCGCTTGCTACTTAGGAATGGGTAAGCCTACTGATGTAAATAGTTTTTTATCAGAGTTTTGCGAAGAAGTAAATAGTTTATGTCAGAATGGTGTAAAGGTGGGGCCCGGTGAAGTTTTGAAGCAAATTAGTGTTAGGCTCTTTACATGCGATACACCGGCGCGATCTTTTGTTACTGGGGTAAAATCACATACAGGAAAGAATAGTTGCCCTAAATGTACTCAGGAAGGTCAGTATATAGAAAGGAGGGTTAGTTTTTCTCAAAATGTAGGGGAGTTAAGGACAGATTTATCTTTTCAGAATAGGGTTGACATAACACACCATTTAGATAAATTTAAGGATTCAGAAAATTTGTTAGAATCCATAAATATTGGTATGGTTTCTCAATTTCCTTTGGAACCCATGCATTTAGTAGACTTGGGCGTAACTAAGAAACTTCTCCAGTTGCTAATTAAAATAGGGGACGTAGCAAAAATGAATGAAAAATTGATCTATCTCAACAACTACGTTCCCTCTGAGTTTTCCAGACGAAGTCGAGATCTGAAAGAAATAAGCAACTGGAAGTCGACAGAATACCGGCAGTTTTTATTGTATTCTGGGATATTCGTATTAAAAGACTGTATACCGGACGACCTTTATTACCACTTTTTATTGTTACATTGCGCCATTCGACTTCTCTCTTGTGAGACGTCTTGTAAAGTAGAAAATAAGGTTGCAGATGAATTGTTAAATGAATTTGTTAAGCTATTCGGTAATATTTATGGCGCACATTTAATAAGTTTTAATGTTCACGGTCTTTTGCATTTAAGCGCTTGCGTACAACAATTCGGTCCATTAGATAGCTTTTCGGCTTATAAGTTCGAGAATTATATGCAACACATAAAAAAAATGATTAGAAGTCCAACAAACATACTGCAGCAACTTTTTTTAAGAACAGAAGAACGAAGAAATTTTACGGATTCTAGCAAAATTTCAAAAAAGGATAAATTTGTTATAAGTATTAATAATGAAAAGGACAGTTTCTTCTATAGTAGGAAAATGGGTCATTTAAAAATTGTCAGCCAACCAGATGAAGATTGTTTTGGTGCAGTTATTTTGACGTACCTTGCTGATGTTTTTGAAGAGCCCATTGAGTCCTCATCTACATTAGGTATTGTAATTGCTGACCTTAGAGATGATAGCATTCAAATAGTTCATAAGGAAGATTTAGATTTCAAATATTATTCTATTCCTATTGAAAGTGGATTTGTATTGATACCTTTATTACATAATTTGTTTTACGCATTTACATAGGTTAAAAATATTATGAGTTCAAAGAATGTTTGTTAAGCCGGAATTGGAGAAAAAAAAACAAAGAAAAAGTACCTGAACGTAGACATACCACTCGATTCTGTGTTCTTGAAAATCTCGATATGTAGTCAGTATCAAAATAAAGTGTAATCAAATTGCAATTTTCACCAATCATTACTTCTTTTTGAATAATTTCGACAATTTTTTTTAAGCATACGCTTTTCAAATTAAACTTGAAATAAATTGTGCCGAAATTATAAATATAAATTTTTTTTTTGTTAAGATTTACTACTTAATTACCGAGAACACAGATTCGATCGGCTAGTCTGCGTCGAGTATACAACTCGATCACGTTTGTATTATTTAAATTTCAGTTAGACAATTCACAAGATCTCCTATTCGCGTATTTGCTATTAGTTAAATTTTTTTTTATTTTTTTTTTTTCATAGTGCTCACAAGAGCTGTGTTATCAAAATAGTGCAATAAACCATAAGACATCTTGTGAATTGCCTAAATATTTTTTTAAATAAATTTAATTGCTTCCGTATGGGGCTTTAGTAAAATTTTCATAAAAAAATGCTCTAACACAAAAAAAAATATTAAATTTTTTTTAAGCATGGTAAATGTTTTTGATTTTTTTTTCATGTTACTAAAATACATTGAATTACTTTTTAGATATTTTACATACGGTTTAGTGTAAAAAATTAAAATGTGGATCCTTAATTCCTTTTGTCTACTCTCTTTGTCTTTACTATGTATTTATAGCTTACTGTTTCTCTATTCTTTTAACTAATATTTCTATTTTGAACTATAAAATATACTTTTTATTTACTTAATTTTGAATAATGCTGGTTTAATTTCATTACGATACTTGAATATATCCATAGTTATGCATGCATTATATTTTAAATAAAATTTTTTTCTAAATTTAATTAATCTGTGTTTGTTTTTTCCAGCAAAACTACATTTATTTTGGCAAAAAAAAGGAGCTAATTTTGGTGAGTACCTCTGTTAAAGATTGAGATATTGTCTTTAAATTTGTGATAGTTTTACCCTATACAAAAATTTTGTAGTACAACTATCACTAATGCTCGATATGATAAGGTACATACATGAGACCAACCAGATATTGTTGAATGTCTCGACATGTTTTTTTCCTTCTTTTTTTTAAGATCCATTATAATTTGTAGTCTTAATTAAACTTTGTTTCGATTTTCTATTTGCAGCTGGAACATGCACTACATACAACAGCCACTACACTGCATACAACAACAACATCAACATATTAATGCATTATTATTATTAGTATTATTATTACACACAAATATGAATAAGCGAATATAAGTATATGAGCAAAGAAAATTCATATTATGAGGAGTTAAAAGCGATTTTAGAAAGTTAGATGAATCATTAGTTACTGAAAGTTTCATATAAATCCATTTCTTAGTTTCCGAGATCCTTCAGTTCAAACAGTTAAACACAAAAACAAACAGACAATAATTTCAAAAATGGTTCAGATGAACTCTATGACATTTCCCAAGTCACCTCCAGTCGTTTTTTTTTAACGAAATATTCAATGTGCACGCACGACTTTTCTAGAGTTTTATCTTCTATGTATCGACGTGCCATACGAAAACTAACAATTTTCAAATTCTCTAAGAAGACTAACACTTTTATTTTGTGTCTGACGAAAAATAACACTTTTGGCTAGCAAATTTTCTTCTTCTCCGCTACATTTATTTAGACACAAAATAAGTGTTAGTTTTCGTCAGACACAAAATTTTAAAAATTAATTTTTTTCAGACACAAAATTTAAGGTTAGTACAGACTAAAACTGGCCTAAGTGTGCCTCTGCGGCAGCCACTTAAACCTACCTACCTACAGATTTGTTTTACGCTTTAAAATAGGTTAGAAATGGATTTATCGCTTTAGAGAACACTAAAATTATTCATAAGGAATATTTGGACTTTAAGTATTATTTGATTTCTATTAACAATGTACTTATTTTAATACTCTTATTACAAAATTTGTTTTATAATTGTATATAGGTTAAAAATGGATTTTATAGAGTTTCTGCGTGACGAGGAGGAGCCGGAAACCTGCAAAGCAAATGGTAATTTTTTTATTCTTACTGTTTTTTATTCTAAGTGCCATTTTCTCAAGTAAACTTTATAATTATCTGCACGATAATCAAAATTTCATACAAACTGTTTGACATTTTGTATGCATTTTTTTCCGGGAAGATACATTTTAAAGCATACTTGAGAAATGGCCATAAATGTTTTGTCCCTGTCTTTCTGTTTGACTTATATTCATTTAATTACAGCGCGCCGACGCTTCGCAGTGTCCCAGCCGTTTAGCGAACGTCATCCAAACCTGGGCAAACGTAGTGCGACTCAGGCATTTGGCAAAAGCAGTTCGACGCAGGAATATTATAAACGGAGTGCGACGCAGCCTTTTTACGATCCGGTTGAAACAGAGACATCTGGCGAAATAAGTGCGACCCAGCCATTTCACGCGCCTAATCCACCCCAACTATTTGGCAAACGTACTGCCACCCAAGCATTTGGTGAGAGCAGTGCGATCCAGCCATTGCTCAAAAGAGGTGCAGCCCAGCCATCAAATGAGCGTCGTCAAATAAGCGAAACTATCGCGACCGCGAACGCAGAGCCAATCGAAGCCAGGGGTGTCGAGCGTCTTGAGAGGCTACTTGAAAAAATCGACAGAAGGCTGGATGATCTTTGTAACCGGATGTCCGCTGTGGAGAAAACTTTAGCCGAAAAGGTTCGTATGAGTCCGAAGTCAACTTTCATTAAAATTTTGTTAATGAAACTTTTTAAATTTCAGATGCCCGAGCGCAGTGAGGTGCTGGCCCAAAGCGTTTTGCTGAGAGAGTGTAAAGTGCTCTCCACAAAAACTCAGCGTAGCGTGAGCCGGATAACTGGCGAAGTGTCAAGCGAGGAGCTTACTTTGCTTGAAAGTTTGCTTCCAATAAAAACGGAAGAAACGTTACTGAAGGTGGAGGAGCACCTTCAAAACAAGGCCTATATTGATGCTATGGTAAGTTATTAATATAATTAATTCAACACCTATTATATATATATATGAAACTATTACAGTCGGGCATCATATTCAAACTTAAAGCCTCGAAAGGGTCAGTGGAGGAGGTACTCCACCACTTGTTTGACGACAAGTTGGTGTGGGAGTACAACTATAATGGGGTATGCTCAAAGAAGCCGTTCAAGAGCCTTAAGCTAGTAGGCATGGTTTTAGGTAAATATTGAAACTTTTTAAGCGGTTAGCAACAACATTTTTTATTAATAATTTTTTTATTATTATTGCTTGACAGCTGCATTTGCAACTATGCATAATGAAAAGGTGTTAGCAACCAAGAACTTCATTGCTTTAAGCCGCAATAGGTATAAGCACGTTAGGCGTAGACTTAACAATTAAGTGTTTATAGTTTTAGGCATATTATTTTTTAGATTTTTATTTGTTCATTCATTTATTCGTTCTTTTATTCAATAATTAGCACAATAACATCCGCTTCATGTTACTAAAATATATTTAAGTACTATGTAGATATTTGTAGTAGTTATAAGAATTAGATTTAACTTAACTTCTTTTACTTTTTACTAATATTGCTTCTTACCTGTATTCTAATTTTATTTAATGTTTTTAACTCCAATTGCTTAAATACTAAAATATATTTATTATTTGAGCCGATGGCCAGTGCTCATTCAGTTAGGGCTGATATTCATACCAGTAGCTAACCATTAATAATAATAACAACATTTATTATTTACTCAATTCGGTAATGCCTTTGATTTCAGTTTGGCTAAATATATAACTTTTTTATAAAATAGCAAATGCATGAATTCTATTTTAAATTAACTTCTTATAAATTTTTCAGCACTACAAAACACCTGCTAATTCTAAAAATCTTCTCACAGCGAATTTTTTCAAAAATTATATGAAAATGAGAAAATCCGCAAAATGAACAATTATTTAAAATTGCCCTGCTAAAGAAATTGCTAATTATGGTTATTATTTTTTCATTATAATAAGGTTTGATTCCACCGCCATAGACAACAAGATAATACAACAAAGATGACATCTTGGATTTCCAAAATTTGTCGAACTTTTACGGGATGTTTTAAATCACTTTTTACTGTGCCACGGATTTCTAATTATTCCATTTTCATTTTTAGGATTCAGGATTTAACCGAACAGTTGTGTGAAATGTGGATGAAGTTACCGGAAGTAAGGACACTAAAGAATGTTTGTGGTCACCAGATGGTAAGTTATATGATATTTTAATGATCAATGTTATTTTATTTATCCTCTTCTATCTCTTCACTAGCTGCTTTTCATATAGACAACATGAGCCTATACACATGACCGATGCATTCAACGCTCATATCGTGGTCATCAAAATTTGAGGGGGAGGAACCGGCGATAACAAATATTTTTTTGTTAGTTTTATAAATGCAATTATGTGTTAAAAAATTTCATGAAATTTTCTTAGTTGTAAGGAAGTTGAATTTGTTTCACATATAGCATGTCGATTTGTATTTGGTTAAAATCATTTTGATAATTTGATGTAAATTTTTTATTTTTAGATGTACATATAAATTGTGTTAAAAAATTTCATGAAATTTTCTAAGTTGTAAGAAAGTTGAATTTATTTCACATATAGCATGTCGATTTGTATTGCTATTTTACATCAAAGTAAAGGTTATCTAATTACCTTTCCCTTGATGTAGCTATGGTTAAAATCAATTTGATAATTTGATGTAAATTTTTGAATTTTAGAAATACATATAAATTGTGTTAAAAAATTTCATGAAATTTTCTAAGTTGTAAGAAAGTATAATTTTTTTCATATATGGTATCTCGAATTGGATTGCTATTTTACATTAAAAGTAACGTTATTTAATTACCTTTCCTTTGGTGTAAATAGGATTAAAATCGAGAAACATTTTGATGTAAATTTTTGAATTTTAGAAATACATATAAATTGTGTTAAAAAAT
This sequence comes from Campiglossa producta, assembly GCA_964058755.1. Taxonomy (NCBI): domain Eukaryota; kingdom Metazoa; phylum Arthropoda; class Insecta; order Diptera; family Tephritidae; genus Campiglossa; species Campiglossa producta. The sequence continues at coordinate 47,004,636 of CAXKVI010000006.1, read as the reverse complement.
TTCATGAAATTTTCTAAGTTGTAAGAAAGTATAATTTTTTTCATATATGGTATCTCGAATTGGATTGCTATTTTACATTAAAAGTAACGTTTTTTAATTACCTTTCCTTTGGTGTAAATAGGATTAAAATCGAGAAACATTTTGATGTAAATTTTTGAATTTTAGAAATACATATAAATTGTGTTAAAAAATTTCATGAAATTTTCTAAGTTGTAAAAAAGTATAATTTTTTTCATATATGGTATCTCGAATTGGATTGCTATTTTACATTAAAAGTAACGTTATTTAATTACCTTTCCTTTGGTGTAAATAGGATTAAAATCGAGAAACATTTTGATGTAAATTTTTGAATTTTAGAAATACATATAAATTGTGTTAAAAAATTTCATGAAATTTTCTAAGTTGTAAGAAAGTATAATTTTTTTCATATATGGTATCTCGAATTGGATTGCTATTTTACATTAAAAGTAACGTTATTTAATTACCTTTCCTTTGGTGTAAATAGGATTAAAATCGAGAAACATTTTGATGTAAATTTTTGAATTTTAGAAGTACATACAAATTGTACCAAAAAACTACATGTAACCAGTTTTAAGTTGTAAAGTTGAATTTTTTCGCGTATTGTGCGTGGATTTCTTTAGTTATTTTAAGCTACATTTACACTGCACCAAATGCGTCGCTTTTGGCGAAGTTATTTCGAGAATATTTGTCCGCAGAATGAATTTGTTTGCCAAATTAGACGACTTTGATTTAATTTGACCTAATTTGGCGATTAAATTCAATATGCGGATGAACGGTCTTGAAGAAACTTGGCCAAAGTGACGCATTTGGTGCAGTGTAAATGTAGCTTTACATCAAAAGAAATAACATTTAATTTGATGTAACTATAACTAAAGTTGGGAAACAATTTGATGTAAATTTTAGAAATACATGTATGTGCTTATGACAATACGTTTTTTTCCATGTATTTTTCTTGCACTTAACAAGAAAAAACAGAAAAATGCATAGAGCCATTATGTTTTTCTAAATTATGTCTTATTTTTCATTAAAACAAGATTAAAAAAAAAACAAAGGTGTTTCATTTATTTTGGGCATTTTGGAGTAATTTGTGGGTATTTTTTGGGCATTTTGGAGAAAAATTGGGGTATTTTGTGGGCATTTTAAATTTCAGATCTGGCAACACTGTTCAAATGCAAAGGGAAATTTTTTAGTTAGAGGAGTGCAGCTATATTATTTTCTTATGGCGTTTCTAAATGAGTGCGAGTGAGCAGCGATATCACACGTACACGAAATAATCGATAAAAAGTGGGTCCAATCTGCACGCGGCCCATACAAAACTATCCATTCATCTATCCTCGATTTAGGATAGCGCGACTTAGGAATTATCCAGGATTTTCCTTGGGTTTGGTTAGCAGGGAAGTTCGAGACCCATTATCGATAACTTCCGTATCGAAAGTCATAGGTTAGGGTGATGTTACACCCTACATCCATATTGATATTCCCTATTGATCTATCAGTGGATCGCAAATTCACAATACACGGTCAATATAGATGTAGAGTGTGACTGGGCTCTTAGAACTGATGATTGAGAGGTTAGATTAGGTACAAACTACAGGGTGTTACGAACCAGCAAAGAAAATTATAGGTGGATAAAGTGATGAAGTGTAAACTTAAGGGAAAAATAAGTTTCTTTGTTAGGGACTAGATCAGTTGCATGGAGCTACGGTACAAAATGTATATTCGGTTGAATCAAATAAAAAAAATATTTTTTTTGGTATTACCCCGCAAAAGGTGGGCGAGAAAATAAGCTTTGCAAAAAATCATCGCTGTAACTTGATCCTTAGGGTGGCAGTTTTTTCGGCATTTCCCATACATTTTATATGTGAAAAAGGTCATAATTTTAGAACTTTTTTCCAAAAAACCTTTACTTATTCTTAAAGTTGAAGCTTCCTACACGTAAAACCGTATGCGATTATCTTAACTATGGGTGTGTTCGAGCCGCTCAATATTACTGCAATATTGCAGTCATGTTACTTTATTGATGCAATGATGCTGATAGCTAGATTACTATATACAACAATGGTTGCATACTTTATTTTCATGTTGCGCATGATGACCATGTGATGCGCAACAGATTGTCAACATTTTATTCAACGAAAGCGCGACTTTGCAAATTTTGCCAAACCGTTGCCGAAGAACGTGATGCTCTGTCATAAAAAGTAACACTGCCGCAACAATTAGGGCTCGAACACACCGTATGTATAAAAATAATTACAGCCTTTTAAAAATGACTAGATTTTATATGTGTTACTGTGTATGTGTGTGCAATATACTAAGCTCACAGGACACATGTTGGCAAACAATTTTTGTTAGTCAACAAACGATACATGTTTGTACCTTGCATGTTTTCCATGTAAAAAAACCCTATATTTATTATTTGAAATATGAAAAAGCCGAACTTTTACCCTACGGACACATTTTTTAGCCAAACAGACCTACAAATAGGAATAAACCCTACGTGTGGCAAAGTACCACACCGATGGCAGGACCAAGTGGAGGCAGAGCTGGGAACACGCGGTGTCTCAACAAAGAACCGACTGGCGTGACATGCTGGGCGGCCAAAATCGCCTAAGCGGTTAAAGGCTATTTTAAGTAAGTCTGTTGTTTGGATATCCGGCACCCTGGGGATTGTTGCTTTTATTCGTTGGCTTGACGGAGTGTGTACACCTTCAGCATTAGCTTGGATGTGGCAAACGGCATACCTAAGCGCTCTTCATCCCGAAGAACCTGGTTGGTCGTGCCCTACCTGGCAAGTTCGTCCGCCTTACAGTCTCTTTCAATGTCCCTGTGTCCCGGGACCCATGTAGGGTTCACGCGGTTCTGTTGGGCCATCTCTTGAAGAGATCGACGACAGCGGAGCGTCAGTTCAGAAATGAACGAATAATAGCCAAGAGCTTTGATGGCCGCTGTCGCTGAAAATAACGATATCCTCCCCGATAGCGTGTTTACTTATCCAGGCCGCGGCATCCAAGAATGCTCAGAATGGTGGCGCTAAATTTAGTAGGGGATAAGAATATCATTAACAAAAAACCAAAATTAACATTTCAAAAGTCCACTTTAAATTTCCAAAGATTGTTGACAAAGTTTGAAAACAAAAAAAAACGGATATAGAAAAAACATATCTAAATTAAAGGATAGACTACATGAAAAGTACACAGAGCAATGGTTTGTCAGTATTACAGTAATTGTGTCGTAATTCTGAATTATAAAACTAAAAGCAATAATTTTTTCTAAATGGCATTATTCTAGCACGTAAAAAACAAATAACTCATAAACACATGTATAAATGTTCACTTATTTGAAAAAAATGTGGGATTGCTTTATTCATTGCTCATGATATTATTGTTGCCAGCATTTTGTGACCTTGTTGACGTCGCATATAATTGCTGCTGAAAGCTATGGTACTGCTGTGCGTACTTAACATCACTTGAAGCAGGGCCAACAAACGGCTTATATCCAACACTTCCAATTTCGGCTGGACTATTTCTGGACCTACCACCACATCCGGATAGAGATACATTATTTCCTACTTGCATTGTATTTGAAAGCATGCCTGCAGTGTTACCAATCATTATGGCGCTATTAACTGCGGGCGGCATTGGAGAAATGTGTTCGTTGGATGAAATATTGCCATTCGCTGAAATTTGCACATTGCTTACATCTTGAATATTTATATTTTGGCACATATTACTTGCAACTACTGGTTTTATTGATTTTTGTAGATTATTTGTACCAGCATATATATGGCTTGGCTAGGTGTTCCAGTAATAATTTGCGGAGAACCTTGAAGTGGTCCATTTCCATTAGAGTCGTTTCCAATAAACAAAGAACTGTCTCCGCATTCCATTGTACTTTGTGACTCGTTTGAAAAGTGTCCGGTCAGTATAGGTACATGCATGCGTGAGACAGGAATCATTTGATGCTCTGAATGTCGAATCGGGCGGATGGCGCGTGCTATTGACTGATGTGTTCCATTATTTATATGGGACTGATCCCCTGCTAGAGAATTTATTGAGTACAATTCATAAAAAAAATCAATTCCTGTAGTGCCTCCTCCTGTTGGTCCATTGTTGCTATTATTTATCTTTCCAGGGTCTGATGGACTGATTGCGTTTCCATGGCATATACGACTATGTTCTACAATATTCCCTGGTCCAGGTATTTGTGTATTTGCGTAACGTAAAAATTCAAGACTAGGTGGTACACGCATACTATTACTATTATTTTGTGAACGCATTGGCATGTACTGTATAGTGTTTGGAGTACTGGCTTTTACTTGTATATTAGGCGAAACATTGAAGTTGCCGAAGTTCATACCCATACGGCCGATCAATCGATGTGTCTGCACCACACCATGCATTCCACCTGAGCCATCGCGTCCTATGCCACCTGTAGAATGGCCAAACCCAGCGCATACCTTGGGGTTAAGCATACGTTGTCCTATAGAGCCCAGCATAGTATTAATGTGCCAGTTGTTGGGCATAAAAGGCCCGTGGCCACTGATGTGCTGTGACATGCCGATATTGCCACTTGAAGTAGTGCTGCAATGATTTACGCCTGAATCCATTGAGCGAATTACACCTTCCATGTTTTGATTATTACTGTTCGAAACATTAGCATCATTCATTCCACTTCCGCTAATGTTTCCAACACTATTTGAATTTATAGACACACAACTTGTAAGCTGTTGAGACATCTGAACAAGTGATGATATTGGATCAAAAGAAAGGCTCAGCTTCTTTTGGGATAAACGACTGCTGTTAGGGTTGAATGGAAGATTGTCGGTACGACGGCAGAATTGTAAAGGTACCGGATCTGCAGTTTGATGCTATAATTTAATAAAAATATATATTTAATAATAATATTATTGCAACTTATTGAGCATACTTCACTTGAGCTCGGTCCCTTATAGCTAGAAGTGTTAGTCATCTGGTGTGTGAAACTTAATCCTGGGCTGGTTGTAGAAAAATTTGATTCAATATTCGCGGAGTCAACAATGTTTCCATCGCTGGATGTCATGACTGGAGTTCGTGCTCTTTGAGGGCTTGGCCGTGTAGTCTTAAAATCCCCTGTTTAATTAAAAATTAAATTGTTAGGTACAGCAGGTAAATAATTTAATAATTTAATTGTTGTTTCGCTCTATTAAAGCATTAAAAATACATAGGTTGTTTTTTTTTTCACTATATTTCGCTCTCCAACGGAAATCTTCATCAGGAAGTAGAACAGAAATATATCATATTCAAGTTTTTCGCAATAGGTATAAGTTCATATGTACCTACAACCAAAATAATATGTTCACAGAGCGAAAACCACCAAAGAAAATAGAACAAAAGTAAGAAGATATCTCTATAGTTTATCTTTAAGAGGATGGGCTTCATATATTTGTAGAGAAAATCTTATTAATGTTTTCAAAGAGATATCACACATTATTGTAGAGAAAATCTTATTAATGTTTTCAAAGAGATATCACATATTATTTTAAAGAAAATCTTATTAATGTTTTCAAAGAGCAATCACATAACACTGAGAAGATTTTCTTTTTAATATTTTTCTATTAAATTAAAAAAAAAAAAAATTAACGCTCAACCCAGATGATGAGATAACTTGCCAACGTCTAATTACACCTTTGCTCTTTTTGCCTAACCACTGCGGCGAATTAGGGATGATACAAATTTTCATCCTGCGAGAGTCCTAAAAACCGCCAAAATCAATTTTTATTCACACCTTTTTTATTTATAATCCGATTGCAAAGTTTGATATATCGTTGAATAAGTATTTTTTAGTACTACATATCTCCTGAATGTCCTTTTACCCAAAACAGACCCCAAACCGAGTTAGACGGCGTAACTCGATATCTACCCCTCTACATAAAACTTTTGTCTTCATAATAATAAACGTCTCAGCAAGCCATACACTTGTTATCTTTGAAGTAAAAAAATATTAGTAAACAAAGAAGTTACGGTGACTTGAAGTTTAATTGCACATATATGTAACTTCTACAAATAAAAATATTTACTACATATGAGTATATGTGTATGTCCATGTAAAATTAATTGAAGCAAGGTAAACTACACGTTTCAGAATTATCAACATCACAAAATTTTTTATTAAATTTTGACGAGACTCAAGCAGACTGTAGCGGAATCGGCTTTCCAGTTTTGAAAAAATATGACCCAAGCGATTATGATCTGTAACTGCTAGCCAGATTCATTAACAACACGAACGAAACGTTCCATATTTTGGGAATGGCATAAGAATTCTGCAATAAACCATTCAATAGAAAAAACTCAGTCTCTTTTTACAAAGTTTTACCTGGTAATCTTATAACTTCAGCTTCAGAATATTGTATAAAAATCAAGTTGTTCGTCAGCGTAAAACTGCAAACAGGGTGGCTCTATGTTTTCAAATTGTTCCCATTTTATCATTTGCGTATAAGTATCACTATTGAAATTTACGATTTCTTGTTTTGGTAGATAAAATACACGTAGAACTGATTGCTGATCGCGCCGACGTGACGGCTTCCGTGTATAGATTCTGGCTGGCTCTTTACCAAAAACCAGAATGGTGCGTAAACCTTAACAACAAACTCCACAGCTTTTATTAAGGAAGAGCTGGGGTGCTTTTTGGATACGTATAAACGTAGAAGTCTTGACGCCGTAGATAACCAGCGTGCTGTACTTACAGGACCAGGTTTCTTCCTACTAAGGTGTTCATTACATACACCACTATCAATCGCTTTAACCATGCGATATAGGTAACGCTGATCAGATCTTATATTCCACTCCTCAATATTTCCAGGCATGAGACCCATTGCGATTTTTTATAACCTTCGAAGACCTACAAACAAAATTGAACAAAATATACCCCCAAATATGTATGGCGGCCGCCGTGGTGTAGCGGTTAAGTGTTCGGCCTTCTACACCAAGTCGTGGCGGTTCGATGCCCGGCAAAAGTAACATCAAAAATTATTTAGAAAAAGAAATTTTCTAAACGGGGTCGCCCCTCGGCAGTAGTTTGGCAAACTCTCCGGGTGTATTTCTGCCATGAGAAGCCTCTCAACAAAAAATGCATTTGCTTTGCAAGTGCCGTTCGGAGTCGGCAAAAAACTGTAGGTCCCGCTGTTCCCACTTGTAGGAAAACTGAAAAGCAACACACCACAAGTTGGAAAGAGAGGCTCGGCTAAAAAATCTCGTTAGAGGTTATGATAACCTGTTGGTAGGTATATCGCCGCCATTCGTTTTTTTTTTTTATGTATAAGAAAAGCCTACCTTATAATTTTCGCATGTGAGGATTTCTGTTCCTTCTTTGCTCGGCCACAATCCCCGACCTTTTTGCGATCCGAAAATTTTTTTAACAACGCCTTTAAAGGCAATTCGTTGAAATACAGCAAACAAACATTCCATTGCAGTGGCCGCTGCAAACAATTACGCCAGTCTTATAGCCTGTGTTAACTACGGTACCATCACAATTGATAACGACTAAATGGCTAAACGAAAAATTTTGATCATTTCAAAAACTTACTATAGATTGCTGAATTTCCTCTCCGGTGCTTAAAATGGGTGTGGTATATCCAATAAATTTGGATTCTGACTCCTTTACTAGCGTTATATGTTCTTCCACTGTTCTACTTTTTTTCTACGCTTTTTTTTATATTAATTTCAGTATTCAGTAATCAGATCCAAATTTTACCCTGATACACACAAAATTGAAGATTAACAGCATTGAGAATTACTATTTTGGTTGTTATTGCACCATATTCTTACCTACCTCGGCGACACCAGCTGTCGAAAGTCGGATTTTACAAACCAGCGCGACGCCTATCTGTCAGCTACCCTTAATTTCCTTGTGTTTCTTGCTTTGTTGTATATTTATGTACAGAGTGTTGCCAGTGCAAATTTTTTAAAACTGCTCAAATCTTCTTAATTTTTGGGAGTTTATTACGAAGAATATGCTCAAGTTAACCCCCAAAAGCGCAGTTAATTCGGAATATGCGCTAATGTATCAGCCGTATAAGGTCTCTTTTTCCATCAAAGGAAATACCTTGCAGAAAAGAGCTTCTTTGCGAAATTTTAAACGCTATCTAGAAATTTTATTTTTATCTAGAATAATATTATCAATGTAAGATATAATTTTTTTGTAATATCCTGGTCAAAAGCTTTATTAACTTTAGCGGCTATAGAAATATGCAAATCTTGGATAAGAGCGGTCACGAGTAGTGCTGCAAAGGGGTCCGAAGTATCAGTGCGATCTAAGGTCATGGCGTAGTTTCGCAAAAATATGTCGCACACATTCAGCGACGGCCCAGGACGCTCGGCTTCAAAATCTTCGTCCTCGGATGAGGTGGGAACGCACCCATCCGAGATTACTGACGAGTTAACACATTCAGTGATAGTATGAGATTCCAGTTCGCAAACACTTGTTGCTTCTCCTTCTAGAGAATCAATTTCTTTCAGTCTTGTACTGCACTGACCTACTAAAAACTGCTTTGCTGTGTGTGAGGTTTGACGACCAGCAGAACAATTACAACTCCCAATATCCCCAATACTATACCTGCACTTCGGAATTCGGAGGAAGCTCGTACAAGACGGACGTGTTTTTTCTAATCGCTCTGTGCTGCTTTGTTTAACATAAGTTAATAGTGTCATCCTTGCAAAAATTTAATAAAATATACTATTATTATAACCTGTCATCATATTTGCTAGTGAATGTAGTTATTGTGCAATTCCTAAAAATAGTAAAACATTTCTTGATCGCAAAATCTTTTTAAGTTACTCTTTCTGCTGTTTTCGTGAAAATAAATGAGTTGGATGAGAAGCTACAGAGACAAATTAATAGAAGTCGATTTGAGCACACTGACAGCTAAAGTTACTGATATGTCAACTTGCATTGCTACTCTGGAGGCGAATATGCGTAAGGCAGAACGTGATATTGCTAGTCTACAACAACAGCTGATCAATCCTACCCCGCAAAAAATCATGCCCGACTATAGTACTGATGCTGTTGCTTTTGGTGTGCCCTATGCTGAATGCGAGAACCTCAATTTATATATAACCAGATTAGCCTGTCGATAGACTTCTTGTCACCTCAAGTGCGCGACATATTCCGTACACGACCCTCTCCAACAAGTCTCAACAGTGCAATAATAATCAAGTTTCACTCGCCGATTGATCGTAATCGCACACTTCGTGCTTTTAGTGAGTATCGCAGAAGAACCAAATCTAGCATCTCACTCTGATAACTTGGGATTGAAGGTAGCTGGCACATTTTTGAGTCTCTCGAAAGAGAATAGAAAATTGCTTCAAGATGCCATCAAGCTGCGAAGAGAAGGAAAGGTTGCTTCTGTGTAAACAGAAAAGGGTAAAGACAACGTACATATCAACGAAAATTACAAACCAAGATGAGTTGGCGCAGTTTTTATAAATATGTGTTTTATTTGTTAGTGTTATGTTTATTCTTCGTTTCTATTGTTATTTTTATTGATATTTTTGTAAAGTTAGCAAATTTTAGTTTCTTCTTCTCTTCTCTATTTTCCTTACATTTTTACTCTGCTGTCTTCAGGTTGCTTTTGTTTAATTTTTTTTTGTACTGTGTCATGATTGACAACAACAACAGCACAACATCTAGCATTGATGAGTGTAGCCCAGCGATGATAAATATTTTATGCAATCAGCAGGAAGGCCTCAAAATAGTTCATTTCAATGCGCGGAGCCTTAATAATGAGGAAATGGACTTGGTGAGAAGGGTGTTAGAGTTTTCAGCTGTCGACGTTATTTGTATATCGGAAACAGGGTTTAGGCATGACGTTAGTGATGCGCACTTCGATATAAACAACTTTCAATTATTTAGAAATTATAGGATAGGCAGAAAAGGTTTTGGGGTTGCCATATATGTTATGATATGATGCGCACTTCGATATAAACAACTTTCAATTATTTTGAAATTATAGGATAGGCAGAAAAGGTTTTGGGGTTGCCATATATGTTAAAAACCATGTAAAAAAAAGTTTATTACCCAGTCAACTGGAAATACCGTTGAATATTTGGCTATTGAATTGTCGGCCCGTTCGTCCAGGACCCTGTTGTGCTGTGTATACAATCCCAATAAATGTAGTAGTTTGCGTGAATTTTTCGAATATATGACCTCTGTTTCTACTGACTATGACAATATTATCGTTTGTGGTGACTTAAATATAAATTTGCTACGCTCTGATAGTTATAGTTCTCGGTTAGTTGAAGATGTTTCTGGTGTCGGTTTGTCTCTTGTGAATTTATCAATACCCACAGGGTACGTTCGTTTTTATCGGACCATGATTTGATTTTCTGCACACTGGACATTCATTTTCAATCTATGAATGTCAATAGCCTCCACATGGACCTTACAAACATAAATTGGTCCACCTGCTGGGGCCTCAGTTCATTGCACTATTCTGCATTTGCTTAGTGTACATGTGCCAACAATAAGTGTTATGAACAATTTTTCATCCTGCCCCTGGTACAATAGTAGAGTTCGAATGGCTGTTAAGAAGCGATGCAAAGCTTATTCGAAATGGAAAAGTGCCCGAACTGAAGCGAACTGGAGCACGTTTAAAGTGAGTCGAAATGAAACCACGCAAATAATAAGGCATGAGAAACAGAAATTTTTCGGTAAAAGGCTCTCTCCGCCCCTACCTAATAATGTCTTGTGGCGTAACCTGAAAACCTTACGTATCCGCATTCGTGATAACCCCGTATGTACGATTAACCCTCATAGCTTAAATGAAGCCTTTGTTAACTGTTAACTTTGTTAACGGGGAGGGGCCGTCCCCCTGCCCACGAGCACCTGCGCCCCATTAAGTCAGTTGTTTGAGTTTTGTGCTGTTTCAGAATTAGATGTTGAGAGACATATATACAAAATGCGATCCAATGCTATCCTCATCCCCATTAAATTTATAAAAACCATCCTGCATATATATATTGCCTACACTCACGCACATCATAAACCATAGTTTCACAACCTCCTGCTTCCCCGATGCATGGAAAGTCACCACTATGATTCCTGTAGCCAAAACCCGATCGCCTGCTAGCCCTACGGACTTTCGACCGATCAGCATTCTGCCTGCTCTGTCAAAAGTAGCTGAGTCTATTATGTCTGAGCAAATTTACCGTCATATCAATGAGTTTAATCTCTTATCGCGTTTCCAGTCAGGGTTTCGAGCCAAGCACAGTTGTTCCACAGTAATGGTTAAAATACCCGACGACGTTAGACTTGCCTTTGACGAAAAGTACTTAACATTGCTCTGCCTGCTGGATTTCTCGAAAGCCTTTGATTTTGTTGATCATGACTTGATTTGCTTTAAACTGAAAATATTATTTGGCTTCAGTGCATCTGCAATGCGACTGATGAAGAGTTACCTGACTGGCAGGTCCCAGCGTGTGAAGGTTGAAAACGAAGTATCTGCGGTGCGTCCACTGTTATGTGGTGTACCACAGGGTTCTATTGTAGGACCACTACTATTTAGTGTTTTTGTTAATGATGTGCTCTCTAAGTGTAAATATGCTAGTATCCATGCTTATGCGAATGACATTCAGCTATATTTGTCTAGTCCTCTCGATCAAACAATTGACATGGTAGGCAAGTTTAACGAGGATTTGTCCTCTATCTTAACTCTTAGCTTAACGTTGAATAGTGTTATGTGTTACCTATTTGTAAGAAGCGTCCCGACGCCGCAGTTGTCTCCACTTTGTATATTGCAGATCGCGTTATCAAATCTGTCTCGAAAATTTCCAACCTGGGTTTCGTTATATATAGTGATCTTACGTTGGTGGATCATATATGTTCTACTGGTGGCAAGGTATACTACAGTTTACGTAGTTTGCGAATGTCTGCCCAATTTACTCCGGTTGGCATAAGACGAAAGCTTGCCATACAGTTAATCATGCCTATCATTCTCTATGGAGAGAATGGTGTATAGCAAGCTGCACTCTATGCCTGCACATAAACTGGATGTGGTTTTCAACCACGTCCCGCGCCATGTATTCGGATTAAATAGATTTGAGCATATCTCATGGTGGAGAACTCGGTTACTGCGCTGTGACCTTTCTGAGTACTTCAAAGCCAGAAACTGCACGTTTCTCCGCCACCTCATAAGGGATGAACAACCTAGTAACCTTTATGAAAAACTAATATTCCCAAAGCCAGCTCGATTAAGCGACTTGATAGTGCCGCAGTACAACTTCCTCTCCTCTACGAGGTTATTCTTCATCAATGCTATACGTTTATGGAACTCGATTCCTGCTACGGGTCGTAAGGCCCTGAACAAAGGCAACACTAAGACAGCTCTAATGAATTATTTTTGTAACACTGTGACATAGTAAGTGTTTTCTCTCTTCTCTAAGATGTGCTATCTAAACCCTAATATGTTCCATATTTTAATTTATTTTTTTTTTTATGTTTATTTTGGCCCGTAGTCATAGTCAGGGTTAGGTGTGATTTTGGGTTGGTAAGGGCATTTTTTTCAGATAACGCACTTATAGTTGTTTTAAAACGCTTTGACTAACCTAAAATCATACCTAACTTTTTGACTATAACTACGGGCCCAAGTTTCTATCGTGTTTAATTAATTAACTACTCTTAAGCTTGCATGTATTACTGCGTTTTTGACAGCTTTGCTGTATTATCTCTAACTGTTGTACTAAAAAAGAATATATATTTCTTATTGTACTAATGCTTTATAATAATAATAAATGAAAAATGAAAATGAAATTATTTCATTCGTCCTTTTTAAATCATATTGAATGTCTGGTAACATCACGATACTTTTTTATAATATTTAAAATTTTTCGTCTCGTAGGGGATCCAGTGATAACAGGAATTCCTGTTCGATGCCACAATTTTAATATTTCGGCTGCCACAATTCCCGCATAACTTGAAAGCTTAAAGTTTTTTTTTTTTATACCATAGCTCTTTAAAAAGGTTGGTAACATTGATTTATTTAAATTACATTTTTAAAAAAACATGCTTTATTTTTATCGTATGTCACAAAATTTAATAATGCACCAACTTTCTTTTTGTTTTACACAGAAATAACAAAAAAAACAAGCTTTAACTCTAAATCGACTGTTACTTTTTTGTTTATTAGAATTTTTGTTACTTCAAAGGCGGAATTGCATAGCTGACTGAGTGGTTTATTATTATGAAGAGAAAAGTTTTATATAGGCGGGTAGAAATCGAGTTACGCGGTCTAACTCTGTTTTGAGCAAAAGGAGGAGATATGTATGTAGTACTAAAAATACCGATTCCACGATATATCAATTCAATCGGATTATAAATAAAAAAGTTGTGAATAAAAATCGATTTTGGCTGTTTTAGGACTCTCGCAGGACGAAAATTTTTGTCATCCCAAATTCACCGCAGGGTCATCTTTCATTCTAGGGGGGGTAATTGCAAACTTTTTTTCGACCCGGTCTAATGTGCACTTGACATATTGCCTTCACCGCGAATCGAACTAAAGGCGTAATTAGTTACCGTTAACGCTAACGCCATGTCCATAACGCTAATCAGCTGTTCCAATCAAACTTATGGAAATCAATGTAAACGATTAGTAATGCCATACCATAACCCGAACGCGTTAACCATAGTATAGCCACCCAATTGGTTTTTGATTTTCGCCATTTCGCCATATCGCCAACCTCTTAAAGTTTGTGATGGTGAATTTTCGCACATTTTTAAGCTTTTATTTGTTCTTTTCGGTTTAAGCATTTGTGTAATTTGCTGGCAATTTTTTCATTTTCTTTGTTTTAATCAAATTGTCACTTCTTTATGGTTACTGAAGGACTAATTGTTCACATTGGAGATGGCTAGCGCTATCGTTAGCGTTATGGGCATGGCGTTAGCGTTAACGGTAACTAATTATGCTTTCGAATTATTAACTCCTGAACGGAGATCTCTACCATGACGCTATCGTGTACTTGTGCGTGGTAGCGTCGAATTACACATTTGAAGAAGGTATATGTTTCGTAAAGTGAATATAAGTGCCACCCTAATATACTGGCATAGCCACAAATATACATATGTACATAGTTACGGCTTTGCATTTTTTTATAACATTCGTTCTCTCAACTAAAAATAAAAATCAATTGAAATACTGTTAGGTACTCAAGCGCATTGTATTCCAATAAGCATAGTCATGTACTTAAAGCATAAATAAATACAACAGTTAGGTATCCTAAGTTTTTTCATGCACATTAACTTTGTAACCTGTTTTTTGAGTTCAGTTGAATAAAGAACAGCCAAGACAAAACAGTCTCCTGACTTTAATCATTGGTGACCCGGACGTGATCACATTCGGTGACGCAAAAACTATAAGTACATCGGCACAGTTTTCTTTACATCGCTAATTCGTTTCGCATACCCGAACTCCTTTTTAAAAACAAAATGTGGTGCTATATTTCGGCAAATTCTTAATATGCAGAGTCATACTACATAGGAAACGCTTCAGGCTATGGATCAGCCAGAACTTTCGACACGACTAGAGCTTCTAAATCACATATTAGCAAATTTTGAGGCCACCCAGACAAGCCTGGAAGAAGAGAATCCTGACGAACTGGATAGTAGCTGCCGTAAAGATTTTCTTGCCGCCTATGTCTCCATAAAGGCCTCAATTACTCGTGAATTGAAATCGCAACGTCTAGAGCCACATGAATGATTCACAATCAGTAGTAGTTTTTGTAAGAGGTATATCTCCGACGATCAATATAAAACGCGACACATGTATACTCAAAGATGATTTATTAAAGACTATGTAAATTTCAAGAATCAAAAGTACAATAGAAAGTGTATGAATGTAAAGTGATACAGAGTTGCATGTAATGGTATAAATGATTCGTGTTGTAACTAGGAACCGATTACTTTTAACACTCTACCTCAACACGAATATATTTTACTGCAAACCTAAATGTTTTACAAATTTTTCATGTTTACATTTGCTCAAATTTTTTGTAAGTACATCAGCAATCATATCATTTGTACAGGTATATTTTAAATCAATTTGTTTATTCAAAAATGCTTCTCTTACGAAATGATATTTTATATCTATATGTTTGCTTCTTGAGTGATAAACAGGATTTTTTGCCAACTGTTGAGCACTCAAGTTGTCACCGTAAATTGTAATGTAATCTTCATGTTCATTGATACCAATATCAGTCATCAGATTGTTGAGATATATTGCTTCTTTAGTAGCTGTCGCCAACGCCATATATTCTGCTTCTGTGCTGCTGAGGGCCACAGTACTCTGCCGTTTCGACTCCCACGAGATTGCACTACCGCCATAGAAAAACGCATACCCTGTATACGATTTGCGGTCGAAAGTATTGTTACCCCAATCGGCATCCACAAAGCATTCGATAGGTTTGCCTGTGGATCGATACACTAATTTGTAGTTAACTGTTGTGGCCAAATAACGTAAGATATGCTTAATAGCTGACTCGTGCTCTTTATGTGGGTTATTGTTGCGCTGTGCCAACTTGGATATTGAATGTATAATATCTGGCCTTGTAGAGATTGCAAGGTACATCAAAGCACCAACGACAGACTGATACTTTTTGACATCAGCCTTAGGACATTGTTCGCTTGTACAACCAACCTGAAAACCTGCGTCCAAAGGAGTTGTTGCAGGTCTACAATTCGTCATGCCAAACTCTTCCAATAGATTTTTTATGTACTGCGTTTGCCCAACTAATATACTTCCCGTCTCGTCATCGCGTGTGATCTCCATCCCCAAAAAATATGAAATAGGGCCCTTATCGACGCATTCAAAGTTATCGGATATCTGTTCTTTGATGGTATACAGATCATCCTTACTTTGACAACTGATGATAAAATCATCAACATATACTGCAATAAGACATAAATTGTCTTCGCGATACATCTTATACAAACATCTCTCGTTGTAGCACGCCGTAAAACCAATTTGCTTCAAGACGTTATCAAGTTTAACGTTCCACTCTCTTCCAGATTGCTTAAGACCGTATATAGCCTTATTCAGCTTAAGCACCCGATCTGGGTACTGCCTATCTTCGAACCGCTCAGGTTGTTTCATGAACACTACATCGTGTAACTCGCTATTAAGATAAGCGCTGCAAACATCCATCTGATGTGTATACATTTTATATTCTGCGGCAATCGCTAAAACTAATCGAATGGTAGAATAACGCACTACTGGCGAAAAAGTGTCGGTGTAGTTCACGCCATACTGTTGACTGCAACCTTTGGCCACCAACCGCGCCTTAAACTTTTCAACATTACCGCCCTTATCGCGTTTCACGGTGAACACCCACCTAGAGCCGACTGCTCTTTCACCAGGTGGTAAGTCTACTAATTGCCACGTTTTGTTACGCACTAGAGCATCGTGTTCAACTTGCATGGCTTGCATCCATTCGCTCGAATGTTCACTGGCTACAGCTTCGGAAACGCTTTGTGGAATTTTTATGTCACATATATTTTGCATAGCATTCACAGTATTGTATATTTTTCGTGGGCGACCAGGATTACCGCTTCTTACAATTTTCGGTCTACCTCGCCCAATCTGCGCTGGCGACTCATTCTTAAGCGGAGATTCACATAAATTATTTTTATCAATAACATTCTTAAAAACGCAATCTGGGTCACCTAAATTCTTAGGTTGTACACATTGTTCGTCGTTATTTACTGTTTGTGCTTCACTTATAGCTTCATCATTTTTCTCACTCGTATTTTTATGTTCATTTTCATTTAAAAGCAGATCACGCACATTAATTTGTTCATTGTTTTTAGGTGCCAAGAATATGACATCCCGCTTTTCAACTATAGTGCGTTGCTCGTGGTCATACAAACGATACGCTTTAGATGTTAAGGAGTACCCGACCGTAATGTATTTTTTACCTTTCGCACAACGAGTCGCTTTATTTAAAGCTACAACTTCTGACCCAAATGTTCTAAGAAAATTTACATTAGGCTTCTTCCCGGTCCACGCTTCATATGGTGTTTTACTTTCTAGAGCTTTCGTCGGCGACCGGTTTCTTAAAAATACTGCAGTTGCCACTGCTTCGGCCCACAAAAATTCACTTTGCCCACTTTGATGCAATATAGTTCTCGCCATCTCAACAATAGTGCGGTTCGCCCTCTCAGCAACTCCGTTTTGCTGTGGCGAATATGGCACTGTCAACTGTCTTTTTATTCCTGACTTATTCAAGAAATCATTAAATTCTTTATTAACAAATTCGCGCCCGTTATCGCTTCTTAATATTTTGATTTTCTTTTCTGTTTGACGCTCTACTAACGATTTGAACATTACAAACTTTTCGAACACTTCATCTTTAGTTTTCAAAAAGTAAACAAATATTCGTCTTGTTTTGTCGTCTATAAATGTCAAAAAATAACGCGCGCCTCCTAGAGACGTTGTGCTAAAAGGACCACATACGTCCGTATGTATTAGTGACAATGTTTCTTTTGCTCGAGTTTCGCTGCATTGAGGAAATGCTTTAGCACTAATTTTACATTTTGCACAAATCTCACACTTAATGTCTTTGCCAAAGTTTATTTTGTTCATTCCGCGCACCATATTTTTATTTATTATTTCTTGTAAACTACCATAGGTTAAGTGTCCATACCGTTCGTGCCATGAAATTGATTGTTGATTTGACATATTGAAACACTTGTTGCGATAACTTCGAAATATAAAAAGCTTATTTACTTTTGTTGCTTCTAAAATTACATCTTTTCCTTTTTCTATTTTGGCACCGTTTTCGTTAAAGCTTACTTTCAAACCATTTTCGACTGCTCTTGCTACTGACATAAAATTACCACACATATTTGGTACATAGAGAACGTTTCGAAGTGTAATGTCGCTCTTTTTCGATATTATGCGTACGTCTCCCACACCTTCAGAAAGTAAATAATTTTCTCCAGCTAAGGTAATTTTCTCTTTGTGATCACGAAGAGACAAAAACATACTTTTATTACTGCACATGTGTGCTGTCGCGCCACTGTCGAGTAGCCATGCCGAATTATCAAAATTATGTTCGTCCGCTGCTGCTAGCACAGTGTATGAATGTTCGTTTCTTTTTTGTTGTTCGTTCCTGTTCAGCTTTGATATACAGTTTGCAGCATAGTGACCGCGCTGCCCGCACTTATAACACTTTATGTACTGCATATTTTTACCACGACTTTTCGTGGAGTTCTTCTTATTTTCGCCGTTCTTCCCAAATACAGCAAATGCTTGCGTTTCCCCTTCGAATTCAGGAGAAGCGGTTCCCGTTTGACTTTTTCGTTCGGATTCTTCTAGAAGCTTTACTTTTAATGTAGTTAACGGCGGCAATGAATCCCTTGTTTCAATTGCAACAACAAAATGTTCATACTTTTTCGGTAAACTTGAAAGCAATATTATAGACACCAATTCGTCTTTAATTTCGATACCTACTTCACACAATTTCTCGACGATGCCAGTAAAGTCATTTAAATACTGCATCATGCTTTCACTGTCCCTTAATTTCATATTCACAAGTTTTTTGTATAAAGAAACTTTGTGCACAGGTCCGATTGGCTGATGCACGTTTTCTAGAGCCTTCCATGCCTCTGTGGATGTTTTGCAGTGTTTAATATGGCTAAGTTGCGATGCTTTAACACTCAGAGTTATTGTGGCCAACGCTTTTTCATCTAGCGCATCCCAATCAGCAGGGACTTTAGCCTCAGCCCTAACGCTTATTTCACTCACTACATTCCATAGCCCGGCATGGATAAGAACACTTCTCATCTGTACGCGCCATGAATCGTAATTTTTTTTCATCGAGTTTATCGATCTGATAGAGTGAGTTCATTTTTTTTGCTTCTTTTTTTTTTTTTTTCTTTTTTTTTTAAGCCCGAGGCGTTTTTTTTTTTTTTTAATTAACATAAACTTTTACTTTAAACTGTTAAAACTACCTGTCAAAAGTACAATAGAAAGTGTATGAATGTAAAGTGATACAGAGTTGCATGTAATGGTATAAATGATTCGTGTTGTAACTAGGAACCGATTACTTTTAACAGTTTTAACCCTAGAACACACACCCGAGTACAAATGTATCCACTTTCAACTTTGAAGTGTTGTAATTTTTGAACCGCTATACCTCTATACCGCTAATTTGGGATCTAGGAAGATTATTTATTTTTGAGTTCAAATTCAAAATTTGTACCAGATCGGACCATTGGTTCAGGAGCTACAGCCTTCCAAACACATTATATACGTAAACACACACCCGGGATACGTTTGTACCCCAATAGTAAAAATCCTCATAATAATCAAAAAAAAAACATTTTTTATATTATTTTTTTATTTGTAAAAATTAAAAATATTCATTTCACACATTAGATTATTGACTTTTATTATAAAAATTATAAAAATGCATCTTAACCTAAGGAAAATCATGGCAAATAGAGCAATTTGTTGATGTGACCGAATGTTCAAGACACATTGGCTTCTTACATTTGGTGCACAGCTTTCTGGTTTTTCTACGGCATTTTTCCTCTTGTGCGTAACATAAATAACAAGATCCGCACACAGGTTTTGGCGTGCGCGCTGCGGCAGATGTTGATGCTGCTGTTGACACCATTGATTCCACCGGTCGGTTGAAATATGCTTCAATAGCAATTTTAGTCGAAAACTTTCGCGTCACGCTTGTTTGATCTCCAAGGCAACATAGGGTTATTCAAATCGTAGACAAAGTAGGCTGCAAGAGCTGTAATGTGCAACATTGTGAAGAACATCGCTAGAGGCCATCGTTTTGTTTGTCTTTGTGTTGGATATTCCGCAAACATTTGGTCCATTCGATCAACACCACCTTTGGTACGATTATAATATTCAATTATTTCAGGTTTCCCACTGTCAGCTATTTCAGCATCATTATGCATGGTCGAAAGCAAAATTACTGCTTTATTTTTTTTGGGAACATGAGAGCACATAGTCACATTATTTTTGAAGCCAAATGTCGTTGAACCAATTGTCCTATTTTTGTTCGGCTTCATTTCTTGAGGAATATATGATTTGTTTTTGCGCAAAGTTCCAACGATCGTGAGTTTCCAGGTGAGAAGCAGTTCTGCAACTGGCAAGGTCGTAAACAAATTGTCCATTGTAATGTTTCGGCCACTTCCTTGGTATTTGGCAGACAAATCCTTCACCACTCGTTCGCCTTGGTTCGTTTCCCTACCAGTTTCTGCTTGGCCAGTATATATTTGTCCGTGCAGTGGATATGCATTTGTGGCATCGCAAATCCACCAAACCTTGATACCATATTTAGCAGGTTTTGACGGTATGTACTGCGTAAACCGTGTGCGTCCACGGTAAGGAAATAATTGTTCATCAATCGTCAAGCATGAGCTGGGCTTGTAATGTGCAGCAAGATTATTGTTCATCATCGTCCACAACTCACTGATCGGTGCTGCTTTATCAGTTAGTAAGCGTGTTGCACGAGTGTTTTTATAGTAAAACCTTAGGAACCGCAATATCGAACAGAAACGGTTGACTCCCATTGTGGCGCGATATAAAGGATAGTTTTTGACGCTCCATAAATCTCGAACATGTTCTCCATTGCTATGGTTCGCACCAGTCATAATAAGTATGCCAAAAAATGCATACAGCTCTGTTATTGACACAGGCGTCCATGACTTAGGAGTTGTGTTTGGATGCGCATTGTTGTAAGCATCATAAGTTTCTTATGCTAACTTATTGTGTGGCGCATAATTATATCAGCCATTTGAACGTTCATGAAACATTTGTATGTTTGCTCTATTGACAACATTTCAGTGCATCTAGCTGGTCCAGAACGTTCTCTTATAATATTTTGTCTGAGTACCTGACGACTTACATTTGGTTCTTTCATCCACTCAGTACCATCACGTGCAACAAATTTTTCGTCACTAGCAGGTAATTCATTATTTTCTTCTACTTCTTCTTCTTCATCGTCTTCTTCATCATCCTCATAGTCCGAATAATCAGGTAATACTTCTGCGGCACTTTGCGAAACTTCAGCATCGTCATCATCAATTTCAATGTCATTGATTTGAATTTCTTCTTCATCTTCTGAGTCAAAATCATAGGGAGCGTCATCGTCACAAATTTCATCAAATAAAGATTGTATATATGATTCTCGCTGTTCCTCAGTTAGCCTGCATAATAAAAAAAAATTAGTATATGTTTACATTGTTGCTTATTTTACATTTTTTACCTTCTATATGCACTTGATAAATATTCGTTTCTTCTTGAAGCCATTTCATATCCAGTTATTTATAGTTTCAGTTATATTTATTTTCACTTATATTTTCACTTCTTATACTTTTGAGCACCAAAACAATAATGAAAATAGCAACAGGCAGCATTTATAACAACACCTCGTGTGAAAACAACCCTTGCAGCTGCATATCAAATACAAAACCCAGTTATACCAGTGTATTTGCTACCTACGTACCCATACCTTGCGCGACCTTTTTCCACATATCTTTTGAACCAGGTAGAATATTTCAATGAAATAAAAACCAAAATGTGTATTCGTTGTTACTCTACAAGTATATTATTATAAATTATATTATTTTGTTTTGCATTTATCAGGACAACAACAAAAACAAAAAAAAAAACAAAAATCCACTGTTGCATGTCCTGACTTTATTTGCCCATATCGCTGGAACCAGTAGGAATATTCGAATGAAACAAAAGACAAAATACTTGTTATATATTAAAATATACATTTCAAAAAAAATATATATAAATCGGTTGAATAAGCATTAAAAAAAAACGCAAAATAAGGTCCCGGGTACAAACGTATCCCGTGCGTCTTTTCGTGGTATTTTCTGGGTGTGTGTTCTAGGGTTAAAGCAAAATAAGTCACGTTGCCGGACCTTCAGCTTCCTTCATTTACTGGTGCCCTTACGAAATGGCCGAATTTTATTTCGAGTTTCAAACCGTAGTTGATAATGAACCTGAACTAACGAAAATAGAAAAATTCCAACACCTGCGGACCTGTTTAAAAGGCACGCCTAAGACGTCATTGCCTCCCTGGAAATACGTGAAACCAACTACGACAATGCTATGGATCTTTGATAATAAACGCCTTATCTTTCAGGCCCAAGTTGCTTGAACTCAAACGTGCAGATGCCAACACTGCAGGCAGTCTTCGGGTACTTGTTGACACCTTATTGCATTTTGAACCGGCACAACTGCCAGTCTCTGATTGTACGCCAGAGGCTAATCTTGAGTCAAGTGTCAAAGCGGCACAAGCTACAGCACAAGTTTAAAAGTCGAACAATATTTCACCAGATACACCTCTAAACGAAAACGTTTTAATCGCAACTGCAGTCATATTGGTGAAAACTAGGACTGGATCCTTCATTCCATGTCGAGCTTTATTGGATTCTGCTTCGCAATTAAATTTTGTCACTCATCGTTTTGCCAATAAGGCTGACTTGAGAATGATGAAATTTTCGTACTGTGTTTCAGGCATTGGCGAATCAGACCTTAAAATTAGCCACTGTGCTAACATAACCTTTAAATCTATGCATAATGACTACTCAAATAGTCTAACAGTTGCGGTTACTCCTACCATTACTGAGAGTCAACCTAATTATACCTTTGCCACAGTCGACTGGAACTTGCCTGCGAATATAAAACTTGCCGATCCTTCTTTTTTCAAGTCCCAGCGCGTCGATATGTTGCTTGGAGCTGGAATATTTTTTTACCTTTTGTGTGTTGGACAAATTGGAGTTATGCAGTACATTTTGCAAAAAACTCGTTTGGGTCGGGTTGTTTCCGGTGGCCACCAAATATCGTCTGTTACATCATCGCTATCAGCCGTTTCACTCAGTGGCGAAGAACAGCCACCGTCGTTGAGTCAAATAGTGCGCTCGTTCTGGGAAATTGACAACTGTTTACAATCTATAGCAAACAAAACAAGTGAAGAGATCGAGTGTGAAGAACATTTTGTAAGTAATTATGGTCGATTAGAAACTGGAGAGTGCTCTGTTCGTTTACCACTAAAACTTACTCTCGATTTACTTGGGAGCTCATATGAGCAAGCACTGAGAAGGTTTATATCTCTGGAGCGCCGGCTTCAGCGGTTAAAGATCAATATTCCGCGTCTATTAAAGAGTATGATCAGCTAGGGCACATGTCTATTATTGACCAGCCAACCAAAAATACAAAGGTTTATTACTTGCCTCATCACTGCGTCTTCAAAAGCGATAGTAGCACAACCAAACTTCGTTTTGTGTTTGACGGCTTAGCAGTTAGCTCTTCTGGATATTCGCTCAACGAAATTTTGATGGCTGGGCCGACGATTCAACCAAAGTTGGCTGATATTCTCATACTTTTCGAAGTCATCCCGTAGCTGTAACTGGTGACATATGTAAAATGTATAGTTGTGTTCGGGTTGCATCTCCTGGTAACTATTTACAGTGTATTCCATGGAGAGACGATTCAAATAGTGAAATTAAAACCTTCAAACTCGAAACTGTCACTTATGGCACGAAACTGGCATCGTTTTTTGCTATACGCACCATGCACCAGCTTGCCGCGGATGAGAAGCAATCATTTCCTCTTGGGTCTCAAACCGTTTTACGCGATTTTTATGTTGACGATTTATTTACTGGTGCGAAAACCGTCGACGACGCAAGAACCATTGTCACACAAACCTCTCAGTTGTTAGCAAAAGGCAACTTTAAAATTCGTAAATGGTGCTCAAGTCATAATGATGTGCTCTCACATATAGCTGCCGAGAATAGAGAAAGTTTTTTAAAATTCGACGACGGAAGTAACATTACAAAAACGCTTGGGCTTTTATGGAATCCGCATACAGACACATTTCTATTTTCGTTCTCATTGGAAAGGCTGCCTCCAAAAATTACTAAACGTGTCGTACTCCCCATTATAGCGCGCTTCTACGATCCACTTGGCTTGATAGAGCCAATTATTTCTAAGGCAAAAATATTTTTGCAGCGACTGTGGATGGAGAAGTTAAATTGGGATGAAAGCCTACCAATTTCTATTCACACTATTTGGCAAAAGCTTCATAATGAGCTGGAGGGTGTCAAAGGTTTTAGATTTCCTCGTTTTGTTTCGATTACAGACACTAAAACCAAGTACATGCATTTTGTGACGCTAGCATTTTAGCATATGGAGTATGTGTCTACATACGGTCAATGGGAACACTTTTTTATTCCAAACATTGAAAGTGTAACATCAAATAGTTTTAGCAGGGCATACACGAATATCATGCGCGCGAGCATGTTGGGTCTCGGGGTAAAATTTCTCGCCTGTGGCGTGGTTGGCGAGCCGTTGTCGATGCATTAAAAGCAACAACAAGATCTCACAATGTGTTGACGCTTGACCGGTAAACATCGCTGAAAAAAATGAACGCTGCGCAACAGCAACAGCATCATCCCCGCTTTTACTAGACATGTTTACTCTTCAAGCACAACTTCACAATGATGGTCGGCGAGCCGCTCGTACATGTGTGGCCGACGTGGGACAACATTCGTCATGTATGCACTGCTTTATAGGCGGGTAGCGAAACTTTCACGTGAAGACAATACCAACCCAGCCAGCAGAGCAACGTACGTTTTACCGATCGTATATTTTTCCATCGTTTTTCGTATCCGAAAACGGTCCGGAAAGTATACTGATAAAAACAGTGATCCCAAAAACACAAAAAAATCAGAAAACGTGTAAAAAACACAAGAAAACTGACGCATTCTCATTACTTGGAAGGTTTTTTTGTACTTTTACAGACATACGTTTCGTTCGCATAATTTAGTGGGAAAAGTACTTTAAATGCGAGATTTTTTCAATTTCAGATGGGCTTACGAAAATTTTGATGGCTGGGAAGTTTTATGTAAAAAGGGTTGTTTTTGTTTTTTCAAAAAAGATTATGGTCACCGTATATATTAGGAAAAAATATGTTTGAACGTATATGAGAATTGTATATTTTTTATTTATAATGATAATTAATCATGTAGAATATCAATAAACAAAATTTAGTAAAAAAATTGAATCCAAAACACCAAAAAAAGACGGAAATAAAATTTTTTTAACTTAATATTAAATAAGTTTTGTAAAAGTAACTTTAACCTGTTTTTTTTGTAGCCCACTCAATTTCCTTTAAGAATCTGTATCTATCTCTGTTGTACATGAATATTTGCATTTTTGAAAGAAAAAATGGGAAATCGAAATTCGACTAAAAAAAGGCAACAACAACAACAAAAGCGCACCCATAATCATTAAGCTCAGCTCTGTTGCTGACCGTTCTCTTATATGCAGAGCGGCCGCACAACATTTTAAAGAGAAGAAGCAGCCCATATCTCTTCGTGATGTTGGCATCGATTCAAATGGGAAAATTTTTATACATGAATGCCTAACAAAGCATAATCGCGAAATAATGCAGCATGCGATCGAGTTAAAACGGCAGAAGCGCCTCTTGTCAGTGTTCTCACTTCGCGGACAAGTGCACATAAGAGTTCGACCACAAAGCGAAGCAGTCAGAGTACACACGATAGCTGAAGTTGATGAAAATGCAGCGCTCAACAACAAGGACACCGGTAATGAGGTCAATACGCCAAATAACTAGTGCAGTTTTTATTTTAACATGTATTAGTTTAAGCTTAATACATCTCAGTATCTCTTTCTCCTCTCCTTTCTTGCTACTTTTACCCACTTTTATTATTTACATATACCCAATATTTATAGGTACATTAGGTGTGCACTTTTTTTGCAGATACCGTCGTAATTCAATTTTTGATACGCAATTTTTAACTAATTTAATAATTTTAAATGATGATTAACGGCATAAACAATAAAGACTGTGCCAAAATGAACGTATTCAGTATGCTTCGTATTTTAAGTAAGCAACGACATGGGCTGAAAATATGCCATATCAATGCTCAAAGCCTCCCAAAAAAAATTGATGAATTCCGATACCTCTTCGAGTCATCCAACGTCGATGTAGTATGCGTTTCTGAAACTTGGTTCAATTCTCATCACAGTAGTGGCCTGTTTGATGTTAGCGGTTACACACTTTTTCGACATGATAGAGTCCACCATGGTGTGGCTATGTACGTTAAAAGTTGTCTTTCATGTAGATTAAAATGTGTATCCACATTAACTAGTCCCATTGAATACATTTTTTATTATTCTTATTATTCTTATTCTTTATTCAGTCTATGATTTTCATCTTACAGACTATATACATGAAATTAAAACTAAAAGTAAATACTTAAGTACTTACTACATTAAAACTTAATTCCATAAAAGACTTGAAAGAGGCTTTTGGCAGGGAAAAATCAATAGTTAGACTCCTCCCGAGCTTATTAAATTCAATAAGGGCACGAAATAATGGATTAAAATAACAATAATTCGCCCTAGGTGCAGACAAATAAAAAAGTAAGAACGATCGTAGGGATCTACTAGGTACATTGAAATAAACTTTTTCAAGGAGGTCTGGACAGTCTAAAGAGCCAACTATAATATCATAGGCAAACATTAGTAAATGCAGAGTTCTTCGGGTAAACAGGGGTTGGAGGTTAATAAGCAAACAGCGAGAATAGTAAGAAGGAAGTGGTACCTCAAAGTTGAGGGAAATTAAGCCAAACCGCATAAATTTCCTTTGGACTCTTTCAATCCTAGCCGAGTGACAGTTATAAATGGGGTTCCAAATAATGGAGGCATATTCTAGTCTCGAACGAACCAAAGATATGTAGAGAGCTTTCCTTGTATACGGGTCCTTGAAGTCTTTGCCATATCTTCGAAGAAAAGCGAGATTCGAGTATGCCTTTGGAAGTATGTAACATATATGATTGACAAAAGAAAACTTTGTGTCAAAAACAACCCCTAAATCAACAATCTCAATGACTGAGGCCAATTGACCACCGGCAATTTCATAAGATGATGGTAGGGTGGTGGAAGACTTTGTGAAAGACATTTGGAAACATTTATTAACGTTAAGGTGGAGATTGTTTGCGAGACACCAATCAACGAGTTTATTAAGGTCATGTTGCAAAAGAGCACAATCGGACGGACCATTTATTCTACGATAAATTTTTAGATCGTCGGCGTAAAGTAGAAATTTAGAAAATTTAAAGCAGGAGCCAATATCATTTATGAATAGAATAAACAAAAGAGGGCCTAAAATGCTACCCTGAGGGACACCCGAGGTGGCAATAAACGTGTGGGAAATAGATCCCTCAATTTCCACATACATAGTTCTATTCGACAAGTACGATTTCAGCCAACTTAAAAACACTGAGTGAAAACCAAGATGCTCGAGTTTAGATAATAAGATTTGGTGAGAGACTTTATCAAAAGCCTTCGAGAAATCGGTATAGATTGTATCGACCTGGTAGCCATCATTAAAAGCAGAGATGCAGAAATCAGAGAAATGTGCCAGATTGGTAACGGTGGAACGCCCCGCGACAAACCCATGTTGGTGCGGCTCAATAATGCTTTTAGTAACGAAAGACAATTTTTCTTTTAATACCATTTCGAAAAGCTTTGAACACGAAGTAAGTTTAGCAATAGGCCTGTAATTAGCGACATCATTCCTGCTGCCAGATTTAAAAATCGGTGTGATGGTAGACTCCTTCCACCTATTAATGAAAGTCCCAGAGGACAGGGATAAGTTAAATATGTGACAAAGAGGAGAGGATAGGGGAAAACAGCAGTGCTTCAGGATAAAGCCGCAAAGGCCATCGCTGTCACACTTTAGCGAGGGTTTCAGTGAGAGCATGGCTTTACACACGTCTTCTGGAGTGATAGTGACAGATCCGAAGTCTAGAAGCTCAAAAGGAGACGCACGTAGAAAATCATCATTCTGAGCAAGAGCATCATCAAAATTAGATTTGAAAAACTCAGCAAAAAGCTCAACGGTTTCATTAGGAGATTGAGAACATATACCATTCCACTTCATACAAATCGGTATATTGGAAGAACCACGTTTACCGCGGACGTAGTTCCAAAAAGCTTTTGGATTCGTCTTGAGCCTACCAATGTACCGATTGTAAAGGAATTTGTCTAGGACATTAAATTGTTTGACACTAAGTAAATAATGATCTCTGAGGATGGCGTTTGCAGTATTTAACTTATACAACTTATAACATTTGTTACGTTTGTTTTTAAGATTTTTAAGAGTTTGGTTGTACCAAGGAAGTTTATGTAATTTAGCGCCAAAAATCGGCACAACACTATGAAAAATCTCAGTTAGTTTAGTTAGGAAAGAGTCAAAGCAATCAGTTACGTCCATCGGCGAAAGTATTATCTCCCAGTCTAAAGCTAAAATCGAATCATTCAACGCGACAAGGTCACAAGCGCGAAAATTTAAAGATGAGTTCTCTAAGCGAGAGGAAACGGGAAAGGTATCGAAATTATGAATATAAATGTCGAGCGGGACATGATGTCTATCGGATGAACATAGGGGAGGGGAACTCTCAGAGAGGCTAACCATTGAATTTTCGTCGACAAAAACCAGATCAAGTAATCTAGAAAGCGTATTGAAAACATTATTAATTTGAATAAAATTACAACTAAGAGTACTATCTATAACATTCATTTCAAAAGAACGAGTAACATTAGTAGGAGTCAACAGACCATCCTTTTGAAGGTCAGACCAAACTATATCGGGCATATTAATATCACCAAGAACGCAAAAAGTCGCATGAAAATTTGTTTCATACAGATTAACGATGTTATCTATGTGATAATTATATAGGCTGTCACAACTGGTTGGGGGTATGTATGACACACATATGAATGTAGAGCTAGAAGATCCGGATATCTTGACGCACAACTGATCAATTAAGGAATCACTGTGCATAAGTTGATGTACAGACACACGGAAACATCGCTTCAAGGCAATGAGAACGCCACCTCCCTTTCGGAGACCGGTTTTAACTGCATCTCTATCCTTACGGAATGTATAATACAAATTAGGGTCGAAATATTCCTCGTCGAAAAAATCAGCATTGAGCCAGGTTTCTACGAAGACGAAAGCATCGTAATCCAAGCGCGAGGTAGCTATATAGATGTCCTTAGACTTAGTACGCATTCCACCCATATTATGAAAATAGATTTTTAAAGAAGAATTAGACACAGAAATGCGACGGGATACATGTGTTCTATGTGTCATTATTGTGGCTTTTGTGGAAATAAAAACAAAGTCTGATAAAATCTTGCTCGGCTGCGTCTATAGACCAAACAAAAATATTGAGATTCTCCATTCATCGATTTTCTTGAAGAAATCAGTTTAGTGCATGAAAATGTGGCAATCACGGGAGATTTCAATCATGACCTACTCAGTGATAACCTAGGGTTGTTCAGTGTCAACAGCTCGATGCCTACACATTTTACCCAAACCAGCAGCACACTGCTAGACATCTTTTTCATCAGCAAGAAATCTAAAGTACTTCTATACGATCAACTGTCCAATCCAAATTTCTCCAAACATGATCTGATTTTTCTGATATACGCCTTTGAACTATGCATATAAATTATGATCAGCTCGAAATGGCAGTTGATGCAATAAACTGGTCAGCAGTGAATACCATGGTGTCTTGCGATGAGCAGATTAACTTCCTACAGTTAAACATAAATACTCTTTATGAACAATATGTACCACTTGTAAAAAATCTAAATCATGTGCCAGTCGCCCATGGTTCAATAGTGAGATAAAAAAACTAATTGTAGAAAGGAACTCTGTGTACACTAGTGGAACAACTCAAGAACAGATGCGCTATTTTCTGAATATAAAACGTTAAAAAAATTTGTCAACAGAACAATAAGAGCACAAAAAGTTAAATATTATGAGCACAGGTTCAATACGGCAGTGGGTTCTAAGCAAACTTGGAAACGTATCCGTGAAATAGGTATAAATTCGAAAAGCAAACTATGCCCAGAGTCTGTAGACGCTAAAGAGATTAACCTCAAATTCCTCGATGTGCCCACAGGTAACATACGCTATGACTCATACAACACGCTTTCAGAGAGCATTGGGAATTTGGGGACCTTCAGTTTTCACGCAGTGCAATTGGATATGATGGTATACATCCGAAATTTGTCAAATGTATACTCCCTAAGATTTTGCCTTATATTACACATGCAATGAATACAATTCTTACCACGTCCGTGTTCCCAGACAACTGGAAAAGAGCCAAGATTTTGCCTTTCCAAAAGCCAAACGGAGAGTTTCGACCCATAGCGATTCTACCCTATCTGTCAAAGGTTCTGGAGCACATAATGCATAGGCAGATTAACTCCTTTATGAGAAAAAAGTCCATGCTAAGTAATTTTCAATCTGGGTTCAGGGCAAATAAAAGTTGCATTTCTTACCCTTTTGGATCATTCTAAAGCCTTTGATAGTGTTGATCATGAGCTTTTGTGTCTGAAATTAAAAAATTTGTTTAACTTTTCTCAACCGTCCCTGAACGTGATGAAATCTTATTTAACTGATCGATCGCAAGCTGTCAGCATTGATAATGCCTTGTCGAGCTTCTTGAATGTTCCTAAAGGGTTCCAAAGGGATCGATACTTGGTCCTTTACTGTTTGTTCTCTACATCAACGACCTGCCTAAAGTACTAGAGCACTCTAGAATACATATTTATGCTGACGACGTCCAGTTGTACATCAGTAGCCCGCCCAACTCAATTGACGCTTGCATTAACAATCTCAACAGTGACCTGCGCTCTGTTTATGAATGGGCCGACAGTAATGGCTTACTACTCAACCCAAGCAAATCTAAGTGCATTGCCATCTACAAAAAACATTTTCTAGGTAATTTTTATTTTTGGGCCAGTATTTTGTATACTTTTGTGATTTTGAGCTTGTTTGGCCGGCTATTTAAAGACAAAAAAACGATTTTTTCTTTTTCCTCCTACGCGTTTCGATGCATTACCGCATCTTCTTCAGGGAGATTCTATATTTTTCACATAAAAATATATAACATAAAACAAAACAAACATAAACAATTAGTTTTAATCAGAACCTACAGCACATTTTTAGACATTGCACTTACATTGGAATTCATATAAAAAATTGTAATTACTAAAATTTAAACATTTACATATATACATATATCACAATACAATATATTTTTGCATCTACTGTCATCGGATGCCTCGTCCAAATGATGTTATTGCTGTGGTATAAGCGTAGTTTATTTTGTCCACGTCTTCCTTGTAGATGACTGCGCTGTTTATTCTTTGCTGTATGCGTAAGCTTTCCAAAGTCATTCGTGTGCGCTCTTTTCTCTCGATGTCTAATATTTTAGTGTTTTCGAAGTACGCTGTGTGTCCTTTATTCGTCAAGTGCTCTGCTAGTGCAGTGGCTGTTTTTTTGTTTTTAGCGTCTAATCTGTGCTCATTTATTCTCACGTTAAGACTCCGTTTGGTGGTCCCAATATATACCATGTTGCAGTTTTCTTCTGCGTTCCCATTCCATGTAATTTCATACACTACATTGTGTTGTTGTTCTTTGTCTATTTTGTCTTTTGTTTGTGTAAATAATGTATTTAAAATTTTGTTTGACTTATGTGCAAATTTGATGTTGTTGTTCCTTGTGATGCTACCTAGCGTTTTGTTATCCGTCAGCCCCGGTATGTATGTGACACCTGTGTATATTTGTTTTTCGTTTTCTTTACTATTTTCCGTGTTGGTTGGCGCGCGATTTATTTTGTTAATTGTTGTTGTTATCCATTCGTTTATTAATTTATTAGGGTAGCCATTCTTATACAAAATGTTATGGTTTTTTTTGATGTTAGATGTTACGGACTCCTGTTCACTTAGGTCGAAAATTTTCTTTATAAAGTTTAATGCCGTGTTTTTCTTTTGCATCCATGGGTGGTTAGAATGATAGTTTATCATTCTGGATGACGCTACGGCTTTAGCATACCAATTCGTTTTTATTTTATTACTTGATTTGATAATCTCTATATCTAAAAAGGGCAACTTGTGGTTTTTCTCTTTTTCTGCAGTAAATTTAATTTTCGTATGCTGGTTGTTTAGTATTTTAAGTATCTCTTCTGCGTCTTTGGTCTTTATAATTGCGAAAATATCGTCTACATATTTACTTATGTATTTGATATTTATGTCCTTTAATTTGAGCTCCTCAATGCTGTCGTCAAGTATTTTGTCTAAAACTATATCAGCTCCAGTAGGTGAAAGGGGGTTTCCTATAGGCATTCCGTACACTTGTTGGTAAATTGTGCCTTCATAAGTAAAATAATTGTTGTCCCCTTAATCAAAACGCTAAAGTTATATTAAACGATTCCGAAATACATTTCGTGGACTCTACTAAAAACCTAGGAGTTATCTTTAATAGGACTTTGACGTGGAACAACCACATTTTAAGCGCGATAGGGAAGGTGTATGGCATGCTAAGAACTCTTTGGAATACCCAATACTTTACTCCAATTAAAACTCGATTACTCTTGGCTAAGGCTTATTTGCTACCAACCCTTTTATACGGATGCGAATTGTTTGCCAACTGTGATAGCGTGTGTAAAAGAAAACTAAATGTGCTGTACAACAACATTGCGAGATACATATATGGCATAAGCCGCTATGATCATATAACATCTTACGCTTCCAGAGTATGTTCGATGACCTTTGATGACTTGTTGAAGTTGAAATGCCTCACTTTGCTACACAAAGTTCTTGTAACAAAAGAACCATCCTATCTATATAACAGAGTAGTGTTTACCCGATCAGCTAGGTCGCAACAGCTTCTGCACACAAAATACAACTCATTAGTATCTGAACGCCAATTTTTCGTCCATGTCGTTCGTCTTTGGAACAATCTCGAAGTTAAAATAAAAAATATTCTAAACCCTTTGCGTTTCAAAAATGAATTGCAAAAAATGTACGCAAAATAAGTCGTGTTACTATGTATCTATTTTATCCATTGCTTCCCCTTACTTCACACTTCACTCCTTTCTTTCCTTAAAAGGCTAGTTGTAAGCTACACCTTTGTACGTGTCTCTAAGTATGTATACCATACTATGTATCTTTTGCTGAAATATAGCCCATGGTTGTTGTATTGGATACTTTCTTAATAAATAAATAAATAAAAATGGCGTTATCGTTAACGGTAACTAATTATGCTTTCGAATTATTAACTGCTGAACGGAGATCTCTACCATGACGCTATCGTGTACTTGTGCTTGGTAGCGTCGAATTACACATTTGAAGAAGGTATATGTTTCGTAAAGTGAATATAAGTGCCAACCTAATATACTGGCATAGCCACAAATATACATATGTACATAGTTAAGGCTTTGCATTTTTTTATAACATTCGTTCTCTCAACTAAAAATAAAAATCAATTGAAATACTGTTAGGTACTCAAGCGCATTGTATTCCAATAAGCATAGTCATGTACGTAAAGCATAAATAAATACACAGTTAGGTATCCTAAGTTTTTTCATGCACATTAACTTTGTAACCTGTTTTTTGAGTTCAGTTGAATAAAGAACAGTCAAGACAAAACAGTCTCCTGACCCGGACGTGATCACATTCGGTGACGCAAAAACTATAAGTACATCGGCACAGTTTTCTTTACATCGCTAATTCGTTTCGCAAACCCGAACTCCTTTTTAAAAACAAAATGTGGTGCTATATTTCGGCAAATTCTTAATATGCAGAGTCATACTACATAGGAAACGCTTCAGGCTATGGATCAGCCAGAACTTTCGACACGACTAGAGCTTCTAAATCACATATTAGCAAATTTTGAGCCCACCCAGACAAGCCTGGAAGAAGAGAATCCTGACGAACTGGATAGTAGCAGCCGTAAAGATTTTCTTGCCGCCTATGTCTCCATAAAGGCATCAATTACTCGTGAATTGAAATCGCAACGTCTAGAGCCACATGAATGATTCACAATCAGTAGTAGTTTTAACCCTAGAACACACACCCGGGTACAAATGTATCCACTTTCAACTTTGAAGTGTTGTAACTTTTGAACCGCTATACCTCTATACCGCTAATTTGGGATCTAGGAAGATTATTTATTTTTGAGTTCAAATTCAAGATTTATACCAGATCGGACCATTGGTTCAGGAGCTACAGCCTTCCAAACACATTATATACGTAAACACACACCCGGGATACGTTTGTACCCCAATAGTAAAAATCCTCAAAATAATCAAAAAAAAAACATTTTTTATATTATTTTTTTATTTGTAAAAATTAAAAATATTCATTTCACACATTAGATTATTGACTTTTATTATAAAAATTATAAAAATGCATCTTAACCTAAGGAAAATCATGGCAAATAGAGCAATTTGTTGATGTGACCGAATGTTCAAGACACATTGGCTTCTTACATTTGGTGCACAGCTTTCTGGTTTTTCTACGGCGTTTTTCCTCTTGTGCGTAACATAAATAACAAGATCCGCACACAGGTTTTGGCGTGCGCGCTGCGGCAGATGTTGATGCTGCTGTTGACACCATTGATTCCACCGGTCGGTTGAAATATGCTTCAATAGCAATTTTAGTCGAAAACTTTCGCGTCACGCTTGTTTGATCTCCAAGGCAACATAGGGTTATTCAAATCGTAGACAAAGTAGGCTGCAAGAGCTGTAATGTGCAACATTGTGAAGAACATCGCTAGTGGCCATCGTTTTGTTTGTCTTTGTGTTGGATATTCCGCAAACATTTGGTGCATTCGATCAACACCACCTTTGGTACGATTATAATATTCAATTATTTCAGGTTTCCCACTGTCAGCTATTTCAGCATCATTATGCATGGTCGAAAGCAAAATTACTGCTTTATTTTTTTTGGGAACATGAGAGCACATTGTCACATTATTTTTGAAGCCAAATGTCGTTGAACCAATTGTCCTATTTTTGTTCGGCTTCATTTCTTGAGGAATATATGATTTGTTTTTGCGCAAAGTTCCAACGATCGTGAGTTTCCAGGTGAGAAGCAGTTCTGCAACTGGCAAGGTCGTAAACAAATTGTCCATTGTAATGTTTCGGCCACTTCCTTGGTATTTGGCAGACAAATCCTTCACCACTCGTTCGCCTTGGTTCGTTTCCCTACCAGTTTCTGCTTGGCCAGTATATATTTGTCCGTGCAGTGGATATGCATTTGTGGCATCGCAAATCCACCAAACCTTGATACCATATTTAGCAGGTTTTGACGGTATGTACTGCGTAAACCGTGTGCGTCCACGGTAAGGAAATAATTGTTTATCAATCGTCAAGCATGAGCTGGGCTTGTAATGTGCAGCAAGATTATTGTTCATCATCGTCCACAACTCACTGATCGGTGCTGCTTTATCAGTTAGTAAGCGTGTTGCACGAGTGTTTTTATCGTAAAATCTTAGGAACCGCAATATCGAACAGAAACGGTTGACTCCCATTGTGGCGCGATATAAAGGATAGTTTTTGACGCTCCATAAATCTCGAACATGTTCTCCATTGCTATGGTTCGCACCAGTCATAATAAGTATGCCAAAAAATGCATACAGCTCTGTTATTGACACAGGCGTCCATGACTTAGGAGTTATGTTTGGATGCGCATTGTTGTAAGCATCATAAGTTTCTTATGCTAACTTATTTGTGTGGCGCATAATTATATCAGCCATTTGAACGTTCATGAAACCTTTGAATGTTTGCTCTATTGACAACATTTCAGTGCATCTAGCTGGTCCAGAACGTTCTCTTATAATATTTTGTCTGAGTACCTGACGACTTACATTTGGTTCTTTCATCCACTCAGTACCATCACGTGCAACAAATTTTTCGTCACTAGCAGGTAATTCATTATTTTCTTCTACTTCTTCTTCTTCATCGTCTTCTTCATCATCCTCATAGTCCGAATAATCAGGTAATACTTCTGCGGCACTTTGCGAAACTTCAGCATCGTCATCATCAATTTCAATGTCATTGATTTGAATTTCTTCTTCATCTTCTGAGTCAAAATCATAGGGAGCGTCATCGTCACAAATTTCATCAAATAAAGATTGTATATATGATTCTCGCTGTTCCTCAGTTAGCCTGCATAATAAAAAAAAAATTAGTATATGTTTACATTGTTGCTTATTTTAAATTTTTTACCTTCTATATGCACTTGATAAATATTCGTTTCTTCTTGAAGCCATTTCGTATCCAGTTATTTATAGTTTCAGTTATATTTATTTTCACTTATATTTTCACTTCTTATACTTTTGAGCACCAAAACAATAATGAAAATAGCAACAGGCAGCATTTATAACAACACCTCGTGTGAAAACAACCCTTGCAGCTGCATATCAAATACAAAACCCAGTTATACCAGTGTATTTGCTACCTACGTACCCATACCTTGCGCGACCTTTCTGCACATATCTTTTGAACCAGGTAGAATATTTCAATGAAATAAAAACCAAAATGTGTATTCGTTGTTACTCTACAAGTATATTATTATAAATTATATTATTTTGTTTTGCATTTATCAGGACAAAAAAAAAAAAAAAAAAAAATCCACTGTTGCATGTCCTGACTTTATTTGCCCATATCGCTGGAACCATTAGGAATATTCGAATGAAACAAAAGACAAAATACTTGTTATATATTAAAATATACATTTCAAAAAAAAAAAATATAAATCGGTTGAATAAGCATTAAAAAAAACCGCAAAATAAGGTCCCCGGTACAAACGTATCCCGTGTGTCTTTTCGTGGTATTTTCTGGGTGTGTGTTCTAGGGTTAAAGCAAAATAAGTCACGTTGCCGGACCTTCAGCTTCCTTCATTTACTGGTGCCCTTACGAAATGGCCGAATTTTATTTCGAGTTTCAAACCGTAGTTGATAATGAACCTGAACTTACGAAAATAGAAAAATTCCAACACCTGCGGACCTGTTTAAAAGGCACGCCTAAGACGTCATTAGCTGTCTGGAAATACGTGAAACCAACTACGACAAGGCTATGGATCTTTGATAATAAACGCCTTCTCTTTCAGGCCCAAGTTGCTTGAACTCAAACGTGCAGATGCCAACACTGCAGGCAGTCTTCGGGTACTTGTTGACACCTTATTGCATTTTGAACCGGCACAACTGCCAGTCTCTGATTGTACGCCAGAGGCTAATCTTGAGTCAAGTGTCGAAGCGGCACAAGCTACAGCACAAGTTTAAAAGTCGAACAATATTTCACCAGATACACCTCTAAACGAAAACGTTTTAATCGCAACTGCAGTCATATTGGTGTAAACTAGGACTGGATCCTTCATTCCATGTCGAGCTTTATTGGATTCTGCTTCGCAATAAAATTTTGTCACTCATCGTTTTGCCAATAAGGCTGACTTGAGAATGATGACATTTTCGTATTGTGTTTCAGGCATTGGCCAATCAGACCTTAAAATTAGCCACTGTGCTAACATAACCTTTAAATCTATGCATAATGACTACTCAAATAGTCTAACAGTTGCGGTTACTCCTACCATTACTGAGAGTCAACCTAATTATACCTTTGCCACAGTCGACTGGAACTTGCCTGCGAATATAAAACTTGCCGATCCTTCTTTTTTCAAGTCCCAGCGCGTCGATATGTTGCTTGGAGCTGGAATATTTTTTTACCTTTTGTGTGTTGGACAAATTGGAGTTATGCAGTACATCTTGCAAAAAACTCGTTTGGGTCGGGTTGTTTCCGGTGGCCACCAAATATCGTCTGTTACATCATCGCTATCAGCCGTTTCACTCAGTGGCGAAGAACAGCCACCGTCGTTGAGTCAAATAGTGCGCTCGTTCTGGGAAATTGACAACTGTTTACAATCTATAGCAAACAAAACAAGTGAAGAGATCGAGTGTGAAGAACATTTTGTAAGTAATTATGGTCGATTAGAAAATGGAGAGTACTCTGTTCGTTTACCACTAAAACTTACTCTCGATTTACTTGGGAGCTCATATGAGCAAGCACTGAGAAGGTTTATATCTCTGGAGCGCCGGCTTCAGCGGTTAAAGATCAATTTTCCGCGTCTATTAAAGAGTATGATCAGCTAGGGCACATGTCTATTATTGACCAGCCAACCAAAAATACAAAGGTTTATTACTTGCCTCATCACTGCGTCTTCAAAAGCGATAGTAGCACAACAAAACTTCGTGTTGTGTTTGACGGCTCAGCAGTTAGCTCTTCTGGATATTCGCTCAACGAAATTTTGATGGCTGGGCCGACGATTCAACCAAAGTTGGCTGATATTCTCACACTTTTCGAAGTCATCCCGTAGCTGTAACTGGTGACATATGTAAAATGTATAGTTGTGTTCGGGTTGCATCTCCTGGTAACTATTTACAGTGTATTCCATGGAGAGACGATTCAAATAGTGAAATTAAAACCTTCAAACTCGAAACTGTCACTTATGGCACGAAACTGGCATCGTTTTTTGCTATACGCACCATGCACCAGCTTGCCGCGGATGAGAAGCAATCATTTCCTCTTGGGTCTCAAACCGTTTTACGCGATTTTTATGTTGACGATTTATTTACTGGTGCGAAAACCGTCGACGACGCAAGAACCATTGTCACACAAACCTCTCAGTTGTTAGCAAAAGGCAACTTTAAAATTCGTAAATGGTGCTCAAGTCATAATGATGTGCTCTCACATATAGCTGCCGAGAATAGAGAAAGTTTTTTAAAATTCGACGACGGAAGTAACATTACAAAAACGCTTGGGCTTTTATGGAATCCGCATACAGACACATTTCTATTTTCGTTCTCATTGGAAAGGCTGCCTCCAAAAATTACTAAACGTGTCGTACTCCCCATTATAGCGCGCTTCTACGATCCACTTGGCTTGATAGAGCCAATTATTTCTAAGGCAAAAATATTTTTGCAGCGACTGTGGATGGAGAAGTTAAATTGGGATGAAAGCCTACCAATTTCTATTCACACTATTTGGCAAAAGCTTCATAATGAGCTGGAGGGTGTCAAAGGTTTTAGATTTCCTCGTTTTGTTTCGATTACAGACACTAAAACCAAGTACATGCATTTTGTGACGCTAGCATTTTAGCATATGGAGTATGTGTCTACATACGGTCAATGGGAACACTTTTTTATTCCAAACATTGAAAGTGTAACATCAAATAGTTTTAGCAGGGCATACACGAATATCATGCGCGCGAGCATGTTGGGTCTCGGGGTAAAATTTCTCGCCTGTGGCGTGGTTGGCGAGCCGTTGTCGATGCATTAAAAGCAACAACAAGATCTCACAATGTGTTGACGCTTGACAGGTAAACATCGCTGAAAAAAATGAACGCTGCGCAACAGGAACAGCATCATCCCCGCTTTTACTAGACATGTTTACTCTTCAAGCACAACTTCACAATGATGGTCGGCGAGCCGCTCGTGCATGTGTGGCCGACGTGGGACAACATTCGTCGTGTATGCACTGCTTTATAGGCGGGTAGCGAAACTTTCACGTGAAGACAATACCAACCCAGCCAGCAGAGCAACGTACGTTTTACCGATCGTATATTTTTCCATCGTTTTTCGTATCCGAAAACGGTCCGGAAAGTATACTGATAAAAACAGTGATCCCAAAAACATAAAAAAATCAGAAAACGTGTAAAAAACACTAGAA
Organism: Campiglossa producta; assembly: GCA_964058755.1. Lineage (NCBI taxonomy): Eukaryota > Metazoa > Arthropoda > Insecta > Diptera > Tephritidae > Campiglossa > Campiglossa producta. The sequence continues at coordinate 46,965,000 of CAXKVI010000006.1, read as the reverse complement.
AAAGAAAAGTCCATGCTAAGTAATTTTCAATCTGGGTTCAGGGCAAATAGAAGTTGCATTTCCGCACTACTAAATGTTGCCGACGATATTAGATTGAAATTAGATGAAAATCAAATAACTTTTCTTACCCTTTTGGATCATTCTAAAGCCTTTGATAGTGTGGATCATGAGCTTTTGTGTCTGAAATTAAAAAATTTGTTTAACTTTTCTCAACCGTCCCTGAACCTGATGAAATCTTATTTAACTGATCGATCGCAAGCTGTCAGCATTGATAATGCCTTCTCGAGCTTCTTGAATGTTCCTAAAGGGGTTCCACAGGGATCGATACTTGGTCCTTTACTGTTTGTTTCTTTATCAACGACCTGCCTAAAGTACTAGAGCACTCTAGAATACATATTTATGCTGACGACGTCCAGTTGTACATCAGTAGGCCGCCCAACTCAATTGACGCTTGCATTAACAATCTCAACAGTGACCTGCGCTCTGTTTATGAATGGGCCGACAGTAATGGCTTACTACTCAACCCAAGCAAATCTAAGTGCATTGCCATCTACAAAAAACATTTTCCCCTTAATCAAAACGCTAAAGTTATATTAAACGATTCCGAAATACATTTCGTGGACTCTACTAAAAACCTAGGAGTTATCTTTAATAGGACTTTGACGTGGAACAACCACATTTTAAGCGCGATAGGGAAGGTGTATGGCATGCTAAGAACTCTTTGGAATACCCAATACTTTACTCCAATTAAAACTCGATTATTCTTGGCTAAGGCTTATTTGCTACCAACCCTTTTATACGGATGCGAATTGTTTGCCAACTGTGATAGCGTGTGTAAAAGAAAACTAAATGTGCTGTACAACAACATTGCGAGATACATATATGGCATAAGCCGCTATGATCATATAACATCTTACGCTTCCAGAGTATGTTCGATGACCTTTGATGACTTGTTGAAGTTGAAATGCCTCACTTTGCTACACAAAGTTCTTGTAACAAAAGAACCATCCTATCTATATAACAGAGTAGTGTTTACCCGATCAGCTAGGTCGCAACAGCTTCTGCACACAAAATACAACTCATTAGTATCTGAACGCCAATTTTTCGTCCATGTCGTTCGTCTTTGGAACAGTCTCGAAGTTAAAATAAAAAATATTCTAAACCCTTTGCGTTTAAAAAATGAATTGCAAAAAATGTACGCAAAATAAGTCGTGTTACTATGTATCTATTTTATCCATTGCTTCCCCTTACTTCACACTTCACTCCTTTCTTTCCTTAAAAGGCTAGTTGTAAGCTACACCTTTGTACGTGTCTCTAAGTATGTATACCATATTATGTATCTTTTGCTGAAATATAGCCCATGGTTGTTGTATTGGATACTTTCTTAATAAATAAATAAATAAAAATGGCGTTAGCGTTAACGGTAACTAATTATCCTTTCGAATTATTAACTGCTGAACGGAGATCTCTACCATGACGCTACCGTGTACTTGTGCTTGGTAGCGTCGAATTACACATTTGAAGAAGGTATATGTTTCGTAAAGTGAATATAAGTGCCACCCTAATATACTGGCATAGCCACAAATATACATATGTACATAGTTAAGGCTTTGCATTTTTTTATAACATTCGTTCTCTCAACTAAAAATAAAAATCAATTGAAATACTGTTAGGTACTCAAGCGCATTGTATTCCAATAAGCATAGTCATGTACTTAAAGCATAAATAAATACAACAGTTAGGTATCCTAAGTTTTTTCATGCACATTAACTTTGTAACCTGTTTTTTGAGTTCAGTTGAATAAATAACAGTCAAGATAAAACAGTCTCCTGACTTTAATCATTGGTGACCCGGACGAGATCACATTCGGTGACGCAAAAACTATAAGTACATCGGCACAGTTTTCTTTACATCGCTAATTCGTTTCGCAAACCCGAATTCCTTTTTAAAAACAAAATGTGGTGCTATATTTCGGCAAATTCTTAATATGCAGAGTCATACTACATAGGAAACGCTTCAGGCTATGGATCAGCCAGAACTTTCGACACGACTAGAGCTTCTAAATCACATATTAGCAAATTTTGAGCCCACCCAGACAAGCCTGGAAGAAGAGAATCCTGACGAACTGGATAGTAGCAGCCGTAAAGATTTTCTTGCCGCCTATGTCTCCATAAAGGCATCAATTACTCGTGAATTGAAATCGCAACGTCTAGAGCCACATGAATGATTCACAATCAGTAGTAGTTTTAACCCTAGAACACACACCCGGGTACAAATGTATCCACTTTCAACTTTGAAGTGTTGTAACTTTTGAACCGCTATACCTCTATACCGCTAATTTGGGATCTAGGAAGATTATTTATTTTTGAGTTCAAATTCAAAATTTGTACCAGATCGGACCATTGGTTCAGGAGCTACAGCCTTCCAAACACATTATATACGTAAACACACACCCGGGATACGTTTGTACCCCAATAGTAAAAATCCTCATAATAATCAAAAAAAACATTTTTTATATTATTTTTTTACTTGTAAAAATTAAAAATATTCATTTCACACATTAGATTATTGACTTTTATTATAAAAATTATAAAAATGCATCTTAACCTAAGGAAAATCATGGCAAATAGAGCAATTTGTTGATGTGACCGAATGTTCAAGACACATTGGCTTCTTACATTTGGTGCACAGCTTTCTGGTTTTTCTACGGCGTTTTTCCTCTTGTGCGTAACATAAATAACAAGATCCGCACACAGGTTTTGGCGTGCGCGCTGCGGCAGATATTGATGCTGCTGTTGACACCATTGATTCCACCGGTCGGTTGAAATATGCTTCAATAGCAATTTTAGTCGAAAACTTTCGCGTCACGCTTGTTTGATCTCCAAGGCAACATAGGGTTATTCAAATCGTAGACAAAGTAGGCTGCAAGAGCTGTAATGTGCAACATTGTGAAGAACATCGCTAGTGGCCATCGTTTTGTTTGTCTTTGTGTTGGATATTCCGCAAACATTTGGTCCATTCGATCAGCACCACCTTTGGTACGATTATAATATTCAATTATTTCAGGTTTCCCACTGTCAGCTATTTCAGCATCATTATGCATGGTCGAAAGCAAAATTACTGCTTTATTTTTTTTGGGAACATGAGAGCACATTGTCACATTATTTTTGAAGCGAAATGTCGTTGAACCAATTGTCCTATTTTTGTTCGCCTTCATTTCTTGAGGAATATATGATTTGTTTTTGCGCAAAGTTCCAACGATCGTGAGTTTCCAGGTGAGAAGCAGTTCTGCAACTGGCAAGGTCGTAAATAAATTGTCCATTGTAATGTTTCGGCCACTTCCTTGGTATTTGGCAGACAAATCCTTCACCACTCGTTCGCCTTGGTTCGTTTCCCTACCAGTTTCTGCTTGGCCAGTATATATTTGTCCGTGCAGTGGATATGCATTTGTGGCATCGCAAATCCACCAAACCTTGATACCATATTTAGCAGGTTTTGACGGTATGTACTGCGTAAACCGTGTGCGTCCACGGTAAGGAAATAATTGTTCATCAATCGTCAAGCATGAGCTGGGCTTGTAATGTGCAGCAAGATTATTGTTCATCATCGTCCACAACTCACTGATCGGTGTTGCTTTATCAGTTAGTAAGCGTGTTGCACGAGTGTTTTCATCGTAAAATCTTAGGAACCGCAATATCGAACAGAAACGGTTGACTCCCATTGTGGCGCGATATAAAGGATAGTTTTTGACGCTCCATAAATCTCGAACATGTTCTCCATTGCTATGGTTCGCACCAGTCATAATAAGTATGCCAAAAAATGCATACAGCTCTGTTATTGACACAGGCGTCCATGACTTAGGAGTTGTGTTTGCATGCGCATTGTTGTAAGCATCATAAGTTTCTTATGCTAACTTATTTGTGTGGCGCATAATTATATCAGCCATTTGAACGTTCATGAAACATTTGAATGTTTGCTCTATTGACAACATTTCAGTGCATCTAGCTGGTCCAGAACGTTCTCTTATAATATTTTGTCTGAGTACCTGACGACTTACATTTGGTTCTTTCATCCACTCAGTACCATCACGTGCAACAAATTTTTCGTCACTAGCAGGTAATTCATTATTTTCTTCTACTTCTTCTTCTTCATCGTCTTCTCCATCATCCTCATAGTCCGAATAATCAGGTAATACTTCTGCGGCACTTTGCGAAACTTCAACATCGTCATCATCAATTTCAATGTCATTGATTTGAATTTCTTCTTCATCTTCTCAGTCAAAATCATAGGGCGCGTCATCGTCACAAATTTCATCAAATATTGTATATATGATTCTCGCTGTTCCTCAGTTAGCCTGCATAATAAAAAAAAAATTAGTATATGTTTACATTGTTGCTTATTTTACATTTTTTACCTTCTATATGCACTTGATAAATATTCGTTTCTTCTTGAAGCCATTTCGTATCCAGTTATTTATAGTTTCAGTTATATTTATTTTCACTTATATTTTCACTTCTTATACTTTTGAGCACCAAAACAATAATGAAAATAGCAACAAGCAGCATTTATAACAACACCTCGTGTGAAAACAACCCTTGCAGCTGCATATCAAGTACAAAACCCAGTTATACCAGTGTATTTGCTACCTACGTACCCATACCTTGCGCGACCTTTTTGCACATATCTTTTGAACCAGGTAGAATAGTTCAATGAAATAAAAACCAAAATGTGTATTCGTTGTTACTCTACAAGTATATTATTATAAATTATATTATTTTGTTTTGCATTTATCAGGACAACAACAAAAACAAAAAAAAAAACAAAAATCCACTGTTGCATGTCCTGACTTTATTTGCCCATATCGCTGGAACCAGTAGGAATATTCGAATGAAACAAAAGACAAAATACTTGTTATATATTAACATATACATTTCAAAAAAAAAAAATAATATAAATCGGTTGAATAAGCATTAAAAAAAACTGCAAAATAAGGTCCCGGGTACAAACGTATCCCGTGTGTCTTTTCGTGGTATTTTCTGGGTGTGTGTTCTAGGGTTAAAGCAAAATAAGTCACGTTGCCGGACCTTCAGCTTCCTTCATTTACTGGTGCCCTTACGAAATGGCCGAATTTTATTTCGAGTTTCAAACCGTAGTTGATAATGAACCTGAACTTACGAAAATAGAAAAATTCCAACACCTGCGGACCTGTTTAAAAGGCACGCCTAAGACGTCATTAGCTCCCTGGAAATACGTGAAACCAACTACGACAAGGCTATGGATCTTTGATAATAAACGCCTTATCTTTCAGGCCCAAGTTGCTTGAACTCAAACGTGCAGATGCCAACACTGCAGGCAGTCTTCGGGTACTTGTTGACACCTTATTGCATTTTGAACCGGCACAACTGCCAGTCTCTGATTGTACGCCAGAGGCTAATCTTGAGTCAAGTGTCAAAGCGGCACAAGCTACAGCACAAGTTTAAAAGTCGAACAATATTTCACCAGATACACCTCTAAACGAAAACGTTTTAATCGCAACTGCAGTCATATTGGTGAAAACTAGGACTGGATCCTTCATTCCATGTCGGGCTTTATTGGATTCTGCTTCGCAATTAAATTTTGTCACTCATCGTTTTGCCAATAAGGCTGACTTGAGAATGATGAAATTTTCGTACTGTGTTTCAGGCATTGGCGAATCAGACCTTAAAATTAGCCACTGTGCTAACATAACCTTCAAATCTATGCATAATGACTACTCAAATAGTCTAACAGTTGCGGTTACTCCTACCATTACTGAGAGTCAACCTAATTATACCTTTGCCACAGTCGACTGGAACTTGCCTGCGAATATAAAACTTGCCGATCCTTCTTTTTTCAAGTCCCAGCGCGTCGATATGTTGCTTGGAGCTGGAATATTTTTTTACCTTTTGTGTGTTGGACAAATTGGAGTTATGCAGTACATTTTGCAAAAAACTCGTTTGGGTCGGGTTGTTTCCGGTGGCCACCAAATATCGTCTGTTACATCATCGCTATCAGCCGTTTCACTCAGTGGCGAAGAACAGCCACCGTCGTTGAGTCAAATAGTGCGCTCGTTCTGGGAAATTGACAACTGTTTACAATCTATAGCAAACAAAACAAGTGAAGAGATCGAGTGTGAAGAACATTTTGTAAGTAATTATGGTCGATTAGAAACTGGAGAGTACTCTGTTCGTTTACCACTAAAACTTACTCTCGATTTACTTGGGAGCTCATATGAGCAAGCACTGAGAAGGTTTATATCTCTGGAGCGCCGGCTTCAGCGGTTAAAGATCAATATTCCGCGTCTATTAAAGAGTATGATCAGCTAGGGCACATGTCTATTATTGACCAGCCAACCAAAAATACAAAGGTTTATTACTTGCCTCATCACTGCGTCTTCAAAAGCGATAGTAGCACAACAAAACTTCGTGTTGTGTTTGACGGCACAGCAGTTAGCTCTTCTGGATATTCGCTCAACGAAATTTTGATGGCTGGGCCGACGATTCAACCAAAGTTGGCTGATATTCTCATACTTTTCGAAGTCATCCCGTAGCTGTAACTGGTGACATATGTAAAATGTATAATTGTGTTCGGGTTGCATCTCCTGGTAACTATTTACAGTGTATTCCATGGAGAGACGATTCAAATAGTGAAATTAAAAACTTCAAACTCGAAACTGTCACTTATGGCACGAAACTGGCATCGTTTCTTGCTATACGCACCATGCACCAGCTTGCCGCGGATGAGAAGCAATCATTTCCTCTTGGGTCTCAAACCGTTTTACGCGATTTTTATGTTGACGATTTATTTACTGGTGCGAAAACCGTCGACGACGCAAGAACCATTGTCACACAAACCTCTCAGTTGTTAGCAAAAGGCAACTTTAAAATTCGTAAATGGTGCTCAAGTCATAATGATGTGCTCTCACATATAGCTGCCGAGAATAGAGAAAGTTTTTTAAAATTCGACGACGGAAGTAACATTACAAAAACGCTTGGGCTTTTATGGAATCCTCATACAGACACATTTCTATTTTCGTTCTCATTGGAAAGGCTGCCTCCAAAAATTACTAAACGTGTCGTACTCCCCATTATAGCGCGCTTCTACGATCCACTTGGCTTGATAGAGCCAATTATTTCTAAGGCAAAAATATTTTTGCAGCGACTGTGGATGGAGAAGTTAAATTGGGATGAAAGCCTACCAATTTCCATTCACACTATTTGGCAAAAGCTTCATAATGAGCTGGAGGGAGTCAAAGGTTTTAGATTTCCTCGTTTTGTTTCGATTACAGACACTAAACCAAGTACATGCATTTTGTGACGCTAGCATTTTAGCATATGGAGTATGTGTCTACATACGGTCAATGGGAACACTTTTTTATTCCAAACATTGAAAGTGTAACATCAAATAGTTTTAGCAGGGCATACACGAATATCATGCGCGCGAGCATGTTGGGTCTCGGGGTAAAACTTCTAGCCTGTGGCGTGGTTGGCGAGCCGTTGTCGATGCATTAAAAGGAACAACAAGATCTCACAATGTGTTGACGCTTGACCGGTAAACATCGCTGAAAAAAATGAACGCTGCGCAACAGCAACAGCATCATCCCCGCTTTTACTAGACATGTTTACTCTTCAAGCACAACTTCACAATGATGGTCGGCGAGCCGCTCGTACATGTGTGGCCGACGTGGGACAACATTCGTCGTGTATGCACTGCTTTATAGGCGGGTAGCGAAACTTTCACGTGAAGACAATACCAACCCAGCCAGCAGAGCAACGTACGTTTTACCGATCGTATATTTTTCCATCGTTTTTCGTATCCGAAAACGGTCCGGAAAGTATACTGATAACAACAGTGATCCCAAAAAAACAAAAAAATCAGAAAACGTGTAAAAAACACAAGAAAACTGACGCATTCTCATTACTTGGAAGGTTTTTTGTACTTTTACAGACATACGTTTCGTTCGCATAATTTAGTGGGAAAAGTACTTTAAATGCGAGATTTTTTCAATCTTCAGATGGGCTTACGAAAATTTTGATGGCTGGGAAGTTTTATGTAAAAAGGGTTGTTTTTTTTTTTTTCAAAAAAGATTATGGTCACCGTATATATTAGGAAAAAATATGTTTGAACGTATACGAGAAATGTATATTTTTTATTTATAATGATAATTAATCATGTAGAATATCAATAAACAAAATTTAGTAAAAAAATTGAATCCAAAACACCAAAAAAAGACGGAAATAAGATTTTTTTAACTTAATATTAAATAAGTTTTGTAAAAGTAACTTTAACCTGTTTTTTTGTAGCCCACTCAATTTCCTTTAAGAATCTGTATCTATCTCTGTTGTACATGAATATTTGCATTTTTGAAAGAAAAAATGGGAAATCGAAAAAACATGCTAATTTTTGGAGGTAGAATACTAGAAAACGGCTAGTCTGAGAAAATTTTGGTCAATGCAAATTTTGTAGGGAATTCGATTTCCTTCAAAAATATGTTCAGGTAAATGGTGTTTTACAACAATGGTTTGTCGTTTTTATACCAAACATAAAGTAAAGTCTGTAAAATCTAAACTAGCGATATAGACCTCTAGACTTTAATTTAAAAATCTGAAAAAATTACAGTAATTTTTTTCACCTTTCTTAAAAAGAAAATCAATATAATTTTTGAATTTTTGGCCCAGCCTAATGTATATGTGTATAATTATCTTTTTTAAATGCTTTTTTACGATACTCCTGTCTGGCGCTATAAAATAATTTTGTAAATAGTTGTGCTGAAAATATTAAAAAGAAAAAAATTAAAAACCACCCCAAACATTTTCTTCTGGCTGCGCCCCTGTATATATAGGTTAGGTTCAACTGGCTGCCGCAGAGGCACGCCTAGGCCAGTATTAAAAGGCCACCAATACTAGGTAAGTCAGATCCGGGACCCTGCCATATGGAAAATCCCGGTATTATCGGGATTCTCCGCATAGCAGAATCCCGGGACTGACGTTCCTAAACCGACACCGTTACTCTTCGTCGAACCATTTAGATGACTTGATGAAGGCCCTCAGTTCCTTTATGTCCAGCTCCGTGACCTGGCGTAGGCTAACCAGGAAGGGAACTCCCAAAAACCGCAATCTTGCGCCACTTAAAGCCGGGTAGTTGCAGATGAGGTGCTCCACCGTTTCCCCCACCTAATCATCCTTACAACTCCTACTCCTTTCTGCGTGCCTACCAATGAGGCAGTGCCCAGTTAATACGCCTATTAATATGGAGATTTCTCTTCTCCTTAGGGCATAAATTTGTCTTGATCTTTTATGATCACATTTCGGGCAGGTTTCTTTGGATATCGGGCATCCTGGAGATTGCAGCCATCTTTCATTCGCTTGGCGGAGTGTGTACTACTTCAGCATTAGCTTGCACGTGGCAAACGGCATACCTAAGCGCTCTTTATCCCGAAGAACCTGCTTGATCATGCCCTACATTTTCCCTCAATGTCCCTATGCCCCGGGACACATGTGAGGTTCACGCGGTTCTATTGGGCCATCTCTTGTAGAGATCGACGACACCTGAGCGTCAGTTCAGAGTTCAACGAGTAAGAGCCAAGGGATTTGATGGCCGCTTGGCTGTCGCTGAAAATAAAAATATCCCGTCTGATAGTGTGTTGGCCTATCCAAGCCGCAGCGTCCATGATTGCTGAAACTTCAGCCTGGAAGACACTGCAGTGATCAGGTAGTCTGAAGGAGAGCTGAAGGATCAGATCCTTTGAATAAACCCCTCCTCCAACTCTGCCGTCTAACTTCGAGCCATCAGTATCAATGGAAGTGCCGCCATGAGTGGCGGGACTCTGATCCGTGCTCTCCCATTCTCCCCTGCTAGGAATGTTTATTTTAAAACCGCTATCTCCGACTTTTGTGCTCGCACAACGATCTGTGCGCAGCGGAAGAAAGCTATAGGATCCCAAACTACTGGCGTGTCCAGTAGTGCTTGCGCCCCAGCCGGACGTTTCCCTTAGAAGCAGAGCCGGTGCTGCTGCTACGCGGTGCCCTTCCAGATCGAATGGCAAAAACCAAGAATGGCCTGGAGTGCTTCATTGGGCGTTGTTCTTAACGCACCGCTTATACAGATCATGCAAGATCTGTGTACTTTACCTAACAGATTAAGGTTTGTTGTCTTGCTCAGCGCAGGCCACCATACCACAACTCCATAGAGCATGATTGGTCGAATGATTGTAGTGTAGATCCATTTGCATATTTTGGGGCTGAGCCCCCATTTCTTTCCAATGGCTCTTTTGCACGTGTAGAGTGCAATACACGCTTTCTTCTGGCGCTGAAGAACATTCTCCTTCCAGGTTAGTTTCCTATCCAGAACTGTGCCCAAGAACTTGGCTCTGTCAGCCAAGTTCAGGCGCACGTCCGTCAGTTTTGGTAGTATTAACGGTGGTATCTTATAACCAGAGCTCGGAATTTTATGTTTTTTCAATATGCTGAAAATATGTATTCCAAATTTATGTTGTACGTAAGGAATAATATAATACGTTTTTGTTCCGTGTTTGTATCAGCTTATATATCTCTGTCAACGTGAGATAGGATATAGCTTAGCCACCCTGGAGTCCGAATAACTCTTTTTTGAGTCAAAATAGTATTACCAGGATATTACATACCAATAGGTTAGGTTCAAGGTACATACCAATAAGAGCAAATATAATTATTATTTACACCGTAAGGTTACGTTATGCTATTTGGGCTGCCTCTTTGCATGGCAGATAGACTCACTTAAGCCTGCTGGCCCATTTAGTCTCTTCCCTTCCTTTTCTAAATACCAAAAACGCTGAAGCATTTCGAAACAATCATTCGGATATTCCCTCCTGGTTTTGGCAACCGCGGAGCACCTGCAGATGAACTATTCCATACATTCAAGCTGCGGCAGAAATAATATGTTGGGAAACCCATACGTCGGGGGTGTAATGGGGTGTGGTTGCTGTGTGACCTTGCACAATCCTGACTCTTGCGTCCTCGTTCGTACACTCTGGACAACGTGAGCTATCTAGGCTCGCGGCAGAAAGAGAGGGAGCCCCGGTGGGGCTACTCTGACATACTTGGTTTAAGGGCTCACCGAGGTCTTTTGCGCAGCGTCTGTTCACCATGAGGGGCGGCTGCAAGCGGGCGTCTGTCTTGAAGCAAGCGGCTCGCTATATAAATGTGTAAATATTCTTAAAAAACCCCGAAACGGGTTGTGCGCTGGGTTTGGGACCCGCCACGTAAAAAACCTAATTCCAATGAAAATAAAAATAACAAAGCTTCGGATGAGAACCTCCTTTAATGTTGACGACCCGGCAACACGAATTATGGACTACGAGAAGGATATTAGGGCATGTACGTGGAAAGTCCGGACCCTTTCTAGGGAGCGTACCGCTGCCCGACTGGTTGATGTCCTCGACATCACCGTCCTGCAGGAAATGCGATGGACGGGGCAAGGAAAGACGACCATCGGTCCTTGTGACGTATACTACAGTGGCCAGACACGCGGCAAAGCGCGTGGTGTAGGATTTGTGGTGGGAAAGAGACTTCGCCGCCAAGTACTAGCGTTCACGCCTGTGGACGAGCGTCTCGCTGCGATCCGCATCAAGACGAGGTTTTTCAACATAACATGTATCTGCGCCTATGCGCCGACTGAGGAGACGGATGACGCCGAGAAGGACTCCTTCTACGATAAACTTGAACAAACCTATGATCGCTGCCTCCTGCATGATAACAAAATCGTGCTCGGCGACTTTAATGCCAAGGTGGGCAAGGAAGGAGTCTTTGGTCCTACAGTTGGAAAATTCAGTCTCCACGATATAACATCCGCCAACGGCACTAGGTTGATTGACTTCGCCGCTGCTCGCAATATGGTCATCAGTAGTACCAGGTTCCAGCATAAGCGAATACACCAAGCCACCTGGCTGTCCCCTGATCAAAGAGCAAGAAACCAGATTGATCATGTCATGATCGACGGCAGACACAGCTCCACCGTTCTAGACGTGGGTACCCTACGCGGTCCAATATCGACTCGAACCATTATCTTGTTGCAGCCAAGATACGCACACGCCTCTGTGTAGCGAAGAAAGTACGCAAAGTAACGGAAGGAAAGGTTGACGTCGAGAAGCTGCGCGTGACACAGACAGCTGACAATTTCTCCACCCGACTCTCACACCTGCTATCCGAGAGCAATCCTCGACCTAACGATGTAACCGAGCAATGGAAGCATATTTCTCACTCATTACGTACCGCCGCTGAGGCCACTATAGGGTTTCAGCGAGCCCGCAAGAACAACTGGTACGATGAGGAATATGCACCACAGCTTCGGACAAAAAGGACGCTGCATGCAGGGAGACGTTGCGAACGGGCGCAACCCGCAGTGTATGGAAACGCTATCGTGAGGCGAAGAAGGAAGAGAGACGCCTTTTCAGAAAAAAAGAAACGTGAGGCCGAAAGGCGTGAGTGTGAAAAGATCCGGCGAATTACGGAAGGTTTAAAGAGCGGGGCAAGTTCCTGCAAGGACAATAATGGCGACCTGGTAACTGACGTACAGAATGTACTTAAGTTATGGAGGGAGCACTTCTCCACACTGCTAAATTGCGAGGGAGACGTTGAACCCTATACCCCAATCCCTTACGATGGAAAGGTCGTCCCACCACCTGACAAAAACAACAAAGCGCCTGGAAAAGACGGACTACCCGCCGAGCTGTTCAAACACGGAGGCGAAGAGCTGGTAAAAGGCATGCATCAGCTCTTATGCAGAATATGGTCAGACGAGTGCATGCCTCAAGATTGGAATTTAAGTGTGCTCTGCCCAATCCACAGGAAAGGCGATCCCGCTAACCGCACCAACTACCGCGGAATCAGTCTTCTTAATATCGCATATAAGGTTCTTTCTAGCGTATTGTGTGAAAGACTGAAGCCCATCGTAGACAAACTGATTGGACCATATCAGTGTGGCTTTAGACCTGGTAAGTCTACCATCGACCAGATTTTCACGATACCCCAAATCCTGGAGAAGATCCATGATAAAAGAATCGATACACACCACCTCTTTGTCGATTTTAAAGCCTCTTTTGACAGCGCAAAAAGGAGTTGCCTGTGTACCGCCATGTCTGAATTTGACTTCCCTGAAAAGCTTATACGGCTTTGCCAAATGACGCTGAGCAATACCAACAGCTTCGCCAGAATCGGGAAGGACCTCTCTGAGCCATTTGAAACTAAACGAGGTTTCAGACAGGGCGACTCCCTTTCGTGCGATTTCTTCAACCTGATGCTGGAGAAGATAATTCGAGCAGCAGAGCTAAACCGCAATGGCACAATCTTCTACAAGAGCGTGCTGTGGCCACAATAAATTAAATAGTTTGAGGTTCGATCAATGAATGTCTTTCTTTATTGATTTTGCTTTCTTTTATACAAAATTCTTACACTAATACTTACAAACTATTTATTTATATTTACATACGTGTATATTACTACTACATACTAACTAGAATGCATAATTCTAAAATATGCTACGTCAACATATGGTTGCAATAAATGTGTCGGTATGACAGTCGCACTAGCAAACTGGCGTTGTGACTCAGTTAGTCATTGCGACTGTCTTTGGCGGTATCTTTGACCGTCCGCACAAGTGTAACAAGACTCGCGCTATATGCGGCATGTGCTGTCTTTGCATAAACTCCCGCTGAGTTCATTGTAACTAATTTGGGTAAAGTATGTTGTGTACATTCTTATTTGTTTATGCATTTTTGTGCACATGACAATTAAACGAAAAAGGGCGGTGTGTTTATGTAATGCTACACCTTCCCCCTTAAAAAAAAATAGATATATATATTTGTAGTCAACTATATATGTCTATTTTTCTGAGTTAATGAACCGTTTGACGTTTTGTTTGGGTTGACAAAATTTTAATTGTTTAGTGTCTTGTTACCATTGTTTTGGTTTGTTTGTATACGGCTTGTGCCGTATATCGGATTGAGTAAATTTGAATGCCTGTGTTAAAAATGCCTTTTTTTTTTGTATTACGAATTTATTATGGATATGCTTATTTCTTATTATTTATTTATATTTTCAGGGGCGTCTCCGAAATTTAAGGATGGGGGTACGGGGCTAGCGACCCCACGACCCTCTACGGTTTTTATTGGTCGAATTTTCGATCACAAGCGATACTAGTTCATATAAATCGATGTCAGTGACGAGTTTCACACAGTCGAATTAGTTTTCAAAAATGCACCGCCATATTGGATCCACCATTTTGAATTTTAAAAAACCGATATCGGATTCGTAATCAGACAACGCATAAACCCCCGAGTACCAAGTTTCAATAAAATCCAATTAGTTTTCAAAAAAATCACCGCCATATTGGACCCGCCATTTTGAATTTAAAAAAACTGACATCGGATTCATAATCAACGATGTCATAAACCATCTAGATGCGAAACATATCCAAAAAACCAATGCGCGATGAGATCAGTGTAGGCGTTTTAGTTGAACCGTTTTCAATTTCGAAACATACTTTCAGGAGTTAAACCCCTTCTACTCATCCAAGAAGGCTTTTGAATTGCAGGAATATTCGTCAATGAAAACAGAATAACAACACACAAAAACGCAAATTTTTACTGCACTTAAACATGTTAAAATTAAGTTAAATTTGCAAGCATCTCATTTTTTTTATAAAAACGAGTAGCGCGACCTCAAAAGCACCTTAAAAAAAAAAAAAAAATAGCAGCCTCTTTTTTTGTCATAAGGAACAATAATTGGGGGTAGCGTTTTGGAATTTCCAAAAAGTCCATAATTGTGAACCACTCTAATATGTATGCACGCATATATTCGTTGAATGTCCGGTGACTGCGTTCTACAGTGCCCAAGGTCTGGCGATGGTACGGTGTAGAAGTTTTGTGCTCAATTTTTAACAATTTACACAGTTCTTTGAACAGGCTATTTTTGTATTCTGTGCCCATGTCTGTTAAAATTGTTTTTATTTGACCATAAATCAGGATGAAATGCTCGAATATGGCTTTAGCGACAGTTGTTGCATGTTTGCTTAGAACTGGAATCGCTACCAAATATTTGGTTAGATCGCATATAATGGTAACTGCATATTCGTTTCCATTTATTGACCTTGGTAATGGGCCGACTGTGTCGATTTGTACAATATCAAAAGCCTTCGGAGGTGTCTCCGTTATTGTCATTGGTTCTTTTATATGTTTATTAATTTTATTTTTCTTGCAGTGGATGCAGTTCTTTACATATTTTCGTATGTCATTTTTCATATTCAGCCATCTATATTTCTGCTTGATTTTATCTGTCATGCGATTTATTCCTGGGTGGCCACCACTAATAGGATCGTCATGATATTTGTGCAGAATTTCTTTGATTTTCCCGGGATTTGTCACACATATAACCTCTGGGGTTAGAGCGATTGTTAACTTTTTGAGAACTTTATTTCCCCTTTTCATAAATTTGTCTACTGCAGTATAGTTCTTTTTAAACAATTTGTCCCCTAAGGACAACTGTACTTGTACAAGTCCTAGATTGCCGGCTTCTCTTTCGAGCCTGGTAAAGAATTGTCCTAAGTCAATCTTATCCTAAACAATTAGGTTGCTTGTATCAAAATTGCTACAAATTTTCTTTCCTTTTTTGAAATATAATTTCGGAGGATTGAAAACGAGCTCGACATGTCTTTTTACTTCAAATTTATTTAGCGCTTCGTAAATTTTGGGGTTCTCTTTGTGACTTTCTTTAATTTAAGTTTTATTATTGGTCTTTTTTGCTGATGATCTTGTTGTTATTTTAAATATTTTGTTTGCTTCCACTGACATATCTTTTAAATTTGTAATATTTATTCGGGATAATGCATCCGCGATGTGATTTTCTTTACCAGCTATATACTCCACCTCAAAATCGTACTCTTCTAAATCTAATCTTACCCGTGTCAGCTTTGATGAAGGACTTTTCATTGAAAATAGGTATGTTAATGGGCGATGGTCGGTTTTTACTAAGAATTTTCTACCATATACGTATGGTCTGAAGAAGGTTATGGCCCAATGAATTGCGGCCAATTCTTTTTCTATTGTTGCTTTATTTATTTCACCTTTTGTGAATGATCTGGATGCGTAGGCAATTGGTAACTGTTTGCCATCATGTTCTTGGCTAAGGACTGCTCCACAAGCATACCCACTAGCGTCTGTTGTTATGCAGAATTCTTTATTGAAATCTGGGTATTGCAAAAGTTTTGAACTAATTAAAGCTTCCTTTAAATAGTCAAAAGCTTTTTGACATTCTTCTGTCCATTCGAAGGAAACATACTTTTTGCAAAGTTTAGTAAGTTTTCGTGAGTGTTCCGCGAAATTCGGTACGAATCTTCTATAGTAATTGCAGAAAGCTACGAATCTCTTAACTTCATCCGCGGTTTTTGGCGCTGGGTAATTTTGAACTGTTTCAAATTTGCTTGGGTCGGGTAATATTCCTTTGTTTGTACATTTATGTCCTAGGTAAGTTACTTATTGACTGAAAAATAGGCATTTATCTGGATGTAATTTTAAGTTGTATTTTCTGCATGTAGAGAACACGTCTCTTAAATTTTTTAGCATGTGGTTTTCTGAACAGCCTAATACAACTAAATCATCCATGTAGAGAAATGCTTGAGATGGTTTAAGGCCAGCGAATGCTAATGTCATCATTCGTTGGAATGAATTTGGAGCTACTTTTAATCCATATGGTAATCTTTTGAATCTATATGTGCCATTTTCGGCTGTGAATGAAGTAATGTCCCTAGAGTCTGGGTATAATTCTATTTGATGAAAACCGGACATAAGGTCTAGGCATGAAAAATATTTTGCTCTTCCAAGTTGATCTAGAATGTCATCAAAGAATGGCCTGGAGTGCTTCATTGGGCGTCGTTCTTAACGCACCGCTTATACAGATCATGCAAGATCTGTGTACTTTACCTAACAGATTAAGGTTTGTTGTCTTGCTCAGCGCAGGCCACCATACCACAACTCCATAGAGCATGATTGGTCGAATGATTGTAGTGTAGATCCATTTGCATATTTTGGGGCTGAGCCCCCATTTCTTTCCAATGGCTCTTTTGCACGTGTAGAGTGCAATACACGCTTTCTTCTGGCGCTGAAGAACATTCTCCTTCCAGGTTAGTTTCCTATCCAGAACTGTGCCCAAGAACTTGGCTCTGTCAGCCAAGTTCAGGCGCACGTCCGTCAGTTTTGGTAGTATTAACGGTGGTATCTTATAACCAGAGCTCGGAATTTTATGTTTTTTCAATATGCTGAAAATATGTATTCCAAATTTATGTTGTACGTAAGGAATAATATAACACGTTTTTGTTCCGTGTTTGTATCAGCTTATATATCTCTGTCAACGTGAGATAGGATATAGCTTAGCCACCCTGGAGTCCCAATAACTCTTTTTTGAGTCAAAATAGTATTACCAGGATATTACATACCAATAGGTTAGGTTCAAGGTACATACCAATAAGAGCAAATATAATTATTATTTACACCGTAAGGTTACGTTATGCTATTTGGGCTGCCTCTTTGCATGGCAGATAGACTCACTTAAGCCTGCTGGCCCATTTAGTCTCTTCCCTTCCTTTTCTAAATACCAAAAACGCTGAAGCATTTCGAAACAATCATTCGGACATTCCCTCCTAGTTTTGGCAACCGCGGAGCACCTGCAGATGAACTATTCCATACATTCAAGCTGCGGCAGAAATAATATGTTGGGAAACCCATACGTCGGGGGTGTAATGGGGTGTGGTGGAGACGGATGTGGTGTGGAGACGGATGACGCCGAGAAGGACTCCTTCTACGATAAACTTGAACAAACCTATGATCGCTGCCTCCTGCATGATAACAAAATCGTGCTCGGCGACTTTAATGCCAAGGTGGGCAAGGAAGGAGTCTTTGGTCCTACAGTTGGAAAATTCAGTCTCCACGATATAACATCCGCCAACGGCACTAGGTTGATTGACTTCGCCGCTGCTCGCAATATGGTCATCAGTAGTACCAGGTTCCAGCATAAGCGAATACACCAAGCCACCTGGCTGTCCCCTGATCAAAGAGCAAGAAACCAGATTGATCATGTCATGATCGACGGCAGACACAGCTCCACCGTTCTAGACGTGGGTACCCTACGCGGTCCAATATCGACTCGAACCATTATCTTGTTGCAGCCAAGATACGCACACGCCTCTGTGTAGCGAAGAAAGTACGCAAAGTAACGGAAGGAAAGGTTGACGTCGAGAAGCTGCGCGTGACACAGACAGCTGACAATTTCTCCACCCGACTCTCACACCTGCTATCCGAGAGCAATCCTCGACCTAACGATGTAACCGAGCAGTGGAAGCATATTTCTCACTCATTACGTACCGCCGCTGAGGCCACTATAGGGTTTCAGCGAGCCCGCAAGAACAACTGGTACGATGAGGAATATGCACCACAGCTTCGGACAAAAAGGACGCTGCATGCAGGGAGACGTTGCGAACGGGCGCAACCCGCAGTGTATGGAAACGCTATCGTGAGGCGAAGAAGGAAGAGAGACGCCTTTTCAGAAAAAAAGAAACGTGAGGCCGAAAGGCGTGAGTGTGAAAAGATTACGGAAGGTTTAAAGAGCGGGGCAAGTTCCTGTAAGGACAATAATGGCGACCTGGTAACTGACGTACAGAATGTACTTAAGTTATGGAGGGAGCACTTCTCCACACTGCTAAATTGCGAGGGAGACGTTGAACCCTATACCCCAATCCCTTACGATGGAAAGGTCGTCCCACCACCTGACAAAAACAACAAAGCGCCTGGAAAAGACGGACTACCCGCCGAGCTGTTCAAACACGGAGGCGAAGAGCTGGTAAAAGGCATGCATCAGCTCTTATGCAGAATATGGTCAGACGAGTGCATGCCTCAAGATTGGAATTTAAGTGTGCTCTGCCCAATCCACAGGAAAGGCGATCCCGCTAACCGCACCAACTACCGCGGAATCAGTCTTCTTAATATCGCATATAAGGTTCTTTCTAGCGTATTGTGTGAAAGACTGAAGCCCATCGTAGACAAACTGATTGGACCATATCAGTGTGGCTTTAGACCTGGTAAGTCTACCATCGACCAGATTTTCACGATACCCCAAATCCTGGAGAAGATCCATGATAAAAGAATCGATACACACCACCTCTTTGTCGATTTTAAAGCCTCTTTTGACAGCGCAAAAAGGAGTTGCCTGTGTACCGCCATGTCTGAATTTGACTTCCCTGAAAAGCTTATACGGCTTTGCCAAATGACGCTGAGCAATACCAACAGCTTCGCCAGAATCGGGAAGGACCTCTCTGAGCCATTTGAAACTAAACGAGGTTTCAGACAGGGCGACTCCCTTTCGTGCGATTTCTTCAACCTGATGCTGGAGAAGATAATTCGAGCAGCAGAGCTAAACCGCAATGGCACAATCTTCTACAAGAGCGTGCTGTGGCCACAATAAATTAAATAGTTTGAGGTTCGATCAATGAATGTCTTTCTTTATTGATTTTGCTTTCTTTTATACAAAATTCTTACACTAATACTTACAAACTATTTATTTATATTTACATACGTGTATATTACTACTACATACTAACTAGAATGCATAATTCTAAAATATGCTACGTCAACATATGGTTGCAATAAATGTGTCGGTATGACAGTCGCACTAGCAAACTGGCGTTGTGACTCAGTTAGTCATTGCGACTGTCTTTGGCGGTATCTTTGACCGTCCGCACAAGTGTAACAAGACTCGCGCTATATGCGGCATGTGCTGTCTTTGCATAAACTCCCGCTGAGTTCATTGTAACTAATTTGGGTAAAGTATGTTGTGTACATTCTTATTTGTTTATGCATTTTTGTGCACATGACAATTAAACGAAAAAGGGCGGTGTGTTTATGTAATGCTACACCTTCCCCCTTAAAAAAAAATAGATATATATATTTGTAGTCAACTATATATGTCTATTTTTCTGAGTTAATGAACCGTTTGACGTTTTGTTTGGGTTGACAAAATTTTAATTGTTTAGTGTCTTGTTACCATTGTTTTGGTTTGTTTGTATACGGCTTGTGCCGTATATCGGATTGAGTAAATTTGAATGCCTGTGTTAAAAATGCCTTTTTTTTGTATTACGAATTTATTATGGATATGCTTATTTCTTATTATTTATTTATATTTTCATCCGCGGTTTTTGGCGCTGGGTAATTTTGAACTGTTTCAAATTTGCTTGGGTCGGGTAATATTCCTTTGTTTGTACATTTATGTCCTAGGTAAGTTACTTATTGACTGAAAAATAGGCATTTATCTGGATGTAATTTTAAGTTGTATTTTCTGCATGTAGAGAACACGTCTCTTAAATTTTTTAGCATGTGGTTTTCTGAACAGCCTAATACAACTAAATCATCCATGTAGAGAAATGCTTGAGATGGTTTAAGGCCAGCGAATGCTAATGTCATCATTCGTTGGAATGAATTTGGAGCTACTTTTAATCCATATGGTAATCTTTTGAATCTATATGTGCCATTTTCGGCTGTGAATGAAGTAATGTCCCTAGAGTCTGGGTGTAATTCTATTTGATGAAAACCGGACATAAGGTCTAGGCATGAAAAATATTTTGCTCTTCCAAGTTGATCTAGAATGTCATCAAAGAATGGCCTGGAGTGCTTCATTGGGCGTTGTTCTTAACGCACCGCTTATACAGATCATGCAAGATCTGTGTACTTTACCTAACAGATTAAGGTTTGTTGTCTTGCTCAGCGCAGGCCACCATACCACAACTCCATAGAGCATGATTGGTCGAATGATTGTAGTGTAGATCCATTTGCATATTTTGGGGCTGAGCCCCCATTTCTTTCCAATGGCTCTTTTGCACGTGTAGAGTGCAATACACGCTTTCTTCTGGCGCTGAAGAACATTCTCCTTCCAGGTTAGTTTCCTATCCAGAACTGTGCCCAAGAACTTGGCTCTGTCAGCCAAGTTCAGGCGCACGTCCGTCAGTTTTGGTAGTATTAACGGTGGTATCTTATAACCAGAGCTCGGAATTTTATGTTTTTTCAATATGCTGAAAATATGTAAAAAATATGTATTCCAAATTTATGTTGTACGTAAGGAATAATATAATACGTTTTTGTTCCGTGTTTGTATCAGCTTATATATCTCTGTCAACGTGAGATAGGATATAGCTTAGCCACCCTGGAGTCCCAATAACTCTTTTTTGAGTCAAAATAGTATTACCAGGATATTACATACCAATAGGTTAGGTTCAAGGTACATACCAATAAGAGCAAATATAATTATTATTTACACCGTAAGGTTACGTTATGCTATTTGGGCTGCCTCTTTGCATGGCAGATAGACTCACTTAAGCCTGCTGGCCCATTTAGTCTCTTCCCTTCCTTTTCTAAATACCAAAAACGCTGAAGCATTTCGAAACAATCATTCGGACATTCCCTCCTAGTTTTGGCAACCGCGGAGCACCTGCAGATGAACTATTCCATACATTCAAGCTGCGGCAGAAATAATATGTTGGGAAACCCATACGTCGGGGGTGTAATGGGGTGTGGTTGCTGTGTGGCCTTGCACAATCCTGACTCTTGCGTCCTCGTTCGTACACTCTGGACAACGTGAGCTATCTAGGCTCGCGGCAGAAAGAGAGGGAGCCCCGGTGGGGCTACTCTGACATACTTGGTTTAAGGGCTCACCGAGGTCTTTTGCGCAGCGTCTGTTCACCATGAGGGGCGGCTGCAAGCGGGCGTCTGTCTTGAAGCAAGCGGCTCGCTATATAAATGTGTAAATATTCTTAAAAAAACCCGAAACGGGTTGTGCGCTGGGTTTGGGGCCCGCCACGTAAAAAACCTAATTCCAATGAAAATAAAAATAACAAAGCTTCGGATGAGAACCTCCTTTAATGTTGACGACCCGGCAAAACGAATTATGGACTACGAGAAGGATATTAGGGCATGTACGTGGAAAGTCCGGACCCTTTCTAGGGAGCGTACCGCTGCCCGACTGGTTGATGTCCTCGACATCACCGCCCTGCAGGAAATGCGATGGACGGGGCAAGGAAAGACGACCATCGGTCCTTGTGACGTATACTACAGTGGCCAGACACGCGGCAAAGCGCGTGGTGTAGGATTTGTGGTGGGAAAGAGACTTCGCCGCCAAGTACTAGCGTTCACGCCTGTGGACGAGCGTCTCGCTGCGATCCGCATCAAGACGAGGTTTTTCAACATAACATGTATCTGCGCCTATGCGCCGACTGAGGAGACGGATGACGCCGAGAAGGACTCCTTCTACGATAAACTTGAACAAACCTATGATCGCTGCCTCCTGCATGATAACAAAATCGTGCTCGGCGACTTTAATGCCAAGGTGGGCAAGGAAGGAGTCTTTGGTCCTACAGTTGGAAAATTCAGTCTCCACGATATAACATCCGCCAACGGCACTAGGTTGATTGACTTCGCCGCTGCTCGCACTATGGTCATCAGTAGTACCAGGTTCCAGCATAAGCGAATACACCAAGCTACCTGGCTGTCCCCTGATCAAAGAACAAGAAACCAGATTGATCATGTCATGATCGACGGCAGACACAGCTCCACCGTTCTAGACGTGCGTACCCTACGCGGTCCAATATCGACTCGAACCATTATCTTGTTGCAGCCAAGATACGCACACGCCTCTGTGTAGCGAAGAAAGTACGCAAAGTAACGGAAGGAAAGGTTGACGTCGAGAAGCTGCGCGTGACACAGACAGCTGACAATTTCTCCACCCGACTCTCACACCTGCTATCCGAGAGCAATCCTCGACCTAACGATGTAACCGAGCAATGGAAGCATATTTCTCACTCATTACGTACCGCCGCTGAGGCCACTATAGGGTTTCAGCGAGCCCGCAAGAACAACTGGTACGATGAGGAATATGCACCACAGCCTCGGACAAAAAGGACGCTGCATGCAGGGAGACGTTGCGAACGGGCGCAACCCGCAGTGTATGGAAACGCTATCGTGAGGCGAAGAAGGAAGAGAGACGCCTTTTCAGAAAAAAAGAAACGTGAGGCCGAAAGGCGTGAGTGTGAGGAGCTTGAGATGCTGGCTGACAGGAACGATGCCCGAAAATTTTATGAAAAGATCCGGCGAATGACGGAAGGTTTAAAGACCGGGGCAAGTTCCTGTAAGGACAATAATGGCGACCTGGGAACTGACGTACAGAATGTACTTAAGTTATGGAGGGAGCACTTCTCCACACTGCTAAATTGCGAGGGAGACGTTGAACCCTATAGCCCAATCCCTTACGATGGAAAGGTCGTCCCACCACCTGACTATGAAGAAGTGAGGATAGCTATATCCCGGCTCAAAAACAACAAAGCGCCTGGAAAAGACGGACTACCCGCCGAGCTGTTCAAACACGGAGGCGAAGAGCTGGTAAAAGGCATGCATCAGCTCTTATGCAGAATATGGTCAGACGAGTGCATGCCTCAAGATTGGAATTTAAGTGTGCTCTGCCCAATCCACAGGAAAGGCGATCCCGCTAACCGCACCAACTACCGCGGAATCAGTCTTCTTAATATCGCATATAAGGTTCTTTCTAGCGTATTGTGTGAAAGACTGAAGCCCATCGTAGACAAACTGATTGGACCATATCAGTGTGGCTTTAGACCTGGTAAGTCTACCATCGACCAGATTTTCACGATACCCCAAATCCTGGAGAAGACCCATGATAAAAGAATCGATACACACCACCTCTTTGTCGATTTTAAAGCCCCTTTTGACAGCGCAAAAAGGAGTTGCCTGTGTACCGCCATGTCTGAATTTGACTTCCCTGAAAAGCTTATACGGCTTTGCCAAATGACGCTGAGCAATACCAACAGCTTCGCCAGAATCGGGAAGGACCTCTCTGAGCCATTTGAAACTAAACGAGGTTTCAGACAGGGCGACTCCCTTTCGTGCGATTTCTTCAACCTGATGCTGGAGAAGATAATTCGAGCAGCAGAGCTAAACCGCAATGGCACAATCTTCTACAAGAGCGTGCTGTGGCCACAATAAATTAAATAGTTTGAGGTTCGATCAATGAATGTCTTTCTTTATTGATTTTGCTTTCTTTTATACAAAATTCTTACACTAATACTTACAAACTATTTATTTATATTTACATACGTGTATATTACTACTACATACTAACTAGAATGCATAATTCTAAAATATGCTACGTCAACATATGGTTGCAATAAATGTGTCGGTATGACAGTCGCACTAGCAAACTGGCGTTGTGACTCAGTTAGTCATTGCGACTGTCTTTGGCGGTATCTTTGACCGTCCGCACAAGTGTAACAAGACTCGCGCTATATGCGGCATGTGCTGTCTTTGCATAAACTCCCGCTGAGTTCATTGTAACTAATTTGGGTAAAGTATGTTGTGTACATTCTTATTTGTTTATGCATTTTTGTGCACATGACAATTAAACGAAAAAGGGCGGTGTGTTTATGTAATGCTACACCTTCCCCCTTAAAAAAAAATAGATATATATATTTGTAGTCAACTATATATGTCTATTTTTCTGAGTTAATGAACCGTTTGACGTTTTGTTTGGGTTGACAAAATTTTAATTGTTTAGTGTCTTGTTACCATTGTTTTGGTTTGTTTGTATACGGCTTGTGCCGTATATCGGATTGAGTAAATTTGAATGCCTGTGTTAAAAATGCCTTTTTTTTTTGTATTACGAATTTATTATGGATATGCTTATTTCTTATTATTTATTTATATTTTCAGGGGCGTCTCCGAAATTTAAGGATGGGGGTACGGGGCTAGCGACCCCACGACCCTCTACGGTTTTTATTGGTCGAATTTTCGATCACAAGCGATACTAGTTCATATAAATCGATGTCATAAATCCATCAGTGACGAGTTTCACACAGTCGAATTAGTTTTCAAAAATGCACCGCCATATTGGATCCACCATTTTGAATTTTAAAAAACCGATATCGGATTCGTAATCAGACAACGCATAAACCCCCGAGTACCAAGTTTCAATAAAATCCAATTAGTTTTCAAAAAAATCACCGCCATATTGGACCCGCCATTTTGAATTTAAAAAAACTGACATCGGATTCATAATCAACGATGTCATAAACCATCTAGATGCGAAATATATCCAAAAAACCAATGCGCGATGAGATCAGTGTAGGCGTTTTAGTTGCACCGTTTTCAATTTCGAAACATACTTTCAGGAGTTAAACCCCTTCTACTCATCCAAGAAGGCTTTTGAATTGCAGGAATATTCGTCAATGAAAACAGAATAACAACACACAAAAACGCAAATTTTTACTGCACTTAAACATGTTAAAATTAAGTTAAATTTGCAAGCATCTCATTTTTTTTATAAAAACGAGTAGCGCGACCTCTAAAGCACCTTTAAAAAAAAAAAAAATAGCATCCTCTTTTTTTGTCATAAGGAACAATAATTGGGGGTAGCGTTTTGGAATTTCCAAAAAGTCCATAATTGTGAACCACTCTAATATGTATGCACGCATATATTCGTTGAATGTCCGGTGACTGCGTTCTACAGTGCCCAAGGTCTGGTGATGGTACGGTGTAGAAGTTTTGTGCTCAATTTTTAACAATTTACACAGTTCTTTGAACAGGCTATTTTTGTATTCTGTGCCCATGTCTGTTAAAATTGTTTTTATTTGACCATAAATCAGGATGAAATGCTCGAATATGGCTTTAGCGACAGTTGTTGCATGTTTGCTTAGAACTGGAATCGCTACCAAATATTTGGTTAGATCGCATATAATGGTAACTGCATATTCGTTTCCATTTATTGACCTTGGTAATGGGCCGACTGTGTCGATTTGTACAATATCAAAAGCCTTCGGAGGTGTCTCCGTTATTGTCATTGGTTCTTTTATATGTTTATTAATTTTATTTTTCTTGCAGTGGATGCAGTTCTTTACATATTTTCGTATGTCATTTTTCATATTCAGCCATCTATATTTCTGCTTGATTTTATCTGTCATGCGATTTATTCCTGGGTGGCCACCACTAATAGGATCGTCATGATATTTGTGCAGAATTTCTTTGATTTTCCCGGGATTTGTCACACATATAACCTCTGGGGTTAGGGCGATTGTTAACTTTTTGAGAACTTTATTTCCCCTTTTCATAAATTTGTCTACTGCAGTATAGTTCTTTTTAAACAATTTGTCCCCTAAGGACAACTGTACTTGTACAAGTCCTAGATTGCCGGCTTCTCTTTCGAGCCTGGTAAAGAATTGTCCTAAGTCAATCTTATCCTAAACAATTAGGTTGCTTGTATCAAAATTGCTACAAATTTTCTTTCCTTTTTTGAAATATAATTTCGGAGGATTTAAAACGAGCTCGACATGTCTTTTTACTTCAAATTTATTTAGCGCTTCGTAAATTTTGGGGTTCTCTTTGTGACTTTCTTTAATTTCAGTTTTATTATTGGTCTTTTTTGCTGATGATCTTGTTGTTATTTTAAATATTTTGTTTGCTTCCACTGACATATCTTTTAAATTTGTAATATTTATTCGGGATAATGCATCCGCGATGTGATTTTCTTTACCAGCTATATACTCCACCTCAAAATCGTACTCTTCTAAATCTAATCTTACCCGTGTCAGCTTTGATGAAGGACTTTTCATTGAAAATAGGTATGTTAATGGGCGATGGTCGGTTTTTACTAAGAATTTTCTACCATATACGTATGGTCTGAAGAAGGTTATGGCCCAATGAATTGCGGCCAATTCTTTTTCTATTGTTGCTTTATTTATTTCACCTTTTGTGAATGATCTGGATGCGTAGGCAATTGGTAACTGTTTGCCATCATGTTCTTGGCTAAGGACTGCTCCACAAGCATACCCACTAGCGTCTGTTGTTATGCAGAATTCTTTATTGAAATCTGGGTATTGCAAAAGTTTTGGACTAATTAAAGCTTCCTTTAAATAGTCAAAAGCTTTTTGACATTCTTCTGTCCATTCGAAGGAAACATTCTTTTTGCAAAGTTTAGTAAGTTTTCGTGAGTGTTCCGCGAAATTCGGTACGAATCTTCTATAGTAATTGCAGAAAGCTACGAATCTCTTAACTTCATCCGCGGTTTTTGGCGCTGGGTAATTTTGAACTGTTAAAAAATTTGCTTGGGTCGGGTAATATTCCTTTGTTTGTACATTTATGTCCTAGGTAAGTTACTTCTTGACTGAAAAATAGGCATTTATCTGGATGTAATTTTAAGTTGTATTTTCTGCATGTAGAGAACACGTCTCTTAAATTTTTTAGCATGTGGTTTTCTGAACAGCCTAATACAACTAAATCATCCATGTAGAGAAATGCTTGAGATGGTTTAAGGCCAGCGAATGCTAATGTCATCATTCGTTGGAATGAATTTGGAGCTACTTTTAATCCATATGGTAATCTTTTGAATCTATATGTGCCATTTTCGGCTGTGAATGAAGTAATGTCCCTAGAGTCTGGGTGTAATTCTATTTGATGAAAACCGGACATAAGGTCTAGGCATGAAAAATATTTTGCTCTTCCAAGTTGATCTAGAATGTCATCAAAGAATGGCCTGGAGTGCTTCATTGGGCGTTGTTCTTAACGCACCGCTTATACAGATCATGCAAGATCTGTGTACTTTACCTAACAGATTAAGGTTTGTTGTCTTGCTCAGCGCAGGCCACCATACCACAACTCCATAGAGCATGATTGGTCGAATGATTGTAGTGTAGATCCATTTGCATATTTTGGGGCTGAGCCCCCATTTCTTTCCAATGGCTCTTTTGCACGTGTAGAGTGCAATACACGCTTTCTTCTGGCGCTGAAGAACATTCTCCTTCCAGGTTAGTTTCCTATCCAGAACTGTGCCCAAGAACTTGGCTCTGTCAGCCAAGTTCAGGCGCACGTCCGTCAGTTTTGGTAGTATTAACGGTGGTATCTTATAACCAGAGCTCGGAATTTTATGTTTTTTCAATATGCTGAAAATATGTAAAAAATATGTATTCCAAATTTATGTTGTACGTAAGGAATAATATAATACGTTTTTGTTCCGTGTTTGTATCAGCTTATATATCTCTGTCAACGTGAGATAGGATATAGCTTAGCCACCCTGGAGTCCCAATAACTCTTTTTTGAGTCAAAATAGTATTACCAGGATATTACATACCAATAGGTTAGGTTCAAGGTACATACCAATAAGAGCAAATATAATTATTATTTACACCGTAAGGTTACGTTATGCTATTTGGGCTGCCTCTTTGCATGGCAGATAGACTCACTTAAGCCTGCTGGCCCATTTAGTCTCTTCCCTTCCTTTTCTAAATACCAAAAACGCTGAAGCATTTCGAAACAATCATTCGGACATTCCCTCCTAGTTTTGGCAACCGCGGAGCACCTGCAGATGAACTATTCCATACTTTCAAGCTGCGGCAGAAATAATATGTTGGGAAACCCATACGTCGGGGGTGTAATGGGGTGTGGTTGCTGTGTGACCTTGCCCAATCCTGACTCTTGCGTCCTCGTTCGTACACTCTGGACAACGTGAGCTATCTAGGCTCGCGGCAGAAAGAGAGGGAGCCCCGGTGGGGCTACTCTGACATACTTGGTTTAAGGGCTCACCGAGGTCTTTTGCGCAGCGTCTGTTCACCATGAGGGGCGGCTGCAAGCGGGCGTCTGTCTTGAAGCAAGCGGCTCGCTATATAAATGTGTAAATATTCTTAAAAAACCCCGAAACGGGTTGTGCGCTGGGTTTGGGACCCGCCACGTAAAAAACCTAATTCCAATGAAAATAAAAATAACAAAGCTTCGGATGAGAACCCCCTTTAATGTTGACGACCCGGCAAAACGAATTATGGACTACGAGAAGGATATTAGGGCATGTACGTGGAAAGTCCGGACCCTTTCTAGGGAGCGTACCGCTGCCCGACTGGTTGATGTCCTCGACATCACCGCCCTGCAGGAAATGCGATGGACGGGGCAAGGAAAGACGACCATCGGTCCTTGTGACGTATACTACAGTGGCCAGACACGCGGCAAAGCGCGTGGTGTAGGATTTGTGGTGGGAAAGAGACTTCGCCGCCAAGTACTAGCGTTCACGCCTGTGGACGAGCGTCTCGCTGCGATCCGCATCAAGACGAGGTTTTTCAACATAACATGTATCTGCGCCTATGCGCCGACTGAGGAGACGGATGACGCCGAGAAGGACTCCTTCTACGATAAACTTGAACAAACCTATGATCGCTGCCTCCTGCATGATATCAAAATCGTGCTCGGCGACTTTAATGCCAAGGTGAGCAAGGAAGGAGTCTTTGGTCCTACAGTTGGAAAATTCAGTCTCCACGATATAACATCCGCCAACGGCACTAGGTTGATTGACTTCGCCGCTGCTCGCAAGATGGTCATCAGTAGTGCCAGGTTCCAGCATAAGCGAATACACCAAGCCACCTGGCTGTCCCCTGATCAAAGAACAAGAAACCAGATTGATCATGTCATGATCGACGGCAGACACAGCTCCACCGTTCTAGACGTGCGTACCCTACGCGGTCCAATATCGACTCGAACCATTATCTTGTTGCAGCGAAGATACGCACACGCCTCTGTGTAGCGAAGAAAGTACGCAAAGTAACGGAAGGAAAGGTTGACGTTGAGAAGCTGCGCGTGACACAGACAGCTGACAATTTCTCCACCCGACTCTCACACCTGCTATCCGAGAGCAATCCTCGACCTAACGATGTAACCGAGCAATGGAAGCATATTTCTCACTCATTACGTACCGCCGCTGAGGCCACTATAGGGTTTCAGCGAGCCCGCAAGAACAACTGGTACGATGAGGAATATGCACCACAGCCTCGGACAAAAAGGACGCTGCATACAGGGAGACGTTGCGAACGGGCGCAACCCGCAGTGTATAGAAACGCTATCGTGAGGCGAAGAAGGAAGAGAGACGCCTTTTCAGAAAAAAAGAAACGTGAGGCCGAAAGGCGTGAGTGTGAGGAGCTTGAGATGCTGGCTGACAGGAACGATGCCCGAAAATTTTATGAAAAGATCCGGCGAATGACGGAAGGTTTAAAGACCGGGGCAAGTTCCTGTAAGGACAATAATGGCGACCTGGTAACTGACGTACAGAATGTACTTAAGTTATGGAGGGAGCACTTCTCCACACTGCTAAATTGCGAGGGAGACGTTGAACCCTATACCCCAATCCCTTACGATGGAAAGGTCGTCCCACCACCTGACTATGAAGAAGTGAGGATAGCTATATCCCGGCTCAAAAACAACAAAGCGCCTGGAAAAGACGGACTACCCGCCGAGCTGTTCAAACACGGAGGCGAAGAGCTGGTAAAAGGCATGCATCAGCTCTTATGCAGAATATGGTCAGACGAGTGCATGCCTCAAGATTGGAATTTAAGTGTGCTCTGCCCAATCCACAGGAAAGGCGATCCCGCTAACCGCACCAACTACCGCGGAATCAGTCTTCTTAATATCGCATATAAGGTTCTTTCTAGCGTATTGTGTGAAAGACTGAAGCCCATCGTAGACAAACTGATTGGACCATATCAGTGTGGCTTTAGACCTGGTAAGTCTACCATCGACCAGATTTTCACGATACCCCAAATCCTGGAGAAGACCCATGATAAAAGAATCGATACACACCACCTCTTTGTCGATTTTAAAGCCCCTTTTGACAGCGCAAAAAGGAGTTGCCTGTGTACCGCCATGTCTGAATTTGACTTCCCTGAAAAGCTTATACGGCTTTGCCAAATGACGCTGAGCAATACCAACAGCTTCGCCAGAATCGGGAAGGACCTCTCTGAGCCATTTGAAACTAAACGAGGTTTCAGACAGGGCGACTCCCTTTCGTGCGATTTCTTCAACCTGATGCTGGAGAAGATAATTCGAGCAGCAGAGCTAAACCGCAATGGCACAATCTTCTACAAGAGCGTGCTGTGGCCACAATAAATTAAATAGTTTGAGGTTCGATCAATGAATGTCTTTCTTTATTGATTTTGCTTTCTTTTATACAAAATTCTTACACTAATACTTACAAACTATTTATGTATATTTACATACGTGTATATTACTACTACATACTAACTAGAATGCATAATTCTAAAATATGCTACGTCAACATATGGTTGCAATAAATGTGTCGGTATGACAGTCGCACTAGCAAACTGGCGTTGTGACTCAGTTAGTCATTGCGACTGTCTTTGGCGGTATCTTTGACCGTCCGCACAAGCATAACAAGACTCGGGGTATATGCGGCATGTGCTGTCTTTGCATAAACTCCCGCTGAGTTCATTGTAACTAATTTGGGTAAAGTATGTTGTGTACATTCTTATTTGTTTATGCATTTTTGTGCACATGACAATTAAACGAAAAAGGGCGGTGTGTTTATGTAATGCTACACCTTCCCCCTTAAAAAAAAATAGATATATATATTTGTAGTCAACTATATATGTCTATTTTTCTGAGTTAATGAACCGTTTGACGTTTTGTTTGGGTTGACAAAATTTTAATTGTTTAGTGTCTTGTTACCATTGTTTTGGTTTGTTTGTATACGGCTTGTGCCGTATATCGGATTGAGTAAATTTGAATGCCTGTGTTAAAAATGCCTTTTTTTTTTGTATTACGAATTTATTATGGATATGCTTATTTCTTATTATTTATTTATATTTTCAGGGGCGTCTCCGAAATTTAAGGATGGGGGTACGGGGCTAGCGACCCCACGACCCTCTACGGTTTTTATTGGTCGAATTTTCGATCACAAGCGATACTAGTTCATATAAATCGATGTCGTAAATCCATCAGTGACGAGTTTCACACAGTCGAATTAGTTTTCAAAAATGCACCGCCATATTGGATCCACCATTTTGAATTTTAAAAAACCGATATCGGATTCGTAATCAACGATGTCATAAACCATCTAGATGCGAAATATATCCAAAAAACCAATGCGCGATAAGATCAGTGTAGGCGTTTTAGTTGCACCGTTTTCAATTTCGAAACATACTTTCAGGAGTTAAACCCCTTCTACTCATCCAAGAAGGCTTTTGAATTGCAGGAATATTCGTCAATGAAAACAGAATAACAACACACAAAAACGCAAATTTTTACTGCACTTAAACATGTTAAAATTAAGTTAAATTTGCAAGCATCTCATTTTTTTTATAAAAACGAGTAGCGCGACCTCTAAAG
Source organism: Campiglossa producta (assembly GCA_964058755.1). NCBI lineage: Eukaryota > Metazoa > Arthropoda > Insecta > Diptera > Tephritidae > Campiglossa > Campiglossa producta. Next base: position 46,932,755 of record CAXKVI010000006.1, on the reverse strand, counting down.
CACCTTAAAAAAAAAAAAAATAGCAGCCTCTTTTTTTGTCATAAGGAACAATAATTGGGGGTAGCGTTTTGGAATTTCCAAAAAGTCCATAATTGTGAACCACTCTAATATGTATGCACGCATATATTCGTTGAATGTCCGGTGACTGCGTTCTACAGTGCCCAAGGTCTGGTGATGGTACGGTGTAGAAGTTTTGTGCTCAATTTTTAACAATTTACACAGTTCTTTGAACAGGCTATTTTTGTATTCTGTGCCCATGTCTGTTAAAATTGTTTTTATTTGACCAGAAATCAGGATGAAATGCTCGAATATGGCTTTAGCGACAGTTGTTGCATGTTTGCTTTGAACTGGAATCGCTACCAAATATTTGGTTAGATCGCATATAATGGTAACTGCATATTCGTTTCCATTTATTGACCTTGGTAATGGGCCGACTGTGTCGATTTGTACAATATCAAAAGCCTTCGGAGGTGTCTCCGTTATTGTCATTGGTTCTTTTATATGTTTATTAATTTTATTTTTCTTGCAGTGGATGCAGTTCTTTACATATTTTCGTATGTCATTTTTCATATTCAGCCATCTATATTTCTGCTTGATTTTATCTGTCATGCGATTTATTCCTGGGTGGCCACCACTAATAGGATCGTCATGATATTTGTGCAGAATTTCTTTGATTTTCCCGGGATTTGTCACACATATAACCTCTGGGGTTAGGGCGATTGTTAACTTTTTGAGAACTTTATTTCCCCTTTTCATAAATTTGTCTACTGCAGTATAGTTCTTTTTAAACAATTTGTCCCCTAAGGACAACTGTACTTGTACAAGTCCTAGATTGCCGGCTTCTCTTTCGAGCCTGGTAAAGAATTGTCCTAAGTCAATCTTATCCTAAACAATTAGGTTGCTTGTATCAAAATTGCTACAAATTTTCTTTCCTTTTTTGAAATATAATTTCGGAGGATTTAAAACGAGCTCGACATGTCTTTTTACTTCAAATTTATTTAGCGCTTCGTAAATTTTGGGGTTCTCTTTGTGACTTTCTTTAATTTCAGTTTTATTATTGGTCTTTTTTGCTGATGATCTTGTTGTTATTTTAAATATTTTGTTTGCTTCCACTGACATATCTTTTAAATTTGTAATATTTATTCGGGATAATGCATCCGCGATGTGATTTTCTTTACCAGCTATATACTCCACCTCAAAATCGTACTCTTCTAAATCTAATCTTACCCGTGTCAGCTTTGATGAAGGACTTTTCATTGAAAATAGGTATGTTAATGGGCGATGGTCGGTTTTTACTAAGAATTTTCTACCATATACGTATGGTCTGAAGAAGGTTATGGCCCAATGAATTGCGGCCAATTCTTTTTCTATTGTTGCTTTATTTATTTCACCTTTTGTGAATGATCTGGATGCGTAGGCAATTGGTAACTGTTTGCCATCATGTTCTTGGCTTAGGACTGCTCCACAAGCATACCCACTAGCGTCTGTTGTTATGCAGAATTCTTTATTGAAATCTGGGTATTGCAAAAGTTTTGGACTAATTAAAGCTTCCTTTAAATAGTCAAAAGCTTTTTGACATTCTTCTGTCCATTCGAAGGAAACATTCTTTTTGCAAAGTTTAGTAAGTTTTCGTGAGTGTTCCGCGAAATTCGGTACGAATCTTCTATAGTAATTGCAGAAAGCTACGAATCTCTTAACTTCATCCGCGGTTTTTGGCGCTGGGTAATTTTGAACTGTTTCAAATTTGCTTGGGTCGGGTAATATTCCTTTGTTTGTACATTTATGTCCTAGGTAAGTTACTTCTTGACTGAAAAAAAGGCATTTATCTGGATGTAATTTTAAGTTGTATTTTCTGCATGTAGAGAACACGTCTCTTAAATTTTTTAGCATGTGGTTTTCTGAACAGCCTAATACAACTAAATCATCCATGTAGAGAAATGCTTGAGATGGTTTAAGGCCAGCGAATGCTAATGTCATCATTCGTTGGAATGAATTTGGAGCTACTTTTAATCCATATGGTAATCTTTTGAATCTATATGTGCCATTTTCGGCTGTGAATGAAGTAATGTCCCTAGAGTCTGGGTGTAATTCTATTTGATGAAAACCGGACAGTTGATCTAGAATGTCATCAAAGAATGGCCTGGAGTGCTTCATTGGGCGTTGTTCTTAACGCACCGCTTATACAGATCATGCAAGATCTGTGTACTTTACCTAACAGATTAAGGTTTGTTGTCTTGCTCAGCGCAGGCCACCATACCACAACTCCATAGAGCATGATTGGTCGAATGATTGTAGTGTAGATCCATTTGCATATTTTGGGGCTGAGCCCCCATTTCTTTCCAATGGCTCTTTTGCACGTGTAGAGTGCAATACACGCTTTCTTCTGGCGCTGAAGAACATTCTCCTTCCAGGTTAGTTTCCTATCCAGAACTGTGCCCAAGAACTTGGCTCTGTCAGCCAAGTTCAGGCGCACGTCCGTCAGTTTTGGTAGTATTAACGGTGGTATCTTATAACCAGAGCTCGGAATTTTATGTTTTTTCAATATGCTGAAAATATGTAAAAAATATGTATTCCAAATTTATGTTGTACGTAAGGAATAATATAATACGTTTTTGTTCCGTGTATGTATCAGCTTATATATCTCTGTCAACGTGAGATAGGATATAGCTTAGCCACCCTGGAGTCCCAATAACTCTTTTTTGAGTCAAAATAGTATTACCAGGATATTACATACCAATAGGTTAGGTTCAAGGTACATACCAATAAGAGCAAATATAATTATTATTTACACCGTAAGGTTACGTTATGCTATTTGGGCTGCCTCTTTGCATGGCAGATAGACTCACTTAAGCCTGCTGGCCCATTTAGTCTCTTCCCTTCCTTTTCTAAATACCAAAAACGCTGAAGCATTTCGAAACAATCATTCGGACATTCCCTCCTAGTTTTGGCAACCGCGGAGCACCTGCAGATGAACTATTCCATACTTTCAAGCTGCGGCAGAAATAATATGTTGGGAAACCCATACGTCGGGGGTGTAATGGGGTGTGGTTGCTGTGTGACCTTGCCCAATCCTGACTCTTGCGTCCTCGTTCGTACACTCTGGACAACGTGAGCTATCTAGGCTCGCGGCAGAAAGAGAGGGAGCCCCGGTGGGGCTACTCTGACATACTTGGTTTAAGGGCTCACCGAGGTCTTTTGCGCAGCGTCTGTTCACCATGAGGGGCGGCTGCAAGCGGGCGTCTGTCTTGAAGCAAGCGGCTCGCTATATAAATGTGTAAATATTCTTAAAAAACCCCGAAACGGGTTGTGCGCTGGGTTTGGGACCCGCCACGTAAAAAACCTAATTCCAATGAAAATAAAAATAACAAAGCTTCGGATGAGAACCCCCTTTAATGTTGACGACCCGGCAAAACGAATTATGGACTACGAGAAGGATATTAGGGCATGTACGTGGAAAGTCCGGACCCTTTCTAGGGAGCGTACCGCTGCCCGACTGGTTGATGTCCTCGACATCACCGCCCTGCAGGAAATGCGATGGACGGGGCAAGGAAAGACGACCATCGGTCCTTGTGACGTATACTACAGTGGCCAGACACGCGGCAAAGCGCGTGGTGTAGAATTTGTGGTGGGAAAGAGACTTCGCCGCCAAGTACTAGCGTTCACGCCTGTGGACGAGCGTCTCGCTGCGATCCGCATCAAGACGAGGTTTTTCAACATAACATGTATCTGCGCCTATGCGCCGACTGAGGAGACGGATGACGCCGAGAAGGACTCCTTCTACGATAAACTTGAACAAACCTATGATCGCTGCCTCCTGCATGATATCAAAATCGTGCTCGGCGACTTTAATGCCAAGGTGAGCAAGGAAGGAGTCTTTGGTCCTACAGTTGGAAAATTCAGTCTCCACGATATAACATCCGCCAACGGCACTAGGTTGATTGACTTCGCCGCTGCTCGCAATATGGTCATCAGTAGTACCAGGTTCCAGCATAAGCGAATACACCAAGCCACCTGGCTGTCCCCTGATCAAAGAACAAGAAACCAGATTGATCATGTCATGATCGACGGCAGACACAGCTCCACCGTTCTAGACGTGCGTACCCTACGCGGTCCAATATCGACTCGAACCATTATCTTGTTGCAGCGAAGATACGCACACGCCTCTGTGTAGCGAAGAAAGTACGCAAAGTAACGGAAGGAAAGGTTGACGTTGAGAAGCTGCGCGTGACACAGACAGCTGACAATTTCTCCACCCGACTCTCACACCTGCTATCCGAGAGCAATCCTCGACCTAACGATGTAACCGAGCAATGGAAGCATATTTCTCACGCATTACGTACCGCCGCTGAGGCCACTATAGGGTTTCAGCGAGCCCGCAAGAACAACTGGTACGATGAGGAATATGCACCACAGGCTCGGACAAAAAGGACGCTGCATGCAGGGAGACGTTGCGAACGGGCGCAACCCGCAGTGTATGGAAACGCTATCGTGAGGCGAAGAAGGAAGAGAGACGCCTTTTCAGAAAAAAAGAAACGTGAGGCCGAAAGGCGTGAGTGTGAGGAGCTTGAGATGCTGGCTGACAGGAACGATGCCCGAAAATTTTATGAAAAGATCCGGCGAATGACGGAAGGTTTAAAGACCGGGGCAAGTTCCTGTAAGGACAATAATGGCGACCTGGTAACTGACGTACAGAATGTACTTAAGTTATGGAGGGAGCACTCCTCCACACTGCTAAATTGCGAGGGAGACGTTGAACCCTATACCCCAATCCCTTACGATGGAAAGGTCGTCCCACCACCTGACTATGAAGAAGTGGGGATAGCTATATCCCGGCTCAAAAACAACAAAGCGCCTGGAAAAGACGGACTACCCGCCGAGCTGTTCAAACACGGAGGCGAAGAGCTGGTAAAAGGCATGCATCAGCTCTTATGCAGAATATGGTCAGACGAGTGCATGCCTCAAGATTGGAATTTAAGTGTGCTCTGCCCAATCCACAGGAAAGGCGATCCCGCTAACCGCACCAACTACCGCGGAATCAGTCTTCTTAATATCGCATATAAGGTTCTTTCTAGCGTATTGTGTGAAAGACTGAAGCCCATCGTAGACAAACTGATTGGACCATATCAGTGTGGCTTTAGACCTGGTAAGTCTACCATCGACCAGATTTTCACGATACCCCAAATCCTGGAGAAGACCCATGATAAAAGAATCGATACACACCACCTCTTTGTCGATTTTAAAGCCCCTTTTGACAGCGCAAAAAGGAGTTGCCTGTGTACCGCCATGTCTGAATTTGACTTCCCTGAAAAGCTTATACGGCTTTGCCAAATGACGCTGAGCAATACCAACAGCTTCGCCAGAATCGGGAAGGACCTCTCTGAGCCATTTGAAACTAAACGAGGTTTCAGACAGGGCGACTCCCTTTCGTGCGATTTCTTCAACCTGATGCTGGAGAAGATAATTCGAGCAGCAGAGCTAAACCGCAATGGCACAATCTTCTACAAGAGCGTGCTGTGGCCACAATAAATTAAATAGTTTGAGGTTCGATCAATGAATGTCTTTCTTTATTGATTTTGCTTTCTTTTATACAAAATTCTTACACTAATACTTACAAACTATTTATGTATATTTACATACGTGTATATTACTACTACATACTAACTAGAATGTATAATTCTAAAATATGCTACGTCAACATATGGTTGCAATAAATGTGTCGGTATGACAGTCGCACTAGCAAACTGGCGTTGTGACTCAGTTAGTCATTGCGACTGTCTTTGGCGGTATCTTTGACCGTCCGCACAAGTGTAACAAGACTCGCGCTATATGCGGCATGTGCTGTCTTTGCATAAACTCCCGCTGAGTTCATTGTAACTAATTTGGGTAAAGTATGTTGTGTACATTCTTATTTGTTTATGCATTTTTGTGCACATGACAATTAAAAGAAAAAGGGCGGTGTGTTTATGTAATGCTACACCTTCCCCCTTAAAAAAAAATAGATATATATATTTGTAGTCAACTATATATGTCTATTTTTCTGAGTTAATGAACCGTTTGACGTTTTGTTTGGGTTGACAAAATTTTAATTGTTTAGTGTCTTGTTACCATTGTTTTGTGTTTGTTTGTATACGGCTTGTGCCGTATATCGGATTGAGTAAATTTGAATGCCTGTGTTAAAAATGCCTTTTTTTTTGTATTACGAATTTATTATGGATATGCTTATTTCTAATTATTTATTTATATTTTCAGGGGCGTCTCCGAAATTTAAGGATGGGGGTACGGGGCTAGCGACCCCACGACCCTCTACGGTTTTTATTGGTCGAATTTTCGATCACAAGCGATACTAGTTCATATAAATCGATGTCATAAATCCATCAGTGACGAGTTTCACACAGTCGAATTAGTTTTCAAAAATGCACCGCCATATTGGATCCACCATTTTGAATTTTAAAAAACCGATATCGGATTCGTAATCAGACAACGCATAAACCCCCGAGTACCAAGTTTCAATAAAATCCAATTAGTTTTCAAAAAAATCACCGCCATATTGGACCCGCCATTTTGAATTTAAAAAAACTGACATCGGATTCATAATCAACGATGTCATAAACCATCTAGATGCGAAATATATCCAAAAAACCAATGCGCGATGAGATCAGTGTAGGCGTTTTAGTTGCACCGTTTTCAATTTCGAAACATACTTTCAGGAGTTAAACCCCTTCTACTCATCCAAGAAGGCTTTTGAATTGCAGGAATATTCGTCAATGAAAACAGAATAACAACACACAAAAACGCAAATTTTTACTGCACTTAAACATGTTAAAATTAAGTTAAATTTGCAAGCATCTCATTTTTTTTATAAAAACGAGTAGCGCGACCTCTAAAGCACCTTTAAAAAAAAAAAAAAATAGCAGCCTCTTTTTTTGTCATAAGGAACAATAATTGGGGGTAGCGTTTTGGAATTTCCAAAAAGTCCATAATTGTGAACCACTCTAATATATATGCACGCATATATTCGTTGAATGTCCGGTGACTGCGTTCTACAGTGCCCAAGGTCTGGTGATGGTACGGTGTAGAAGTTTTGTGCTCAATTTTTAACAATTTACACAGTTCTTTGAACAGGCTATTTTTGTATTCTGTGCCCATGTCTGTTAAAATTGTTTTTATTTGACCATAAATCAGGATGAAATGCTCGAATATGGCTTTAGCGACAGTTGTTGCATGTTTGCTTAGAACTGGAATCGCTACCAAATATTTGGTTAGATCGCATATAATGGTAACTGCATATTCGTTTCCATTTATTGACCTTGGTAATGGGCCGACACTGTCGATTTGTACAATATCAAAAGCCTTCGGAGGTGTCTCCGTTATTGTCATTGGTTCTTTTATATGTTTGTTAATTTTATTTTTCTTGCAGTGGATGCAGTTCTTTACATATTTTCGTATGTCATTTTTCATATTCAGCCATCTATATTTCTGCTTGATTTTATCTGTCATGCGATTTATTCCTGGGTGGCCACCACTAATAGGATCGTCATGATATTTGTGCAGAATTTCTTTGATTTTCCCGGGGTTTGTCACACATATAACCTCTGGGGTTAGAGCGATTGTTAACTTTTTGAGAACTTTATTTCCCCTTTTCATAAATTTGTCTACTGCAGTATAGTTCTTTTTAAACAATTTGTCCCCTAAGGACAACTGTACTTGTACAAGTCCTAGATTGCCGGCTTCTCTTTCGAGCCTGGTAAAGAATTGTCCTAAGTCAATCTTATCCTCAACAATTAGGTTGCTTGTATCAAAATTGCTACAAATTTTCTTTCCTTTTTTGAAATATAATTTCGGAGGATTGAAAACGAGCTCGACATGTCTTTTTACTTCAAATTTATTTAGCGCTTCGTAAATTTTGGGGTTCTCTTTGTGACTTTCTTTAATTTCAGTTTTATTATTGGTCTTTTTTGCTGATGATCTTGTTGTTATTTTAAATATTTTGTTTGCTTCCACTGACATATCTTTTAAATTTGTAATATTTATTCGGGATAATGCATCCGCGATGTGATTTTCTTTACCAGCTATATACTCCACCTCAAAATCGTACTCTTCTAAATCTAATCTTACCCGTGTCAGCTTAGATGAAGGACTTTTCATTGAAAATAGGTATGATAATGGGCGATGGTCGGTTTTTACTAAGAATTTTCTACCATATACGTATGGTCTGAAGAAGGTTATGGCCCAATGAATTGCGGCCAATTCTTTTTCTATTGCTGCTTTATTTATTTCACCTTTTGTGAATGATCTGGATGCGTAGGCAATTGGTAACTGTTTGCCATCATGTTCTTGGCTAAGGACTGCTCCACAAGCATACCCACTAGCGTCTGTTGTTATGCAGAATTCTTTATTGAAATCTGGGTATTGCAAAAGTTTTAGACTAATTAAAGCTTCCTTTAAATAGTCAAAAGCTTTTTGACATTCTTCTGTCCATTCGAAGGAAATAGTCTTTTTGCAAAGTTTAGTAAGTTTTCGTGAGTGTTCCGCGAAATTCGGTACGAATCTTCTATAGTAATTGCAGAAAGCTACGAATCTCTTAACTTCATCCGCGGTTTTTGGCGCTGAGTAATTTTGAACTGTTTCAAATTTGCTTGGGTCGGGTAATATTCCTTTGTTTGTACATTTATGTCCTAGGTAAGTTACTTCTTGACTGAAAAATAGGCATTTATCTGGATGTAATTTTAAGTTGTATTTTCTGCATGTAGAGAACACGTCTCTTAAATTTTTTAGCATGTGGTTTTCTGAACAGCCTAATACAACTAAATCATCCATGTAGAGAAATGCTTGAGATGGTTTAAGGCCAGCGAATGCTAATGTCATCATTCGTTGGAATGAATTTGGAGCTACTTTTAATCCATATGGTAATCTTTTGTATCTATATGTGCCATTTTCGGCTGTGAATGAAGTAATGTCCCTAGAGTCTGGGTGTAATTCTATTTGATGAAAACCGGACATAAGGTCTAGGCATGAAAAATATTTTGCTCTTCCAAGTTGATCTAGAATGTCATCAATTCTTGGAAGGGGAAATTTATCTGCTGCTAATTTTTTATTTACTTGTCTGTAGTCAACAACCAATCTCCATCTTTTTTCTGGGTTTCCCGGAAGTGATTTTTTTAGGAACTAATAAAATTGGACTATTATATTCCGATATTGAAGGTTCTATGATATCATCTTTCATTAGCTTATTTACTTTTTTAGTTATTTCTCCTTTTTGTGTTTGGGGTAACCTATAATTTTTAATGTAGACGGGGGTGTCATCCTTCATATATAATTTTTGTTTATAAAAATTTTTAGAAGTGATTGGTTCTGTTTCTAGTGCAAATATATCTATGAATTCTGTGCAAAGTGGTGTTAATTGAGCTTTAGCAAAATTTGGAAAGTTTTTGGTTAATCTTTTTAACTTTTCTGTATTTGTGCTACTTTTACTGTGTGTGGTTGAATTAATTAGTGTATAATCATCTAAATTTTCAGTATTAATTTTATAATTTTGAATAGTTGTGTTGTTATGTGTTGTGTTAATAATTCTAACGAAAGTTTGTTCGTTATTTGTAATGGTATTTGCGATATAAATGCCTTCGGATAATTGTTGGTGTGGTATGAAAATGTTTTTGTTATTTGTATTTATTTTAATTTGTCGAATAACTTCCGATCTAGCTGGAATTGTGATTGTGTTGACAGACAGACAGACAGTTTGTTAGATTCATTGTTATTGTTTGAGGGAAATCATATGGTCTTAGGATTAATTTATCCTCTGTTTTTCCATAATCTAGAATACAATTGTATTTCTTAATGAAATTTATGATAAATTAGAAGGTCATCGCCTTTTAAATCTACTTTGAATGTGCCCAGAGTGTTAGTTATGTTATTCCCTGACCAATACCTTTCAAATCTGTTATTTGTTCAGTATTTATTTTTTCTTTATTATTTATTTGCTGTTTTTTAATTATGGAGATATCGGCTCCAGTATCAATTAAAAAATTTAAATATGAATTGTTTAATGAAGTCCTTGTAGATATATAGTTGTTTAAATTTAGATTAAGTACGCATATTTTTCTTTTTGTTAATTTTGAAGTGGAGTTTCCTGGTTTTCCGTTTCGGTTATGGTGCGAACATTACGGTTCTGGTTGTAGGATCTGTTGCCGTTTTGGGCTTGTGATTCTCTCCGGTTATTATTGTTGTTGTACGACCTCGAGTTATTGTTATATCTCGGCTGTGGTCTGAATCTCCGATTTTGGTAATTTCCATAGTTGTTACTACGGTAACCTCCACGGAAACTACTCCTGTACTGACCTTGCTGTCATTTAGGATCGTGTTTGAGCTGCCAGTGATTTCGGTACAACTGTTAGTGAATTTCGAGATTGCGTCGTTCATCGTTGTGAACGTTCCTGCTTGCATGATCATCTTGACCTTGTCATTTGAGCAGTTTTTACACATGGCTTTAACTGCTGCCTGTGTTGAATATCTCGTGGCTAAGTCTGGGTTTAATCCATCAGAGATATATGCTCCTTCTAATGACCTTGTGATTTTTTCAATTTCCGCTGTCTATTGGTTAGCAGTTTTGCTACGCTGTTGGATGTTCAGTAGTTTAGCGGTCAAAACCTCCACTGATTCACCCTTTATTGCGGTTTTTAATTTATTTTTTATTTCTTCTTTTGTGGTCTCATTACTGATAAAATTCCTTGCTGTACCCTTCAGCTTTGTTTTTATCATGGTATTGGCCAATGCCTCGTGTGTATCCTTGATTTGCTCGAGTATATCAAGTGCGTCTAGGAAGCTATGTAGATTTTCTGGTTTACCATCAAACTCTGGTAGTACTGACGAAGCAGTTTTAATAAATTCTACTACGGTTTGTGGCATTGTGACGGTTATTATCGGCAATTCTGTTTTAAATTCTTCCACCGATGTTTCTTTACTTAAAGAAGGTGAGGGGGTTCGGCTAGGAGCGCGTTCAGATAGAAGTATTGAAAAATCTATTTCAATTTCCTCTTCTGTTGTATTTGGTACTTCAAATTCGATATTGTGTTTGGCTAGAGCAGATACCAATTTGTCTCGAACGGCTGAGAAAAATTGGTAAGCTTCTTTTTGGTGTTCTAAGGTAAGTATGAGTTTTCCCGCATTGATCACCTGTCTAATGTTATTAAGAGTTTCTAAAATTGTATTTAAATGTTTAATTATAGTTTCTTTTGATATGGGAATACTTTTATTAATGCATTTATAAGATTTACCAGCTTTAGTTTTTTCCTCTGGTAATGTGTCATGGATTTCTTTCCATTGATTCATTTCTGGTTAAAACTTTAGGCATTATTGTGGAGTTGCTTCTTTTCTTTTTTTTTTTTTATTTGGGAAATTATACGCGTTGTTGTACACTGTTTAATTGTCTTAATTTATTTTTGATGTAGTTTTTTATCAAGATTACTATTGCGACAATGAAACATGTAGCTACGCATGCGAAAGCGGTCAACCATTTATCGGAAACTTCTTCCTTGTTTTCAACGATAGGGTGTGCTTCGTATTTAATTATTTTATTATCGAAGGTGTTTTCACCTGAAGTTTCTTTTCCTACTTCATATTCTGCTATAGCTACTAAAATACCGTTCAATGCGGTTTTCCACCATGCCATTTTAAAACTTAATAGTAAAATTTTTCGAATTCAAATTTTTATTTATTCATAAATTTGTCTTTTAAATTACAATTTTTAATTAAAATTTATTTTCAGACTTTACTTTACTTATCAATCTGTTTACTTCTTCTACTAATGTGGAAGGATATAATAAATCTTCCATTGTAGGTTCTCTACCCATTCCTATATAAAACCAAAATTTTCTTAAGCAATTTAAATTATGTCTGTTACTTCCCTTATCTCGTGATCTTGATTTACGAGCAATGTCTGCGTTTTCACGCTCTAAGTTATCCACAATTCTGTTTATTGCGTCGTAATCAAGATCATCGGGCAATGCACTATCCATAAGAAGAAAAATTATTTAAAATAATTAAATTTGAAAAAGCGTTTGAATTTACTAAATTTTTTATTATTACTGATGTCTTAACACTTCTATTTTTTCTTGAATTTCTAATCTTTTATCTGAGCTAGTGGCAAAATTAAGTTGTTGATGTAATTTAGCTAATTCTATTCGTCTTTTTACTTTTCTTCCTGCCCTTTTTCTTTTATGTTTAATATTTAGGACAGGAATTTTAATAATTTCTTCAGTTTTATTTAATTTATTCCTTTTCCGATACTCTTAAATGGTAATCGGTTTAGGTTCAATTTTTTCGGATTTGCGACTCTCGTGGATCTGATTTAAACCTTTAATATATGCGTCTACGCAATTTTGAAAGAGTTTATCAACTTCTTCTTTAAATTTTTTATCAGATTCCTCTTGAGCCGAAATCCTTTGCATAGTAATTCATAAAATTTTTAAAATTCTTGTAATAAAAAAATTTGCAAAATTAAAGATTACAACTTTACCCCTAAGCAAATTACTGCTATTTGGATGGCGACCATAAGGCGTGCCGTAGTTTTCTAAAGGAGTTTGTTATTTTTATTTTATGTTTATTATAATAGTATACCTATACTTAATTTTTAATTTATTCCATTTATTCCGGCTTTTGTTGCCGGTCTCGCCTTGTTTACAATCTTCGCTATTCCACTCCTTCTTATGCATGCTGCCAGTCAGAAATTTAGTATTTAATTTTCACTATTCCACCCTTTTATATGCATGCTGCCAGTCGGGATTTATTTCCTTAAAACATTGCTTTTGTTGCCGTGTAACGGTGATCTTGCCTTTGATACTCAAATTGATGTTGAGTCAGAGCCCGAATTATCGGTTGTTGGCGTTGTTAATACTGCTGTGATTTTACCATGGTAGCACTGTGGCTTAGTATAGATTCTATTTCTCTTCAGTTTGTTCTGGATGCTCACTACTTTTTTTTTTTTTTTTTTTTTCGGCTGGCGGTATCGCCTTGTTGAGCCAATTTTATTTATTTTTTTTTTCGGCTGGCGGTATCGCCGTGTTCAGCCAATTTTATTTATTTATAAGCCTGGCAGGATCGCCATGTGGCCACAATAAATTAAATAGTTTGAGGTTCGATCAATGAATGTCTTTCTTTATTGATTTTGTATATTTACATACGTGTATATTACTACTACATACTAACTAGAATGCATAATTCTAAAATATGCTACGTCAACATATGGTTGCAATAAATGTGTCGGTATGACAGTCGCACTGGCAAACTGGCGTTGTGACTCAGTTAGTCATTGCGACTGTCTTTGGCGGTATCTTTGACCGTCCGCACAAGTGTAACAAGACTCTCGCTATATGCGGCATGTGCTGTCTTTGCATAAACTCCCGCTGAGTTCATTGTAACTAATTTGGGTAAAGTGTTGTTGTGTACATTCTTATTTGTTTATGCATTTTTGTGCACATGACAATTAAACGAAAAAGGGCGGTGTGTTTATGTAATGCTACAGTGCAATTGCTGGCGTATGCCGATGATATTGATATCATTGGCCTTAACAACCGCGCCGTAAGCGCTGCCTTCTCTGGGCTGGATAAAGAAGCGAAAAAGTGGGTCTTGCGGTGAACCAGGACAAGACGAAGTATCTGCTGTCATCAAAGAAAGAATCGGCGCACCTGCGCCTTGGCAGCCAAGTCACCGTTGATGGCCACAAGTTTGAAACGGTGAGAGGTTTCGTCTATTTGGGAACCAGCATTAACACTGAAAATAATATCAGTCTAGAAATCCAACGGAGAATCACTCTTGCCAACTAGTGTTACTTTGGACTAAGTAGGCAATTGAGAAGTAACGTCCTCTCTCGACAAACAAAGATCACGCTCTATAAGTCTCTCATCATACCATTCCTGATGTACGGCTCGGAATCATGGACAGTGTCAAGAGAAGATGAGATGGCCCTTGGAGTATTTGAGAGAAAAGTTCTCCGGAAGATTTATGGTCCTTCCCGTGATGCCAACGGCGAGTATCGAAGGAAATTTAACGATGAGCTGTACGAGCTTTACGCAGACCTGACCATAGTTCAGCGGATTAAAGCCCAAAGGCTCCGCTGGCTGGGTCATGTTATGGGAATGGAAAAAGAAGCTACAGCACAGAAAGTTTTACTATCGACACCCGAATTCGGCAGCAGAGGAAGGGGCAGGCCTCGACTGAGATGGAAACAACAGGTGGAGGATGACTTGAACTCCCTTGGGGTTTCCAATTGGCGTCAGTTATCGCTAAAAATGATTGACTGGCGTGCTTTGATACGAAACGGCCAAAATCGCCTAGGCGGTTAAGCGTCATTATGACGCAAGCCAAGATTAGAAACCCATAATGAGCCTAGAGAGGGGCCTCTCACCTCTCATTACCCATCTTCTCCCTCCTTACGGATGGAGGAATGACATGATCTAGAATGTTCCAAAACCAAATCTCTACCACGAGTCGGCCAAGGACTTTTAATCTCGGTATCACTCCCAAAAACTTTCGGGGAGTGTTTTTGTCTTTAACAACACCAACAACAACAGAGGGATGCTTGAGCTTGATGGCGAACCTTTTTCGCTTCTAATTAATGCGAGGCCAAGTCTGCCTGGGCACCCCACATGTAGGATCCAGTTCCCACCTCGTATTATCCTTTTCGGCGAAACCCGAGAGAAGCTTGTATCTACTCGTAGCAATAGGAGTAGAAATACTTATGTGGTGCAGAAATATCTGGTACACCACTATGGCCCGGGAGGCGCATATCTGTTGTCGATGCATCTCGAGGCAAGGTCATTTACCGACTGTCTGCAGTCTATTGCTTCCTCTTCATTTTATGTTGTTGCCTTGAAGAGATTTGATAGCCGATAGTCGAGACTAAAAGAGCAGTAAAAGCTTTCCTGGATCTCTCCTCGACATACCTGTTCAAGGTTAGGTTGCTGTCTAGAATTACGGTATTTACCTTCGGTTGTGAGTTGAGTGTCACTCCATTTAAGAGTGTGGACCTAAAAACTGGTATTTTGTATCACCTGGTATTAGGATTAACATTGGGTCCGCTCTCTCTTGACCACTCCTCCTCGAGGTGCAGTGCGGTCTGGAGTAGCTCTCATAAAGTTGGAGATGTTCACCGGTTGCCGTTAGAGATATATAGTCAGCATAGGCGATGGCATGGCTACCCGTTCTTTCAAATTTTATAAGAAAGGTGTTATCCGTTAGGTTCCATAGTAGTGGGGATAAGACTCGCCTTGAGGGGTGCCCCTGAAGGCGTATTTCACTTAGGTATGCACGGTAAGCTCTGCCTTCTTTGGTCTGGACAAACAAGCGAAAAGTGAGTCGACGCAGCTGCTCGTTGACAGTCAGCATTGATAGTTACAAACCAGAAACTGTGCCCGAGTTCGTCTATTTGCGAACCAGTGTTAACAACTAAAAAGAGCTACAATGGCCTGGACTGAGATAGAAAGAGCAGGTAGAGGTTTACTTGAACTTTCTTTGTATGTTCCAATTGGCCCCAGTTCTCGTTTAAAAGCATTGCGTGCTTAGATATACAACAGCCAAAGTATCCGGGGTTGTTAAGAGCCAATAAATAATGATGAAATGAAACCGATGCAATATTCACAAAAAACTCAACAAATATGTCAAAAATATGTTAAAAATATTCCACATTTATGAAAAATATGCATAAAATATGACAATATGCATAAAATATGCAAATATGTAAAACATACTAGCTAAAAAATAAATCTATTTTTGGCATAACCAACTTACAACTTGGTCCGAGGTTTCTATGATGTCAAACAAAAATATGCACTTGCATACAATTCCGAGCTCTGCTTATAACGGTTGGTGAAAAGGACCAGTTCTACTTTTCCCGGGTTGGTACTCAGTCCGTAGCGCGAGCACCATGAGGAAACCTCTCGCAGTGCTACTTGCATCAAGTCGCACAGGGTTTGTGGGAATTTGCTACACTATAGTCAAGTTGTCTGCATATGCCACTACCTTCCCGCCCCCCAGCTTGTGTCTCGCAGCGTCGAGTTGACAGTGAGGTTCCATAGAAGCGGGGAGAGAACACCACCCTGAGGCGTTCCCCTTGTGACATAGCGTTCGACGTGGCACCCGGAGACTCATCCATAATGTCGAGAAGGGCATTAGCGATCGCGTTCCGGATATACCGCCACTAGTCCATAGGGATGGCCCAGCTTTCGTTACCTCGGTCAATGACGCCTATGAGGATCCTGTCTTTAGTCACTTCAGCAAAGCTGAGATTACCCACTACGTCCGATCTCTGGCGTTTGAAGGGATTTTCATTAACCTTCTTTGGCACGTAATTGCGTTGGAAGTTCGGTAATACGGCTGATACATTAGCGCAAATTCCGAATTATCTAAGCTTTTGGGAGTTAACTTGAGCATAATCTTCAGTATAAACTCCCAAAAATGAAGAAGATTTCAGCGGCCACAACAAAATAAACAAAAACCGCAAGAAAACGTATATTTCTTGCAGTTTACCGCTATTTGCCGCTAGAAATAATAAGGGGAACTACCAAAATTACGATTTACCTCTACTGCACACTAGAGTCGCTATAAAATAAGCAATTCCCAGTGACTAACTAATGGCGGCGATATACCAACAGGTTATCATAACCTCTAACGAGATTTTTAGCCGAGCTTCTCTTTCCAACTTGTGGTGTGTTGCTTTTGAGTTTTCCTACAAGTTGGCGCGACCTACAGTTTTTTGCCGACTCCGAACGGCACTTGCAAAGCAAATGAATTTTTTGCTGAGAAGCTTCTCATGGCAGAAATACACCCGCTCATCAGCTATTATTTTAGGGTAATTTTGGTATTTGTAAACTCGCAAAAAAAATGTTTATTGATCAAAATCTGCAGAAAAAAACGGCTACTATCAAAGCTCGAAGCAAGAAAAATCAAAATATCGCGAATTATAGCAGCAAGAAATATGCAAAAAGGATTGGTGTGACTTCCGTGATGTGTTCATATTTAATTAGAAAACGGAAGGACAAAAGATATTCCAAGAGGGCATTTTATCAAGAGACCACAGAAAGTAGGAATACTAACCAGTGCTCCTCGCTAGGTGGTTGTGTGGTCCTTGCTCGGGCGCCATTTCTGTTACAAGCCCCTTTAGCCTCTGCACTCAACATGAGGTTGCAATGCTTGTTTGGTACAACGGGTGCGTGCACTGGCATTACTCCGGGAGCTTCAGACTGGGGGGGTTCTAAGTACTCAAACCAAACCAAACCATCATCTTTCAGCTTAAGGAGCCTATCGAGAACAATACTTTGCACACGTATGAAACTTACCGTAAAGTGTGAAACCCCTAACTTACCTGGCAGCACGCATAGGAAGTGAACGGCTGCCCTTAACCCACCCTACTATGCCTCTAAGATGTTAATAGAGCACCAAGTGACTGTCCACACGACATACGAAATCAGACCAATTTAAATAGATTAGAACTCCATGTTGCACAAAGTTTATTATAATTCAACTAATTTTTCTTCGGTCTAGGTTGATAGGAATTTAATATTATCGATACAAAGGTACTTCAACTCTCCTTTTGTTTTTCAAACCAGATATCCCAAAACACTGGCGCAATTTAGAAAATGTAACTATGTAAAAAAAGGAACACGGAGAAAATGCCCACCTAACTACACATGTATGTATGTATATTTGTATGCAGAAAAGTTAGCTAAGTACTTTAAGCAAAACCAAATAAATATTGCATTTACGTGCATACATAATGAGCTAGTCTTATACCCTGCAGTGAAACCACTAACTAGTTAGAAAACATACTAGAAATTACTCTAACCACACAGGGTACAATTCTTATTAGTATGCGACCAATCTCTTCCGGTTGAAATTGTCCCAGTTCGAGAGTAGTCCTGTACTAACTTCACAAAATATTTTTATCGTTAAAATAGAGGTGTTCAATCTTTTTCGAATTAGTGCACTAATAGTATCATTATAGCGCAAAGTATTTCATTCCTTCTGGCCCTCCAATAAAACTCGTATTTTGCTATTAGTATGACTGGTATGTTCTTTTCAAAATATGAGCGTGGATATCTCGTAGAATGTCAACAGGTAAAATTAATATCCGATGGTTATATGAAAATAAGAAAATTGTCTGACTAGTTAGGATTGGTGCACATAATAGTTTCGAAGTAATTTCGGACTAGGTGGCCTGACTGCGGGGTAATCACCTGAGTGAGTAGGCAACTTCTCTATGATATTATAAAATGGTTGATGGACAAAATGTATTAAGTTGACTTACTTGTTTTTATGTTGTTTGAATCCAACGCTGTCCCACGAAGCGACGAAGACCTTCCTTGCTTGGTGAGTACGTAGCTGCTGGCGTTGGCGGTTATAAGTTGCCGTTGTGGGTCATTAGTAAAGTATATAATAAATTTAACCATATGCACTATTTTTATGCTCCCAACTGTATATGGGATAAGAGAAGGTCGTTTGAAAGGGATGAGCGAAAAAATAACTAACAACTGAGAGTTGACAGAAAGAGGAGTTAAGAGAAGCACTGAAACTTTGCTTAACTCTTACGTTATGTGTTTAAAACTGAGCTTAGAATAAATGAATCGGTTTTTCACTTTTCGGGCCTTTAAATTGACCAGGTTAGCGACCGCAACACACTAGCTTCCATACAGTGAGCTTCAATTGATTTTGGGTATGTATTTGGGTAAAATTGGCTTTCTGAAAATGGGTTTTTTTAGTCTAATCTAATCTTGGCTTGCGTATAATGACGCTTAACCGCCTAGGCGATTTTGGACGTTTCATATCAAAGCACGCCAGTCATTCCTTTTTAGCGATAACTGACGCCAATTGGAAACCCCAAGGGAGCTCATCCTTTCCTTTGATACTCGCCGTTGGCATCACGAGAAGGACCATAAATCTTCCGGAGAACTTTTCTCTCAAATACTCCAAGGGCCATCTCATCTTCTCTTGACACTGTCCATGATTCCGATACGTACATCAAGGACTGGTATGATGAGAGACTTATAGAGCGTGATCTTTGTCGAGAAAGGACTTTACTTCTCAATTGCCTACTTAGTCCAAAGTACCACTTGTTGGGCATGGTGATTCTCCGTTGGATTTCTAGACTGACATTATTTTCGGTGGTAATGCTGGTTCCCAAATAGACGAAGTCTCTCACCGTTTCAAACTTGTAGCTATCAACGGTGACTTGGGTGCCAAGGCGCAGGTGCGCCGATTCTTTATTTGTTGACAGCAGATACTTCGTCTTGTCCTCGTTCACCGCAAGACCCACTTTTTTCGCTTCCTTATCCAACCCGCCGCGGCCGCCGTGGTGTAGCGGTTAAGTGTTCGGCCTTCTACACCAAGTCGTGGCGGTTCGATGCCCGACAAAAGTAACATCAAAAATTAGAATTTTTCTAAACGGGGTCGCCCCTCGGCAGTAGTTTGGCAAACTCTCCGGGTGTATTTCTGCCATGAGAAGCTTCTCCGCAAAATATTCATTTGCTTTGCAAGTACCGTTCGGAGTCGGCAAAAAACTGTAGGTCCCGCCAACTTGTAAGAAAACTCAAAAGCAACACACCACAAGTTGGAAAGAGAAGCTCGGCTAAAAATCTCGTTAGAGGTTATGATAACCTGTTGGTATTTCGCCGCCATTAGTTTTTTTTTTTTTTTTATCCAACCCAGAGAAAGCAGTGCTTACGGTGCGGCTGTTAAGGCCAATGATATCAATATCATCGGCATAAGCCAGCAATTGCACGCTCTTGTAAAAGATTGAGCCATTGCGGTTTAGCTTTGCTGCTCGAATTATCTTCTCAAGAATCAGGTTAAAGAAATCGCACGAAAGGGAGTCGCGCTGTCTGAAGCCTCGTTTGGTTTCAAATGGCTCAGAGAGGTCCTTCCCGATTCTGACGGAGCTGTTGGTTTTACTTAACGTCATTTTGGTTTATTTTAGTCACTTGACACACATTGAAAAAAAAAAAACACTTCTAAAAGTTCTAAGGGTTTCCTTACCGAAATTAGTACTCCTGGTTGGTAAGGCTGTCTGATCCTCATACAGAGGGCTGGTAGAGCAGTGCTGGCCGTGAATGAGTGGAGACTTTCTATTGCGTACGCAAAGGAAAAGAATTCCAAAACAATTCTTTTTTGCGTTCACGCACATCTGTCAAATTACTTCAACTCTCCAAAAAATATAAAAAAAATCAAAGTTTGGCGTGGTAATTGCCATATTTCAACACTCACTTGCGAAGGGTTTGTGCCACTTTGCGTTCGCACACAATTCACTGTGAGATAGTAAAATAAGCATTTCAAAGCATATTTAACACTTTCACTTAAGTTTAAATGCAGTAATATGAAAGATATTTTAGTTGTTTATCCACTTACGGATGATTTTTTTTGGAAAAGTGGAGTAATATCAACATATTACACAAAAGAAAATTGTTCACGCTCACCCACGTTCACGCTCGAAAATAAGTGTATATAGGGCTTTAGGTATAGTGCCACTTCCACACTTGCTTTTTTTTTTGATTTTTGATGTGCACGCCTCTTCGGGAAAATAAGTATATAAAGGCCGGATATAAGTTCGAGACCCATTATCGATAACTTCCGTATCGAAAGTCATTGGTTAGGGTGATGTTACACCCTACATCCATACTGATGATCCCTATTGATCTATCAGTGGATCGCAAATTCACAATACACGTTCAATATAGATGTAGGGTGTGACAGGGCTCTTAGAACTGATGAGTGAGAGAAGGTTCGATTAGGTACAAACTACAGGGTGTTACGAACCAGCAAAGAAAATTATAGGTGGATAAAGTGATGAAGTGGAAACTTAAGGGAAAAATAAGTTTCTTTGTTAGGGACTAGATCAGTTGCATGAAGCTACGGTACAAAATGTATATTCGGTTGAATCAAAATTTTTTTTTTTGGTATTACCCCGCAAAAGGTGGGCGAGAAAATAAGCTTTGCAAAAAATCATCGCTGTAACTTGAAACCTTAGGGTGGCAGTTTTTTCGGCATTTCCCATACATTTTGTATGTGAAAAAAGGTCATAATTTTAGGACTTTTTTCCAAAAAACCTTTACTTATTCTTAAAGTTGAAGCTTCCTACACGTCAAACCGTATGCGATTATCTTAACTATGTATAAAAATAATTACAGCCTTTTAAAAATGACTAGATTTTATATGTGTTACTGTGTATGTGTGTGCAATAGTACTAAGCTCACAGGTCACATGTTGGCAAACAATTTTTGTTAGTCAACAAACGATACATGTTTGTACCTTGCATGTTTTCCATGTAAAAAAACCCTATATTTATTATTTGAAATATGAAAAAGCTGAACTTTTACCCTACGGACACATTTTTTAGCCAAACAGACCTACAAATAGGAATAAACCCTACGTGTGGCAACAGTACCACACCGATGGCAGGACCAAGTGGAGGCAGAGCTGGGAACACGCGGTGTCTCCAATTGGCGCCAGTTGGCTCAACAAAGAACCGACTGGAGTGACATGCTGGGCGGCCAAAATCTCCTAAGCGGTTAAAGGCTATTTTAAGTAAGTCTGTTGCAAAGATGTTAAGTAATGATTAGATAATGCTAATGATTGCTAATTAACCTTCTTTGGGAAAATTCTCTAATTGATTAAATAATTAGAATTAGTTGAACTAATTGCCATTAGATAATTGAAATTTTTTTTCTAATGGTAAATCTAATTGCAATTAGTTGCCGGCACCCTGGGGATTGTTGCTATTATTCGTTGGCTTGACGGAGTGTGTACACCTTCAGCATTAGCTTGGATGTGGCAAACGGCATACCTAAGCGCTCTTCATCCCGAAGAACCTGGTTGGTCGTGCCCTACCTGGCAAGTTCGTCCGCCTTACAGTTTCTTTCAATGTCCCTGTGTCCCGGGACCCATGTAGGGTTCACGCGGTTCTGTTGGGCCATCTCTTGAAGAGATCGACGACAGCGGAGCGTCAGTTCAGAAATGAACGAATAAGAGCCAAGAGCTTTGATGGCCGCTGTCGCTGAAAATAACGATATCCTCACCGATAGCGTGTTTACTTATCCAGGCCGCGGCATCCAAGAATGCTCAGAATGGTGGCGCTAAATGTAGTAGGGGATAAGAATATCATTAACAAAAAACCAAAATTAACATTTCAAAACGGTCAAAAGTCCACTTTAAATTTCCAAAGATTTTTGACAAAGTTTGAAAACAAAAAAAACGGATATAGAAAAAACATATCTAAATTAAAGGATAGACTACATGAAAAGTACACAGAGCGCTTTTGACGGTGGCACAATGGTTTGTCAGTTTTACAGTAATTGTGTCGTAATTCTGAATTATAAAACTAAAATTAAAAATTATTCGACAGGTCAAAAGTCCACAAAAATTTTCAAAGTTCAGAATATAATGACCAATAATAACAACTAAAATTATAATAAAGCCGGGACACGGGCAAAGAATGTACCATCAATAAGCTAAGGCTTGGCTGATGCGTGCAACAAAAATCCTAAGCCAAACTTAATAGCAACAGAATGTCGCTTTGGGTATGTGCTTTAGGTAAGAAATAACAATGTTAAATAAAATAACAACAACAAAAAATGTGCGAGAATATAGTTGCAATTTGCCTGCAGGCACTCTAAGCAGGGTTTGGTGTAATGGTTACACACTGCGGTTTTTAGAAAATTCCTAATCTCCTTGGTTCGATGACCAGTAAAAAGGTGATGCTAAATTTCTAAAAGCAACAATACAAAGCGGTTTGACAAGATCCTTCAACAAGATCGAAATTGCAATCATCGTAGTTGGTATTGTATGTAGCATTTTTCAACTTGTTTTCGCCAAAAAACTCAGAAGAATAATTTGATAAAAATTATTCGACAGGTCAAAAGTCCACAAAAATTTTCAAAGTTCAGAATATAATGACCAATAATAACAACTAAAATAAAAGCAATAATTTTTTCTAAATGGCATTCTTCTAGCACCAAAAAAACAAATAACTCATAAACACATGTATAAATGTTCACTTATTTGAAAAAAATGTGGGATTGGTTGATTCATTGCTCATGATATTATTGTTGCCAGCATTTTGTGACCTTGTTGACGTCGCATATAATTGCTGCTGAAAGCTATGGTACTGCTGTGCGTATTTAACATCACTTGAAGCAGGGCCAACAAACGGCTTATATCCAACACTTCCAATTTCGGCTGGACTATTTCTGGACCTACCACCACATCCGGATGGAGATACATTATTTCCTACTTGCATTGTATTTGAAAGCATGCCTGTAGTGTTACCAATCATTATGGCGCTATTAACTGCGGGCGGCATTGGAGAAATGTGTTCGTTGGATGAAATATTGCCATTCGCTGAAATTTGCACATTGCTTACATCTTGAATATTTATATTTTGGCACATATTACTTGCCACTACTGGTTTTATTGATTTTTGTAGATTATTTGTGCCAGCATATATTTGGCTTTGGCTAGGTGTTCCAGTAATAATTTGCGGAGAATCTTGACGTGGTCCATTTCCATTAGAGTCGTTTCCAATAAACAAAGAACTTTCTCCGCATTCCATTGTACTCTGTGACTCGTTTAAAAAGTGTCCGGTCAGTATAGGTACATGCATGCGTGAGACAGGAATCATTTGATGCACTGAATGTCGAATCGGGCGGATGGCGCGTGGTATTGACTGATGTGTTCCATTATTTATATTTGCAGCAACCAAATCCTCTTGATCCCCTGCTAGAGAATCTATTTGAGTACAATTCATAAAAAAATCAATTCCTGTAGTGCCTCCTCCTGTTGGTCCATTGTTGCTATTATTTATCTTTCCAGGGTCTGATGGACTGATTGCGTTTCCATGGCATATACGACTATGTTCTACAATATTCCCTGGTCCAGGTATTTGTGTATTTGCGTAACGTAAAAATTCAAGACTAGGTGGTACACGCATACTATTACTATTATTTTGTGAACGCATTGGCATGTACTGTATAGTGTTTGGAGTACTGGCTTTTACTTGTATATTAGGCGAAACATTGAAGTTGCCGAAGTTCATACCCATACGACCGATCAATCGATGTGTCTGCACCACACCATGCATTCCACCTGAGCCATCGCGTCCTATGCCACCTGTAGAATGGCCAAACCCAGCGCATACCTTGGGGTTAAGCATACGTTGTCCTATAGAGCCCAGCATAGTATTAATGTGGCAGTTGTTGGGCATAAAAGGCCCGTGGCCACTGATGTGCTGTGACATGCCGATATTGCCACTTGAAGTAGTGGTGCAATGATTTACCCCTGAATCCATTGAGCGAATTACACCTTCCATGTTTTGATTATTACTGTTCGAAACATTAACATCATTCATTCCACTTCCGCTAATGTTTCCAACACTATTTGAATTTATAGACACACAACTTGTAAGCTGTTGAGACATCTGAGCAAGTGATGATATTGGATCAAAAGAAAGGCTCAGCTTCTTTTGGGATAAACGACTGCTGTTAGGGTTGAATGGAAGATTGTCGGTACGACGGCAGAATTGTAAAGGTACCGGATCTGTAGTTTGATGCTATAATTTAATAAAAATATATATTTAATAATAATATTATTGCAACTTATTGGGCATACTTCATTTGAGCTCGGTCCCTTATAGCTAGAAGTGTTAGTCATCTGGTGTGTGAAACTTAATCCTGGGCTGGTTGTAGAAAAATTTGATTCAATATTCGCGGAGTCAACAATGTTTCCATCGCTGGATGTCATGACTGGAGTTCGTGCTCTTTGAGGGCTTGGCCGTGTAGTCTTAAAATCCCCTATTTAATTAAAAATTATAATTGTTAGGTACAGCAGGTAAATATAATTTAATTGTTGTTTCGCTCTATTAAAGCATTAAAAATACATAGGTTGTTTTTTTCACTATATTTCGATCTCCAACGGAAATCTTCATCAGGAAGTAGAACAGAAATATATCATATTTATTTAACACGAGTTTTTCGCAGATAGGTATAAGTTCATATGTACCTACAACCAAAATAATATGTTCACAGAGCGAAAACCACCTAAGAAAATAGAGCAAAAGTAAGAAGATATCTCTATAGTTTATCTTAAGAGGAGGCTTCATATATTTGTAGAGAAAATCTTATTAATGTTTTCAAAGAGATATCACACATTATTGTAGAGAAAATCTTATTAATGTTTTCAAAGAGATATCACATATTATTTTAAAGAAAATCTTATTAATGTTTTCAAAGAGAAATCACATAACACTGAGAAGATTTTCTTTTTAATATTTTTCCATTAAATTAAAAAAAAATTTAAAAAAATTAACGCTCAACCCAGATGATGAGATAACTTGCCAACGTCTAATTACACCTTTGCTCTATTTGCCTAACCACTGCGTCGAATTAGGGATGATACAAATTTTCATCCTGCGAGAGTCCTAAAAACCGCCAAAATCAATTTTTATTCACACCTTTTTTATTTATAATCCGATTGCAAAGTTTGATATATCGTTGAATAAGTATTTTTTAGTACTACATATGTATCTCCTGAATGTCCTTTTACCCAAAACAGACCCCAAACCGAGTTAGACGGCGTAACTCGATATCTACCCCTCTACATAAAACTTTTGTCTTCATAATAATAAACGTCTCAGCAAGCCATACACTTGTTATCTTTGAAGTAAAAAAAATATTAGTAACCAAAGAAGTTACGGTGACTTGAAGTGTAATTGCACATATATGTAACTTCTACAAATACAAATATTTACTACATATGAGTGTATGTGTATGTCCATGTAAAATTAATTGAAGCAAGGTAAACTACACTTTTCAGAATTATCAACATCACAAAATTTTTTATTAAATTATGACGAGACCCAAGCAGACTGTAGCGGAACCGGCTTTCCAGTTTTGAAAAAATATGACCCAAGCGATTATGATCTGTAACTGCTAGCCAGATTAATTAACAACACCAACGAAACGTTCCATATTTTGGAAATGGCATAAGAATTCTGCAATAAACCATTCAATAGAAAAAACTCAGTCTCTTGTTACAAAGTTTTACCTGGTAATTTTATAACTTCAGCTTCAGAATATTGTATAAAAAGCAAGTTGTTCGTCAGCGTAAAACTGCAAACAGGGTGGCTCTATGTTTTCAAATTGTTCCCATTTTATCATTTGCGTATAAGTATCACTATTGAAATTTACGATTTCTTGTTTTGGTAGATAAAATACACGTAGAACTGATTGCTGATCGCGCCGAGCGGCTCTTATTTTTGTATACGCTTTAAAACGTACAGTTTGGTCTGAATCCGTTATCATTGACGAAATTATGTTCTCCGGATGGCAATAATAACTAAGCGTTGTATTCTACAATAGGACGAATTATTTTCTGAACATCGTCTGGCAAATCTCGCATCCAACAAATATATTTAAAAACGTGACGGCTTCCGTGTATAGATTCTGGCTGGCTCTTTACCAAAAACCAGAATGGTGCGTAAACCTTAACAACAAACTCCACAGCTTTTATTAAGGAAGAGCTGGGGTGCTTTTTGGATACGTATAAACGTTGAAGTCTTGACGCCGTAGATAACCAGCGTGCTGTACTTACAGGACCAGGTTTCTTCCTACTAAGGTGTTCATTACATACACCACTATCAATCGCTTTAACCATGCGATATAGGTAACGCTGATCAGATCTTATATTCCACTCCTCAATATTTCCAGGCATGAGACCCATTGCGATTTTTTTATAACCTTCGAAGACCTACAAACAAAATTGAACAAAATATACCCCCAAATATGTATGGCGGCCGCCGTGGTGTAGCGGTTAAGTGTTCGGCCTTCTACACCAAGTCGTGGCGGTTCGATGCCCGGCAAAAGTAACATCAAAAATTATTTAGAAAAAGAAATTTTCTAAACAGGGTCGCCCCTCGGCAGTAGTTTGGCAAACTCTCCGGGTGTATTTCTGCCATGAGAAGCCTCTCAGCAAAAATGCATTTGCTTTGCAAGTGCCGTTCGGAGTCGGCAAAAAACTGTAGGTCCCGCCAACTTGTAGGAAAACTGAAAAGCAACACACCACAAGTTGGAAAGAGAGGCTCGGCTAAAAAATCTCGTTAGAGGTTATGATAACCTGTTGGTATATCGCCGCCATTAGTTTTTTTTTTATGTATAAGAAAAGCCTACCTTATAATTTCCGCATGTGAGGATTTCTGTTCCTTCTTTGTTCGGCCACAATCCCCGACCTTTTTGCGATCCGAAAAATTTTTTAACAACGCCTTTAAAGGCAATTCGTTGAAATACAGCAAACAAACATTCCATTGCAGTGGCCGCTGCAAACAATTACGCTAGTCTTATAGCCTGTGTTAACTACGGTACCCTCACAATTGATAACGACTAAATGGCTAAACGAAAAATTTTGATCATTTAAAAAACTTACTATAGATTGCTGAATTTCCTCTCCGGTGCTTAAAATGAATGGTATATCCAATAAATTTGGATTCTGACTTCTTTACTAGCGTTATATGTTCTTCCACTGTTCTACTTTTTTTTCTACGCTTTTTTTTTATTAATTTCAGTATTCAGTAATCAGATCCAAATCTTACCCTGATACACACAAAATTGAAGATTAACAGCATTGAGAATTACTACTTTGGTTGTTATTGCACCATATTCTTACCTACCTCGGCGACACCAGCTGTCGAAAGTCGGATTTTACAAACCAGCGCGACGCCTATCTGTCAGCTACCCTTAATTTCCTTGTGTTTCTTGCTGTTGTTGTATATTTATGTACAGTGTTGCCAGTGCAAATTTTTTAAAACTGCTAAAATCTTCTTAATTTTTGGGAGTTTATAACGAAGATTATGCTCAAGTTAACCCCCAATTTGCGCTAATGTAACAGCCGTATAAGGTCTCTTTTTCCATCAAAGGAAATACCTTGCAGAAAAGAGGTTTCTTTCACCGAAGCTTGAGTTTCTTTGCGAAATTTTAAACGCTATCTAGAAATTTTATTTTTGTCTAGAATAATATTATCAATGTAAGATATAATTTTTTTTGAAATATCCTGGTCAAAATCTTTATTAACTTTAGCGGCTATAGAAATATGCAAATCTTGGATAAGAGTGGTCACGAGTAGTGCTGCAAAGGGGTCCGAAGTATCAGTGCGATCTAAGGCCATGGCGTAGTTTCGCAAAGATATGTCGCACACATTCAGCGACGGCCCAGGACGCTCGGCTTCAAAATCTTCGTCCTCGGATGAGGTGGGAACGCACCCATCCTAGATTACTGACGAGTTAACACATTCAGTAATGGTATGAGATTCCAGTTCGCAAACACTTCTCCTTCTAGAGAATCAATTTCTTTCAGTCTTGTACTGCACTGATCTACTAAAAACTGCTTTGCTGTGTGTGAGGTTTGACGACCAGCAGAACAATTACAACTCCCAATATCCCCAATACTATACCTGCACTTCGGAATTCGGAGGAAGCTCGTACAAGAAGGACGTGTTTTTTCTAATCGCTCTGTGCTGCTTTGTTTAACATAAGTTAATAGTGTCATCCTTGAAAAAATTTAATAAAATATACTATTATTATAACCTGTCATCATATTTCCTATGGAATGTAGTTATTGTGCAATTCCTAAAAATAGTAAAACATTTCTTGATCGCAAAATCTTTTTAAGTTACTCTTTCTGCTGTTTTAGTGAAAATAAATGAGTTGGATGAGAAGCTGCAGAGACAAATTAATAGAAGTCGATTTGAGCACACTGACAGCTAAAGTTACTGAGATGTCAACTTGCAATGCTACTCTGGAGGCGAATATGCGTAAGGCAGAATGTGATATTGCTAGTCTACAACAACAGCTGATCAATCCTACCCCGCAAAAAAGTATGTCCGACTATAGTACTGATGCTGTTGCTTTTGGTGTGCCCTATGCTGAGGGCGAGAACCTCAATTTATATAAAACCAGATTAGCCTGTCAATAGACTTCTTGTCACCTCAAGTGCGCGACATATTCCGTACACGACCCTCTCCAACAAGTCTCAACAGTGCAATAATAATCAAGTTTCACTCGCCGATTGATCGTAATAGCACACTTCGTGCTTTTAGTGAGTATCGCAGAAGAACCAAATCTAGCATCTCAATCTGATCACTCGGGATTGAAGGTAGCTGGCACATTTTTGAGTCTCTCGAAAGAGAATAGAAAATTGCTTCAAGATGCCATCAAGCTGCGAAGAGAAGGAACGGTTGCTTCTGTGTAAACAGAAAAGGGTAAAGACAACGTACATATCAACGAAAATTACAAACCAAGATGAGTTGGCGCAGTTTTTATAAATATGTGTTTTATTTGTTAGTGTTATGTTTTTTCTTCGTTTCTATTGTTATTTTTATTGATATTTTTGTAAAGTTAGCACATTTTAGTTTCTTCTTCTCTTCTCTATTTTCCTTACATTTTTTCTCTGCTGTCTTGAGGTTGCTTTTGTTTAATTTTTGTTGTACTGTGTCATGATTGACAACAACAACAGCACAACATCTAGCATTGATGAGTGTAGCCCAGCGATGATAAATATTTTATGCAATCAGAAGGAAGGCCTAAAAATAGTTCATTTCAATGCGCGGAGCCTCAATAATGAAGAAATGGACTTGGTGAGAAGGGTGTTAGAGTTTTCAGCTGTCGACGTTATTTTTATATCGGAAACAGGGTTTAGGCATGGCGTTAGTGATGCGCACTTCGATATAAACAACTTTCAATTATTTAGAAATGATAGGATAGGCAGAAAAGGTGGTGGGGTTGCCATATATGTTAAAAACCATGTAAAAACAAAGTTTATTACCCAGTCAACTGGAAATACCGTTGAATATTTGGCTATTGAATTGTCGGCCCGTTCGTCCAGGACCGTGTTGTGCTGTGTATACAATCCCAATAAATGTGGTAGTTTGCGTGAATTTTTCGAATATATGACCTCTGTTTCTACTGACTATGACAATATTATCGTTTGTGGTGACTTTAATATTAATTTGCTACGCTCTGATAGTTATAGTTCTCGGTTAGTTGAAGATGTTTCTGGTGTCGCAATATGTGGGAGTATTAGTGTATTACGCTCAAAAATGCTTGTGTGTTGGTGGTATTGCACTGGAAAAAATTTGTATGTTTATAACTTAACACAAATCTTAAATTTATATTTAATAAGAAAACATATGTATATATGTATCTTATGTTTTGTGTATATTTTTTTAAAGATTTTTGAAGAGTGTAACATTTTTTTTATTAAAGAATTCAGGTTTTTAACGAAATCAAGCAAACGGGCTTTCAAGCACTATGAATTTAATTTCAAAATTCAAAATGTAAATGTTGTATAACCTATCAGATAACTTACATATTAATGGAAAAAACACTTTTGTGTTTATTTGATTTTTCTTTTAAGTTTTTTAAGAATGAATAAGAATTTGTTTTAAAAATTAAAATGCTGGTTTTCAACGAAATAAACGGGTGCACTATAAATTTATGTAAGTTCTGTACTACGAAAAGTAACTGTACTAGGTATAACTGAACAAATAAATTTTGATGACATAACCTAAATATTGGCAGAATTATTTTAATTTTTTTTTTGTCACCAACTAAAAAATGTGTTTTTTTATTTAAATGTGGGTGTTTAGAAAATAAAGCTTACGTACACTATGAATTTGTTTACAAACAAAGTTAGGTAAAAAAAATCGTTTTGTACCTCCATCTTCTTTATTAATAAAATATATTTTGCATTTATGCTCAGTGTACCAATATAAGCAAGAAATAATAGAAGCAATGCGGTATCGACCTGCTTCAATCAATGCTAGCATAAAACTGAATAAAATTTGATTCTTTTCTGCTCTGCTTGTTGACGTTCGTGCTGTGTGCGTGTAATTACGAACAGTGTACGTGAGATGGCCGAACATACTTCGACTCCCAGGAAAATATCTGCCGGCCTTTGATCTAAACCCTAATATGTTCCATATTTTAATTTGGCCCGTAGTCATAGTCAGGGTTAGGTGTGATTTTGGGTTGGTAAGGGCATTTTTTACATATAACGCACTTATACTTGTTTTAAAAAGCTTTGACTAACCTAAAATCATACTTAACTTTTTGACTATAACTACGGGCCCAAGTTTCTATCGTGTTTAATTAATTAACTACTCTTAAGCTTGCATGTATTACTGCGTTTTTGACAGCTTTGCTGTATTATCTCTAACTGTTGTACTAAAAAAGTATATATATTTCTTATTGTACTAATGCTTTATAATAATAATAAATGAAAAATGAAAATGAAATTATTCCATTCGTCCTTTTTAAATCATATTGAATGTCTGTTAACATCACGATACTTTTTTATAATATTTAAAATTTTTCGTCTCGTAGGGGATGCAGTGATAACAGGAATTCCTGTTCGATGCCACAATTTTAATATTTCGGCTGCCACAATTCCCGCATAACTTGAAAGCTTAAAGTTTTTTTTTTATACCATAGCTCTTTAAAAAGAGTAAATACTCAACTCACTCGGTTGGTAACATTGATTTATTTAAATTACATTTTTAAAAAAAACATGCTTTATTTTTATCGTATGGCACAAAATTTAATAATGCACCAACTTTCTTTTTGTTTTACACAGAAATAACAAAAAAAAAAAAACAAGCTTTAACTCTAAATCGACTGTTACTTTTTTGTTTATTAGAATTTTTGTTACTTCAAAGGCGGAATTGCATAGCTGACTGGAGTGGTTTATTATTATGAAGAGAAAAGGCGGGTAGAAATCGAGTAACTCTGTTTTGAGCAAAAGGAGGAGATATGTATGTAGTACTAAAAAATACCGATTCCACGATATATCAATTCAATCGGATTATAAATAAAAAAGTTGTGAATAAAAATCGATTTTGGCTGTTTTTAGGACTCTCGCAGGACGAAAATTTTTGTCATCCCAAATTCACCGCAGGGTCAGGTCATCTTTCATTCTAGGGGGGGTAATTGCAAACTTTTTTTCGACCCGGTCTAATGTGCACTTGACATATTGCCTTCGCCGCGAATCGAACTAAAGGCGTAATTAGTTACCGTTAACGCTAACGCCATGTCCATAACGCTAATCAGCTGTTCCAACAAACTTATGGAAATCAATGTAAACGATTAGTAATGCCATATCATAACCCGAACGCGTTAACCATACTATAGCCACCCAATTGGTTTTTGATTTTTCGCCATATCGCCAACCTCTTAAAGTTTGTGATGGTGAATTTTCGCATATTTTTAAGCTTTTATTTGTTCTTTTCGGTGTAAGCATTTGTGTAATTTGCTGGCAATTTTTTAATTTTCTTTGTTTTAATCAAATAGTCACTTCTTTATGGTTACTGCATGACTAATTGTTCACATTGGAGATGGCTAGCGCTATCGTTAGCGTTATGGGCATGGCGTTAGCGTTAACGGTAACTAATTATGCTTTCGAATTATTAACTGCTGAACGGAGATCTCTACCATGACGCTATCATGTACTTGTGCTTGGTAGCGTCGAATTACACATTTGAAGAAGGTATATGTTTCGTAAAGTGAATATAACTGCCACCCTAATATACTGGCATAGCCACAAATATACATATGTACATAGTTAAGGCTTTGCATTTTTTTATAACATTCATTCTCTCAACTAAAAATAAAAATCAATTGAAATACTGTTAGGTACTCAAGCGCATTGTATTCCAATAAGCATAGCCATGTACTTGAAGCATAAATAAATACAACAGTTAGGTATCCTAAGTTTTTTCATGCACATTAACTTTGTAACCTGTTTTTTTGACTTCAGTTGAATAAAGAACAGTCAAGACAAAACAGTCTCCTGACTTTAATCATTGGTGACCCGGACGTGATCACATTCGGTGACGCAAAAACTATAAGTACATCGGCACAGTTTTCTTTACATCGCTAATTCGTTTCGCAAATCCGAACTCCTTTTTAAAAAGAAAATGTGGTGCTATATTTCGGCAAATTCTTAATATGCAGAGTCATACTACACAGGAAACGCTTCAGGCTATGGATCAGCCAGAACTTTCGACACGACTAAAGCTTCTAAATCACATATTAGCAAATTTTGAGGCCACCCAGACAAGCCTGGAAGAAGAGAATCCTGACGAACTGGATAGTAGCAGCCGTACAGATTTTCTTGCCGCCTATGTTTCCATAAAGGCAACAATTACTCGTGAATTGAAATCGCAACGTCTAGAGCCACATGAATGATTCACAATCAGTAGTAGTTTTAACCCTAGAACACACACCCGGGTACAAATGTATCCACTTTCAACTTTGAAGTGTTGTAACTTTTGAACCGCTATACCTCTATACCGCTAATTTCGGATCTAGGAAGATTATTTATTTTTCAAATTCAAAATTTGTACCAGATCGGACCATTGGTTCAGGAGCTACAGCCTTCCAAACACATTATATACCTAAACACACACCCGGGATACGTTTGTACCCCAATAGTAAAAATCCTCATAATAATCAAAAAAAAACATTTTTTATTTTATTTTTTTTATTTGTAAAAATTAAAAATATTCATTTCACACATTAGATTATTGACTTTTATTATAAAAATTATAAAAATGCATCTTAACCTAAGGAAAATCATGGCAAATAGAGCATTTTGTTGATGGGACCGAATGTTCAAGACACATTGGCTTCTTACATTTGGCGCACAGCTTTCTGGGTTTTCTACGGCGTTTTTCCTCTTGTGCGTAACATAAATAGCAAGATCCGCACACAGGTTTTGGCGTGCGCGCTGCGGCAGATGTTGATGCTGCTGTTGACACCATTGATTCCACCGGTCGGTTGAAATATGCTTCAATAGCAATTTTAGTCGAAAACTTTCGCGTCACGCTTGTTTGATCTCCAAGGCAACATAGGGTTATTCAAATCGTAGACAAGGTAGGCTGCAAGAGCTGTAATGTGCAACATTGTGAAGAACATCGCTAGTGGCCATCGTTTTGTTTGTCTTTGTGTTGGATATTCCGCAAACATTTGGTGCATTCGATCAACACCACCTTTGGTACGATTATAATATTCAATTATTTCAGGTTTCCCACTGTCAGCTATTTCAGCATCATTATGCATGGTCGAAAGCAAAATTACTGCTTTATTTTTTTTTTTGGGAACATGAGAGCACATTGTCACATTATTTTTGAAGCCAAATGTCGTTGAACCAATTGTCCTGTTTTTGTTCTTGAGGAATATATGATTTGTTTTTGCGCAAAGTTCCAACGATCGTGAGTTTCCAGGTGAGAAGCAGTTCTGCAACTGGCAAGGTCGTAAACAAATTGTCCATTGTAATGTTTCGGCCACTTCCTTGGTATTTGGCAGACAAATCCTTCAACACTCGTTCGCCTTGGTTCGTTTCCCTACCAGTTTCTGCTTGGCCAGTATATATTTGTCCATGCAGTGGATATGCATTTGTGGCATCGTAAATCCACCACAGGTTTTGACGGTATGTACTGCGTAAACCGTGTGCGTCCACGGTAAGGATATAATTGTTCATCAATCGTCAAGCATGAGCTGGGCTTGTAATGTGCAGCAAGATTATTGTTCATCATCGTCCACAACTCACTGATCGGTGCTGCTTTATCAGTTAGTAAGGGTGTTGCATGAGTGTTTTTATCGTCAAATCTTAGGAACCGCAATATCGAACAGAAACGGTTGACTCCCATTGTGGCGCGATATAAAGGATAGTTTTTGACGCTCCATAAATCTCGAACATGTTCTCCATTGCTATGGTTCGCACCAGTCATAATAAGTATGCCAAAAAATGCATACAGCTCTGTTATTGACACAGGCGTCCATGACTTAGGAGTTGTGTTTGGATGCGCATTGTTGTAAGCATCATAAGTTTCTTTTTTTCTAACTTATTTGTGTGGCGCATAATTATATCAGCCATTTGAACGTTCATGAAACATTTGTTTGCTCTATTGACAACATTTCAGTGCATTTAGCTGGTCCAGAACGTTCTCTTATAATATTCTGTCTGAGTACCTGACGACTTACATTTGGTTCTTTCATCCACTCAGTACCATCACGTGCAACAAATTTTTCGTCACTCGCAGGTAATTCATTATTTTCTTCTACTTCTTCTTCTTCATCATCCTCATAGTCCGAATAATCAGGTAATACTTCTGCGGCACTTTGCGAAACTTCAGCATCGTCATCATCAATTTCAATGTCATTGATTTGAATTTCTTCTTCATCTTCTGAGTCAAAATCATAGGGAGCGTCATCGTCACAAATTTCATCAAATAAAGATTGTATATATGATTCTCGCTGTTCCTTAGTTAGCCTGCATAATAAAAAAAATTAGTATATGTTTACATTGTTGCTTATTTTACATTTTTTACCTTCTATATGCACTTGATAAATATTCGTTTCTTCTTGAAGCCATTTCGTATCCAGTTATTTATAGTTTCAGTTATATTTATTTTCACTTATATTATCACTTCTTATACTTTTGAGCACCAAAACAATAATGAAAATAGCAACAGGCAGCATTTATAACAACACCTCGTGTGAAAACAACCCTTGCAGCTGCATATAAAATACAAAACCCAATTATACCAGTGTATTTGCTACCTACGTACCCATACCTTGCGCGACCTTTTTGCACATATCTTTTGAACCAGGTAGGATATTTCAATGAAATAAAAACCAAAATGTGTATTCGTTGTTACTCTACAAGTATATTATTATAAATTATATTATTTTGTTTTGCATTTATCAGGACAACAACAAAAACAAAAAAAAAAAAACAAAAATCCACTGTTGCATGTCCTGACTTTATTTGCCCATATCGCTGGAACCAGTAGGAATATTCGAATGAAACAAAAGACAAAATACTTGTTATATATTAAAATATACATTTCAAAAAAAAAAAATAATAGAAATCGGTTGAATAAGCATTAAAAAAACAGCAAAATAAGGTCCCAAGGTACAAACGTATCCCGGGTGTGTCTTTTCGTGGTATTTTCTGGGTGTGTGTTCTAGGGTTAAAGCAAAATAAGTCACGGTTGCCGGACCTTCAGCTTCCTTCATTTACTGGTGCCCTTACGAAATGGCCGAATTTTATTTCGATGTTTCAAACCGTAGTTGATAATGAACCTGAACTTACCAAAATAGAAAAATTCCAACACCTGCGGACCTGTTTAAAAGGCACGCCTAAGACGTCATTCGCTCCCTGGAAATGCGTGAAACCAACTACGACAAGGTTATGGATCTTCTTCAATGTCGCTTTGATAACAAACGCCTTATCTTTAAGGCCCAAATTCGCGAGTTGCTTGAACTCAAAGGTGCAGATGCCAACACTGCAGGCAGTCTTCGGGTACTTGTTGACAAACTCACATCGCATATTCGAGCGCTTCAGACCCTAGGAAGTAAGCTACAAATAACCGACTGTCTGCTCATCTTCATCATTGGTCAAAAGCTAGATCCATCTACGCAAACAAAGTGGGAGGAAGCGGCCGCTATCAATAGCATACCTAGTTGGGAGAGTATGGAAGCCTTTCTCGAGAAGAGTTGTCAAACGTTGGAGAGCATTAATTTCGCTACGGTACAGAAAATACCTAGCGCTCAGGTGAGCAAAACACAGTATCACAAAAAATCTCTTGTAGTTTCAAAATCCACACATAAACTATGCACATTTTGTAAAAAGGAAGATCATTACATTTACAACTGCCCATCATTTATTAAACTTACTCCAGCAGTGCGTTGGAAAGAGGCCAAAAGGGCAAGCTTCTGTTTAAATTGCGTAAGGCAAGGGCATCACGCTCAACAATGTAAATCTTCTAATTGTCGACGCTGCTTTGCTCAGCATAACACCTTATTGCATTTTGAACCGGCACAACTGCCAGTCTCTGATTGTACGCCAGAGGCTAATCTTGAGTCAAGTGTCAAAGCGGCACAAGCTACAGCACAAGTTTAAAAGTCGAACAATATTTCACCAGATACACCTCTAAACGAAAATGTTTTAATCGCAACTGCAGTCATATTGGTGAAAACTAGGACTGGATCCTTCATTCCATGTCGAGCTTTATTGGATTCTGCTTCGCAATTAAATTTTGTCACTCATCGTTTTGCCAATAAGGCTGACTTGAGAATGATGAAATTTTCGCACTGTGTTTCAGGCATTGGCGAATCAGACCTTAAAATTAGCCACTGTGCTAACATAACCTTTAAATCTATGCATAATGACTACTCAACTAGTCTAACAGTTGCGGTTACTCCTACCATTACTGAGAGTCAACCTAATTATACCTTTGCCACAGTCGACTGGAACTTGCCTGCGAATATAAAACTTGCCGATCCTTCTTTTTTCAAGTCCCAACGCGTCGATATGTTGCTTGGAGCTGGAATATTTTTTGTATCTTTTGTGTGTTGGACAAATTCGAGTTATGCAGTACATTTTGCAAAAAACTCGTTTGGGTTGGGTTGTTTCCGGTGGCCACCAAATATCGTCTGTTACATCATCGCTAGCAGCCGTCAATTAGTGCGCTCATTCTGGGAAATTGACAACTGTTTAGAATCTATAGCAAACAAAACAAGTGAAGAGATCGAGTGTGAAGAACATTTTGTAAGTAATTATGGTCGATTAGAAACTGGAGAGTACTCTGTTCGTTTACCACTAAAACTTACTCTCGATTTACTTGGGAGCTCATATGAGCAAGCACTGAGAAGGTTTATATCTCTGGAGCGCCGGCTTCAGCGGTTAAAGATCAATATTCCGCGTCTATTAAAGAGTATGAACAGCTAGGGCACATGTCTATTATTGACCAGCCAACCAAAAATACAAAGGTTTATTACTTGCCTCATCACTGCGTCTTCAAAAGCGATAGTAGCACAACAAAACTTCGTGTTGTGTTTGACGGCTCAGCAGTTAGCTCTTCTGGATATTCTACTACTACTACTACTAATGGCGGCGATGTACCAACAGGTTATCATAACCTCTAACGAGATTTTTAGCCGAGCTTCTCTTTCCAACTTGTGGTGTGTTGCTTTTCAGTTTTCCTACAAGTTGGCGGGACCTACAGTTTTTTGCCGACTCCGAACGGCACTTGCAAAGCAAATGAATTTTTTGCTGAGAAGCTTCTCATGGCAGAAATACACCCGGAGAGTTTGCCAAACTACTGCCGAGGGGCGACCCCGTTTAGAAAAATTCTTTTTCTAAATAATTTTTGATGTTACTTTTGTCGGGCATCGAACCGCCACGACTTGGTGTAGAAGGCCGAACACTTAACCGCTACACCACGGCGGCCGCCGGATATTCGGTCAACGAAATTTTGATGGCTGGGCCGACGATTCAATCAAAGTTGGCTGATATTCTCATACTTTTCGAAGTCATCCCGTAGATGTACCTGGTGACATATGTAAAATGTATAGTTGTGTTCGGGTTGCATCTCCTGGTAACTATTTACAGTGTATTCCATGGAGAGACGATTCAAATAGTGAAATTAAAAACTTCACACTCGAAACTGTCACTTATGGCACGAAACTGGCATCGTTTCTTGCTATACGCACCATGCACCAGCTTGCCGCGGATGAGAAGCAATCATTTCCTCTTGGGTCTCAAACCGTTTTACGCGATTTTTATGTTGACGATTTATTTACTGGTGCGAAAACCGTCGACGACGCAAGAACCATTGTCACACAAACCTCTCAGTTGTTAGCAAAAGGCAACTTTAAAATTCGTAAATGGTGCTCAAGTCATAATGATGTGCTCTCACATATAGCTGCCGAGAATAGAGAAAGTTTTTTAAAATTCGACGACGGAAGTAACATTACAAAAACGCTTGGGCTTTTATGGAATCCGCATACAGACACATTTCTATTTTCGTTCTCATTGGAAAGGCTGCCTCCAACAATTACTAAACGTGTCGTACTCCCCATTATAGCGCGCTTCTACGATCCACTTGGCTTGATAGAGCCAATTATTTCTAAGGCAAAAATATTTTTGCAGCGACTGTGGATGGAGAAGTTAAATTGGGATGAAAGCCTACCAATTTCCCTTCACACTATTTTGCAAAAGCTTCATCAATCGCTTTAACCATGCGATATAGGTAACGCTGATCAGATTTTCTATTCCACTCCTCAATATTTTCAGGCATGACACCCATTGCGATTTTTTTATAACCTTCGAAGACCTACAAACAAACAAAATTGAACAAAATATACCCCCAAATACGTATAACAAAAGGCTACCTTATAATTTTCGCATGTGAGGATTTCTGTTCATTCTTTGCTCAGCCACAATCCCCGACCTTTTTGCGATCCGAAAAATTTTTTAACAACGCCTTTAAAGGCAATTCGTTGAAATTCAGCAAACAAACATTCCATTGCAGTGGCCGCTGCAAATATCGTTCCATGCAAACAATAACGCCAGTCTTATAGCCTGTGTTAACTACGGTACCATCACAATTGATAGCGACTAATTGGCTCAACGAAAAATTTTGATCATTTAAAAATCTTACTATAGATTGCTGAATCAGTTTAAAAGTTACGACCAGTCAAATCCTTGTTTTTGGGCAAGGATTTCGATAATTTGATCGATAACTGAGTTATCGGTCAAAATGTTATTGCCCAGAAACCTTAAAACATCCCTACAATATGGATATCAAACGAAAGGGCAAGGCCCCAGGTTTCATTTGGACTTCGATAAATTTGCCGTCGACTGAGTTATCGGTCAAAATATTATTGCCCAAAAACCTGTGAGGACTCCAATCCGAAGGCTCAGAGCCCTCACAACATTTATACATAAGCTCAAATGAAGTACGAGCTGTTTGAAATTTTATACCTTTACACATAAGCCGTTTTGCAAACCCCACCGAGTTACGTGGTTTTACACAAGGAAAAACACTTAGATATTATACTTATTCATTTTTATGCAAAACATTGAGATCTGATGCTTTTGCACATAAGCCATTTCTTAAATGAAGTACATACGCGGTTATGCACAAACGCCATATACTTATACTTTCATATAGCCATTTATATGAAGAATAATGAATTTTTATATTTCTGCACATACGCCATTTTACACATCAAGCACATACACGCTTTTGCACAAAACCATATACTCACTCTTATATGTACATACAAACATACAATCTACATAATTTCATAATTTGCTAATGAAATCTAATTTGGAAAATATTAGGCACACCCTGATGTATGTTTGTAAAATAGAAGATATTTACCGGAATTTATCAGCGGCCTAACATCAGAAAATATTCTTGTTGACAACAACCGAAAGTTTACACAAACAAATTACCAGCATTCCAACTAGCAAAAGGGTCGGTCACCAACCCAAACAGCTTTGCTTGGCTACATACACCCGCTTGCCTACATATTGGATCATCCGATGCACCGGACATAGCATAAAGAAGAGAAGGAAAATGCATTGTTAGCACGGCAAAAACAATAGGTGTTGGGAATGCAGCAAAATGAACAAATATCTTATACATATTGACGTCACCAATATTTATGTGAACAGCAGGCCCAGCTGATCAAGGCAGTGCGAGCGAACAGCTGATGGAAGGCAATGGGGGCATTCCAAGAGCAAGTAGTAGCAGTGAAAAAAACTGTTAAAACGTATGATACCAATTGCAAATATGTAAATGTCGCATATATACTTAAGGACGTAGGAATTAAGTTGGAAGATGCGCCGTTAAGTTAAGGGAATTAGTTTTAAGCATTTTATTGGAATTTGGAAGTCTGCCTGCGCGCAAAAATAGTATAAAAGGGCAATGATTTCAATAGAAAAGGAGAGTCGTTTGTGACAAACTAGGCATAGTAGTCGGGGTTCTCACCTCGGCGAATGTAAACCTGGGGTTCTCACCTCACGATTACTGAGATTTATATTCAGTGGTGGTTTTCACCTCCGCTGACTGTTGGGCCAAGCAGGGGTTTTCACCTCAGCCGCCTTTATTCTAGATCAGGAGTTTTAAGATATATTCAGTGGTGGTTTTCACCTCCGCTGACCGAAGGCCAAGCAGGGGTTTTCACCTCAGCCGTCTTTATCGTTATAGTAGGCGGTGGTTTTCACCTCCGTCGAACGTCGGGTCGAGTAGGGGTTTTCACCTCTGCCGCCTGTATTGTAGTTAGTGAACTAAATCTAAGATTGTAGAAACCTTTTGAGAAAAGAGGACAAGGATCCCAACAATAAACTAAATTTGAATTCTAAACTTTAATCAGGGTCTTATCGTTTGAGAGGAACCTTGTTAGGGAATTTTATTTTCAGAACCCTGGACGGACTGGGTCTACCTCAGCTTTAAAGGAAAAGTCCGTCACAAATGGCGCCCGAGCAGGGACATTAAAACAACGCAGAGAAAGCAAATTTAATGGATTTTGAGTCAAAATACAGAGGCAAACATGGTCATTGTAAATAGCTAAAACCACAGAGACATACACACACAGGGTCATCGGAGGCATACTAAGGAAAGTACAAC
This sequence comes from Campiglossa producta, assembly GCA_964058755.1. Taxonomy (NCBI): domain Eukaryota; kingdom Metazoa; phylum Arthropoda; class Insecta; order Diptera; family Tephritidae; genus Campiglossa; species Campiglossa producta. Next base: position 46,891,253 of record CAXKVI010000006.1, on the reverse strand, counting down.
AGGAACATACGTGGATTAAAATCTGCTGGGTTAAATTTGAAGCCAAAGGCATACTAAGGTGGGACACACGAGGATTTAAAAATTCTGCTGGGTAACATAAAGCCAACGAAACGACACATAGGATTTAAAAATTCTGCTGGGTAATATAGAGGATCACGAGGATCGACGAGAAAATTAACATAGAGGAAATACAACTACGAATCAACAAGATCAGCATCAAGATGGTTAAGGTATCCTGGGTATACTACCTCCAGCGCGAGGATCTGGTGGCATACTGCGCGGAATTCGGAGTGGAATATTCTGGTACGGTGGAAGAAATGCGCAGGCTTTTATCAGCGTATATCCAAACGCATAGTGGTGATGAGGATTTGGAGAAACGCTTTGCTACGCTAGAGCAACGTCATGCCCGGCCAACTACACCCAAAGATGGCGGGCCAACCATCAGAATCAACCCCCCGAGAGTGGCGAGGAGCAAGGATTTACGTATCCCGACGGAGCGAGCACGAGTAACGCATTAGCAGGAGTAAACAATAATGCGCATATTGTACGACACGACACGGGCATACAAGCTGCACCGCACGTATATCCCCAGACGGAAACTTGTGGAAATGTGATGGATCGAGTACGCAAGTGGGGTTTAAAATACGATGGTGAGAAGGACCCACTTGGCTTCATTGAGCGGGTCGAAGAGCTGGCAGACAGCTATGAAATTAGCCGTAACGCCATACCACGTACGCTACCAGAATTGCTGAAAGATAAAGCACTGGTATTGTTCCGAAATAACAACCGTCACTGGCAGCAATGGGACGCATTTAAGAAGGACTTCTTGAAATTTTTCCTGAGTTCAAGGTATTTTGATCGTCTAGACGATGAAATCCGGCAAAGGGTGCAAAGGCCAGGTGAAAAATTCAAAGATTACGTGTTGACGCTTCAAGGGCTCATGAGGCACTCCGATTACACGAGCGAGCAAAAACTAAACCGGATATACCGTAACTCAAGGAGAGAGTACCAACTGTATGTGAAGAGGAGCGAATTCAACACTCTGGAAGACCTGGTGAGCCTAGTGGAAGATTATGAGAATATTACGCCAGAGAGGGAACCACTTAGGCCAGCAGCGAGACCGTTTGTACCCAGGCGGCAGGAGGGGCGTTTCCACTATATGCAGGAAACCGACAACGTACCACAGGTGAGCGCAAATACACAAACAGTGACAAATACAACAAGTAGTGCGCAACAAGGACACATAGACCCACGAACAGCATGTAGGCGTTGCGGGGAGTACGGACGAACTCTCGACGCGAATTTTGCTGGACGTGTGGCAAAAGGGGTGTATTAACTCGAGATTGCTGTCGCAGGCAACAGGGAAACGACAGGAGGCCCCATTAGCCGCGAGGAGTGGGGTCTCACACAATTTAGCCACGCATCCAACAACAAAAGCAAACATATTCAAACAACAACAAGGGCGAATCCTGGCGACAGTAAAGGTAGATGGCAGAGAGGCCACAGCAGCAATTGATACGGGAGCGACACGGAGTTTTGTAAGCGAGTCCATGGCAATGAGGTTGGATGCACGTAAATCTAAAGAGATAAATACAAGAGTGGTAATGGGCGATGGAAGCGCGAAGGACGTAGTGGAAACAATTGAAGCAGAAATAGCGTTGGGCGACCAAGTACACCAGAGCGAATTATTAGTGCTACCAGGGCTGGTGGACCAAGTGGTAATTGGGACTGACTATATGGCGAAAGCGAGCGTGGAACTGAGATGCGGCGAAAGCGCAATGGTAATACAAGCAGGAAACCAAGATCGAAAAATAGCGAGGTGCACAAGCATCATGCAGTTGAACGCAGATATTAAAGATAACACGAGGACCCGCGCTGAAGCACATAGCACCACTGATGTCGCGGTGAATACATTCCTTAACAAAGAACTTAAGATTTTTGAAAATATGTCGGGGGTATCTAACATTGCCACACATAAAATTGTCATGAGGGATGACCGCCCCATTAAACAACGATACTTCCCCAAAAACCCTAAAATGCAGGAGATTATAAATAAGGAGATCGATGAGCTTATAGAGAAGGGCTGTATTGAGCCATCACGCAGCCCCCACAGTGCCCCTATAGTCCTAGCGAAGAAGAAGAATGGTAAATGGCGACTTTGCGTCGATTACAGACAGCTTAACGCCCGATCAGTCCCAGACGCGTACCCATTACCCCGTATCCAACATATTTTAGATAGACTTAGAAGTGCGCGGTTTATCAGTAGCCTTGATTTAAAGAACGGCTATTGGCAGATCCCCATGGAGGAGGATAGTAAACAGTATACCGCATTTACGATACCCGGGCGAGGGCTAAATCAGTGGAAAGTGATGCCATTTGGGCTACACTCTGCCCCAGCTACGTTCCAAAGAGCACTTGATCGTGTAATAGGTCCAGAGTTAGAGCCACATGCGTTTGCCTACCTGGATGACATTATTATTACAAGTGAAACATTAGAAGACCACACAAGACACCTCACGGAAGTTTTTCGGCGCCTCAGGCAACTAACCTTAAGATTAACCCCGAAAAGTGCGAATTTTTTAAGAAAAGTCTGAAGTACTTAGGCCACGTAGTTAGCGAAGAGGGCATCCACACAGACCCAGACAAAGTCGCGGCTATAAAAGAGCTCACACCCCCCAGCAATATAAGAGAATTACGGCGTTTCCTAGGGATAGTGTCCTGGTATAGAAGGTTCGTCCCAGATTTTTCCAAAGTGGCAAACTCGTTGACAGCCATGCTTAAGAAGGGCTGCAAATGGAAATGGGCCGAAGAGCAGCAGGTAGCGTTTGAAGCGCTGAAGAATGCACTTATACAAGCACCCGTTTTAGCCTGCCCAGATTTTACCAAGAGATTTAGACTGCAGACAGATGCAAGTGATTTTGGCCTAGGCGCTGTACTAACACAAGGGTTAGACCAAGAAGAGCGGGTGATAGCTTATGCGAGTCGAAGATTGAACAAGGCAGAGATGAACTACTCACCAACAGAGAAAGAGTGTTTGGCAATAGTTTGGGCAATAAGGAAAATGAGGCCATATCTAGAAGGATACAGTTTTACCGTGATCACAGACCACTTAGCGTTGAAATGGCTGAATGCAATCGAAAGTCCATCAGGACGAATTGCTAGATGGGCATTAGAGCTACAGCAATATTCGTTCGATGTACAATACAGAAAAGGGAAGTTAAATGTCGTGGCAGATGCGCTATCGCGCCAACCGCCAGAAGAGCAATTGGGCAGCATGGCCGCGCAACCAGACGACGTCAACTGCAATTGGTATTCCGTAAAGGTAGCAGAAATAACGAAGACACCCGAAAAGTTTCCAGATTATGTAGTTCAAGAGGGGAAATTATACCGAAGAATAGTTGGCCAGGTGGATGGCGAAGATCACGTTCCCTGGAAATTATGCGTACCAACACCACAGAGGAAAAGAGTTTTAAGCGAAATCCATGACACACCAAGCGCCGGGCATATGGGAATCCGGAAGACAATTGCACGAGCAATGATACGTTATTATTGGCCAGGCATGTTCAGAGACGTCAGAAAGTACGTTCAGCAGTGCCACGAATGCCAAATTTATAAGCCAAGCCAACAAAAAGCGGCTGGTACAATGCTAACACGTATCCCAGAGGAACCATGGGCAACAGTATGCGCGGATTTTATAGGACCATTGCCGCGCTCGAAACATGGCAACACGATGGCGTTAGTTTTTGTAGATAGATTTTCTAAGTGGGTAGAAGTTGTAGCTATGCGAAAAGCAACAACAGAAAATTTGATCAAAGGTTTAAGAGAACGTGTTTTAGCGAGGTTTGGAGCACCAAAGGTGTTAATAACCGACAACGGAGCGCAGTTTATTAGCAGAAGTTTTAAACGGTTTTTACAAGAGCTTGGTATAAAACACCAGCTGACTGCACCATATACCTCACAGGAAAACCCGACAGAGAGGGCAAACCGAAATGTTAAGAGAATGATATCACAGTTTACCGGCAAGGATCAGAGGAATTGGGATGAGTTCATACCAGAGATTTCGTTGGCACTAAACACGAGTGTGTGTGAATCGACAGGATACAGTCCTGCGTATGTAGTACAAGGTAGAGAGCCGAGAATTCCGGGCTCCCTCTACGACGAGCAGACGTTTGGCACGGGCGAGGAAAAGGTCATCTTGAGCGAGAAAGCAGCAAAGATGAAGGAGGTATATGACATGGTACGGCGTAAGCAGCAGAGGGCATCGACAGAGCAGGCAAGACATTATAACTTGCGTAGGAGACAATGGCAACCGGCTATAGGCGACTTGGTATTGGTGAAAGAGCATCAGTTGTCCAAAGCAGTAGACAATTTTGCGGCGAAACTAGCACCCAAATACAGTGGCCCACACCGAGTGATGAACTTTGTGTCACCGGTAATCGTAGAGCTGGACAAGGTATACAAGGGAAAGAGAAGGACAGCACACTTAAGCGAGCTGAAGTCCTATCACGAGGCCGAGGTACAAAGAGAGGACGCGCAGGAGCAGAGTACAGTCGAGTAGCAAAAACAGGCAAAGCACACCTCAGCGAAAAGTAAGGTTTAAAGAAACCACGAATACCAAAGATCCCAAGAAACCAGAGGCGCCACACGAGTCAGAGCAACCATCGACATCCAAAGTAGCAATGCAAATGCTAAGAGCGCGACAAAGAGACTGTAACAAAGTAGTGAGATGTGGCTCATCATTGATAAAGGAAACACCAACTAAGAGTCCACAGGTAGAATTCCCACCGGAAAACGAGCAATTGATCGTCGAAGAGATACAGGGTGAAACATCCACAATAGAAATTGGGATGCAAATGGCGGCGGAGTACGCCAACAACATGGCTAACCAACAAAACAGCGAAATAACCGATTATTTCGTATCCTTTCAATTCAGGACGCGCACGAAAAACCCAAAAACGCGTAACACGCCAATGATAAAAACAACAAAGCAGCCCCTCAGACACAGGGCATCGAACCAAGAACCAAGGGGATTATTCTATGTTTTTATTATTAGTGAATAAGATGGAAAAGTAACAAAAGGTGATGAAAAATTTCTAAACACAAAGCCATTTGATAAGTGCCCTTGAGCAAGGCCGAAATTACGTAATCATGGTATCTTGTAATTGTTGTTACTTTTCCATCTTGTTCACTAATAATAAAAACTTAGAATAATTTAAGAAAAATTATTCCCAAACGGTCAAAAGTCCACCAAAGTTTCAAAGATTCTCAAATTAATGACCACAAACTCATAACATACATACATATTAATCGCAGGACACAGCGAAAAAAGCCACCCTGTGAAAATAAGCTGCAGCTGTCAGTAAAATGATCACGGGGTGCACTAAAATCCTTGACACTGCTAGTATAAATGGCGGCCGATTGATGTCGCTCTAGTGGTCGATAAGGTAGTATAAAAACAAAAAACAAATCAAATGAATACATACTAAGTGAACATGATGGATATAAGCTGGCAATAATTTCAACGCAGCTTGGTGTAAGAGGTACACACTGCGGGCTTAGAAATTCCTAATCCCCTTGGTTCTTGGTTCGATGACCAACAAAAGGTGATGAAAAATTTCTAAACACAAAGCCATTTGATAAGTGCCCTTGAGCAAGGCCGAAATTACGTAATCATGGTAGCTTGTAATTGTTGTTACTTTTCCATCTTGTTCACTAATAATAAAAACATAGAATAATTTAAGAAAAATTATTCCCAAACGGTCAAAAGTCCACCAAAGTTTCAAAGATTCTCAAATTAATGACCACAAACTCATAACATACATACATATTAATCGCAGGACACAGCGAAAAAAGCCACCCTGTGAAAATAAGCTGCAGCTGTCAGTAAAATGATCACGGGGTGCACTAAAATCCTTGACACTGCTAGTATAAATGGCGGCCGATTGATGTCGCTCTAGTTGTCGATAAGGTAGTATAAAAACAAAAAACAAATAAAATGAATACATACTAAGTGAACATGATGGATATAAGCTGGCAATAATTTCAACGCAGCTTGGTGTAAGAGGTACACACTGCGGGCTTAGAAATTCCTAATCCCCTTGTTTCTTGGTTCGATGACCAACAAAAGGTGATGAAAAATTTCTAAACACAAAGCCATTTGATAAGTGCCCTTGAGCAAGGCCGAAATTACGTAATCATGGTAGCTTGTAATTGTTGTTACTTTTCCATCTTGTTCACTAATAATAAAAACATAGAATAATTTAAGAAAAATTATTCCCAAACGGTCAAAAGTCCACCAAAGTTTCAAAGATTCTCAAATTAATGACCACAAACTCATAACATACATACATATTAATCGCAGGACACAGCGAAAAAAGCCACCCTGTGAAAATAAGCTGCAGCTGTCAGTAAAATGATCACGGGGTGCACTAAAATCCTTGACACTGCTAGTATAAATGGCGGCCGATTGATGTCGCTCTAGTTGTCGATAAGGTAGTATAAAAACAAAAAACAAATAAAATTAATACATACTAAGTGAACATGATGGATATAAGCTGGCAATAATTTCAACGCAGCTTGGTGTAAGAGGTACACACTGCGGGCTTAGAAATTCCTAATCCCCTTGGTTCTTGGTTCGATGACCAACAAAAGGTGATGAAAAATTTCTAAACACAAAGCCATTTGATAAGTGCCCTTGAGCAAGGCCGAAATTACGTAATCATGGTAGCTTGTAATTGTTGTTACTTTTCCATCTTGTTCACTAATAATAAAAACATAGAATAATTTAAGAAAAATTATTCCCAAACGGTCAAAAGTCCACCAAAGTTTCAAAGATTCTCAAATTAATGACCACAAACTCATAACATACATACATATTAATCGCAGGACACAGCGAAAAAAGCCACCCTGTGAAAATAAGCTGCAGCTGTCAGTAAAATGATCACGGGGTGCACTAAAATCCTTGACACTGCTAGTATAAATGGCGGCCGATTGATGTCGCTCTAGTTGTCGATAAGGTAGTATAAAAACAAAAAACAAATAAAATGAATACATACTAAGTGAACATGATGGATATAAGCTGGCAATAATTTCAACGCAGCTTGGTGTAAGAGGTACACACTGCGGGCTTAGAAATTCTTAATCCCCTTGGTTCTTGGTTCGATGACCAACAAAAGGTGATGAAAAATTTCTAAACACAAAGCCATTTGATAAGTGCCCTTGAGCAAGGCCGAAATTACGTAATCATGGTAGCTTGTAATTGTTGTTACTTTTCCATCTTGTTCACTAATAATAAAAACATAGAATAATTTAAGAAAAATTATTCCCAAACGGTCAAAAGTCCACCAAAGTTTCAAAGATTCTCAAATTAATGACCACAAACTCATAACATACATACATATTAATCGCAGGACACAGCGAAAAAAGCCACCCTGTGAAAATAAGCTGCAGTTGTCAGTAAAATGATCACGGGGTGCACTAAAATCCTTGACACTGCTAGTATAAATGGCGGCCGATTGATGTCGCTCTAGTTGTCGATAAGGTAGTATAAAAACAAAAAACAAATAAAATGAATACATACTAAGTGAACATGATGGATATAAGCTGGCAATAATTTCAAAGCAGCTTGGTGTAAGAGGTACACACTGCGGGCTTAGAAATTCCTAATCCCCTTGGTTCTTGGTTCGATGACCAACAAAAGGTGATGAAAAATTTCTTAACACAAAGCCATTTGATAAGTGCCCTTGAGCAAGGCCGAAATTACGTAATCATGGTAGCTTGTAATTGTTGTTACTTTTCCATCTTGTTCACTAATAATAAAAACATAGAATAATTTAAGAAAAATTATTCCCAAACGGTCAAAAGTCCACCAAAGTTTCAAAGATTCTCAAATTAATGACCACAAACTCATAACATACATACATATTAATCGCAGAACACAGCGAAAAAAGCCACCCTGTGAAAATAAGCTGAAGCTGTCAGTAAAATGATCACGGGGTGCACTAAAATCCTTGACACTGCTAGTATAAATGGCGGCCGATTGATGTCGCTCTAGTTGTCGATAAGGTAGTATAAAAACAAAAAACAAATAAAATGAATACTTACTAAGTGAACATGATGGATATAAGCTGGCAATAATTTCAACGCAGCTTGGTGTAAGAGGTACACACTGCGGGCTTAGAAATTCCTAATCCCCTTGGTTCTTGGTTCGATGACCAACAAAAGGTGATGAAAAATTTCTAAACACAAAGCCATTTGATAAGTGCCCTTGAGCAAGGCCGAAATTACGTAATCATGGTAGCTTGTAATTGTTGTTACTTTTCCATCTTGTTCACTAATAATAAAAACATAGAATAATTTAAGAAAAATTATTCCCAAACGGTCAAAAGTCCACCAAAGTTTCAAAGATTCTCAAATTAATGACCACAAACTCATAACATACATTAAAATGTCCCTACAATATGCATATCAAACAAAAAGGGAGGACCCCAGGTTTCAATGGGATTTCGATAATTTTATCGATAACTGAGTTATCGGTCAAAATGTGATTCCCCAAAAAACTTAAAACTTCCCTACAATATGGATATCAAACGAAAGGGGAAGGCCCCAAGTATCATTTGGACTTGGATAAATTTGCCGATAGCTGAGTTATCGGTCAAAATGTGATTGCCCAAAAACCTTAATACGTCCCTACAATATGGATAACAAACGGAAGGGGAAGGCCCCAAGTTTCATTTGGACTTCGATAAATTTGCCGTTAACTGAGTTATCGGTCAAAATTTGATTGCCAAAAAACCTTAATACAATATGGATATCAAACGGAAGGGGAAGGCCCCAGGATTCATTTGGTCTTCGATAAATTTGTCGTTAACTGAGTTATCGGTCATAATGTGATTGCCCAAAAACCTTAAAACTTCCATACAATATGGATATCAAACGAAAGGGGAAGGCCCCAGGTTTCATTTGGACTTTGATACTTTTGCCGATAGCTGAGTTATTGGTCAAAATGTGATTGTGCCAAAACCTTAAAATTTGCCTACAATATGCATATCAAACAAAAGGAAAGGACCCCAGGTTTCAATGGGATTTCGATAATTTTATCGATAACTGAGTTATCGGTCAAAATGTGATTCCCCAAAAAACTTAAAACTTCCCTACAATATGGATATCAAACGAAAGGGGAAGGCCCCAAGTATCATTTGGACTTGGATAAATTTGCCGATAGCTGAGTTATCGGTCAAAATGTGATTGCCAAAAAACCTTAATACAATATGGATATCAAACGGAAGGGGAAGGCCCCAGGTATCATTTGGTCTTCGATAACTTTGTCGTTAACTGAGTTATCGGTCATAATGTGATTGCCCAAAAACCTTAAAACTTCCATACAATATGGATATCAAACGAAAGGGGAAGGCCGCAGGTTTCATTTGGACTTCGATAAATTTGCCGTTAACTGAGTTATCGGTCAAAATGTCATTGCCAAAAAACCTTAATGCAATATGGATATCAAACGGAAGGGGAAGGCCCCAGGTTTCATTTGGTCTTCGATAAATTTGTCGTTAACTGGGTTATCGTCAAAATGTGTTTGCTCAAAAACCTTAAAATGTCCTACAATATGGATATCAAACAAAAGGGAAGGACCCCAGGTTTCAATTGGCTTTCGGTAATTTTATCGATAACTGAGTTTTCGATCAAAATGTGATTGCCCATAGACCTTAAAATGTCCCTACAATATTAATATGAAACGAAAGGGGAATGCCCCAGGTTTCATTTGGACTTCGATAAATCTGCCGTTAACTGAGTTATCGGTCAAAATGTGATTGCCCAAAAACCACAATATGTCCCTACAATATGGATATCAAACGGAAGGGGGAGGCCCCAGGTTTCTTTTGGTTTCGATAAATTTGCCGTCAACTGAGTTATCGGTCAAAATGTGATTGCCCAAAAACCCTAATATGTCCCTACAATATGGATATCAAACGGAAAGGGAAGGCCCCAGGTTTCATTTGGACTTCGATAAATTTGTCGTTAATTGAGCTATCGGTCAAAATGTGATTGCCCAAAAACATTAAAATGTCCCTACAATATGGATATCAAACAAAAGGGAAGAACCCCAGGTTTCAATTAAATTTCGATAATTTTATCGATAACTGAGTTATCGGTCAAAATGTGATTGCCCAAAAACCTTAAAATGTCCCTACAATATGCATATCAAACAAAGAGGGAGAACCCCAGGTTTCAATGGGATTTCGATAATTTTATCGATAACTGAGTTATCGGTCAAAATGTGATTGCCCAAAAACCTTAAAACTTCCCTACAATATGGATATCAAACGAAAGGGTAAGGCCCCAAGTATCATTTGGACTTCGATAAATTTGCCGATAGCTGAGTTATCGGTCAAAAGGTGATTGCCCAAAAACTTTAATACGTCCCTACAATATGGATAACAAACGGATAGGGGAAGGCCCCAGGTTTCATTTGGACTTCGATAAATTTGCCGTTAACTGAGTAGCTGTAAAAATGTTATTGCCAAAAAACCTTAATACAATATGGATATCAAACGGAAGGGGAAGGCCCCAGGTTTAATTTGGTCTTCGATAAATTTGTCGTTAACTGAGTTATCGGTCAAAATGTGATTGCCCAAAAACCTTAAAATGTCTTACAATATGGATATCAAACAAAAGGGAAGAACCCCAGGTTTCAATGGGATTTCGATAATTTTATCGATAACTGAGTTATCTGTCAAAATGTGATTGCCCAAAAACCTTAAAATGTCCCTACAATATGCATATCAAACAAAAAGGGAGAACCCCAGGTTTTTTATTTATTTATTTATTTATTTAAAGTCGACACAACACAAAGCGGTCGACTGTTAATATCTCAAGTATTGTTACAAAACAAAAACATATATATGTAAAATAAGAGTATATAGAATATAATAAAAATATAATTAATAGAAATTAAGCAAAGCGTAAATTCATTTATTTATAGTATTATGTGCAGCAAGCAGGAAAGTTGTAGAGGCCGTGCTTTAAAGTTGTGGGTAGAAATCGTTAGGAACCAAACTTGATAGTCGTATATATTGTCGGAATGGACGCGATTCCGAGCAACATACTTCCGCAGTCCTGGGAGCTATGTGAGATTTGCTGGCGGAATGGACGCGATTCCGCGCAGCATCTGATAGTATATTCCAGTTGACTGTTTATTAGGTAATTGAAATATTCCAAATTGGTTTCGGAGATATTTTAGGATATTAATTATGGAGCCGGTGGAATGGACGTGATTCCACGCAGCGTAAGTTTAAAGTTAGAGGTGTCTGCCGGCTTTTTGTAGTTGTGTACATCAATCTAACTGGTTGGGTGCAAGACTGTCGTGTAATTAGTCAGCAGTTAGCAAATGTGAAAGTATTGCATTTTGTAGTGCGGAAGACGAGCATTCAAAGCTGATGCAGCTATATAAGACGTTGTAGTATGAACACCAAATATTCAGAGGATTGTTTTTTGCAAAGTTTAGACGACAAATGGGTAATTGAAAAGGCACATAGTGCCTGGATGTCCTAGCAGGAACAGCAAAACACAGTCGACTAACAAGGTCAGTTGAGTCGACCTCACCAATAATTAGTTTATGGAGGAACATTACACCTAGTATAATCCTACGATTTTCCAGAGAAGGCAAATTTAAGAGAAGAAGCCTATTTCTATAAGGGGGCAGATGGATATTTGGATTCCAATTAAGACCACGCAGAGCAAAAATCAAGAATTGCTTTTGTACTGACTCAATCCGCTGTATATGAACTTGATATAAGGGGCACCAGACACACGAGCAATACTCAAGTATTGGGCGAACTAGCGATGTGTAAAGGATTTTCGTGAGGTACGGATCATCAAATTCTTTAGCCCATCTTTTAACAAAACCAAGCACACCCATGGCTTTGTTCGCTATAGATGAAATATGCATATTAAAACTTAGTTTAGGGTCAAAAAGAACACCTAGATCATTTACATCAGGTATACGTTCCAATAGAGTGTCATTTAGTAAATTGGATATCAAAACTGGCTTTACTCGATGAAAAGTCATTAGCTTGCATTTCGAGCTATTCAATATTAATAAATTAACTGTACACCAGCAGTGAAATGACTCCAAATCAGCCTGGAAGAGATCTGCACGGGAAGGAACAGTAGGCAAATATGTGAAACAAAGTTTCACATCATCCGCATACATAAGGGTTCGGGAATGAGAAATTACTTGTGGTAGGTCATTTATAAAGAGGGTAAAGAGCAAGGGACCTAAATGACTACCTTGAGGGACACCGGAAGTTACGTCAATGGACGTAGACAAAGTATTTTTAAACAAAACCTGCTGAGTTCTGCCTTTAAGATAGTTAGTAAGCCATATTAACAACTGATTCGGAAAACCCAATAAGTCTGAATTAAAAGCTCATGGTTCACAGAGTCGAATGCTTTGCTAAAATCAGTGTAGACTACATCTGTTTGGTTCCCTTTCAGGAATCCATCCATAACAAACGAGGTGAACTCAAGCAAGTTAGTTGAGGTTGATCGTCGGGCACAAAACCATGCTGACACGGTGATAATAAAGAACTACACCGATATTGCAGTTGGCGTGTTATTATATGTTCAAAAGTTTTAGGAATAGCTGAGAGCTTAGCTATGCCCCTATAGTTCTCAATATTTGACCTACTACCTTTTTTATGTAAGGGTATAATAAAAGATTTCTTCCAAATTGTAGGGAATTCCGCAGATTCAAGAGATAGTTTGAACAGTTTAAAAATCGGGTCAGATAAATGTATGGCACAGAAGTTCAGCTCACAGCTGGGAACACCATCAGGGCCAGGGGAAAATGTAGGTTTCAATGCCAGAAGACTTTGTAGAACAGTATTTTTATCCAAAGCAGGTATGTGAATGCTATTAGAGCAATCTAATTTATAAGGATAGGGACTTGACAGAAACCTATTAGATGTATAGGTCGACTTAAAGAACTCTGCAAATAGTTCAGAAATGTCATGATCTGAGTTAGCACTCTTATCTCCAAGGGAAAAGGAAGAAGGAAATCCGGTAGTTTTCCTTTTTGAATTAACAAAATTGTAGAACCTTTTCGGGTTATTAAAAAATTGAGTTTTACACCGCGCTAGATAACCTTTATAGCACTGTTGATTCAGCAACTGGAGGTTGGAGCGCGCTACTAAATATTTAGAATATTCAGCAGATACACCTGTTCTCTTAAAACGCTTGTATAGCCTGGATTTAATATTGCCAAGTCTCACAAGCTGTTTAGACCACCACGGCGGCTTAGCCGTACCAGCACTAATATAGCGAAACGGGACACAACTATCGAAAAAAGCGTTAAGGGAAGAATAAAATAATGAGGTTGCAGACTCGATGTCATTACAAGCATAGAGATCTGACCAGTCGTGGGTGGCAAACAACTCATTGAGCTTGACAAAGTTAGTTTTATAGAACCATCGTGTGCGGGACCGTTTTCTTCCATTCGTAGCACCACGCCCCCCAAGGTGCACAATGTCCAAAGCTATCTCAAGCGTAGGGTGTAGTGTGTCTGCAGGAATAGATAGCGGAGTAATTCGATTAAGAGCAACCCCAACAGAATCGTCAACGAATACCAAATCCAGTAATTTATTTTTACAGTTTTGTACGTTGTTAATTTGTACAAGAGATGTGGCAGAAAGGTCAAGGAGGAAATCATGCTGTGTAGTAGGGGTTAAAATGTTTGAGTCATCTGTGCCAAGGGTAAGTTAAAATCACCAAGAACTAAAAGGCGATCTTTATCTCTCAACTGAGAATATAAAGTCCTAATAACGGAGTTATGCTGATTATATACAAGCAGATTCGAATGAGGTGGTATGTACGAGCAGGAGATAAATAGGTTGAATCCAGTCATTGAGAGCTTCACTGCTATGACTTCAATATCGGACACATTGCCCAAGTCGACCAACCCGGATGGAAGACGTGAGTCAACAGCTATAAGGACACCACCTGCCCTGGTTTCTCGATCACGCCGATAAACGACGTAATTACTGCAGAAAATCTCAGAATTGAAATTATCAGGTTTTAACCAAGTCTCTGTGAAAGCGATTGCATGTGCAGTAAAGGTCAGGCTTTTTAGATAAAGGTGATTCAATTTGGAACGAAGGCCACGGACATTTTGGTAATGAATAAGAATAGTTGAAAAGAAAGTTAACTTATTCAGTTTTTTGAAGCAGTATCGGTTTTCTGTTTATCTGTGTACAAATGTACTACAGAGTGTTGCGGCCAAAATGAAGGGTCAAGTACCCTATCGAAAAATGAGTCCGGCACTGAGACCCTGAAAGATGAAATGTCTCTTTCATATTTAAAATTAAATTTATACACACTAATGTTGCTAGTAGGGGCAACGCCAAGTTTGGAACAAACATACGTCCTAATATCTGCGTGAGTCAACGACGCAAGCAGTCTTGAAACGAAAATGGCCCTACGCCGTGGAACTCCAGTGACCATCCTGATAACATCAGTTTGCGGGGCCGGGTTTGGCGAACGACCAGACGTAGACTCAAGATTTGCGGCCGAATTCAATTCACCGGGATTTTTGGAGTCGTTTCTATCACGACTGCGCCCGTTTCTTAACGGTACAGTTTGCCTATCACCATTTGCAGTAATAGCGGAATGAGTGGTCGGCACAATGTTGTTGACTTCAGCTGTATTATCGGATTGAGGTTGCGGCAAAATGTTGTTATCAACAGCAGAAATAGCAGAGTTATCCGACGTAGATGAACGAGTGCAATCGGCTGGAGAAAGCACAAGCGAAGGTATAATGGGTGTAACAGCACCATCAGTAGACTTGCGGGGAGGAGGGACAGAAAAGAGGGAACCCGAACCACTAGGTAGCGGCGAAAAAGAAAAGAGATCGGTTTCGGTAGAGGAACCTTTGTTGGTAGTGGGTGAAGGACCGGAGCTAACAACAGCAGTTTTTAGGGCATTAATTTCCGCTGCCAAGTTATTAATTATTTTCTTATTCTCTTTGGCACTGCCTTTGTTCTTTACCTTGACTTTTTCTTTTGCTTTCTCTTTTACACCAACTTTGCTAGTGTTTGTGGATTCACTTCCATCAGATTTTACAATGATGTTCCTGAGATCACTGATTTGAGAGGCTAAATCTTTGAATCTAATCTCAAAAGCAGTCATGATTGCCTCGAGACCAAGCTTTTGAGAGTCGACGACCGAGTCTAGCACCCTCGAAACTTTATCCAGACCATTAACACAGTCAGGGCAGAAATAACGAACATTGGTATTTAATTTCAAAAATTTAATATCCATTTCCGCCATTGGGCCTTCACAACAGGATTGATGGTACCGTTTTTTGCAAAGACCACTACATGGCACCATTAGAGATTCAGATCTTCCAAAGTTTTTATCACACTTTCCACAGTAGTCATCCATGATAAAAATTAATAAACAGCAGGCAATCAAAATATTTAGTGGAAAAGTGTTATTCTGGAACTCTGCACACCGAAGCCAACGATTGCACGGTCGACAAACAGTGAACACTGGCAGAAACGGCGCGGAAAGCAGTAAACACAAGCAGAGTAATTTATAAAAAGGAAAGCACTTTATTATTAAGAATTGCACTACTTGTCACTTATTTCTTATGAAGAATTTATAAGTATTGTACAATAAGCAGGCAATCAAAAAAATAAAAAGAGTTATGCTGGAACTCAGCACTGCTAAGACAACTAATTGCGCGGTCAGCAAGCTGTGAACACAGACAGAATGAGCACGCAAAGCAGTAAAAAAAAGCAAAGTGAATTAGCAAATAGTAACACACAAACAAATATGTATAAGGTCGGAAAATGTCAATATGTGATAATTAATGCACTTTATTATCAAAAATTGCACAACTTTGTAACTATTTATTATGTAGGACCTATACGTTTTGCACGGCAGACACTATTAATTGTAATATTTAGGATATTGAGGCCAACAAAAAGGCAAAAGAACGAATTTTAAAGAGCGATCAAAAAACACGTCCGCACTCAACGAGAGATGATAAATGTAATTGGGATTTCGATAATTTTATCGATAACTGAGTTATCGGTCAAAATGTGATTGCCCATAAACCTTAAAATGTCCTACAATATGGATATCAAACAAAAGGGAAGGACACCAGGTTTCAATTGGCTTTCTTTAATATTAGCGATAACTAAGTTATCGGTCAAAATGTTATTGCCCAAAATCCTTAAAACTTGCATACAATATGGATATCAAACGAAAGGGGAAGGCCCCAAGATTCATTTTCACTTTATCGGTCAAAATGAGATTGTGCCAAAACCTTAAAATTTGCCTACAATATGGACACCAAACGAAGGGAAGGCCCCAGGTTTCATTTGGACTTTGATATATTTCGATAAATTTATCGATAGCTGAGTTTTCGGTCAAAATGTGATTGCCCAAAGAGCTTAAAATGTCCCTACAATATGAATATCAAACGAAAGGGGAATGCCCCAGGTTTCATTTGGACTTCGATAAATCTGCCGTTAACTGAGTTATCGGTCAAAATGTGATTGCCCAAAAACCTTAAAACTTCCCTACAATATGGATATCAAACGAAAGGGGAAGGCCCCAAGATTCATTTCCATTTTATCGGTCAAAATGTGATTGCCCAAAAACCTTAATACGTCCCTACAATATGGCTATCAAACGGAAGGGGAAGGACCCAGGTTTCATTTGGACTTCGATAAATTTGTCGTTAACTGAGTTTTCGGTCAAAATATTATTGCCCAAAAACCTTAAACATCCCTACAGTATGTATATCAAACGAAAGGGCAAGACCCCAGGTTTCATTTGGACTTCGATAAATTTGTCGTTAACTGAGTTATCGGTCAAAATGTGATTGCCCAAAAACCTTAAAACTTCCCTACAATATGGATATAAAACGAAAGGGGAAAGCTCCAAGATTCATTTTCACTTTATCGGTCAAAATGTGATTGCCCAAAAACCTTAAAATGTCCCTACAATATGGATATCAAACAAAAGGAAAGGACCCCAGGTTTCAATTGGATTTCGATAATTTTATCGATACTGAGTTATCGGTCAAAATGTTATTGCCCAAAGAGCTTAAAATATCCCTACAATATGAATATCAAACGAAAGGGGAATGCCCCAGGTTTCATTTGGACTTCGATAAATCTGCCGTTAACCGAGTTATCGGTCAAAATGTGATTGCCCAAAAACCTTAAAATGTACCTACAATATGGATATCAAACAAAACGGACGGACCCGAGTTTCAATTGGATTTCGATAATTTGATCGATAACTGAGTTATCGGTCAAAATGTGATTGCCCAAAAACCCTAAAATGTCCCTACAATATGGATATCAAACGAAAGGGGAAAGCCCCAAGATTCATTTTCACTTTATCGGTCAAAATGTGATTGCCCAAAAACCTTAAAATGTCCCTACAATATGGATATCAAACAAAAGGAAAGGACCCCAGGTTTCAATTGGATTTCGATAATTTTATCGATAACTGAGTTATCGATCAAAATGTGATTGCCTAAAGACCCTAAAATGTCCCTACAATATGGATATCAAACGAAAGGGGAATGCCCCAGGTTTCATTTGGACTTCAATAAATCTGCCGTTAACTGAGTTATCGGTCAAAATGTGATTGCCCAAATACCTTAAAATGTACCTACAATATGGATATCAAACAAAACGGACGGACCCGAGTTTCAATTGGATTTCGATAATTTGATCGATAACTGAGTTATCGGTCAAAATGTGATTGCCCAAAAACTTTAAAATGTCCCTACAATACGGATATCAAACGAAAGGGGAATGCCCCAGGTTTCATTTGGACTTCGATAAATCTGCCGTTAACTGGGTTATCGGTCAAAATGTGATTGTCCAAAAACATTAAAATGTCCCTACAATATGGATATCAAAAAAAAGGGAGGACCACAGGTTTAATTTGGACTTCGATAAATTTGCCGTTAACTGAGTTATCGGTGAAAATGTGTTTGCCCAAAAACATTAAAATGTCCCTACAATATGGATATCAAACAAAAAGGGAGGACCCAAGGTTTCAATTGGATTTCGATAATTTTATCGATAATTGAGTTATCGGTAAAAATGTGATTGTCCAAAAACCTTAAAAATTTCCTACAATATGAACACCAAACGATAAATTCGATAAATTTATCGATAGCTGAGTTATCGGTCAAAATGTGACTGCCCGGAAACCTTAAAACTTCCCGACAATATGGATATCAAACAAAAAGGGGGGGACACCAGTTCGCAATTGGATTTCAATAATTTTATCGATACCTGAGTTCGGTCAAAATGTGATTGCCCAAAAACCTTTAAATATCCCTTTAATATAGATATCAAACGAAAGGGGAAGGCCCCAGGTTTTATTTGGACTTCGATAGATTTATCGATATCTGAGTTATCGGTCAAAATGTGATTGCCCAAAATCCTTAAAATTTTCCTTCAATATGGGTATAAAACGAAATATGAAACCTTGAAATGTCCCTACAATATGGATATCAAACGAAATGGGAAGGCCCCAGGTTTCATTTGGACTTCGATAAATTTGCCGACAACTGAGGTATCGGTCGAACTGTCATTGCCCAAAAATATTAAAATGTCCCTACAATATGGATATCAATCGAAAGGGGAAATTCCCAGGTTTTATTGGGGCTTCTATAAATTTGACTGAGTTGCCCAAAACCCTTAAAATTTTCCTTCAATATGGGTCTAAAACGAAATATGAAACCTTAAAATGTCCCTACAATATGGATATCAAACGAAATGGGAAGGCCCCAGGTTTCGATAAATTTGCCGCCAACTGAGGTAACGGTTATATGGATATCAAACGAAAGGGGAATGCCCCTGGTTTCATTTGGACTTCGATGAATTTGCCGTTAACTGAGTTATCGGTCAAAATGTGATTGCCCAAAAACATTAATATGTCCCTACAATATGGATAACAAACGGAAGGCCTTCCCCGCCAACTCAGGTAACGGTTATATGGATATCAAACGAAAGGGGAGTGCCCCTGGTTTCATTTGGACTTCGATAAATTTGCCGTTAACTGAGTTATCGGTCAAAATGTGATTGCTAAAAAACCTTAATACAATATCGATATCAAACGAAAGGGGAAGGCCCCAGGTTTCATTTGGACTTTGATACTTTTGCCGATAGCTGAGTTATTGGTCAAAATGTGATTGTGCCAAAACCTTAAAATTTGCCTACAATATGCATATCAAACAAAAGGGAAGGACCCCAGGTTTCAATGGGATTTCGATAATTTTATCGATAACTGAGTTATCGGTCAAAATGTGATTCCCCAAAAAACTTAAAACTTCCCTACAATATGGATATCAAACGAAAGGGGAAGGCCCCAAGTATCATTTGGACTTGGATAAATTTGCCGATAGCTGAGTTATCGGTCAAAATGTGATTGCGCAAAAACCTTAATACGTCCCTACAATATGGATAACAAACGGAAGGGGAAGGCCCCAAGTTTCATTTGGACTTCGATAAATTTGCCGTTAACTGAGTTATCGGTCAAAATTTGATTGCCAAAAAACCTTAATACAATATGGATATCAAACGGAAGGGGAAGGCCCCAGGTATCATTTGGTCTTCGATAACTTTGTCGTTAACTGAGTTATCGGTCATAATGTGATTGCCCAAAAACCTTAAAACTTCCATACAATATGGATATCAAACGAAAGGGGAAGGCCGCAGGTTTCATTTGGACTTCGATAAATTTGCCGTTAACTGAGTTATCGGTCAAAATGTGATTGCCAAAAAACCTTAATGCAATATGGATATCAAACGGAAGGGGAAGGCCCCAGGTTTCATTTGGTCTTCGATAAATTTGTCGTTAACTGAGTTATCGGTCAAAATGTGTTTGCTCAAAAACCTTAAAATGTCCTACAATATGGATATCAAACAAAAGGGAAGGACCCCAGGTTTCAATTGGCTTTCGGTAATTTTATCGATAACTGAGTTTTCGATCAAAATGTGATTGCCCATAGACCTTAAAATGTCCCTACAATATTAATATGAAACGAAAGGGGAATGCCCCAGGTTTCATTTGGACTTCGATAAATCTGCCGTTAACTGAGTTATCGGTCAAAATGTGATTGCCCAAAAACCACAATATGTCCCTACAATATGGATATCAAACGGAAGGGGGAGGCCCCAGGTTTCATTTGGACTTCGATAAATTTGCCGTCAACTGAGTTATCGGTAAAAATGTGATTGCCCAAAAACCCTAATATGTCCCTACAATATGGATATCAAACGGAAAGGGAAGGCCCCAGGTTTCATTTGGACTTCGATAAATTTGTCGTTAATTGAGCTATCGGTCAAAATGTGATTGCCCAAAAACATTAAAATGTCCCTACAATATGGATATCAAACAAAAGGGAAGAACCCCAGGTTTCAATTAAATTTCGATAATTTTATCGATAACTGAGTTATCGGTCAAAATGTGATTGCCCAAAAACCTTAAAATGTCCCTACAATATGCATATCAAACAAAGAGGGAGAACCCCAGGTTTCAATGGGATTTCGATAATTTTATCGATAACTGAGTTATCGGTCAAAATGTGATTGCCCAAAAACCTTAAAAGGGTAAGGCCCCAAGTATCATTTGGACTTCGATAAATTTGCCGATAGCTGAGTTATCGATCATAAGGTGATTGCCCAAAAACTTTAATACGTCCCTACAATATGGATAACAAACGGAAGGGGAAGGCCCCAGGTTTCATTTGGACTTCGATAAATTTGCCGTTAACTGAGTTATCGGTAAAAATGTTATTGCCAAAAAACCTTAATACAATATGGATATCAAACGGAAGGGGAAGGCCCCAGGTTTAATTTGGTCTTCGATAAATTTGTCGTTAACTGAGTTATCGGTCAAAATGTGATTGCCCAAAAACCTTAAAATGTCCTACAATATGGATATCAAACAAAAGGGAAGGACGCCAGGTTTCAATTGCTTTCTATAATTTTAGCGATAACTAAGTTATCGGTGAAAATGTTATTGCCCAAAATCCTTAAAACTTCCATACAATATGGATATCAAAAGAAAGGGGAAGGCCCCAGGTTTCATTTGGACTTTGATACTTTTGCCGATAGCTGAGTTATTGGTCAAAATGAGATTGTGCCAAAACCTTAAACTTTGCCTACAATATGGACACCAAACGAAGGGAAGGCCCCAGGTTTCATTTGGACTTTGATATATTTCGATAAATTTATCGATAGCTGAGTTTTCGGTCAAAATGTGATTGCCCATGTTAAAATGTCCCTACAATATGAATATCAAACGAAAGGGGAATGCCCCAGGTTTCATTTGGACTTCGATAAATGTGCCGTTAACTGAGTTATCGGTCAAAATGTGATTGCCCAAAAACCTTAAAACTTCCCTACAATATGGATATCAAACGAAAGGGAAGAACCCCAGGTTTCAATTAGATTTCGATAATTTTATCGATAACTGAGTTATCGTTCAAAATGTGATGGCCCAAAAACCTTAAAATGTCCCTACAATATGCATATCAAACAAACCGGGAGAACCCCAGGTTTCCATGGGATTTCGATCATTTTATCGATAACTGAGTTATCGGTCAAAATGTGATTGCCCAAAAACCATAAAATGTCCCTACAATATGAATATCAAACGAAAGGGGAATGCCCCAGGTTTCATTTGGACTTCGATAAATCTGCCGTTAATTGAGTTATCGGTCAAAATGTGATTGCCCGAAAACCTTAAAACTTCCCTACAATATGGATATCAAACGAAAAGGGAAGGCCCCAATATTCATTTTAATTTTATCGGTCAAAATGTGATTGCCCAAAAACCTTAATATGTCCCTACAATATGGATATCAAACGAAAGGGAAAAACCCCAGGTTTCAATTAGATTTCGATAATTTTATCGATAACTGAGGTATCGGTCAAAATGTGATTGCCCAAAAACCTTAAAACTTCTCTACAATATGGATATCAAACGAAAGGGAAGAACCCCAGGTTTCAATGGGATTTCGATAATTTTATCGATAACTGAGTTATCTGTCAAAATGTGATTGCCCAAAAACCTTAAAATGTCCCTACAATATGCATATCAAACAAAAAGGGAGAACCCCAGGTTTCAATGGGATTTCGATAATTTTATCGATAACTGAGTTATCGGTCAAAATGTGATTGCCCATAAACCTTAAAATGTCCTACAATATGGATATCAAACAAAAGGGAAGGACACCAGGTTTCAATTGGCTTTCTTTAATATTAGCGATAACTAAGTTATCGGTCAAAATGTTATTGCCCAAAATCCTTAAAACTTCCATACAATATGGATATCAAACGAAAGGGGAAGGCCCCAAGATTCATTTTCACTTTATCGGTCAAAATGAGATTGTGCCAAAACCTTAAAATTTGCCTACAATATGGACACCAAACGAAGGGAAGGCCCCAGGTTTCATTTGGACTTTGATATATTTCGATAAATTTATCGATAGCTGAGTTTTCGGTCAAAATGTGATTGCCCAAAGAGCTTAAAATGTCCCTACAATATGAATATCAAACGAAAGGGGAATACCCCAGGTTTCATTTGGACTTCGGTAAATCTGCCGTTAACTGAGTTATCGGTCAAAATGTGATTGCCCAAAAACCTTAAAACTTCCCTACAATATGGATATCAAACGAAAGGGGAAGGCCCCAAGATTCATTTCCATTTTATCGGTCAAAATGTGATTGCCCAAAAACCTTAATACGTCCCTACAATATGGCTATCAAACGGAAGGGGAAGGCCCCAGGTTTCATTTGGACTTCGATAAATTTGTCGTTAACTGAGTTTTCGGTCAAAATATTATTGCCCAAAAACCTTAAACATCCCTACAGTATGTATATCAAACGAAAGGGCAAGGCCCCAGGTTTCATTTGGACTTCGATAAATTTGTCGTTAACTGAGTTATCGGTCAAAATGTGATTGCCCAAAAACCTTAAAACTTCCCTACAATATGGATATAAAACGAAAGGGGAAAGCTCCAAGATTCATTTTCACTTTATCGGTCAAAATGTGATTGCCCAAAAACCTTAAAATGTCCCTACAATATGGATATCAAACAAAAGGAAAGGACCCCAGGTTTCAATTGGATTTCGATAATTTTATCGATACTGAGTTATCGGTCAAAATGTGATTGCCCAAAGAGCTTAAAATGTCCCTACAATATGAATATCAAACGAAAGGGGAATGCCCCAGGTTTCATTTGGACTTCGATAAATCTGCCGTTAACTGAGTTATCGGTCAAAATGTGATTGCCCAAAAACCTTAAAATGTACCTACAATATGGATATCAAACAAAACGGACGGGCCCGAGTTTCAATTGGATTTCGATAATTTGATCGATAACTGAGTTATCGGTCAAAATGTGATTGCCAAAAACCCTAAAATGTCCCTACAATATGGATATCAAACGAAAGGGGAAAGCCCCAAGATTCATTTTCACTTTATCGGTCAAAATGTGATTGCCCAAATACCTTAAAATGTACCTACAATATGGATATCAAACAAAACGGACGGACCCGAGTTTCAATTGGATTTCGATAATTTGATCGATAACTGAGTTATCGGTCAAAATGTGATTGCCAAAAACCCTAAAATGTCCCTACAATATGGATATCAAACGAAAGGGGAAAGCCCCAAGATTCATTTTCACTTTATCGGTCAAAATGTGATTGCCCAAAAACCTTAAAATGTACCTACAATATGGATATCAAACAAAACGGACGGGCCCGAGTTTCAATTGGATTTCGATAATTTGATCGATAACTGAGTTATCGGTCAAAATGTGATTGCCAAAAACCCTAAAATGTCCCTACAATATGGATATCAAACGAAAGGGGAAAGCCCCAAGATTCATTTTCACTTTATCGGTCAAAATGTGATTGCCCAAATACCTTAAAATGTACCTACAATATGGATATCAAACAAAACGGACGGACCCGAGTTTCAATTGGATTTCGATAATTTGATCGATAACTGAGTTATCGGTCAAAATGTGATTGCCCAAAAACTTTAAAATGTCCCTACAATACGGATATCAAACGAAAGGGGAATGCCCCAGGTTTCATTTGGACTTCGATAAATCTGCCGTTAACTGGGTTATCGGTCAAAATGTGATTGTCCAAAAACATTAAAATGTCCCTACAATATGGATATCAAAAAAAAGGGAGGACCACAGGTTTAATTTGGACTTCGATAAATTTGCCGTTAACTGAGTTATCGGTGAAAATGTGTTTGCCCAAAAACATTAAAATGTCCCTACAATATGGATATCAAACAAAAAGGGAGGACCCAAGGTTTCAATTGGATTTCGATAATTTTATCGATAATTGAGTTATCGGTAAAAATGTGATTGTCCAAAAACCTTAAAAATTTCCTACAATATGAACACCAAACGATAAATTCGATAAATTTATCGATAGCTGAGTTATCGGTCAAAATGTGACTGCCCGGAAACCTTAAAACTTCCCGACAATATGGATATCAAACAAAAAGGGGAGGACACCAGTTCGCAATTGGATTTCAATAATTTTATCGATACCTGAGTTCGGTCAAATGTGAATGCCCAAAAACCTTTAAATATCCCTTTAACATAGATATCAAACGAAAGGGGAAGGCCCCAGGTTTTATTTGGACTTCGATAGATTTATCGATATCTGAGTTATCGGTCAAAATGTGATTGCCCAAAATCCTTAAAATTTTCCTTCAATATGGGTATAAAACGAAATATGAAACCTTGAAATGTCCCTACAATATGGATATCAAACGAAATGGGAAGGCCCCAGGTTTCATTTGGACTTCGATAAATTTGCCGATAACTGAGGTATCGGTCGAACTGTCATTGCCCAAAAATATTAAAATGTCCCTACAATATGGATATCAATCGAAAGGGGAAATTCCCAGGTTTTATTGGGGCTTCGATAAATTTGACTGAGTTGCCCAAAACCCTTAAAATTTTCCTTCAATATGGGTCTAAAACGAAATATGAAACCTTAAAATGTCCCTACAATATGGATATCAAACGAAATGGGAAGGCCCCAGGTTTCAATAAATTTGCCGCCAACTGAGGTAACGGTTATATGGATATCAAACGAAAGGGGAATGCCCCTGGTTTCATTTGGACTTCGATGAATTTGCCGTTAACTGAGTTATCGGTCAAAATGTGATTGCCCAAAAACCTTAATATGTCCCTACAATATGGATAACAAACGGAAGGCCTTCCCCGCCAACTCAGGTAACGGTTATATGGATATCAAACGAAAGGGGAGTGCCCCTGGTTTCATTTGGACTTCGATAAATTTGCCGTTAACTGAGTTATCGGTCAAAATGTGATTGCTAAAAAACCTTAATACAATATCGATATCAAACGGAAGGGGAAGGCCCCAAGATTCATTTGGAATTCGATAAATTTGCAGTCAGCTGAGTCAACGGGCAAAATGTGATTGCCCAAAAACCTTAATATGCCCCTACAATATGGATATCAAACGGAAGGGGAAGGCCCCAGGTTTCATTTGGACTTCGATAAATTTGTCGTTAACAGAGTTATCGGTCAAAATGTGATTTCCCATAAACCTTAAAATGTGCCTACAGTATGGATATCAAACAAAAGGGAATGACCCCAGGTTTCAATTGGATTTCGATAATTTTATCGATAACTGAGTTATCGGTCAAAATGTTATTGCCCAAAAACCTTAAAACATCCCTACAATATGGATATCAAACGAGAGGGGAAGGCCCCAGGTTTCATTTGGACTTCGATAAATTTGCCGTCAACTGAGTTATCGGTCAAAATGTGATTGCCCAAAAACCATAATATGTCCCTACAATATGGATATCAAACGGAAGAGGAAGGCCCCAGGCTTCATTTGGACTTCGATAAATTTGTCGTTAACTGAGTTATCGGTCAAAATGTGATTGACCACAAACCTTAAAATGTCCCTAAAATATGGATATCAAACAAAAGGAAGGACCCCAGGTTTCAATTGGATTTGGATAATTTTATCGATAACTGAGTTATTGGTCAATTTATTATTATTTCCCAAAATCCTTAAATCTTCCATACCATATGGATATCAAACGAAAGGGGAAGGCCCCAGGTTGCATTTGGACTTCGATAAATTTTCCGTTAACTGAGTTATAGGTCAAAATGTGATTGCCCAAAAACCTTAAAATGTCCCTACAATATGGATATCAAACAAAACGGAAGGACCCCAGGTTTCAATTGGATTTCGATAATTTGTTCGGTAACTGAGTTATCGGTCAAAATGTTATTGCCCAAAAACCTTAATATGTCCCTACAATATGGATATCAAACGGAAGGGGAAGGCCCCAGGTTTCATTTGGACTTCGATAAATTCGCTAACTGAGTTATCGGTCAAAATGTGATTGCCCAAAAACATTAAAATGTCCCTACAATATGGATATCAAACAAAAGGGGAGAACCCCAGGTTTCAATTAGATTTCGATTATTTTATCGATAACTGAGTTATCGGTCAAAATGTTATCGTCCAAAATCCTTAAAACTTCCATACAATATGGATATCAAACGAAAGGGGAAGGTCCCAGGTTTCATTTGGACTTAGATAATTTTGCCGATAGCTGAGTTATTGTCAAAATGTGATTGTCTCAAAACCTTAAAATTTGCCTACAATATGGATATCAAACGGAAGGGGAAGGCCCCAGGTTTAATTTGGACTTTTATATATTTCGATAAATTTATCGATAGCTGAGTTTTCGATCAAAATGTGATTGCCCGAAAACCTTAAAGTTGCCCAACAACATGGATATCACACAAAAGGGGAGGACCAACAGGTTTCAATTGGATTTCGATAATTTTATCGATAACTGAGTTTTGTTAAAATATGATTGCCCAAAAACCTTAAAATGTCCCTACAATATGGATATCAAACAAAAAGGGAGGACCCCAGGTTTCAATGGGATTTCGATAATTTTATCGATAACTGAGTTATCGGTCAAAATGTGATTGCCCAAAAACCTTAAAACTTGTCATTGCCCAAAAATATTAAAATGTCCCTACAATATGGATATCAAACGAAAGGGGAATTTCCCAGGTTTTATTGGGGCTTCAATAAATTTGACTGAGGAATCATTTGGACTTCGATAAATTTGCCGACAACTGAGGTATCGGTTATATGGATATCAAACGAAAGGGGAATGCCCCAGGTTACATTTGGGCTTCGATAAATTTGCCGTTAACTGAGTTATCAGTCAAAATTTGATTGCCCAAAAACCTTAAAATGTGCCTACAATATGCATATCAAACAAAAAGGGAGGACCCCAGGTTTCAATGGGATTTCGATAATTTTATCGATAACTGAGTTATCGGTCAAAATGTGATTGCCCAAAAACCTTAAAACTTGTCATTGCCCAAAAATATTAAAATGTCCCTACAATATGGATATCAAACAAAAGGGGAGAACCCCAGGTTTCAATTAGATTTCGATTATTTTATCGATAACTGAGTTATCGGTCAAAATGTTATCGTCCAAAATCCTTAAAACTTCCATACAATATGGATATCAAACGAAAGGGGAAGGTCCCAGGTTTCATTTGGACTTAGATAATTTTGCCGATAGCTGAGTTATTGTCAAAATGTGATTGTCTCAAAACCTTAAAATTTGCCTACAATATGGATATCAAACGAGAGGGGAAGGCCCCAGGTTTCATTTGGACTTCGATAAATTTGCCGTCAACTGAGTTATCGGTCAAAATGTGATTGCCCAAAAACCATAATATGTCCCTACAATATGGATATCAAACGGAAGAGGAAGGCCCCAGGCTTCATTTGGACTTCGATAAATTTGTCGTTAACTGAGTTATCGGTCAAAATGTGATTGACCACAAACCTTAAAATGTCCCTAAAATATGGATATCAAACAAAAGGAAGGACCCCAGGTTTCAATTGGATTTGGATAATTTTATCGATAACTGAGTTATTGGTCAATTTATTATTATTTCCCAAAATCCTTAAATCTTCCATACCATATGGATATCAAACGAAAGGGGAAGGCCCCAGGTTGCATTTGGACTTCGATAAATTTTCCGTTAACTGAGTTATAGGTCAAAATGTGATTGCCCAAAAACCTTAAAATGTCCCTACAATATGGATATCAAACAAAACGGAAGGACCCCAGGTTTCAATTGGATTTCGATAATTTGTTCGGTAACTGAGTTATCGGTCAAAATGTTATTGCCCAAAAACCTTAATATGTCCCTACAATATGGATATCAAACGGAAGGGGAAGGCCCCAGGTTTCATTTGGACTTCGATAAATTCGCTAACTGAGTTATCGGTCAAAATGTGATTGCCCAAAAACATTAAAATGTCCCTACAATATGGATATCAAACAAAAGGGGAGAACCCCAGGTTTCAATTAGATTTCGATTATTTTATCGATAACTGAGTTATCGGTCAAAATGTTATCGTCCAAAATCCTTAAAACTTCCATACAATATGGATATCAAACGAAAGGGGAAGGTCCCAGGTTTCATTTGGACTTAGATAATTTTGCCGATAGCTGAGTTATTGTCAAAATGTGATTGTCTCAAAACCTTAAAATTTGCCTACAATATGGATATCAAACGGAAGGGGAAGGCCCCAGGTTTAATTTGGACTTTTATATATTTCGATAAATTTATCGATAGCTGAGTTTTCGATCAAAATGTGATTGCCCGAAAACCTTAAAGTTGCCCAACAACATGGATATCACACAAAAGGGGAGGACCAACAGGTTTCAATTGGATTTCGATAATTTTATCGATAACTGAGTTTTGTTAAAATATGATTGCCCAAAAACCTTAAAATGTCCCTACAATATGGATATCAAACAAAAAGGGAGGACCCCAGGTTTCAATGGGATTTCGATAATTTTATCGATAACTGAGTTATCGGTCAAAATGTGATTGCCCAAAAACCTTAAAACTTGTCATTGCCCAAAAATATTAAAATGTCCCTACAATATGGATATCAAACGAAAGGGGAATTTCCCAGGTTTTATTGGGGCTTCAATAAATTTGACTGAGGAATCATTTGGACTTCGATAAATTTGCCGACAACTGAGGTATCGGTTATATGGATATCAAACGAAAGGGGAATGCCCCAGGTTACATTTGGGCTTCGATAAATTTGCCGTTAACTGAGTTATCAGTCAAAATTTGATTGCCCAAAAACCTTAAAATGTGCCTACAATATGCATATCAAACAAAAAGGGAGGACCCCAGGTTTCAATGGGATTTCGATAATTTTATCGATAACTGAGTTATCGGTCAAAATGTGATTGCCCAAAAACCTTAAAACTTGTCATTGCCCAAAAATATTAAAATGTCCCAACAATATGGATATCAAACGGAAGGGGAAGGCCCCAGGTTTAATTTGGTTTTCGATAAATCTGCCGTTAACTGAGTTATCGGTCAAAATGTGTTTGCCCAAAAAGATTAAAATGTCCCCACAATATGGATATGAAACAAAAAGCGAGAACCCCAGGTTTCAATTGGATTTCGATAAGTTTATCGATAACTTAGTTATCGGTAAAAAGGTGATTGTCCAAAAACCTTAAAATTTTCCTACAATATGGACACCAAACGATAAATTCGATAAATTTATCGATATCTGAGTTCGGTCAAAATGTGATTACCCAAAAACCTTAAAATGTCCTTACAATATGAATATAAAACGAAAGTTTCATTTTGACTTCGATAAATTTGCCGATAACAGAGTTATCGGTCAAAATGTGATTGCCCAAAAACCTTTAAATATCCCTTTAATATAGAATTCAAACGAAAGGGGAAGGCCCCAGGTTTTATTTGGACTTCGATAGATTTATCGATATCTGAGTTATCGGTCAAAATATGATTGCCCAAAATCCTTAATATTTTCCTTCAATATGGGTATAAGACGAAATATGAAACTTTGAAATGTCCCTACAATATGGATATCAAACTGGAAGGCCCCAGGAATCATTTGGACCTCGATAAATTTGCCGGCAACTGAGGTATCGGATATATGGATAGCAAACGAAAGGGGAATGCCCCAGGTTACATTTGGGCTTCGATAAATTTGCCGTTAACTGAGTTATCAGTCAAAATGTGATTGCCCAAAAACCTTAAAATGTGCCTACAATATGCATATCAAACAAAAAGGGAGGACCCCAGGTTTCAATGGGATTTCGATAATTTTATCGATAACTGAGTTATCGGTCAAAATGTGATTGCCCAAAAACCTTAAAACTTCCCTACAATATGGATATCAAACGAAAGGGGAAGGCCCCAAGTATCATTTGGACTTCGATAAATTTGCCGATAGCTGAGTTATCGGTCAAAATGTGATTGCCCAAAAACCTTAATACGTCCCTAAAAAATGGATAACAAACGGAAGTGGAAGGCCCCAGGTTTCAATTGGACTTCGATAAATTTGCCGTTAACTGAGTTATCGGTCAAAATGTGATTGCCAAAAAACCTTAATACAATATGGGTATCAAACGGAAGGGGAAGGCCCCAGGTTTCAATTGGATTTCGATAATTTTAGCGATAACTAAGTTATCGGTCAAAATGTTATTGCCCAAAATCCTTAAAACTTCCATACAATATGGATATCAAACGAAAGGGGAAGGCCCCAGGTTTCATTTGGGCTTTGATACTTTTGCCGATAGCTGAGTTATTGGTCAAAATGTGATTGTCCCAAAACCTTAAAATTTGCCTACAATATGGACACCAAACGAAGGGAAGGCCCCAGGCTTCATTTGGACTTTGATATATTTCGATAAATTTATCGATAGCTGAGTTTTCGATCAAAATGTGATTGCCCAAAGACCTTAAAATGTCCCTACAATATGCATATCAAACAAAAAGGGAGGACCCCAGGTTTCAATGGGTTTTCGATAAATTTGTCGTTAACTGAGTTATCGGTCAAAATAAGATTGGCCAAAAACCTTAAAATGTCCCTACGGAAAGGGAAGGACCCCAGGTTTCAATTGGATTTCGATAATTTTAGCGATAACTAAGTTATCGGTCAAAATGTTATTGCCCAAAATCCTTAAAACTTCCATACAATATGGATATCAAACGAAAGGGGAAGGCCCCAGGTTTCATTTGGACTTTGATAATTTTGCCGATAGCTGAGTTATTGGTCAAAATGTGATTGTCCCAAAACCTTAAAATTTGCCTACAATATGGACACCAAACGAAGGGAAGGCCCCAGGTTTCATTTGGACTTTGATATATTTCGATAAATTTATCGATAAGTTTTCCAACAATATGGATATCACACAAAAGGGAAGGACCGCAGGTTTCAATTGGATTTCGATAATTTTATCGATAACTGAGTTATCGTTCAAAATGTTATCGCCCAAAATACATAAAACTTCCAATACAATATGGACATCAAACGGAAGGGGAAGGCCCCAGGTTTCATTTGGACTTTGCTATTTTTCGATAGCTGAGTTTTCGATCAAAATGTGATTGCCCAAAAACCTTAAAACTTCCCTACAATATGGATATCAAACGAAAGGGGAAGGCCCCAAGTATCATTTGGACTTCGATAAATTTGCCGATAGCTGAGTTATCGGTCAAAATGTGATTGCCCAAAAACCTTAATACGTCTTATTTGGACTTCGATAAATTGCCGTTAACTGAGTTATCGGTCAAAATGTGATTGCCCAAAAACCTTAAAATGTCCCAACAATATGGATATCAAACGGAAGGGGAAGGCCCCAGGTTTAATTTGGTTTTCGATAAATCTGCCGTTAACTGAGTTATCGGTCAAAATGTGTTTGCCCAAAAAGATTAAAATGTCCCCACAATATGGATATGAAACAAAAAGCGAGAACCCCAGGTTTCAATTGGATTTCGATAAGTTTATCGATAACTTAGTTATCGGTAAAAAGGTGATTGTCCAAAAACCTTAAAATTTTCCTACAATATGGACACCAAACGATAAATTCGATAAATTAATCGATATCTGAGTTCGGTCAAAATGTGATTACCCAAAAACCTTAAAATGTCCTTACAATATGAATATAAAACGAAAGTTTCATTTTGACTTCGATAAATTTGCCGATAACAGAGTTATCGGTCAAAATGTGATTGCCCAAAAACCTTTAAATATCCCTTTAATATAGAATTCAAACGAAAGGGGAAGGCCCCAGGTTTTATTTGGGCTTCGATAAATTTGCCGTTAACTGAGTTATCAGTCAAAATGTGATTGCCCAAAAACCTTAAAATGTGCCTACAATATGCATATCAAACAAAAAGGGAGGACCCCAAGTGTCAATGGGATTTCGATAATTTTATCGATAACTGAGTTATCGGTCAAAATGAGATTGCCCAAAAACCTTAAAACTTCCCTACAATATGGATATCAAACGAAAGGGGAAGGCCCCAAGTATCATTTGGACTTCGATAAATTTGCCGATAGCTGAGTTATCGGTCAAAATGTGATTGCCCAAAAACCTTAATACGTCCCTAAAAAATGGATAACAAACGGAAGTGGAAGGCCCCAGGTTTCAATTGGACTTCGATAAATTTGCCGTTAACTGAGTTATCGGTCAAAATGTAATTGCCAAAAAACCTTAATACAATATGGGTATCAATTAGATTTCGATAATTTTAGCGATAACTAAGTTATCGGTCAAAATGTTATTGCCCAAAATCCTTAAAACTTCCATACAATATAGATATCAAACGAAAGGGGAAGGCCCCAGGTTTCATTTGGGCTTTGATACTTTTGCCGATAGCTGAGTTTTTGGTCAAAATGTGATTGTCCCAAAACCTTAAAATTTGCCTACAATATGGACACCAAACGAAGGGAAGGCCCCAGGCTTCATTTGGACTTTGATATATTTCGATAAATTTATCGATAGCTGAGTTTTCTATCAAAATGTGATTGCCCAAAGACCTTAAAATGTCCCTACAATATGCATATCAAACAAAAAGGGAGGACCCCAGGTTTCAATGGGGTTTCGATAAATTTGTCGTTAACTGAGTTATCGGTCAAAATAAGATTGCCCAAAAACCTTAAAATGTCCCTACAATATGGATATCAAACGGAAAGGGAAGGACCCCAGGTTTCAATTGGATTTTGATCATTTTAGCGATAACTAAGTTATAGGTCAAAATGTTAGTGCCCAAAATCCTTAAAACTTCCATACAATATGGATATCAAACGAAAGGGGAAGGCCCCAGGTTTCATTTGGACTTTGATAATTTTGCCGATAGCTGAGTTATTGGTCAAAATGTGATTGTCCCAAAACCTTAAAATTTGCCTACAATATGGACACCAAACGAAGGGAAGGCCCCAGGTTTCATTTGGACTTTGATATATTTCGATAAATTTATCGATAAGTTTTCCAACAATATGGATATCAAACAAAAGGGGAAGGCCCCAGGTTTCATTTGGGCTTTGATACTTTTGCTGATAGCTGAGTTATCGGTCAAAATGTTATCGCCAAAATCCTTAAAACTTCCATACAATATGGATATCAAACGAAAGGGGAGGGTCCCAGCTTTCATTTGGACTGTGATAATTTTGCCGATAGCTAGTTATTGGTCAAAATGTGATTGTCCCAAAACCTTAAAATTTGCCCACAATATGGATATCAAACGAAAGGGGAAGGCCCCAGGTTTCATTTGGACTTTGCTATTTTTCGATAGCTGAGTTTTCGATCAAAATGTGATTGCCCAAAGACCTTAAAATGTCCCTAAAATGTGCATATCAAACAAAAAGGGAGGACCCCATGTTTCAATGGGATTTCGATAAGTTTGTCGTTAACTGAGTTATCGGTCAAAATGTGATTGCCCAAAAACCTTAAAATGTCCCTACAATATGCATATCAAACAAAAAGGGAAGGACCCCAGGTTTCAATTGGATTTCGATAATTTTAGCGATAACTAAGTTATCGGTTAAAATCTTAATGCCCAAAATCCTTAAAACTTCCATACAATATGGATATCAAACAAAAGGGGAAGGCCCCAGGTTTCATTTGGGCTTTGAATCTTTTGCTGATAGCTGAGTTATCGGTCAAAATGTTATCGCCAAAATCCTTAAAACTTCCATACAATATGGATATCAAACGAAAGGGGAGGGTCCCAGCTTTCATTTGGACTGTGATAATTTTGCCGATAGCTGAGTTATTGGTCAAAATGTGATTGTCCCAAAACCTTAAAATTTGCCCACAATATGGACACCAAACGAAGGGAAGGCCCCAGGTTTCATTTGGTCTTTGATATATTTCGATAAATTTATCGATAGCTGAGTTTTCGATCAAAATGTGATTGCCCGAAAACCTTAAAGTTTTCAACAATATGGATATCACACAAAAGGGGAGGACCACAGGTTTCAATTGGATTTCGATAATTTTATCGATAACTGAGTTCTGTTGAAATGTGATTGCCCAAAAACTTTAAAATGTCCCTACAATATGGATATCAAACAAAAGGGAGGACCCCAGGTTTGAATTGGACTTCGATAATTTTATCGATAACTGAGTTATTGGTCAAAATGTTATTCCCCAAAAACCTTAAAACATCCCTACAATATGGATATCAAACGAAAGGGGAAGGGCCCAGGTTTCATTTGGACTTCGATAAATTTATCGATAACTGAGTTCTGTTAAAATGTGATTGTCCAAAAACTTTAAAATGTCCCTACAATATGGATATCAAACAAAAGGAAGGACCCCAGGTTTGAATTGGACTTCGATAATTTTATCGATAACTGAGTTATCGGTCAAAATGTGATTGTCCAAAAACCTTAATATGTCCCTAAAATATGGATATCAAACGGAAAGGGAAGGCCCCAGGTTTCATTTGGACTTCGATAAATTTATCGATAACTGAGTTCTGTTAAAATGTGATTGTCCAAAAACTTTAAAATGTCCCTAAAATATGGATATCAAACAAAAGGGAGGACCCCAGGTTTGAATTGGACTTCGATAAATTGATCGATAACTGAGTTCTGTTAAAATGTGATTACCCAAAAACCTTAAAATGTCCCTACAATATAGATATCAAACAAAAGGAAAGGACCCCAGGTTTCAATTGGATTTCGACAATTTTATCGATAACTGAGTTATTGGTCAAAATGTTATTGAACAAAAACCTTAAAACATCCCTACAATATGGATATCAAACGAAAGGGGAAGGCTCCAGGTTTCATTTGGACTTCGATTAATTTGCCGTCAACTGAGTTATCGGTCAAAATGTGATTGTCCAAAAACTTTAAAATGTCCATACAATATGGATATCAAACAAAAGGGAGGACCCCAGGTTTGAATTGGACTTCGATAAAATTATCGATAACTGAGTTCTGTTAAAATGTGATTGCCCAAAAACCTTAAAATGTCCCTACAATATAGATATAAAACAAAAGGAAAGGACCCCAGGTTTCAATTGGATTTCGATAAATTTGTCGTTAACTGAGTTACGGTCAAAATGTGATTGCCCAAAAACATTAAAATGTCCCTACAATATGGATATCAAACAAAAGGGAAGAACCCCAGGTTTCAATTAGATTTCGATAATTTTGCCGATAGCTGAGTTATTGGTCAAAATGTGATTGTCCCAAAACCTTAAAATTTGACTACAATATGGATATCAAACGGAAGGGGAAGGCCCCAGGTTTCATTTGTACTTTGATATATTTCGATAAATTTATCGATGGCTGAGTTTTCGATTAAAATGTGATTGCCCCAAAACCTTAAAGTTTTCCCACAATATGGATATCACACAAAAGGGGAGGACCACAGGTTTTAATTGGATTTCAATAATTTTATTGATAACTGAGTTCTGTTAAAATGTGATTGCCCAAAAACCTTTAAATGTCCCTACAATATGGATATCAAACAAACAAAAATTTCCTTCAATATGGGTCTAAAACGAAATATGAAACCTTGAAATGTCCCTACAATATGGATATCAAACGAAATGGGAAGGCCTCAGGTTTCATTTGGACTTCGATAATTTTGCCGACAACTGAGGTATCGGTTATATGGATATCAAACGAAAGGGGAATGCCCCAGGTTACATTTGGGCTTCGATAAATTTGCCGTTAACTGAGTTTTCGATCAAAATGTGATTGCCCAAAGACCTTAAAATGTCCCTACAATATGCATATCAAACAAAAAGGGAGGACCCCAGGTTTCAATGGGTTTTCGATAAATTTGTCGTTAACTGAGTTATCGGTCAAAATAAGATTGCCCAAAAACCTTTAAATGTCCCTACAATATGGATATCAAACGGAAAGGGAAGAACCCCAGGTTTCAATTGGATTTCGATAATTTTAGCGATAACTAAGTTATAGGTCAAAATGTTATTGCCCAAAATCCTTAAAACTTCCATACAATATGGATATCAAACGAAAGGGGAAGGCCCCAGGTTTCATTTGGACTTTGATATATTTCGATAAATTTATCGATAGCTGAGTTTTCGATCAAAATGTGATTGCCCGAAAACCTTAAAATGTCCCTATAATATGCATATCAAACAAAAAGGGAGGACCCCAGGTTTCAATGGGATTTCGATAAATTTGTCGTTAACTGAGTTATCGGTCAAAAGGTTATCGCCCAAAATCCTTAAAACTTCCATACAATATGGATATCAAACGAAAGGGGAGGGCCCCAGCTTTCATTTGGACTTTGATAATTTTGCCGATAGCTGAGTTATTGGTCAAAATGTGATTGTCCCAAAACCTTAAAATTTGCCTACAATATGTACACCAAACGAAGGGAAGACCCCAGGTTTCATTTGGACTTTGATATATTTCGACAAATTTATCGATAAGTTTTCCAACAATATGGATATCACACAAAAGGGAAGGACCGCAGGTTTCAATTGGATTTCGATAATTTTATCGATAACTGAGTTATCGTTCAAAATGTTATCGCCCAAAATCCATAAAACTTCCAATACAATAAGGACATCAAACGGAAGGGGAAGGCCCCAGGTTTCATTTGGACTTTGATATTTTTCGATAAATTTATCGATAGCTGAGTTTTCGATCAAAATGTGATTGCCCAAAGACCTTAAAATGTCCCTACAATGTGCATATGAAACAAAAAGGGAGGACCCCAGGTTTCAATGGGATTTCGATAAATTTGTCGTTAACTGAGTTATCGGTCAATATGTGATTGCCCAAAGACCTTAAAATGTCCCTACAATGTGCATATGAAACAAAAAGGGAGGACCCCAGGTTTCAATCGGATTTCGATAATTTGTTCGGTAACTGAGTTATCGGTCAAAATGTTATTGCCCAAAAACCTTAATATGTCCCTACAATATGGATATCAAACGGAAGGGGAAGGCCCCAGGTTTCATTTGGACTTCGATAAATTCGCTAACTGAGTTATCGGTCAAAATGTGATTGCCCAAAAACATTAAAATGTCCCTACAATATGGATATCAAACAAAAGGGGAGAACCCCAGGTTTCAATTAGATTTCGATTATTTTATCGATAACTGAGTTATCGGTCAAAATGTTATCGTCCAAAATCCTTAAAACTTCCATACAATATGGATATCAAACGAAAGGGGAAGGTCCCAGGTTTCATTTGGACTTAGATAATTTTGCCGATAGCTGAGTTATTGTCAAAATGTGATTGTCTCAAAACCTTAAAATTTGCCTACAATATGGATATCAAACGGAAGGGGAAGGCCCCAGGTTTAATTTGGACTTTTATATATTTCGATAAATTTATCGATAGCTGAGTTTTCGATCAAAATGTGATTGCCCGAAAACCTTAAAGTTGCCCAACAACATGGATATCACACAAAAGGGGAGGACCAACAGGTTTCAATTGGATTTCGATAATTTTATCGATAACTGAGTTTTGTTAAAATATGATTGCCCAAAAACCTTAAAATGTCCCTACAATATGGATATCAAACAAAAAGGGAGGACCCCAGGTTTCAATGGGATTTCGATAATTTTATCGATAACTGAGTTATCGGTCAAAATGTGATTGCCCAAAAACCTTAAAACTTGTCATTGCCCAAAAATATTAAAATGTCCCTACAATATGGATATCAAACGAAAGGGGAATTTCCCAGGTTTTATTGGGGCTTCAATAAATTTGACTGAGGAATCATTTGGACTTCGATAAATTTGCCGACAACTGAGGTATCGGTTATATGGATATCAAACGAAAGGGGAATGCCCCAGGTTACATTTGGGCTTCGATAAATTTGCCGTTAACTGAGTTATCAGTCAAAATTTGATTGCCCAAAAACCTTAAAATGTGCCTACAATATGCATATCAAACAAAAAGGGAGGACCCCAGGTTTCAATGGGATTTCGATAATTTTATCGATAACTGAGTTATCGGTCAAAATGTGATTGCCCAAAAACCTTAAAACTTGTCATTGCCCAAAAATATTAAAATGTCCCTACAATATGGATATCAAACAAAAGGGGAGAACCCCAGGTTTCAATTAGATTTCGATTATTTTATCGATAACTGAGTTATCGGTCAAAATGTTATCGTCCAAAATCCTTAAAACTTCCATACAATATGGATATCAAACGAAAGGGGAAGGTCCCAGGTTTCATTTGGACTTAGATAATTTTGCCGATAGCTGAGTTATTGTCAAAATGTGATTGTCTCAAAACCTTAAAATTTGCCTACAATATGGATATCAAACGAGAGGGGAAGGCCCCAGGTTTCATTTGGACTTCGATAAATTTGCCGTCAACTGAGTTATCGGTCAAAATGTGATTGCCCAAAAACCATAATATGTCCCTACAATATGGATATCAAACGGAAGAGGAAGGCCCCAGGCTTCATTTGGACTTCGATAAATTTGTCGTTAACTGAGTTATCGGTCAAAATGTGATTGACCACAAACCTTAAAATGTCCCTAAAATATGGATATCAAACAAAAGGAAGGACCCCAGGTTTCAATTGGATTTGGATAATTTTATCGATAACTGAGTTATTGGTCAATTTATTATTATTTCCCAAAATCCTTAAATCTTCCATACCATATGGATATCAAACGAAAGGGGAAGGCCCCAGGTTGCATTTGGACTTCGATAAATTTTCCGTTAACTGAGTTATAGGTCAAAATGTGATTGCCCAAAAACCTTAAAATGTCCCTACAATATGGATATCAAACAAAACGGAAGGACCCCAGGTTTCAATTGGATTTCGATAATTTGTTCGGTAACTGAGTTATCGGTCAAAATGTTATTGCCCAAAAACCTTAATATGTCCCTACAATATGGATATCAAACGGAAGGGGAAGGCCCCAGGTTTCATTTGGACTTCGATAAATTCGCTAACTGAGTTATCGGTCAAAATGTGATTGCCCAAAAACATTAAAATGTCCCTACAATATGGATATCAAACAAAAGGGGAGAACCCCAGGTTTCAATTAGATTTCGATTATTTTATCGATAACTGAGTTATCGGTCAAAATGTTATCGTCCAAAATCCTTAAAACTTCCATACAATATGGATATCAAACGAAAGGGGAAGGTCCCAGGTTTCATTTGGACTTAGATAATTTTGCCGATAGCTGAGTTATTGTCAAAATGTGATTGTCTCAAAACCTTAAAATTTGCCTACAATATGGATATCAAACGGAAGGGGAAGGCCCCAGGTTTAATTTGGACTTTTATATATTTCGATAAATTTATCGATAGCTGAGTTTTCGATCAAAATGTGATTGCCCGAAAACCTTAAAGTTGCCCAACAACATGGATATCACACAAAAGGGGAGGACCAACAGGTTTCAATTGGATTTCGATAATTTTATCGATAACTGAGTTTTGTTAAAATATGATTGCCCAAAAACCTTAAAATGTCCCTACAATATGGATATCAAACAAAAAGGGAGGACCCCAGGTTTCAATGGGATTTCGATAATTTTATCGATAACTGAGTTATCGGTCAAAATGTGATTGCCCAAAAACCTTAAAACTTGTCATTGCCCAAAAATATTAAAATGTCCCTACAATATGGATATCAAACGAAAGGGGAATTTCCCAGGTTTTATTGGGGCTTCAATAAATTTGACTGAGGAATCATTTGGACTTCGATAAATTTGCCGACAACTGAGGTATCGGTTATATGGATATCAAACGAAAGGGGAATGCCCCAGGTTACATTTGGGCTTCGATAAATTTGCCGTTAACTGAGTTATCAGTCAAAATTTGATTGCCCAAAAACCTTAAAATGTGCCTACAATATGCATATCAAACAAAAAGGGAGGACCCCAGGTTTCAATGGGATTTCGATAATTTTATCGATAACTGAGTTATCGGTCAAAATGTGATTGCCCAAAAACCTTAAAACTTGTCATTGCCCAAAAATATTAAAATGTCCCAACAATATGGATATCAAACGGAAGGGGAAGGCCCCAGGTTTAATTTGGTTTTCGATAAATCTGCCGTTAACTGAGTTATCGGTCAAAATGTGTTTGCCCAAAAAGATTAAAATGTCCCCACAATATGGATATGAAACAAAAAGCGAGAACCCCAGGTTTCAATTGGATTTCGATAAGTTTATCGATAACTTAGTTATCGGTAAAAAGGTGATTGTCCAAAAACCTTAAAATTTTCCTACAATATGGACACCAAACGATAAATTCGATAAATTTATCGATATCTGAGTTCGGTCAAAATGTGATTACCCAAAAACCTTAAAATGTCCTTACAATATGAATATAAAACGAAAGTTTCATTTTGACTTCGATAAATTTGCCGATAACAGAGTTATCGGTCAAAATGTGATTGCCCAAAAACCTTTAAATATCCCTTTAATATAGAATTCAAACGAAAGGGGAAGGCCCCAGGTTTTATTTGGACTTCGATAGATTTATCGATATCTGAGTTATCGGTCAAAATATGATTGCCCAAAATCCTTAATATTTTCCTTCAATATGGGTATAAGACGAAATATGAAACTTTGAAATGTCCCTACAATATGGATATCAAACTGGAAGGCCCCAGGAATCATTTGGACCTCGATAAATTTGCCGGCAACTGAGGTATCGGATATATGGATAGCAAACGAAAGGGGAATGCCCCAGGTTACATTTGGGCTTCGATAAATTTGCCGTTAACTGAGTTATCAGTCAAAATGTGATTGCCCAAAAACCTTAAAATGTGCCTACAATATGCATATCAAACAAAAAGGGAGGACCCCAGGTTTCAATGGGATTTCGATAATTTTATCGATAACTGAGTTATCGGTCAAAATGTGATTGCCCAAAAACCTTAAAACTTCCCTACAATATGGATATCAAACGAAAGGGGAAGGCCCCAAGTATCATTTGGACTTCGATAAATTTGCCGATAGCTGAGTTATCGGTCAAAATGTGATTGCCCAAAAACCTTAATACGTCCCTAAAAAATGGATAACAAACGGAAGTGGAAGGCCCCA
This sequence comes from Campiglossa producta, assembly GCA_964058755.1. NCBI lineage: Eukaryota > Metazoa > Arthropoda > Insecta > Diptera > Tephritidae > Campiglossa > Campiglossa producta. Next base: position 46,849,773 of record CAXKVI010000006.1, on the reverse strand, counting down.
GGTTTCAATTGGACTTCGATAAATTTGCCGTTAACTGAGTTATCGGTCAAAATGTGATTGCCAAAAAACCTTAATACAATATGGGTATCAAACGGAAGGGGAAGGCCCCAGGTTTCAATTGGATTTCGATAATTTTAGCGATAACTAAGTTATCGGTCAAAATGTTATTGCCCAAAATCCTTAAAACTTCCATACAATATGGATATCAAACGAAAGGGGAAGGCCCCAGGTTTCATTTGGGCTTTGATACTTTTGCCGATAGCTGAGTTATTGGTCAAAATGTGATTGTCCCAAAACCTTAAAATTTGCCTACAATATGGACACCAAACGAAGGGAAGGCCCCAGGCTTCATTTGGACTTTGATATATTTCGATAAATTTATCGATAGCTGAGTTTTCGATCAAAATGTGATTGCCCAAAGACCTTAAAATGTCCCTACAATATGCATATCAAACAAAAAGGGAGGACCCCAGGTTTCAATGGGTTTTCGATAAATTTGTCGTTAACTGAGTTATCGGTCAAAATAAGATTGGCCAAAAACCTTAAAATGTCCCTACGGAAAGGGAAGGACCCCAGGTTTCAATTGGATTTCGATAATTTTAGCGATAACTAAGTTATCGGTCAAAATGTTATTGCCCAAAATCCTTAAAACTTCCATACAATATGGATATCAAACGAAAGGGGAAGGCCCCAGGTTTCATTTGGACTTTGATAATTTTGCCGATAGCTGAGTTATTGGTCAAAATGTGATTGTCCCAAAACCTTAAAATTTGCCTACAATATGGACACCAAACGAAGGGAAGGCCCCAGGTTTCATTTGGACTTTGATATATTTCGATAAATTTATCGATAAGTTTTCCAACAATATGGATATCACACAAAAGGGAAGGACCGCAGGTTTCAATTGGATTTCGATAATTTTATCGATAACTGAGTTATCGTTCAAAATGTTATCGCCCAAAATACATAAAACTTCCAATACAATATGGACATCAAACGGAAGGGGAAGGCCCCAGGTTTCATTTGGACTTTGCTATTTTTCGATAGCTGAGTTTTCGATCAAAATGTGATTGCCCAAAAACCTTAAAACTTCCCTACAATATGGATATCAAACGAAAGGGGAAGGCCCCAAGTATCATTTGGACTTCGATAAATTTGCCGATAGCTGAGTTATCGGTCAAAATGTGATTGCCCAAAAACCTTAATACGTCTTATTTGGACTTCGATAAATTGCCGTTAACTGAGTTATCGGTCAAAATGTGATTGCCCAAAAACCTTAAAATGTCCCAACAATATGGATATCAAACGGAAGGGGAAGGCCCCAGGTTTAATTTGGTTTTCGATAAATCTGCCGTTAACTGAGTTATCGGTCAAAATGTGTTTGCCCAAAAAGATTAAAATGTCCCCACAATATGGATATGAAACAAAAAGCGAGAACCCCAGGTTTCAATTGGATTTCGATAAGTTTATCGATAACTTAGTTATCGGTAAAAAGGTGATTGTCCAAAAACCTTAAAATTTTCCTACAATATGGACACCAAACGATAAATTCGATAAATTAATCGATATCTGAGTTCGGTCAAAATGTGATTACCCAAAAACCTTAAAATGTCCTTACAATATGAATATAAAACGAAAGTTTCATTTTGACTTCGATAAATTTGCCGATAACAGAGTTATCGGTCAAAATGTGATTGCCCAAAAACCTTTAAATATCCCTTTAATATAGAATTCAAACGAAAGGGGAAGGCCCCAGGTTTTATTTGGGCTTCGATAAATTTGCCGTTAACTGAGTTATCAGTCAAAATGTGATTGCCCAAAAACCTTAAAATGTGCCTACAATATGCATATCAAACAAAAAGGGAGGACCCCAAGTGTCAATGGGATTTCGATAATTTTATCGATAACTGAGTTATCGGTCAAAATGAGATTGCCCAAAAACCTTAAAACTTCCCTACAATATGGATATCAAACGAAAGGGGAAGGCCCCAAGTATCATTTGGACTTCGATAAATTTGCCGATAGCTGAGTTATCGGTCAAAATGTGATTGCCCAAAAACCTTAATACGTCCCTAAAAAATGGATAACAAACGGAAGTGGAAGGCCCCAGGTTTCAATTGGACTTCGATAAATTTGCCGTTAACTGAGTTATCGGTCAAAATGTAATTGCCAAAAAACCTTAATACAATATGGGTATCAATTAGATTTCGATAATTTTAGCGATAACTAAGTTATCGGTCAAAATGTTATTGCCCAAAATCCTTAAAACTTCCATACAATATAGATATCAAACGAAAGGGGAAGGCCCCAGGTTTCATTTGGGCTTTGATACTTTTGCCGATAGCTGAGTTTTTGGTCAAAATGTGATTGTCCCAAAACCTTAAAATTTGCCTACAATATGGACACCAAACGAAGGGAAGGCCCCAGGCTTCATTTGGACTTTGATATATTTCGATAAATTTATCGATAGCTGAGTTTTCTATCAAAATGTGATTGCCCAAAGACCTTAAAATGTCCCTACAATATGCATATCAAACAAAAAGGGAGGACCCCAGGTTTCAATGGGGTTTCGATAAATTTGTCGTTAACTGAGTTATCGGTCAAAATAAGATTGCCCAAAAACCTTAAAATGTCCCTACAATATGGATATCAAACGGAAAGGGAAGGACCCCAGGTTTCAATTGGATTTTGATCATTTTAGCGATAACTAAGTTATAGGTCAAAATGTTAGTGCCCAAAATCCTTAAAACTTCCATACAATATGGATATCAAACGAAAGGGGAAGGCCCCAGGTTTCATTTGGACTTTGATAATTTTGCCGATAGCTGAGTTATTGGTCAAAATGTGATTGTCCCAAAACCTTAAAATTTGCCTACAATATGGACACCAAACGAAGGGAAGGCCCCAGGTTTCATTTGGACTTTGATATATTTCGATAAATTTATCGATAAGTTTTCCAACAATATGGATATCAAACAAAAGGGGAAGGCCCCAGGTTTCATTTGGGCTTTGATACTTTTGCTGATAGCTGAGTTATCGGTCAAAATGTTATCGCCAAAATCCTTAAAACTTCCATACAATATGGATATCAAACGAAAGGGGAGGGTCCCAGCTTTCATTTGGACTGTGATAATTTTGCCGATAGCTAGTTATTGGTCAAAATGTGATTGTCCCAAAACCTTAAAATTTGCCCACAATATGGATATCAAACGAAAGGGGAAGGCCCCAGGTTTCATTTGGACTTTGCTATTTTTCGATAGCTGAGTTTTCGATCAAAATGTGATTGCCCAAAGACCTTAAAATGTCCCTAAAATGTGCATATCAAACAAAAAGGGAGGACCCCATGTTTCAATGGGATTTCGATAAGTTTGTCGTTAACTGAGTTATCGGTCAAAATGTGATTGCCCAAAAACCTTAAAATGTCCCTACAATATGCATATCAAACAAAAAGGGAAGGACCCCAGGTTTCAATTGGATTTCGATAATTTTAGCGATAACTAAGTTATCGGTTAAAATCTTAATGCCCAAAATCCTTAAAACTTCCATACAATATGGATATCAAACAAAAGGGGAAGGCCCCAGGTTTCATTTGGGCTTTGAATCTTTTGCTGATAGCTGAGTTATCGGTCAAAATGTTATCGCCAAAATCCTTAAAACTTCCATACAATATGGATATCAAACGAAAGGGGAGGGTCCCAGCTTTCATTTGGACTGTGATAATTTTGCCGATAGCTGAGTTATTGGTCAAAATGTGATTGTCCCAAAACCTTAAAATTTGCCCACAATATGGACACCAAACGAAGGGAAGGCCCCAGGTTTCATTTGGTCTTTGATATATTTCGATAAATTTATCGATAGCTGAGTTTTCGATCAAAATGTGATTGCCCGAAAACCTTAAAGTTTTCAACAATATGGATATCACACAAAAGGGGAGGACCACAGGTTTCAATTGGATTTCGATAATTTTATCGATAACTGAGTTCTGTTGAAATGTGATTGCCCAAAAACTTTAAAATGTCCCTACAATATGGATATCAAACAAAAGGGAGGACCCCAGGTTTGAATTGGACTTCGATAATTTTATCGATAACTGAGTTATTGGTCAAAATGTTATTCCCCAAAAACCTTAAAACATCCCTACAATATGGATATCAAACGAAAGGGGAAGGGCCCAGGTTTCATTTGGACTTCGATAAATTTATCGATAACTGAGTTCTGTTAAAATGTGATTGTCCAAAAACTTTAAAATGTCCCTACAATATGGATATCAAACAAAAGGAAGGACCCCAGGTTTGAATTGGACTTCGATAATTTTATCGATAACTGAGTTATCGGTCAAAATGTGATTGTCCAAAAACCTTAATATGTCCCTAAAATATGGATATCAAACGGAAAGGGAAGGCCCCAGGTTTCATTTGGACTTCGATAAATTTATCGATAACTGAGTTCTGTTAAAATGTGATTGTCCAAAAACTTTAAAATGTCCCTAAAATATGGATATCAAACAAAAGGGAGGACCCCAGGTTTGAATTGGACTTCGATAAATTGATCGATAACTGAGTTCTGTTAAAATGTGATTACCCAAAAACCTTAAAATGTCCCTACAATATAGATATCAAACAAAAGGAAAGGACCCCAGGTTTCAATTGGATTTCGACAATTTTATCGATAACTGAGTTATTGGTCAAAATGTTATTGAACAAAAACCTTAAAACATCCCTACAATATGGATATCAAACGAAAGGGGAAGGCTCCAGGTTTCATTTGGACTTCGATTAATTTGCCGTCAACTGAGTTATCGGTCAAAATGTGATTGTCCAAAAACTTTAAAATGTCCATACAATATGGATATCAAACAAAAGGGAGGACCCCAGGTTTGAATTGGACTTCGATAAAATTATCGATAACTGAGTTCTGTTAAAATGTGATTGCCCAAAAACCTTAAAATGTCCCTACAATATAGATATAAAACAAAAGGAAAGGACCCCAGGTTTCAATTGGATTTCGATAAATTTGTCGTTAACTGAGTTACGGTCAAAATGTGATTGCCCAAAAACATTAAAATGTCCCTACAATATGGATATCAAACAAAAGGGAAGAACCCCAGGTTTCAATTAGATTTCGATAATTTTGCCGATAGCTGAGTTATTGGTCAAAATGTGATTGTCCCAAAACCTTAAAATTTGACTACAATATGGATATCAAACGGAAGGGGAAGGCCCCAGGTTTCATTTGTACTTTGATATATTTCGATAAATTTATCGATGGCTGAGTTTTCGATTAAAATGTGATTGCCCCAAAACCTTAAAGTTTTCCCACAATATGGATATCACACAAAAGGGGAGGACCACAGGTTTTAATTGGATTTCAATAATTTTATTGATAACTGAGTTCTGTTAAAATGTGATTGCCCAAAAACCTTTAAATGTCCCTACAATATGGATATCAAACAAACAAAAATTTCCTTCAATATGGGTCTAAAACGAAATATGAAACCTTGAAATGTCCCTACAATATGGATATCAAACGAAATGGGAAGGCCTCAGGTTTCATTTGGACTTCGATAATTTTGCCGACAACTGAGGTATCGGTTATATGGATATCAAACGAAAGGGGAATGCCCCAGGTTACATTTGGGCTTCGATAAATTTGCCGTTAACTGAGTTTTCGATCAAAATGTGATTGCCCAAAGACCTTAAAATGTCCCTACAATATGCATATCAAACAAAAAGGGAGGACCCCAGGTTTCAATGGGTTTTCGATAAATTTGTCGTTAACTGAGTTATCGGTCAAAATAAGATTGCCCAAAAACCTTTAAATGTCCCTACAATATGGATATCAAACGGAAAGGGAAGAACCCCAGGTTTCAATTGGATTTCGATAATTTTAGCGATAACTAAGTTATAGGTCAAAATGTTATTGCCCAAAATCCTTAAAACTTCCATACAATATGGATATCAAACGAAAGGGGAAGGCCCCAGGTTTCATTTGGACTTTGATATATTTCGATAAATTTATCGATAGCTGAGTTTTCGATCAAAATGTGATTGCCCGAAAACCTTAAAATGTCCCTATAATATGCATATCAAACAAAAAGGGAGGACCCCAGGTTTCAATGGGATTTCGATAAATTTGTCGTTAACTGAGTTATCGGTCAAAAGGTTATCGCCCAAAATCCTTAAAACTTCCATACAATATGGATATCAAACGAAAGGGGAGGGCCCCAGCTTTCATTTGGACTTTGATAATTTTGCCGATAGCTGAGTTATTGGTCAAAATGTGATTGTCCCAAAACCTTAAAATTTGCCTACAATATGTACACCAAACGAAGGGAAGACCCCAGGTTTCATTTGGACTTTGATATATTTCGACAAATTTATCGATAAGTTTTCCAACAATATGGATATCACACAAAAGGGAAGGACCGCAGGTTTCAATTGGATTTCGATAATTTTATCGATAACTGAGTTATCGTTCAAAATGTTATCGCCCAAAATCCATAAAACTTCCAATACAATAAGGACATCAAACGGAAGGGGAAGGCCCCAGGTTTCATTTGGACTTTGATATTTTTCGATAAATTTATCGATAGCTGAGTTTTCGATCAAAATGTGATTGCCCAAAGACCTTAAAATGTCCCTACAATGTGCATATGAAACAAAAAGGGAGGACCCCAGGTTTCAATGGGATTTCGATAAATTTGTCGTTAACTGAGTTATCGGTCAATATGTGATTGCCCAAAGACCTTAAAATGTCCCTACAATGTGCATATGAAACAAAAAGGGAGGACCCCAGGTTTCAATCGGATTTCGATAAATATGTCGTTAACTGAATTTTTGATCAAAATGTGATTGCCCAAAGACCTTAAAAGTCCCTACAATGTGCATATCAAACAAAAAGGGAGGACCCCAGGTTTCAATGGGATTTCGATAAATTTGTCATTAACTGAGTTATCGGTCAAAATAAGATTGCCCAAAAACCTTAAAATGTCCCTACAATATGGATATCAAACGCAAAGGAAAGGACCCCAGTAGGTCGATTCCCTAACTATTTTATCGCCAAGTGTTAGCGTTAAGTCTATTTAACGCCATTTTTATCGCTTTTCCCTATTCTCTAAGTGTTAACCACACTAAAAGTCGATAAGCTCGATCAGCTGTTTTCGCTAACACTTTTATTGTAGCTAGTTATCGCGGATTAATTTGATGGTGTTTAAAAGTGTTTAAGAGAAAATAATAAATTTAAGTTGAAATAAAAATGTCTTTTGAGTTTGTGGCGCTTTATTTGGTGCGAAATATTGAAAATATGGAAATGCGTTAAAGGCAAGTTAGAGAATCACAGTTTCGTTAAGAGCAAACGCCAAACCCTGGCGAAAACCTAAACGCTTGGCGAGTGGTTAAAAGTTAGGGAATCGGGCTACAGGTTTCAATTGGATTTCGATAATTTTAGCGATAACTAAGTTATCGGTCAAAATTTTAATGCCCAAAATCCTTAAAACTTCCATACAATATGGATATCAAACGAAAGGGGAAGGCCCCAGGTTTCATTTGGTCTTTGATACTTTTGCTGATAGCTGAGTTATCGGTCAAAATGTTATCGCCCAAAATCCTTAAAACTTCCATACAATATGGATATCAAACGAAAGGGGAGGGCCCCAGCTTTCATTTGGACTTTGATAATTTTGCCGATAGCTGAGTTATTGGTCAAAATGTGATTGTCCCAAAACCTTAAAATTTGCCCACAATATGGACACCAAACGAAGGGAAGGCCCCAGGTTTCATTTGGTCTTTGATATATTTCGATAAATTTATCGATAGCTGAGTTTTCGATCAAAATGTGATTGCCCGAAAACCTTAAAGTTTTCAACAATATGGATATCACACAAAAGGGGAGGACCACAGGTTTCAATTGGATTTCGATAATTTTATCGGTAACTGAGTTCTGTTAAAATGTGATTGCCCAAAAACTTTAAAATGTCCCTACAATATGGATATCAAACGAAAGGGGAAGGCCCCAGGTTTCATTTGGACTTCGATAAATTTGCCGTCAACTGAGTTATCGGTCAAAATGTGATTGTCCAAAAACCTTAATATGTCCCTAAAATATGGATATCAAACGGAAAGGGAAGGCCCCAGGTTTCATTTGGACTTCGATAAATTTGTCGGTAACTGAGTTATCGGTCAAAATGTGATTGTCCAAAAACCTTAATATGTCTCTAAAATATGGATATCAAACGGAAAGGGAAGCCCCAGGTTTCATTTGGACTTCGATAAATTTATCAATAACTGAGTTCTGTTAAAATGTGATTGCCCAAAAACCTTAAAATGTCCCTACAATATGGATATCAAACGAAAGGGAAGGCCCCAGGTTTCATTTGGACTTCGATAAATTTGTCGGTAACTGAGTTATCGGTCAAAATGTGATTGTCCAAAAACCTTAATATGTCCCTAAAATATGGATATCAAACGGAAAGGGAAAGCCCCAGGTTTCATTTGGACCTCGATAAATTTATCGATAACTGAGTTCTGTTAAAATGTGATAGTCCAAAAACTAAAAAAAGTCCCGACAATATGGATATCAAACAAAAGGGAGGACCCCAAGTTTGAATTGGACTTCGATAAATTTATCGATAACAGAGTTCTGTTAAAATGTGATTGCCCAAAAACCTTAAAATGTCCCTACAATATAGATATATCAGACAAAAGGAAAGGACCCCAGGTTTCAATGGGATTTCGATAAATTTGTCGTTAACTGAGTTATCGGTCAAAATGTTATCGCCCAAAATCCTTAAAACTTCCATACAATATGGATATCAAACGAAAGGGGAAGGCCCCAGGTTTCATTTGGACTTCGATAAATTTGCCGTCAACTGAGTTATCGGTCAAAATGTGATTGTCCAAAAACCTTAATATGTCCCTAAAATATGGATATCAAACGGAACGGGAAGGCCCCAGGTTTCATTTGGACTTCGATAAATTTGTCGTTAACTGAGCTACGGTCAAAATGTGATTGCTCAAAAACATTAAAATGTCCCTACAATATGGATATCAAACAAAAGGGAAGAACCCCAGGTTTCAATTAGATTTCGATAATTTTATCGATAACTGAGTTATCGGTCAAAATGTTATCGGCCAAGATCCTTAAAACGACCATACAATATGGATATCAAACGAAAGGGGAAGGCCCCAGGTTTCATTTGGACTTTGATAATTTTGCCGATAGCTGAGTTATTGGTCAAAATGTGATTGTCCCAAAACCTTAAAATTTGAGTACAATATGGATATAAAACGGAAGGGGAAGGCCCCAGGTTTCATTTGTACTTTGATGTATTTCGATAAATTTATCGATAGCTGAGTTTTCGATCAAAATGTGATTGCCCCAAAACCTTAAAGTTTTCCCACAATATGGATATCACACAAAAGGGGAGGACCACAGGTTTCAATTGGATTTCGATAATTTTATTGATAACTGAGTTCTGTTAAAATGTGATTGCCCAAAAACCTTTAAATGTCCCTACAATATGGATATCAAACAAAAAAAATTTTCCTTCAATATGGGTCTAAAACGAAATATGAAACTTTGAAATGTTCCTACAATATGGATATCAAACGAAATGGGAAGGCCTCAGCTTTCATTTGGACTTCGATAATTTTGCCGACAACTGAGGTATCGGTTATATGGATATCAAACGAAAGGGGAATGCCCCAGGTTACATTTGGGCTTCGATAAATTTGCCGTTAACTGAGTTATCGGTCAAAATGTGATTGCCCAAAAACCTTAAAATGTGCCTACAATATGCATATCAAACAAAAAGGGACGACCCCAGGTTTCAATGGGATTTCGATAATTTTATCGATAACTGAGTTATCGGTCAAAATGTGATTGCCCAAAAACCTTAAAACTTCCCTACAATATGGATATCAAACGAAAGGGGAAGGCCCCAAGTATCATTTGGACTTCGATAAATTTGCCGTTAACTGAGTTATCGGTCAAAATGTGATTGCCAAAAAACCTTAATACAATATGGGTATCAAACGGAAGGGGAAGGCCCCAGGTTTCAATTTGATTTCGATAATTTTAGCGATAACTAAGTTATCGGTCAAAATGTTATTGCCCAAAATCCTTAAAACTTCCATACAATATGGATATCAATCGAAAGGGGAAGGCCCCAGGTTTCATTTGGGCTTTGATACTTTTGCCGATAGCTGAGTTATTGGTCAAAATGTGATTGTCCCAAAACCTTAAAATTTGCCTACAATATGGACACCAAACGAAGGGAAGGCCCCAGGCTTCATTTGGACTTTGATATATTTCGATAAATTTATCGATAGCTGAGTTTTCGATCAAAATGTGATTGCCCAAAGCCTTAAAGTGTCCCTACAATATGCATATCAAAGAAAAAGGGAGGACCCCAGGTTTCAATGGGTTTTCGATAAATTTGTCGTTAACTGAGTTATCGGTCAAAATAAGATTGCCCAAAAACCTTAAAATGTCCCTACAATATGGATATCAAACGGAAAGGGAAGGACCCCAGGTTTCAATTGGATTTCGATAATTTTAGCGATAACTAAGTTATAGGTCAAAATGTTATTGCCCAAAATCCTTAAAACTTCCGTACAATATGGATATCAAACGAAAGGGAAGGCCCCAGGTTTCATTTGGACTTTGATATATTTCGATAAATTTATCGATAGCTGAGTTTTCGTTCAAAATGTGATTGCCCGAAAACCTTAAAATGTCCCTACAATATGCATATAAAACAAAATGGAAGGACCCCAGGTTTCAATGGGATTTCGATAAATTTGTCGTTAACTGAGTTATCGGTCAAAATGTTATCGCCCAAAATCCTTAAAACTTCCATACAATATGGATATCAAACGAAAGGGGAGGGCCCCAGCTTTCATTTGGACTTTGATAATTTTGCCGATAGCTGAGTTATTGGTCAAAATGTGATTGTCCCAAAACCTTAAAATTTGCCTACAATATGGACACCAAACGAAGGGAAGGCCCCAGGTTTCATTTGGACTTTTATATATTTCGATAAATTTATCGATAGCTGAGTTTTCGATCAAAATGTGATTGCCCGAAAACCTTAAAGTTGCCCAACAACATGGATATCACACAAAAGGGGAGGACCACAGGTTTCAATTGGATTTCGATAATTTTATCGATAACTGAGTTTTTTTAAAATGTGATTGCCCAAAAACCTTAAAATGTCCCTACAATATGGATATCAAACAAAAGGGAGGACCCCAGGTTTGAATTGGATTTCGATAATTTTATCGATACTGAGTGATCGGTCAAAATGTTATTGCCCAAAAACCTTAAAACATCCCTACAATATGGATATCAAACGAAAGGGGAAGGCCCCAGGTTTTATTTGGACTTCGATAAATTGCCCTTAACTGAGTTATCGGTCAAAATGTGATTGCCCAAAAACCTTAAAACTTCCTTACAATATGGCTATCAAACGAAAGGGGAAGGCCGCCGGTTTCATTTTGACTTCGATAAATTTGACGTTAACTGAGTTATCGGTAAAAATGTGATTGCCTAAAGACCTTACAATATGGATATCAAACAAAACGGAAGGACCCCAGGTTTCAATTGGATTTCGATAATTTGATCGATAACTGAGTGATCGGTCAAAATGTTATTGCCCAAAAACCTTAAAACATCCCTACAATATGGATATCAAACGAAAGGGGAAGGCCCCAGGTTTTATTTGGACTTCGATAAATTGCCCTTAACTGAGTTATCGGTCAAAATGTTATTGCCCAAAACCCTTAAAACTTCCTTACAATATGGCTATCAAACGAAAGGGGAAGGCCGCCGGTTTCATTTTGACTTCGATAAATTTGACGTTAACTGAGTTATCGGTAAAAATGTGATTTCCTAAAGACCTTACAATATGGATATCAAACAAAACGGAAGGACCCCAGGTTTCAATTGGATTTCGATAATTTGATCGATAACTGAGTGATCGGTCAAAATGTTATTGCCCAAAAACCTTAAAACATCCCTACAATATGGATATCAAACGAAAGGGGAAGGCCCCAGGTTTTATTTGGACTTCGATAAATTGCCCTTAACTGAGTTATCGGTCAAAATGTTATTGCCCAAAACCCTTAAAACTTCCTTACAATATGGCTATCAAACGAAAGGGGAAGGCCGCCGGTTTCATTTTGACTTCGATAAATTTGACGTTAACTGAGTTATCGGTAAAAATGTGATTGCCTAAAGACCTTACAATATGGATATCAAACAAAACGGAAGGACCCCAGGTTTCAATTGGATATCGATAATTTGATCGATAACTGAGTGATCGGTCAAAATGTTATTGCCCAAAAACCTTAAAACATCCCTACAATATGGATATCAAACGAAAGGGGAAGGCCCCAGGTTTTATTTGGACTTCGATAAATTGCCCTTAACTGAGTTATCGGTCAAAATGTGATTGCCCAAAAACCTTAAAATGTCCCAACAATATGGATATCAAACGAAAGGGGAATGCCCCAGGTTATATTTGGGCTTAGATAAATTTGCCGTCGGTCAAAAAGTGATTGCCCAAAAACCTTAAAATGTGCCTACAATATGCATATCAAACAAAAAGGGAGGAGGTTTCAATGGGATTTCGATAATTTTATCGATAACTGAGTTATCGGTCAAAATGTGATTGCCCAAAAACCTTAAAACTTCCCTACAATATGGATATCAAACGAAAGGGGAAGGCCCCAAGTATCATTTGGACTTCGATAAATTTGCCGATAGCTGAGTTATCGGTCAAAATGTGATTGCCCAAGAACCTTAATACGTCCCTAAAATATGGATAACAAACGGAAGTGGAAGGCATCAGGTTTCAATTGGACTTCGATAAATTTGCCGTTAACTGAGTTATCGGTCAAAATGTGATTGCCAAAAAACCTTAATACAATATGGGTATCAAACGGAAGGGGAAAGCCCCAGGTTTCAATTGGATTTCGATAATTTTAGCGATAACTAAGTTATCGGTCAAAATGTTATTGCCCAAAATCCTTAAAACTTCCATACAATATGGATATCAATCGAAAGGGGAAGGCCCCAGGTTTCATTTGGGCTTTGATACTTTTGCCGATAGCTGAGTTATTGGTCAAAATGTGATTGTCCCAAAACCTTAAAATTTGCCTACAATATGGACACCAAACGAAGGGAAGGCCCCAGGCTTCATTTGGACTTTGATATATTTCGATAAATTTATCGATAGCTGAGTTTTCGATCAAAATGTGATTGCCCAAAGCCTTAAAATGTCCCTACAATATGCATATCAAAGAAAAAGGGAGGACCCCAGGTTTCAATGGGTTTTCGATAAATTTGTCGTTAACTGAGTTATCGGTCAAAATAAGATTGCCCAAAAACCTTAAAATGTCCCTACAATATGGATATCAAACGGAAAGGGAAGGACCCCAGGTTTCAATTGGATTTCGATAATTTTAGCGATAACTAAGTTATAGGTCAAAATGTTATTGCCCAAAATCCTTAAAACTTCCATACAATATGGATATCAAACGAAAGGGAAGGCCCCAGGTTTCATTTGGACTTTGATATATTTCGATAAATTTATCGATAGCTGAGTTTTCGTTCAAAATGTGATTGCCCGAAAACCTTAAAATGTCCCTACAATATGCATATAAAACAAAAAGGAAGGACCCCAGGTTTCAATGGGATTTCGATAAATTTGTCGTTAACTGAGTTATCGGTCAAAATGTTATCGCCCAAAATCCTTAAAACTTCCATACAATATGGATATCAAACGAAAGGGGAGGGCCCCAGCTTTCATTTGGACTTTGATAATTTTGCCGATAGCTGAGTTATTGGTCAAAATGTGATTGTCCCAAAACCTTAAAATTTGCCTACAATATGGACACCAAACGAAGGGAAGGCCCCAGGTTTCATTTGGACTTTTATATATTTCGATAAATTTATCGATAGCTGAGTTTTCGATCAAAATGTGATTGCCCGAAAACCTTAAAGTTGCCCAACAACATGGATATCACACAAAAGGGGAGGACCACAGGTTTCAATTGGATTTCGATAATTTTATCGATAACTGAGTTTTTTTAAAATGTGATTGCCCAAAAACCTTAAAATGTCCCTACAATATGGATATCAAACAAAAGGGAGGACCCCAGGTTTGAATTGGATTTCGATAATTTTATCGATACTGAGTGATCGGTCAAAATGTTATTGCCCAAAAACCTTAAAACATCCCTACAATATGGATATCAAACGAAAGGGGAAGGCCCCAGGTTTTATTTGGACTTCGATAAATTGCCCTTAACTGAGTTATCGGTCAAAATGTGATTGCCCAAAAACCTTAAAACTTCCTTACAATATGGCTATCAAACGAAAGGGGAAGGCCGCCGGTTTCATTTTGACTTCGATAAATTTGACGTTAACTGAGTTATCGGTAAAAATGTGATTGCCTAAAGACCTTACAATATGGATATCAAACAAAACGGAAGGACCCCAGGTTTCAATTGGATTTCGATAATTTGATCGATAACTGAGTGATCGGTCAAAATGTTATTGCCCAAAAACCTTAAAACATCCCTACAATATGGATATCAAACGAAAGGGGAAGGCCCCAGGTTTTATTTGGACTTCGATAAATTGCCCTTAACTGAGTTATCGGTCAAAATTTTATTGCCCAAAACCCTTAAAACTTCCTTACAATATGGCTATCAAACGAAAGGGGAAGGCCGCCGGTTTCATTTTGACTTCGATAAATTTGACGTTAACTGAGTTATCGGCAAAAATGTGATTGCCTAAAGACCTTACAATATGGATATCAAACAAAACGGAAGGACCCCAGGTTTCAATTGGATTTCGATAATTTGATCGATAACTGAGTGATCGGTCAAAATGTTATTGCCCAAAAACCTTAAAACATCCCTACAATATGGATATCAAACGAAAGGGGAAGGCCCCAGGTTTTATTTGGACTTCGATTAATTGCCCTTAACTGAGTTATCGGTCAAAATGTTATTGCCCAAAACCCTTAAAACTTCCTTACAATATGGCTATCAAACGAAAGGGGAAGGCCGCCGGTTTCATTTTGACTTCGATAAATTTGACGTTAACTGAGTTATCGGTAAAAATGTGATTGCCTAAAGACCTTACAATATGGATATCAAACAAAACGGAAGGACCCCAGGTTTCAATTGGATATCGATAATTTGATCGATAACTGAGTGATCGGTCAAAATGTTATTGCCCAAAAACCTTAAAACATCCCTACAATATGGATATCAAACGAAAGGGGAAGGCCCCAGGTTTTATTTGGACTTCGATAAATTGCCCTTAACTGAGTTATCGGTCAAAATGTGATTGCCCAAAAACCTTAAAATGTCCCAACAATATGGATATCAAACGAAAGGGGAATGCCCCAGGTTATATTTGGGCTTAGATAAATTTGCCGTCGGTCAAAAAGTGATTGCCCAAAAACCTTAAAATGTGCCTACAATATGCATATCAAACAAAAAGGGAGGAGGTTTCAATGGGATTTCGATAATTTTATCGATAACTGAGTTATCGGTCAAAATGTGATTGCCCAAAAACCTTAAAACTTCCCTACAATATGGATATCAAACGAAAGGGGAAGGCCCCAAGTATCATTTGGACTTCGATAAATTTGCCGATAGCTGAGTTATCGGTCAAAATGTGATTGCCCAAGAACCTTAATACGTCCCTAAAATATGGATAACAAACGGAAGTGGAAGGCATCAGGTTTCAATTGGACTTCGATAAATTTGCCGTTAACTGAGTTATCGGTCAAAATGTGATTGCCAAAAAACCTTAATACAATATGGGTATCAAACGGAAGGGGAAAGCCCCAGGTTTCAATTGGATTTCGATAATTTTAGCGATAACTAAGTTATCGGTCAAAATGTTATTGCCCAAAATCCTTAAAACTTCCATACAATATGGATATCAATCGAAAGGGGAAGGCCCCAGGTTTCATTTGGGCTTTGATACTTTTGCCGATAGCTGAGTTATTGGTCAAATGTGATTGTCCCAAAACCTTAAAATTTGCCTACAATATGGACACCAAACGAAGGGAAGGCCCCAGGCTTCATTTGGACTTTGATATATTTCGATAAATTTATCGATAGCTGAGTTTTCGATCAAAATGTGATTGCCCAAAGCCTTAAAATGTCCCTACAATATGCATATCAAACAAAAAGGGAGGACCCCAGGTTTCAATGGGTTTTCGATAAATTTGTCGTTAACTGAGTTATCGGTCAAAATAAGATTGCCCAAAAACCTTAAAATGTCCCTACAATATGGATATCAAACGGAAAGGGAAGGACCCCAGGTTTCAATTGGATTTCGATAATTTTAGCGATAACTAAGTTATAGGTCAAAATGTTATTGCCCAAAATCCTTAAAACTTCCATACAATATGGATATCAAACGAAAGGGAAGGCCCCAGGTTTCATTTGGACTTTGATATATTTCGATAAATTTATCGATAGCTGAGTTTTCGTTCAAAATGTGATTGCCCGAAAACCTTAAAATGTCCCTACAATATGGATATCAAACAAAAAGGGAGGACCCCAGGTTTCAATGGGATTTCGATAAATTTGTCGTCAACTGAGTTATCGGTCAAAATGTTATCGCCCAAAATCCTTAAAACTTCCATACAATATGGATATCAAACGAAAGGGGAGGGCCCCAGCTTTCATTTGGACTTTGATAATTTTGCCGATAGCTGAGTTATTGGTCAAAATGTGATTGTCCCAAAACCTTAAAATTTGCCTACAATATGGACACCAAACGAAGGGAAGGCCCCAGGTTTCATTTGGACTTTTATATATTTCGATAAATTTATCGATAGCTGAGTTTTCGATCAAAATGTGATTGCCCGAAAACCTTAAAGTTGCCCAACAACGTGGATATCACACAAAAGGGGAGGACCACAGGTTTCAATTGGATTTCGATAATTTTATCGATAACTGAGTTTTGTTAAAATGTGATTGCCCAAAAACCTTAAAATGTCCCTACAATATGGATATCAAACAAAAGGGAGGACCCCAGGTTTGAATTGGATTTCGATAATTTTATCGATACTGAGTTATCGGTCAAAATGTGATTGCCCAAAACCCTTAAAACTTCCTTACAATATGGCTATCAAACGAAAGGGGAAGGCCGCCGGTTTCATTTTGACTTCGATAAATTTGACGTTAACTGAGTTATCGGTAAAAATGTGATTGCCTAAAGACCTTACAATATGGATATCAAACAAAACGGAAGGATCCCAGGTTTCAATTGGATTTCGATAATTTGATCGATAACTGAGTGATCGGTCAAAATGTTATTGCCCAAAAACCTTAAAACATTCCTACAATATGGATATCAAACGAAAGGGGAAGGCCCCAGGTTTTATTTGGACTTCGATAAATTGCCCTTAACTGAGTTATCGGTCAAAATGTGATTGCCCAAAAACCTTAAAATGTCCCAACAATATGGATATCAAACGGAAGGGGAAGGCCCCAGGTTTAATTTGGTTTTCGATAAATCTGCCGTTAACTGAGTTATCGGTCAAAATGTGTTTGCCCGAAAACCTTAAAGTTGCCCAACAACATGGATATCACACAAAAGGGGAGGACCACAGGTTTCAATTGGATTTCGATAATTTTATCGATAACTGAGTTTTGTTAAAATGTGATTGCCCAAAAACCTTAAAATGTCCCCACAATATGGATATCAAACAAAAAGCGAGGACCCCAGGTTTCAATTGGATTTCGATAAGTTTATCGATAACTTAGTTATCGGTAAAAAGGTGATTGTCCAAAAACCTTAAAATTTTCCTACAATATGGACACCAAACGATAAATTCGATAAATTTATCGATAGCTGAGTTATCGGTAAAAATGTGACTGCCTTAAAATTTCCCGACAATATGGATATCAAACAAAAGGGGAGGACACCAGGTTTCAATTGGATTTCAATAATTTAATCGATATCTGAGTTCGGTCAAAATGTGATTACCCAAAAACCTTAAAACTTCCCTACAATATGGATATCAAACGAAAGGGGAAGGCCCCAAGTATCATTTGGACTTCGATAAATTTGCCGATAGCTGAGTTATCGGTCAAAATGTGATTGCCCAAGAACCTTAATACGTCCCTAAAATATGGATAACAAACGGAAGTGGAAGGCATCAGGTTTCAATTGGACTTCGATAAATTTGCCGTTAACTGAGTTATCGGTCAAAATGTGATTGCCAAAAAACCTTAATACAATATGGGTATCAAACGGAAGGGGAAGGCGCCAGGTTTCAATTGGATTTCGATAATTTTAGCGATAACTAAGTTATCGGTCAAAATGTTATTGCCCAAAATCCTTAAAACTTCCATACAATATGGATATCAATCGAAAGGGGAAGGCCCCAGGTTTCATTTGGGCTTTGATACTTTTGCCGATAGCTGAGTTATTGGTCAAATGTGATTGTCCCAAAACCTTAAAATTTGCCTACAATATGGAGACCAAACGAAGGGAAGGCCCCAGGTTTCATTTGGACTTTTATATATTTCGATAAATTTATCGATAGCTGAGTTTTCGATCAAAATGTGATTGCCCGAAAACCTTAAAGTTACCCAACAACATGGATATCACACAAAAGGGGAGGACCACAGGTTTCAATTGGATTTCGATAATTTTATCGATAATTGAGTTTTGTTAAAATGTGATTGCCCAAAAACCTTAAAATGTCCCCACAATATGGATATCAAACAAAAAGCGAGGACCCCAGGTTTCAATTGGATTTCGATAAGTTTATCGATAACTTAGTTATCGGTAAAAAGGTGATTGTCCAAAAACCTTAAAATTTTCCTACAATATGGACACCAAACGATAAATTCGATAAATTTATCGATAGCTGATTATCGGTAAAAATGTGACTGCCTTAAAATTTCCCGACAATATGGATATCAAACAAAAGGGGAGGACACCAGGTTTCAATTGGATTTCAATAATTTAATCGATATCTGAGTTCGGTCAAAATGTGATTACCCAAAAACCTTAAAATGTCCCTACAATATGAATATAAAACGAAAGTTTCATTTTGACTTCAATAAATTTGCCGATAACAGAGTTATCGGTCAAAATGTGATTGCCCAAAAATTTTTAAATATCCCTTTAATATAGAATTAAAACGAAAGGGGAAGGCCCCAGGTTTTATTTGGTCTTCGATAGATTTGCCGACAACTGAGGTATCGGTTATATGGATATCAAACGAAAGGGGAATGCCCCAGGTTATATTTGGGCTTAGATAAATTTGCCGTTAACTGAGTTATCGGTCAAAAAGTGATTGCCCAAAAACCTTAAAATGTGCCTACAATATGCATATCAAACAAAAAGGGAGGAGGTTTCAATGGGATTTCGATAATTTTATCGATAACTGAGTTATCGGTCAAAATGTGATTGCCCAAAAACCTTAAAACTTCCCTACAATATGGATATCAAACGAAAGGGGAAGGCCCCAAGTATCATTTGGACTTCGATAAATTTGCCGATAGCTGAGTTATCGGTCAAAATGTGATTGCCCAAGAACCTTAATACGTCCCTAAAATATGGATAACAAACGGAAGTGGAAGGCCCCAGGTTTCAATTGGACTTCGATAAATTTGCCGTTAACTGAGTTATCGGTCAAAATGTGATTGCCAAAAAACCTTAATACAATATGGGTATCAAACGGAAGGGGAAGGCCCCAGGTTTCAATTGGATTTCGATAATTTTAGCGATCCCTACAATATGCATATCAAACAAAAAGGGAGGACCCCAGGTTTCAATGGGTTTTCGATAAATTTGTCGTTAACTGAGTTATCGGTCAAAATAGGATTGCCCAAAAACCTTAAAATGTCCCTACAATATGGATATCAAACGGAAAGGGAGGACCCCAGGTTTCAATTGGATTTCGATAATTTTAGCGATAACTAAGTTATTGGTCAAAATGTTATTGCCCAAAATCCTTAAAACTTCCATACAATATGGATATCAAACGAAAGGGGAAGGCCCCAGGTTTCATTTGGACTTTGATATATTTCCATAATTTATCGATAGCTGAGTTTTCGATCAAAATGTGATTGCCCGAAAACCTTAAAATGTCCCTACAATATGCATATCAAACAAAAAGGGAGGACCCCAGGTTTCAATGGGATTTCGATAAATTTGTCGTTAACTGAGTTATCGGTCAAAATGTTATCGCCCAAAATCCTTAAAACTTCCATACAATATGGATATCAAACGAAAGGGGAGGGCCCCAGCTTTCATTTGGACTTTGATAATTTTGCCGATAGCTGAGTTATTGGTCAAAATGTGATTGTCCCAAAACCTTAAAATTTGCCTACAATATGGACACCAAACGAAGGGAAAGCCCCAGGTTTCATTTGGACTTTGATATATTTCGATAAATTTATCGATAAGTTTTCCAACAATATGGATATCACACAAAAGGGAAGGACCGCAGGTTTCAATTGGATTTCGATAATTTTATCGATAACTGAGTTATCGTTCAAAATGTTATCGCCCAAAATCCACAAAACTTCCAATACAATATGGACATCAAACGGAAGGGGAAGGCCCCAGGTTTCATTTGGACTTTGATATATTTCGATAAATTTATCGATAGCTGAGTTTTCGATCAAAATGTGATTGCCCAAAGACCTTAAAATGTCCCTACAATGTGCATATCAAACAAAAAGGGAGGACCCCAGGTTTCAATGGGTTTTCGATAAATTTGTAGTTAACTGAGTTATCGGTCAAAATAAGATTGCCCAAAAACCTTAAAATGTCCCTACAATATGGATATCAAACGAAAGGGGAAGGCCCCAAGTATCATTTGGACTTCGATAAATTTGCCGTTAACTGAGTTATCGGTCAAAATGTGATTGCCAAAAAACCTTAATACAATATGGGTATCAAACGTAAGGGGAAGGCCCCAGGTTTCAATTGGATTTCGATAATTTTAGCGATAACTAAGTTATTGCCCAAAATCCTTAAAACTTCCATACAATATGGATATCAAACGAAAGGGGAAGACCCCAGGTTTCATTCAAAAAGGGAGGACCCCAGGTTTAAATGGGATTTCGATAAATTTGTCGTTAACTGAGTTATCGGTCAAAATGTGATTGCCAAAAAACCTTAATACAATATGGATATCAAACGGAAAGGGAAGGACCCCAGGTTTCAATTGGATTTCGATAATTTTAGCGATAACTAAGTTATAGGTCAAAATGTTATTGCCCAAAATCCTTAAAACTTCCATACAATATGGATATCAAACGAAAGGGAAGGCCCCAGGTTTCATTTGGACTTTGATATATTTCGATAAATTTATCGATAGCTGAGTTTTCGATCAAAATGTGATTGACCTTAAAATGTCCCTACAATGTGCATATCAAACAAAAAGGGAGGACCCCAGGTTCCAATGGGATTTCGATAAATTTGTCGTTAACTGAGTTATCGGTCAAAATGTGATTGCCCAAAAACCTTAAAAAGTCCCTACAATATGCATATCAAACAAAAAGGGTGGACCC
This sequence comes from Campiglossa producta, assembly GCA_964058755.1. Classification (NCBI taxonomy): domain Eukaryota; kingdom Metazoa; phylum Arthropoda; class Insecta; order Diptera; family Tephritidae; genus Campiglossa; species Campiglossa producta. The sequence goes on along the minus strand of CAXKVI010000006.1, from coordinate 46,828,201 downwards.
CAGGTTTCAATGGGATTTCGATAAATATGTCGTTAACTGAGTTATCGGTCAAAATAAGATTGCCCAAAAACCTTAAAATGTCCCTACAATATGGATATCAAACGCAAAGGGAAGGACCTCAGGTTTCAATTGGATTTCGATAATTTTAGCGATAACTAAGTTATCGGTGAAAATTTTAATGCCCAAAATCCTTAAAACTTCCATACAATATGGATATCAAACGAAAGGGGAAGGCCCCAGGTTTCATTTGAGCTTTGATACTTTTGCTGATAGCTGAGTTATCGGTCAAAATGTTATCGCCCAAAATCCTTAAAACTTCCATACAATATGGATATCAAACGAAAGGGGAGGGTCCCAGCTTTCATTTGGGCTGTGATAATTTTGCCGATAGCTGAGTTATTGGTCAAAATGTGATTGTCCCAAAACCTTAAAATTTGCCCACAATATGGACACCAAACGAAGGGAAGGCCGCAGGTTTCATTTGGTCTTTGATATATTTCGATAAATTTATCGATAGCTGAGTTTTTGATCAAAATGTGATTGCCCGAAAACCTTAAAGTTTTCCAAAAATATGGATATCACACAAAAGGGGAGGACCACAGGTTTCAATTGGATTTCGATAACTTTATCGATAACTGAGTTCTGTTAAAATGTGATTGCCCAAAAACTTTAAAATGTCCCTACAATATGGATATCAAACAAAAGGGAGGACCCCAGGTTTGAATTGGACTTCGATAAATTTATCGATAACTGAGTTCTGTTAAAATGTGATTGCCCAAGAACCTTAAAATGTCCCTACAATATAGATATCAAACAAAAGGAAAGGACCCCAGGTTTCAATTGGATTTCGATAATTTTATCGATAACTGAGTTATTGGTCAAAATGTTATTGCCCAAAAACCTTAAAACATCCCTACAATATGGATATCAAACGAAAGGGGAAGGCCCCAGGTTTCATTTGGACTTCGATAAATTTGCCGTCAACTGAGTTATCGGTCAAAATGTGATTGTCCAAAAACTTTAAAATGTCCCTACAATATGGATATCAAACAAAAGGGAGGACCCCAGGTTTGAATTGGACTTCGATAAATTTATCGATAACTGAGTTCTGTTAAAATGTGATTGCCCAAAAACCTTAAAATGTTCCTACAATATAGATATCAAACAAAAGGAAAGGACCCCAGGTTTCAATTGGATTTCGATAATTTTATCGATAACTGAGTTATTGGTCAAAATGTTATTGCCCAAAAACCTTAAAACATCCCTACAATATGGATATCAAACGAAAGGGGAAGGCCCCAGGTTTCATTTGGACTTCGACAAATTTGCCGTCAACTGAGTTATCGGTCAAAATGTGATTGCCCAAAAACATTAAAACATCCCTACAATATGGATATCAAACAAAAGGGAGGACCCCAGGTTTGAATTGGACTTCGATAAATTTATCGATAACTGAGTTCTGTTAAAATGTGATTGCCCAAAAACCTTAAAATGTTCCTACAATATAGATATCAAACAAAAGGAAAGGACCCCAGGTTTCAATTGGATTTCGATAATTTTATCGATAACTGAGATATTGGTCAAAATGTTATTGCCCAAAAACCTTAAAAGATCCCTACAATATGGATATCAAACGAAAGGGGAAGGCCCCAGGTTTCATTTGGACTTCGACAAATTTGCCGTCAACTGAGTTATCGGTCAAAATGTGATTGCCCAAAAACCTTAATATGTCCCTAAAATATGGATATCAAACGGAACGGGAAGGCCCCAGGTTTCATATGGACTTCGATAAATTTGTCGTTAACTGAGTTATCGGTCAAAATGTGATTGCCCAAAAACATTAAAATGTCCCTACAATATGAATATCAAACAAAAGGGAAGAACCCCAGGTTTCAATTAGATTTCGATAATTTTATCGATAACTGAGTTATCGGTCAAAATGTTATCGGCCAAGATCCTTAAAACGTCCATACAATATGGATATCAACCGAAAGGGGAAGGCCGCAGGTTTCATTTGGACTTTGATAATTTTGCCGATAGCTGAGTTATTGGTCAAAATGTGATTGTCCCAAAATCTTAAAATTTGACTACAATATGGATATCAAACGGAAGGGGAAGGCCCCAGGTTTCATTTGTACTTTGATATATTTCGATAAATTTATCGATAGCTGAGTTTTCGATCAAAATGTGATTTCCCACAATATGAATATCACACAAAAGGGGAGGACCACAGGTTTCAATTGGATTTCGATAATTTTATTGATAACTGAGTTCTGTTAAAATGTGATTGCCCAAAAACCTTTAAATGTCCCTACAATATGGATATCAAACAAAAAGGAGGACCCCATGTTTGAATTGGATTTCGATAATTTTATCGATAACTGAGTTATCGGTCAAAATCTGATTGCCCAAAAACCTTAAAACTTCCCTACAATATGGATATCAAACGGAAGGGGAAGGCCACAGGTTTAATTTGGACTTCGATAAATATGCCGTTAACTGAATTATCGGTCAAAATGTGTTTGCCTGAAAACTTTAAAATGTCCCTACAATATGGATATCAAACGAAAGGGGAATGCCCCAGGTTTCATTTGGACTTCGACAAATTTGCCGTCAACTGAGTTATCGGTCAAAATGTGATTGCCCAAAAACATTAAAACATCCCTACAATATGGATATCAAACAAAAGGGAGGACCCCAGGTTTGAATTGGACTTCGATAAATTTATCGATAACTGAGTTCTGTTAAAATGTGATTGCCCAAAAACCTTAAAATGTTCCTACAATATAGATATCAAACAAAAGGAAAGGACCCCAGGTTTCAATTGGATTTCGATAATTTTATCGATAACTGAGATATTGGTCAAAATGTTATTGCCCAAAAACCTTAAAAGATCCCTACAATATGGATATCAAACGAAAGGGGAAGGCCCCAGGTTTCATTTGGACTTCGACAAATTTGCCGTCAACTGAGTTATCGGTCAAAATGTGATTGCCCAAAAACCTTAATATGTCCCTAAAATATGGATATCAAACGGAACGGGAAGGCCCCAGGTTTCATATGGACTTCGATAAATTTGTCGTTAACTGAGTTATCGGTCAAAATGTGATTGCCCAAAAACATTAAAATGTCCCTACAATATGAATATCAAACAAAAGGGAAGAACCCCAGGTTTCAATTAGATTTCGATAATTTTATCGATAACTGAGTTATCGGTCAAAATGTTATCGGCCAAGATCCTTAAAACGTCCATACAATATGGATATCAACCGAAAGGGGAAGGCCCCAGGTTTCATTTGGACTTTGATAATTTTGCCGATAGCTGAGTTATTGGTCAAAATGTGATTGTCCCAAAATCTTAAAATTTGACTACAATATGGATATCAAACGGAAGGGGAAGGCCCCAGGTTTCATTTGTACTTTGATATATTTCGATAAATTTATCGATAGCTGAGTTTTCGATCAAAATGTGATTTCCCACAATATGAATATCACACAAAAGGGGAGGACCACAGGTTTCAATTGGATTTCGATAATTTTATTGATAACTGCGTTCTGTTAAAATGTGATTGCCCAAAAACCTTTAAATGTCCCTACAATATGGATATCAAACAAAAAGGGAGGACCCCAGGTTTGAATTGGATTTCGATAATTTTATCGATAACTGAGTTATCGGTCAAAATCTGATTGCCCAAAAACCTTAAAACTTCCCTACAATATGGATATCAAACGGAAGGGGAAGGCCACAGGTTTAATTTGGACTTCGATAAATATGCCGTTAACTGAATTATCGGTCAAAATGTGTTTGCCTGAAAACTTTAAAATGTCCCTACAATATGGATATCAAACGAAAGGGGAATGCCCCAGGTTTCATTTGGACTTTGATAAATGTGTTTACCCAAAAACATTAAAATGTCCCTACAATATGGATATCAAACAAAAAGGGAGGACCCCAGGTTTCAATTGGATTTCGATAATTTTATCGATAACTGAGTTCTGTTAAAATGTGATTGCCCAAAAACCTTAAAATGTCCCTACAATATGGATATCAAACAAAAAGGGAGGACCCCAGGTTTGAATTGGAGTTCGATAATTTTATCGATAACTGAGTTATCGGTCAAAATGAAGGCCGCAGGTTATCGGTCAAAATGTGATTGCCCAAAAACCTTAAAATGTCCCTACAATATGCATATCAAAAAAAGGGAGGACCCCAGGTTTCAATGGGATTTCGATAAATTTGTCGTTAACTGAGTTATCGGTCAAAATAAGATTGCCCAAAAACCTTAAAATGTCCCTACAATATGGATATCAAACGCAAAGGGAAGGACCCCAGGTTTCAATGGGATTTCGATAAATTTGTCGTTAACTGAGTTATCGGTCAAAATAAGATTGCCCAAAAACCTTAAAATGTCCCTACAATATGGATATCAGACGCAAAGGGAAGGACACCAGGCTTCAATTGGATTTCGATAATTTTAGCGATAACTAAGTTATCGGTCAAAATGTTATTGCCCAAAATCCTTAAAACTGCCATACAATATGGATATCAAACGAAAGGGGTGGACCCCAGCTTTCATTTGGTGTGATAATTTTACCGATAGCTGAGTTATTGGTCAAAATGTGATTGCCCCAAAGCCTTAAAATTTGCCTACAATATGGATATCAAACAGAAGGGGAAGGCCCCAGGTTTCATTTGGACTTTGATATATTTCGATACATTTATCGATAGCTGAGTTTTCTATCAAAACGTGATTGCCCAAAGACCTTAAAATGTCCCTACAATATGCATATCAAACAAAAAGGGAGGACCCCAGGTTTCAATGGGATTTCGATAAATTTGTCGTTAATTGAGTTATCGTTCAAAATGTGATTGCCCAAAAACCTTAAAATGTCCCTACAATATGCATATCAAACAAAAAGGGAGAACCCCAGGTTTCAATGGGATTTCGATAAATTTGTCGTTAACTGAGTTATCGGTCAAAATAAGATTGCCCAAAAACCTTAAAACATCCCTACAATATGGATATCAGGCGAAAGGGGAAGGCCCCAGGTTTCATTTGGACTTCGATAAATTTGCCGTCAACTGAGTTATCGGTCAAAATGTGATTGTCCAAAAACCTTAATATGTCCCTAAAATATGGATATCAAACGGAAAGGGAAGGCCCCAGGTTTCATTTGGACTTCGATAAATTTGTCGGTAACTGAGTTATCGGTCAAAATGTGATTGTCCAAAAACCTTAATATGTCCCTAAAATATGGATATCAAACGGAAAGGGAAGGCCCCAGGTTTCATTTGGACTTCGATAGATTTATCGATAACTGAGTTCTGTTAAAATGTGATTGCCCAAAAACCTTAAAATGTCCCTACAATATGGATATCAAACGAAAGGGGAAGGCCCCAGGTTTCATTTGGACTTCGATAAATTTGCCGTCAACTGAGTTATCGGTCAAAATGTGATTGTCCAAAAACTTTAAAATGTCCCTACAATATGGATATCAAACAAAAAGGGAGGACCCCAGGTTTGAATTGGATTTCGATAATTTTATCGATAACTGAGTTATCGGTCAAAATCTGATTGCCCAAAAACCTTAAAACTTCCCTACAATATGGATATCAAACGGAAGGGGAAGGCCACAGGTTTAATTTGGACTTCGATAAATTTGCCGTTAACTGAGTTATCGGTCAAACTGTGATTGCCCAAAAACTTTAAAATGTCCCTACAATATGGATATCAAACGAAAGGGGAATGCCCCAGGTTTCATTTGGACTTCGATAAATCTGCCGTTAACTGGGTTAGCGGTCAAAATGGGATTGCCCAAAAACATTAAAATGTCCCTACAATATGGATATCAAACAAAAAGGGAGGACCCCAGGTTTAATTTGGACTTCGATAAATATGCCGTTAACTGAATTATCGGCCAAAATGTGTTTGCCTCAAAACTTTAAAATGTCCCTACAATATGGATATCAAACGAAAGGGGAATGCCCCAGGTTTCATTTGGACTTTGATAAATGTGTTTACCCAAAAACATTAAAATGTCCCTACAATATGGATATCAAACATAAAGGGAGGACCCCAGGTTTCAATTGGATTTCGATAATTTTATCGATAACTGAGTTCTGTTAAAATGTGATTGCCCAAAAACCTTAAAATGTCCCTACAATATGGATATCAAACAAAAAGGGAGGAACCCAGGCTTGAATTGGATTTCGATAATTTTATCGATAACTGAGTTATCGGTCAAAATGAAGGCCGCAGGTTATCGGTCAAAATGTGATTGCCCAAAAACCTTAAAATGTCCCTACAATATGGATATCAAACGCAAAGGGAAGGACCCCAGGTTTCAATGGGATTTCGATAAATTTGTCGTTAACTGAGTTATCGGTCAAAATAAAACTGCCCAAAAACCTTAAAATGTCCCCACAATATGGATATCAGACGCAAAGGGAAGGACCCCAGGTTTCAATTGGATTTCGATAATTATAGCGATAACTAAGTTATCGGTCAAAATGTTATTGCCCAAAATCCTTAAAACTTCCATACAATATGGATATCAAACGAAAGGGGTGGACCCCAGCTTTCATTTGGTGTGATAATTTTGCCGATAGCTGAGTTATTGGTCAAAATGTGATTGCCCCAAAGCCTTAAAATTTGCCTACAATATGGATATCAAACAGAAGGGGAAGGCCCCAGGTTTCATTTGGACTTTGATATATTTCGATACATTTATCGATAGCTGAGTTTTCCATCAAAACGTGATTGCCCAAAGACCTTAAAATGTCCCTACAATATGCATATCAAACAAAAAGGGAGGACCCCAGGTTTCAATGGGATTTCGATAAATTTGTCGTTAATTGAGTTATCGGTCAAAATGTGATTGCCCAAAAACCTTAAAATGTCCATATCAAACAAAAAGGGAGGACCCCAGGTTTCAATGGGATTTCGATAAATTTGTCGTTAACTGAGTTATCGGTCAAAATAAGATTGCCCAAAAACCTTAAAATGTCCCTACAATATGGATGTCAAACGCAAAGGGAAGGACCCCAGGTTTCAATTGGATTAATTTTAGCGATAACTAAGTTATCGGTCAAAATGTTAGTGCCCAAAATCCTCAAAACTTCCCTACAATATACATATCAAACAAAAAGGGAGGACCCCAGGTTTCAATGGGATTTCGATAAATTTGTCGTTAACTGAAAACCGTAAAATGTCCCTACAATATGGATATCAAACGCAAAGGGAAGGACCCCAGGTTTGAATTGGATTTCGATAATTTTATCGATAACTGAGTTATCGGTCAAAATCTGATTGCCCAAAAACCTTAAAACTTCCCTACAATATGGATATCAAACGAAAGGGGAAGGCCCCAGGTTTCATTTGGGCTTTGATACTTATGCTGATAGCTGAGTTATTGGTCAAAATGTGATTGTCCCAAAACCTTAAAATTTGCCTACAATATGGACACCAAACGAAGGGAAGGTCCCAGGTTTCATTTGGACTTTGATATATTTCGATAAATTTATGGATAGCTGAGTTTTTGATCAAAATGTGATTGCCCGAAAACCTTAAAGTTTTCCAACAATATGGATATCACACAAAAGGGGAGGACCACAGGTTTCAATTGGATTTCGATAATTTTATCGATAACTGAGTTCTGTTAAAATTTGATTGCCCAAAAACCTTAAAATGTCCCTACAATATGGATATCAAACAAAAAGGGAGGACCCCAGGTTTGAATTGGACTTCGATAAATTATTCGATAACTGAGTTCTGTTAAAATGTGATTGCCCAAAAACCTTAAAATGTCCCTACAATATGGATATCAAACAAAAGGAAAGGACCCCGGGTTTCAATTGGATTGCGATAATTTGATCGATAACTGAGTTATCGGTCAAAATGTTATTGCCCAAAATCCTTGTTTTTGGGCAAGGATTTCGATAATTTGATCGATAACTGAGTTACCGGTCAAAATGTTATTGCCCAAAAACCTTAAAACATCCCTACAATATGGATATCAAACTAAAGGGGAAGGCCCAAGGTTTCATTTGGACTTAGATAAATTTGCCGTCAACTGAGTTATCGGTCAAAATGTGATTGCCCAAAAACCTTAAAATGTCCCTACAATATGGATATCAAACGGAAAGCGAAGGCCCCAGGTTTCATTTGGACTTCGATAAATTTGTCGTTAACTGAGTTATCGGTCAAAATGTGATTGCCCAAAAACATTAAAATGTCCCTACAATATGGATATCAAACGCAAAGGGAAGGACCCCAGGTTTCAATTGGATTTCGATAATTTTAGCGATAACTAAGTCATCGGTCAAAATGTTATTGCCCAAAATCCTTAAAACTTCCATACAATATGGATATCAAACGAAAGGGGAAGGCCCCAGGTTTCATTTGGGCTTTGATACTTTTGCTGATAGCTGAGTTATTGGTCAAAATGTGATTGTCCCAAAACCTTAAAATTTGCCTACAATATGGATATCAAAGAAAAGGGAAGAACCCCAGGTTTCAATTAGATTTCGATAATTTTATCGATAACTGAGTTATCGGGCAAAATGTTATCGGCCAAAATCCTTAAAACTTCCATACAATGGGGATATCAAACGAAAGGGGAAGGCCCCCGGTTTCATTTGGGCTTTGATACTTTTGCTGATAGCTGAGTTATTGGTCAAAATGTGATTGTCCCAAAACCTTAAAATTTGCCTACAATATGGACATCAAACGAAGGGAATGCCCCAGGTTTCATTTGGACTTTGATATATTTCGATAAATTTATGGATAGCTGAGTTTTTGATCAAAATGTGATTTCCCGAAAACCTTAAAGTTTTCCAACAATATGGATATCACATAAAAGGGGAGGACCACAGGTTTCAATTGTATTTCGATAATTTTATCGATAACTGAGTTGTGTTAAAATTTGATTGCCCAAAAACCTTAAAATGTCCCTACAATATGGATATCAAACCAAAAGGGAGGACCCCAGGTTTGAATTGGACTTCGATAAATTTATCGATAACTGAGTTCTGTTAAAATGTGATTGCCCAAAAACCTTAAAATGTCCCTACAATATGGATATCAAACCAAAAGGGAGGACCCCAGGTTTGAATTGGACTTCGATAAATTTATCGATAAATGAGTTCTGTTAAAATGTGATTGCCAAAAACCCTTAAAATGTCCCTACAATATGGATATCAAACAAAAGGAAAGGACGCCGGGTTTCAATTGGATTGCGATAATTTTATCGATAACTGAGTTATCGGTCAAAATGTTATCGGCCAAGATCCTTAAAATGTCCATACAATATGGATATCAACCGAAAGGGGAAGGCCCCAGGTTTCATTTGGACTTTGATAATTTTGCCGATAGCTGAGTTATTGGTCAAAATGTGATTGTCCCAAAATCTTAAAATTTGACTACAATATGGATATCAAACGGAAGGGGAAGGCCCCAGGTTTCATTTGTACTTTGATATATTTCGATAAATTTGTCGATAGCTGAGTTTTCGATCAAAATGTGATTTCCCACAATATGAATATCACACAAAAGGGGAGGACCACAGGTTTCAATTGGATTTCGATAATTTTATTGATAACTGAGTTCTGTTAAAATGTGATTGCCGAAAAACCTTTAAATGTCCCTACAATATGGATATCAAACAAAAAGGGAGGACCCCAGGTTTGAATTGGATTTCGATAATTTTATCGATAACTGAGTTATCGGTCAAAATCTGATTGCCCAAAAACCTTAAAACTTCCCTACAATATGGATATCAAACGGAAGGGGAAGGCCACAGGTTTAATTTGGACTTCGATAAATATGCCGTTAACTGAATTATCGGTCAAAATGTGTTTGCCTGAAAACTTTAAAATGTCCCTACAATATGGATATCAAACGAAAGGGGAATGCCCCAGGTTTCATTTGGACTTTGATAAATGTGTTTACCCAAAAACATTAAAATGTCCCTACAATATGGATATCAAACAAAAAGGGAGGACCCCAGGTTTCAATTGGATTTCGATAATTTTATCGATAACTGAGTTCTGTTAAAATGTGATTGCCCAAAAACCTTAAAATGTCCCTACAATATGGATATCAAACAAAAAGGGAGGACCCCAGGTTTGAATTGGATTTCGATAATTTTATCGATAACTGAGTTATCGGTCAAAATGAAGGCCGCAGGTTATCGGTCAAAATGTGATTGCCCAAAAACCTTAAAATGTCCCTACAATATGCATATCAAAAAAAAGGGAGGACCCCAGGTTTCAATGGGATTTCGATAAATTTGTCGTTAACTGAGTTATCGGTCAAATTAAGATTGCCCAAAAACCTTAAAATGTTCCTACAATATGGATATCAAACGCAAAGGGAAGGACCCCAGGTTTCAATGGGATTTCGATAAATTTGTCGTTAACTGAGTTATCGGTCAAAATAAGATTGCCCAAAAACCTTAAAATGTCCCTACAATATGGATATCAGACGCAAAGGGAAGGACACCAGGCTTCAATTGGATTTCGATAATTTTAGCGATAACTAAGTTATCGGTCAAAATGTTATTGCCCAAAATCCTTAAAACTGCCATACAATATGGATATCAAACGAAAGGGGTGGACCCCAGCTTTCATTTGGTGTGATAATTTTACCGATAGCTGAGTTATTGGTCAAAATGTGATTGCCCCAAAGCCTTAAAATTTGCCTACAATATGGATATCAAACAGAAGGGGAAGGCCCCAGGTTTCATTTGGACTTTGATATATTTCGATACATTTATCGATAGCTGAGTTTTCCATCAAAACGTGATTGCCCAAAGACCTTAAAATGTCCCTACAATATGCATATCAAACAAAAAGGGAGGACCCCAGGTTTCAATGGGATTTCGATAAATTTGTCGTTAATTGAGTTATCGTTCAAAATGTGATTGCCCAAAAACCTTAAAATGTCCCTACAATATGCATATCAAACAAAAAGGGAGAACACCAGGTTTCAATGGGATTTCGATAAATTTGTCGTTAACTGAGTTATCGGTCAAAATAAGATTGCCCAAAAACCTTAAAACATCCCTACAATATGGATATCAAGCGAAAGGGGAAGGCCCCAGGTTTCATTTGGACTTCGATAAATTTACCGTCAACTGAGTTATCGGTCAAAATGTGATTGTCCAAAAACCTTAATATGTCCCTAAAATATGGATATCAAACGGAAAGGGAAGGCCCCAGGTTTCATTTGGACTTCGATAAATTTGTCGGTAACTGAGTTATCGGTCAAAATGTGATTGTCCAAAAACCTTAATATGTCCCTAAAATATGGATATCAAACGGAAAGGGAAGGCCCCAGGTTTCATTTGGACTTCGATAAATTTATCGATAACTGAGTTCTGTTAAAATGTGATTGCCCAAAAACCTTAAAATGTCCCTACAATATGGATATCAAACGAAAGGGGAAGGCCCCAGGTTTCATTTGGACTTCGATAAATTTGCCGTCAACTGAGTTATCGGTCAAAATCTGATTGCCCAAAAACCTTAAAACTTCCCTACAATATGGATATCAAACGGAAGGGGAAGGCCACAGGTTTAATTTGGACTTCGATAAATATGCCGTTAACTGAATTATCGGTCAAAATGTGTTTGCCTGAAAACTTTAAAATGTCCCTACAATATGGATATCAAACGAAAGGGGAATGCCCCAGGTTTCATTTGGACTTTGATAAATGTGTTTACCCAAAAACATTAAAATGTCCCTACAATATGGATATCAAACAAAAGGGAGGACCCCAGGTTTGAATTGGACTTCGATAATTTTATTGATAACTGAGATCTGTTAAAATGTGATTGCCCAAAAACCTTTAAATGTCCCTACAATATGGATATCAAACAAAAAGGGAGGACCCCAGGTTTGAATTGGATTTCGATAATTTTATCGATAACTGAGTTATCGGTCAAAATCTGATTGCCCAAAAACCTTAAAACTTCCCTACAATATGGATATCAAACGAAAGGGGAATGCCCCAGGTTTCATTTGGACTTCGATAAATCTGCCGTTAACTGGGTTAGCGGTCAAAATGGGATTGCCCAAAAACATTAAAATGTCCCTACAATATGGATATCAAACAAAAAGGGAGGACCCCAGGTTTAATTTGGATTTCGATAAATATGCCGTTAACTGAATTATCGGCCAAAATGTGTTTGCCTGAAAACTTTAAAATGTCCCTACAATATGGATATCAAACGAAAGGGGAATGCCCCAGGTTTCATTTGGACTTTGATAAATGTGTTTACCCAAAAACATTAAAATGTCCCTACAATATGGATATCAAACATAAAGGGAGCACCCCAGGTTTCAATTGGATTTCGATAATTTTATCGATAACTGAGTTCTGTTAAAATGTGATTGCCCAAAAACCTTAAAATGTCCCTACAATATGGATATCAAACAAAAAGGGAGGAACCCAGGCTTGAATTGGATTTCGATAATTTTATCGATAACTGAGTTATCGGTCAAAATGAAGGCCGCAGGTTATCGGTCAAAATGTGATTGCCCAAAAACCTTAAAATGTCCCTACAATATGCATATCAAAAAAAAAGGGAGGCCCCAGGTTTCAATGGGATTTCGATAAATTTGTCGTTAACTGAGTTATCGGTCAAAATAAGATTGCCCAAAAACCATAAATGTCCCTACAATATGGATATCAAACGCAAAGGGAGGGATCCCAGGTTTCAATGGGATTTCGATAAATTTGTCGTTAACTGAGTTATCGGTCAAAATAAAATTGCCCAAAAACCTTAAAATGTCCCTACAATATGGATATCAGACGCAAAGGGAAGGACCCCAGGTTTCAATTGGATTTCGATAATTATAGCGATAACTAAGTTATCGGTCAAAATGTTATTGCCCAAAATCCTTAAAACTTCCATACAATATGGATATCAAACGAAAGGGGTGGACCCCAGCTTTCATTTGGTGTGATAATTTTGCCGATAGCTGAGTTATTGGTCAAAATGTGATTGCCCCAAAGCCTTAAAATTTGCCTACAATATGGATATCAAACAGAAGGGGAAGGCCCCAGGTTTCATTTGGACTTTGATATATTTCGATACATTTATCGATAGCTGAGTTTTCCATCAAAACGTGATTGCCCAAAGACCTTAAAATGTCCCTACAATATGCATATCAAACAAAAAGGGAGGACCCCAGGTTTCAATGGGATTTCGATAAATTTGTCGTTAATTGAGTTATCGGTCAAAATGTGATTGCCCAAAAACCTCAAAATGTCCCTACAATATGCATATCAAACAAAAAGGGAGGACCCCAGGTTTCAATGGGATTTCGATAAATTTGTCGTTAACTGAGTTATCGGTCAAAATAAGATTGCCCAAAAACCTTAAAATGTCCCTACAATATGGATATCAAACGCAAAGGGAAGGACCCCAGGTTTCAATTGGATTTCGATAATTTTAGCGATAACTAAGTTATCGGTCAAAATGTTATTGCCCAAAATCCTCAAAACTTCCCTACAATATACATATCAAACAAAAAGGGAGGACCCCAGGTTTCAATGGGATTTCGATAAATTTGTCGTTAACTGAAAACCGTAAAATGTCCCTACAATATGGATATCAAACGCAAAGGGAAGGACCCCAGGTTTCAATTGGATTTCGATAATTTTAGCGATAACTAAGACATCGGTCAAAATGTTATTGCCCAAAATCCTTAAAACTTCCATACAATATGGATATCAAACGAAAGGGGAAGGCCCCAGGTTTCATTTGGGCTTTGATACTTTTGCTGATAGCTGAGTTATTGGTCAAAATGTGATTGTCCCAAAACCTTAAAATTTGCCTACAATATGGACACCTAACGAAGGGAAGGCCCCAGGTTTCATTTGGACTTTGATATATTTCGATAAATTTATGGATAGCTGAGTTTTTGATCAAAATGTGATTGCCCGAAAACCTTAAAGTTTTCCAACAATATGGATATCACACAAAAGGGGAGGACCACAGGTTTCAAATTTATCGATAACTGAGTTCTGTTAAAATTTGATTGCCCAAAAACCTTAAAATGTCCCTACAATATGGATATCAAACAAAAAGGGAGGACCCCAGGTTTGAATTGGACTTCGATAAATTATTCGATAACTGAGTTCTGTTAAAATGTGATTGCCCAAAAACCTTAAAATGTCCCTACAATATGGATATCAAACAAAAGGAAAGGACCCCGGGTTTCAATTGGATTGCGATAATTTTATCGATAACTGAGTTATCGGTCAAAATGTTATTGCCCAAAATCCTTGTTTTTGGGCAAGGATTTCGATAATTTGATCGATAACTGAGTTACTGGTCAAAATGTTATTGCCCAAAAACCTTAAAACATCCCTACAATATGGATATCAAACTAAAGGGGAAGGCCCAAGGTTTCATTTGGACTTAGATAAATTTGCCGTCAACTGAGTTATCGGTCAAAATGTGATTGCCCAAAAACCTTAAAATGTCCCTACAATATGGATATCAAACGGAAAGCGAAGGCCCCAGGTTTCATTTGGACTTCGATAAATTTGTCGTTAACTGAGTTATCGGTCAAAATGTGATTGCCCAAAAACATTAAAATGTCCCTACAATATGGATATCAAACGCAAAGGGAAGGACCCCAGGTTTCAATTGGATTTCGATAATTTTAGCGATAACTAAGTCATCGGTCAAAATGTTATTGCCCAAAATCCTTAAAACTTCCATACAATATGGATATCAAACGAAAGGGGAAGGCCCCAGGTTTCATTTGGGCTTTGATACTTTTGCTGACAGCTGAGTTATTGGTCAAAATGTGATTGTCCCAAAACCTTAAAATTTGCCTACAATATGGACACCAAACGAAGGGAAGGCCCCAGGTTTCATTTGGACTTTGATATATTTCGATAAATTTATGGATAGCTGAGTTTTTGATCAAAATGTGATTGCCCGAAAACCTTAAAGTTTTCCAACAATATGGATATCACACAAAAGGGGAGGACCACAGGTTTCAATTGGATTTCGATAATTTTATCGATAACTGAGTTCTGTTAAAATTTGATTGCCCAAAAACCTTAAAATGTCCCTACAATATGGATATCAAACAAAAAGGGAGGACCCCAGGTTTGAATTGGACTTCGATAAATTATTCGATAACTGAGTTCTGTTAAAATGTGATTGCCCAAAAAGCTTAAAATGTCCCTACAATATGGATATCAAACAAAAGGAAAGGACCCCGGGTTTCAATTGGATTGCGATAATTTTATCGATAACTGAGTTATCGGTAAAAATGTTATTGCCCAAAATCCTTGTTTTTGGGCAAGGATTTCGATAATTTGATCGATAACTGAGTTACCGGTCAAAATGTTATTGCCCAAAAACCTTAAAACATCCCTACAATATGGATATCAAACTAAAGGGGAAGGCCCAAGGTTTCATTTGGACTTAGATAAATTTGCCGTCAACTGAGTTATCGGTCAAAATGTGATTGCCCAAAAACCTTAAAATGTCCCTACAATATGGATATCAAACGGAAAGCGAAGGCCCCAGGTTTCATTTGGACTTCGATAAATTTGTCGTTAACTGAGTTATCGGTCAAAATGTGATTGCCCAAAAACATTAAAATGTCCCTACAATATGGATATCAAAGAAAAGGGAAGAACCCCAGGTTTCAATTAGATTTCGATAATTTTATCGATAACTGAGTTATCGGGCAAAATGTTATCGGCCAAAATCCTTAAAACTTCCATACAATAGGGATATCAAACGAAAGGGGAAGGCCCCCGGTTTCATTTGGGCTTTGATACTTTTGCTGATAGCTGAGTTATTGGTCAAAATGTGATTGTCCCAAAACCTTAAAATTTTCCTACAATATGGACACCAAACGAAGGGAATGCCCCAGGTTTCATTTGGACTTTGATATATTTCGATAAATTTATGGATAGCTGAGTTTTTGATCAAAATGTGATTTCCCGAAAACCTTAAAGTTTTCCAACAATATGGATATCAGATAAAAGGGGAGGACCACAGGTTTCAATTGTATTTCGATAATTTTATCGATAACTGAGTTCTGTTAAAATTTGATTGCCCAAAAACCTTAAAATGTCCCTACAATATGGATATCAAACCAAAAGGGAGGACCCCAGGTTTGAATTGGACTTGGATAAATTTATCTATAACTGAGTTCTGTTAAAATGTGATTGCCCAAAAACCTTAAAATGTCCCTACAATATGGATATCAAACCAAAAGGGAGGACCCCAGGTTTGAATTGGACTTCGATAAATTTATCGATAAATGAGTTCTGTTAAAATGTGATTGCCCAAAAACCTTAAAATGTCCCTACAATATGGATATCAAACAAAAGGAAAGGACGCCGGGTTTCAATTGGATTGCGATAATTTTATCGATAACTGAGTTATCGGTCAAAAGGTTATTGCCCAAAATCCTTGTTTTTTGGGCAAGGATTTCGATAATTTGCCGTCAACTGAGTTATCGGTCAAAATATGATTGTCCAAAAACCTTAATATGTCCCTAAAATATGTATATCAAACGGAAAGGGAAGGCCCCAGGTTTCATTTGGACTTTGATAATTTTGCCGATAGCTGAAATATTGGTCAAATGTGATTGTCCCAAAACCTTAAAATTTGTCTACAATATGGATATCAAACGGAATGGGAAGGCCCCAGTTTTCATTTGTACTTTGATATATTTCGATAAATTTATCGATAGCTGAGTTTTCGATCAAAATGTGATTGCCCAAAAACCTTAAAACTTCCCTACAATATGGCTATCAAACGAAAGGGGAAGGCCGCAGGTTTCATTTTGACTTCGATAAATTTGACGTTAACTGAGCTATTGGTCAAAATGTGATTGCCTAAAGACCTTAAAATGGCCCTACAATATGGATATCAAACGAAAGGGGAATGCTCCAGGTTTCATTTGGACCTCGATAAATCTAACGTTAACTGAGTTATCGGTCAAAATGTGATTGCCCAAAAACCTTAAAATGTACCTACAATATGGATATCAAACAAAACGGAAGGACCCCAGGTTTCAATTGGATTTCGATAATTTGATCGATAACTGAGTTATGGTCAAAATGTTATTTCCCCCAAACCTTAAAACATCCCTACAATATGGATATCAAACGAAAGGGGAAGGCCCCAGGTTTCATTTGGACTTCGCTAAATTTGCCGTTAACAGACTTATCGGTAAAAATGTGATTACCCAAAAACCTTAAAATGTCCCTACAATATGGATATCAAACGGAAGGGGAAGGCCTCAGGTTTAATTTGGACTTCGATAAATTTGCCGTTAACTGAGTTATCGGTCAAACTGTGGTTGCCTAAAAACTTTAAAATGTCCCTACAATGTGGATATCAAACGAAAGGGGAATGCCCCAGGTTTCATTTGGACTTTGATAAATCTGCCGTTAACTGAGTTATCGGTCAAAATGTGTTTGCCCAAAAACATTAAAATGTCCCTACAATATGGATATCAAACAAAAAGGGAGGACCCCAGATTTCAATTGGATTGCGATAATTTTATCGATAACTGAGTTATCGGTAAAAATGTGATTGTCCAAAAACCTTAAAATTTTCCTACAATATGGACACCAGACGATAAATTCGATAAATTTATCGATAGCTGAGTTATCGGTCAAAATGTGATTGCCCGGAAACCTTAAAACTTCCCGACAATATGGATATCAAACAAAAGGGGAGGACACCAAGTTTCAATTGGATTTCAATAATTTTGTCGTTAACTGAAAACCGTAAAATGTCCCTGCAATATGGATATCAAACGCAAAGGGAAGGACCCCAGGTTTCAATTGGATTTCGATAATTTTAGCGATAACTAAGTCATCGGTCAAAATGTTATTGCCCAAAATCCTTAAAACTTCCATACAATATGGATATCAAACGAAAGGGGAAGGCCCCAGGTTTCATTTGGGCTTTGATACTTTTGCTGATAGCTGAGTTATTGGTCAAAATGTGATTGTCCCAAAACCTTAAAATTTGCCTACAATATGGACACCAAACGAAGGGAAGGCCCCAGGTTTCATTTGGACTTTGATATATTTCGATAAATTTATGGATAGCTGAGTTTTTGATCAAAATGTGATTGCCCGAAAACCTTAAAGTTTTCCAACAATATGTATATCACACAAAAGGGGAGGACCACAGGTTTCAATTGGATTTCGATAATTTTATCGATAACTGAGTTCTGTTAAAATTTGATTGCCCAAAAACCTTAAAATGTCCCTACAATAAGGGGAGGACACCAAGTTTCAATTGGATTTCAATAATTTTATCGATAACTGAGTTCGGTCCAAAAGTGATTACCCAAAAACCTTAAAATGTCCCTACAATATGGATATCACACAAAAGGGGAGGACCATAGGTTTTAATTGGATTTCGATAAAAACCTTTAAATGTCCCTACAATATGGATATCAAACAAAAAGGGAGGACCCCAGGTTTGAATTGGATTTCGATAATTTTATCGATAACTGAGTTATCGGTCAAAATGTGATTGCCCAAACACCTTAAAACTTCCCTACAATATGGCTATCAAACGAAAGGGGAAGGCCGCAGGTTTCATTTTGACTTCGATAAATTTGACGTTAACTGTGTTATTGGTCAAAATGTGATTGCCTAAAGACCTTAAAATGGCCCTACAATATGGATATCAAACGAAAGGGGAATGCCCCAGGTTTCATTTGGACCTCGATAAATCTAACGTTAACTGAGTTATCGGTCAAAATGTGATTGCCCAAAAACCTTAAAATGTACCTACAATATGGATATCAAACAAAAAGGGAGGACCCCAGATTTCAATTGGATTGCGATAATTTTATCGATAACTGAGTTATCGGTAAAAATGTGATTGTCCAAAAACTTTAAATTTTCCTACAATATGGACACCAGACGATAAATTCGATAAATTTATCGATAGCTGAGTTATCGGTCAAAATGTGATTGCCCGGAAACCTTAAAACTTCCCGACAATATGGATATCAAACAAAAGGGGAGGACACCAAGTTTCAATTGGATTTCAATAATTTTTTCGATAACTGAGTTCGGTCCAAAAGTGATTACCCAAAAACCTTAAAATGTCCCTACAATATGAATATAAAACGGGAAGGCCCCAAGTTTCATTTTGACTTCGATAAATTTGCCGACAACAGAGTTATCGGTCAAAATGTGATTGCCCAAAAACCTTTAAATATCCCTTTAATATAGATATCAAACGAAAGGGGAAGGCCCCAGGTTTTATTTGGATTTATCGATATCTGAGTTATCGGTCAAAATGTGATTGTCCAAAAACCTTAAAATTTTCCTACAATATGGACACCAAACGATAAGTTATCGGACAAAATGTGATTGCCCGGAAACCTTAAAACTTCCCGACAATATGGATATCAAACAAAAGGGAGGACACCAGGTTTCAATTGGATTTCAATAATTTTATCTATAACTGAGTTATCGGTCAAAATGTGATTGCCCAAAAACCTTAAAACTTCCCTACAATATGGCTATCAAACGAAAGGGGAAGGCCGCAGGTTTCATTTTGACTTCGATAAATTTGACGTTAACTGAGTTATTGGTCAAAATGTGATTGCCTAAAGACCTTAAAATGGCGCTACAATATGGATATCAAACGAAAGGGGAATGCCCCAGGTGTCATTTGGACCTCGATAAATCTAACGTTAACTGAGTTATCGGTCAAAATGTGATTGCCCAAAAACCTTAAAATGTACCTACAATATGGATATCAAACAAAACGGAAGGACCCCAGGTTTCAATTGGATTTCGATAATTTGATCGATAACTGAGTTATCGGTCAAAATGTTATTTCCCCCAAACCTTAAAACATCCCTACAATATGGATATCAAACGAAAGGGGAAGGCCCCAGGTTTCATTTGGACTTCGATAAATTTGCCGTTAACTGAGTTATCGGTCAAAATGTGATTACCCAAAAACCTTAAAATGTCTCTACAATATGGATATTAAACGAAAGGGGAAGGCCCCTACAATATGGATATCAAACAAAACGGAAGGACCCCAGGTTTCAATTGGATTTCGATAATTTGTTCGATAACTGAGTTATCGGTCAAAATGTTATTGCCCAAAAACATTAAAATGTCCCTACAATATGGATATCAAACAAAAGGGGAGAACCCCAGATTTCAATTAGATTTCGATTATTTGATCGATAACTGAGTTATCGGTCAAAATGTTATCGTCCAAAATCCTTAAAACTTCCATACAATATGGCTATAAAACGAAAGGGGAAGGTCCCAGGTTTCATTTGGACTTGGATAATTTTGCCGATAGCTGAGTTATTGGTCAAAATGTGATTGTCCCAAAACCTTAAAATTTGCCTACAACATGGATATCAAACGGAAGGGGAAGGCCCCAGGTTTAATTTGGACTTTTATATATTTTGATAAATTTATCGATAGCTGAGTTTTCGATCAAAATGTGATTGCCCGAAAACCTTAAAGTTGCCCAACAACATGGATATCACACAAAAGGGGAGGACCACAGGTTTCAAGTGGATTTCGATAATTTTATCGATAACTGAGTTTTGTTAAAATGTGATTGCCCAAAAACCTTAAAATGTCCCTACAATATGGATATCAAACAAAAAGGGAGGACCCCAGGTTTGAATTGGATTTCGATAATTTTATCGATACTGAGTTATCGGTCAAAATGTGAGTTATCGGTCAAAATGTGATTGCCCAAAAACCTTAATATGTCCCTAAAATATGGATATCAAACGGAACGGGAAGGCCCCAGGTTTCATATGGACTTCGATAAATTTGTCGTTAACTGAGTTATCGGTCAAAATGTGATTGCCCAAAAACATTAAAATGTCCCTACAATATGAATATCAAACAAAAGGGAAGAACCCCAGGTTTCAATTAGATTTCGATAATTTTATCGATAACTGAGTTATCGGTCAAAATGTTATCGGCCAAGATCCTTAAAACGTCCATACAATATGGATATCAACCGAAAGGGGAAGGCCGCAGGTTTCATTTGGACTTTGATAATTTTGCCGATAGCTGAGTTATTGGTCAAAATGTGATTGTCCCAAAATCTTAAAATTTGACTACAATATGGATATCAAACGGAAGGGGAAGGCCCCAGGTTTCATTTGTACTTTGATATATTTCGATAAATTTATCGATAGCTGAGTTTTCGATCAAAATGTGATTTCCCACAATATGAATATCACACAAAAGGGGAGGACCACAGGTTTCAATTGGATTTCGATAATTTTATTGATAACTGAGTTCTGTTAAAATGTGATTGCCCAAAAACCTTTAAATGTCCCTACAATATGGATATCAAACAAAAAGGAGGACCCCATGTTTGAATTGGATTTCGATAATTTTATCGATAACTGAGTTATCGGTCAAAATCTGATTGCCCAAAAACCTTAAAACTTCCCTACAATATGGATATCAAACGGAAGGGGAAGGCCACAGGTTTAATTTGGACTTCGATAAATATGCCGTTAACTGAATTATCGGTCAAAATGTGTTTGCCTGAAAACTTTAAAATGTCCCTACAATATGGATATCAAACGAAAGGGGAATGCCCCAGGTTTCATTTGGACTTCGACAAATTTGCCGTCAACTGAGTTATCGGTCAAAATGTGATTGCCCAAAAACATTAAAACATCCCTACAATATGGATATCAAACAAAAGGGAGGACCCCAGGTTTGAATTGGACTTCGATAAATTTATCGATAACTGAGTTCTGTTAAAATGTGATTGCCCAAAAACCTTAAAATGTTCCTACAATATAGATATCAAACAAAAGGAAAGGACCCCAGGTTTCAATTGGATTTCGATAATTTTATCGATAACTGAGATATTGGTCAAAATGTTATTGCCCAAAAACCTTAAAAGATCCCTACAATATGGATATCAAACGAAAGGGGAAGGCCCCAGGTTTCATTTGGACTTCGACAAATTTGCCGTCAACTGAGTTATCGGTCAAAATGTGATTGCCCAAAAACCTTAATATGTCCCTAAAATATGGATATCAAACGGAACGGGAAGGCCCCAGGTTTCATATGGACTTCGATAAATTTGTCGTTAACTGAGTTATCGGTCAAAATGTGATTGCCCAAAAACATTAAAATGTCCCTACAATATGAATATCAAACAAAAGGGAAGAACCCCAGGTTTCAATTAGATTTCGATAATTTTATCGATAACTGAGTTATCGGTCAAAATGTTATCGGCCAAGATCCTTAAAACGTCCATACAATATGGATATCAACCGAAAGGGGAAGGCCCCAGGTTTCATTTGGACTTTGATAATTTTGCCGATAGCTGAGTTATTGGTCAAAATGTGATTGTCCCAAAATCTTAAAATTTGACTACAATATGGATATCAAACGGAAGGGGAAGGCCCCAGGTTTCATTTGTACTTTGATATATTTCGATAAATTTATCGATAGCTGAGTTTTTGATCAAAATGTGATTTCCCACAATATGAATATCACACAAAAGGGGAGGACCACAGGTTTCAATTGGATTTCGATAATTTTATTGATAACTGCGTTCTGTTAAAATGTGATTGCCCAAAAACCTTTAAATGTCCCTACAATATGGATATCAAACAAAAAGGGAGGACCCCAGGTTTGAATTGGATTTCGATAATTTTATCGATAACTGAGTTATCGGTCAAAATCTGATTGCCCAAAAACCTTAAAACTTCCCTACAATATGGATATCAAACGGAAGGGGAAGGCCACAGGTTTAATTTGGACTTCGATAAATATGCCGTTAACTGAATTATCGGTCAAAATGTGTTTGCCTGAAAACTTTAAAATGTCCCTACAATATGGATATCAAACGAAAGGGGAATGCCCCAGGTTTCATTTGGACTAAGTTATCGGTCAAAATGTTATTGCCCAAAATCCTTAAAACTGCCATACAATATGGATATCAAACGAAAGGGGTGGACCCCAGCTTTCATTTGGTGTGATAATTTTACCGATAGCTGAGTTATTGGTCAAAATGTGATTGCCCCAAAGCCTTAAAATTTGCCTACAATATGGATATCAAACAGAAGGGGAAGGCCCCAGGTTTCATTTGGACTTTGATATATTTCGATACATTTATCGATAGCTGAGTTTTCTATCAAAACGTGATTGCCCAAAGACCTTAAAATGTCCCTACAATATGCATATCAAACAAAAAGGGAGGACCCCAGGTTTCAATGGGATTTCGATAAATTTGTCGTTAATTGAGTTATCGTTCAAAATGTGATTGCCCAAAAACCTTAAAATGTCCCTACAATATGCATATCAAACAAAAAGGGAGAACCCCAGGTTTCAATGGGATTTCGATAAATTTGTCGTTAACTGAGTTATCGGTCAAAATAAGATTGCCCAAAAACCTTAAAACATCCCTACAATATGGATATCAGGCGAAAGGGGAAGGCCCCAGGTTTCATTTGGACTTCGATAAATTTGCCGTCAACTGAGTTATCGGTCAAAATGTGATTGTCCAAAAACCTTAATATGTCCCTAAAATATGGATATCAAACGGAAAGGGAAGGCCCCAGGTTTCATTTGGACTTCGATAAATTTGTCGGTAACTGAGTTATCGGTCAAAATGTGATTGTCCAAAAACCTTAATATGTCCCTAAAATATGGATATCAAACGGAAAGGGAAGGCCCCAGGATTCATTTGGACTTCGATAAATTTATCGATAACTGAGTTCTGTTAAAATGTGATTGCCCAAAAACCTTAAAATGTCCCTACAATATGGATATCAAACGAAAGGGGAAGGCCCCAGGTTTCATTTGGACTTCGATAAATTTGCCGTCAACTGAGTTATCGGTCAAAATGTGATTGTCCAAAAACTTTAAAATGTCCCTACAATATGGATATCAAACAAAAAGGGAGGACCCCAGGTTTGAATTGGATTTCGATAATTTTATCGATAACTGAGTTATCGGTCAAAATCTGATTGCCCAAAAACCTTAAAACTTCCCTACAATATGGATATCAAACGGAAGGGGAAGGCCACAGGTTTAATTTGGACTTCGATAAATTTGCCGTTAACTGAGTTATCGGTCAAACTGTGATTGCCCAAAAACTTTAAAATGTCCCTACAATATGGATATCAAACGAAAGGGGAATGCCCCAGGTTTCATTTGGACTTCGATAAATCTGCCGTTAACTGGGTTAGCGGTCAAAATGGGATTGCCCAAAAACATTAAAATGTCCCTACAATATGGATATCAAACAAAAAGGGAGGACCCCAGGTTTAATTTGGACTTCGATAAATATGCCGTTAACTGAATTATCGGCCAAAATGTGTTTGCCTCAAAACTTTAAAATGTCCCTACAATATGGATATCAAACGAAAGGGGAATGCCCCAGGTTTCATTTGGACTTTGATAAATGTGTTTACCCAAAAACATTAAAATGTCCCTACAATATGGATATCAAACATAAAGGGAGGACCCCAGGTTTCAATTGGATTTCGATAATTTTATCGATAACTGAGTTCTGTTAAAATGTGATTGCCCAAAAACCTTAAAATGTCCCTACAATATGGATATCAAACAAAAAGGGAGGAACCCAGGCTTGAATTGGATTTCGATAATTTTATCGATAACTGAGTTATCGGTCAAAATGAAGGCCGCAGGTTATCGGTCAAAATGTGATTGCCCAAAAACCTTAAAATGTCCCTACAATATGGATATCAAACGCAAAGGGAAGGACCCCAGGTTTCAATGGGATTTCGATAAATTTGTCGTTAACTGAGTTATCGGTCAAAATAAAACTGCCCAAAAACCTTAAAATGTCCCCACAATATGGATATCAGACGCAAAGGGAAGGACCCCAGGTTTCAATTGGATTTCGATAATTATAGCGATAACTAAGTTATCGGTCAAAATGTTATTGCCCAAAATCCTTAAAACTTCCATACAATATGGATATCAAACGAAAGGGGTGGACCCCAGCTTTCATTTGGTGTGATAATTTTGCCGATAGCTGAGTTATTGGTCAAAATGTGATTGCCCCAAAGCCTTAAAATTTGCCTACAATATGGATATCAAACAGAAGGGGAAGGCCCCAGGTTTCATTTGGACTTTGATATATTTCGATACATTTATCGATAGCTGAGTTTTCCATCAAAACGTGATTGCCCAAAGACCTTAAAATGTCCCTACAATATGCATATCAAACAAAAAGGGAGGACCCCAGGTTTCAATGGGATTTCGATAAATTTGTCGTTAATTGAGTTATCGGTCAAAATGTGATTGCCCAAAAACCTTAAAATGTCCATATCAAACAAAAAGGGAGGACCCCAGGTTTCAATGGGATTTCGATAAATTTGTCGTTAACTGAGTTATCGGTCAAAATAAGATTGCCCAAAAACCTTAAAATGTCCCTACAATATGGATGTCAAACGCAAAGGGAAGGACCCCAGGTTTCAATTGGATTAATTTTAGCGATAACTAAGTTATCGGTCAAAATGTTAGTGCCCAAAATCCTCAAAACTTCCCTACAATATACATATCAAACAAAAAGGGAGGACCCCAGGTTTCAATGGGATTTCGATAAATTTGTCGTTAACTGAAAACCGTAAAATGTCCCTACAATATGGATATCAAACGCAAAGGGAAGGACCCCAGGTTTCAATTGGATTTCGATAATTTTAGCGATAACTAAGTCATCGGTCAAAATGTTATTGCCCAAAATCCTTAAAACTTCCATACAATATGGATATCAAACGAAAGGGGAAGGCCCCAGGTTTCATTTGGGCTTTGATACTTATGCTGATAGCTGTGTTATTGGTCAAAATGTGATTGTCCCAAAACCTTAAAATTTGCCTACAATATGGACACCAAACGAAGGGAAGGTCCCAGGTTTCATTTGGACTTTGATATATTTCGATAAATTTATGGATAGCTGAGTTTTTGATCAAAATGTGATTGCCCGAAAACATTAAAGTTTTCCAACAATATGGATATCACACAAAAGGGGAGGACCACAGGTTTCAATTGGATTTCGATAATTTTATCGATAACTGAGTTCTGTTAAAATTTGATTGCCCAAAAACCTTAAAATGTCCCTACAATATGGATATCAAACAAAAAGGGAGGACCCCAGGTTTGAATTGGACTTCGATAAATTATTCGATAACTGAGTTCTGTTAAAATGTGATTGCCCAAAAACCTTAAAATGTCCCTACAATATGGATATCAAACAAAAGGAAAGGACCCCGGGTTTCAATTGGATTGCGATAATTTGATCGATAACTGAGTTATCGGTCAAAATGTTATTGCCCAAAATCCTTGTTTTTGGGCAAGGATTTCGATAATTTGATCGATAACTGAGTTACCGGTCAAAATGTTATTGCCCAAAAACCTTAAAACATCCCTACAATATGGATATCAAACTAAAGGGGAAGGCCCAAGGTTTCATTTGGACTTAGATAAATTTGCCGTCAACTGAGTTATCGGTCAAAATGTGATTGCCCAAAAACCTTAAAATGTCCCTACAATATGGATATCAAACGGAAAGCGAAGGCCCCAGGTTTCATTTGGACTTCGATAAATTTGTCGTTAACTGAGTTATCGGTCAAAATGTGATTGCCCAAAAACATTAAAATGTCCCTACAATATGGATATCAAACGCAAAGGGAAGGACCCCAGGTTTCAATTGGATTTCGATAATTTTAGCGATAACTAAGTCATCGGTCAAAATGTTATTGCCCAAAATCCTTAAAACTTCCATACAATATGGATATCAAACGAAAGGGGAAGGCCCCAGGTTTCATTTGGGCTTTGATACTTTTGCTGATAGCTGAGTTATTGGTCAAAATGTGATTGTCCCAAAACCTTAAAATTTGCCTACAATATGGATATCAAAGAAAAGGGAAGAACCCCTGGTTTCAATTAGATTTCGATAATTTTATCGATAACTGAGTTATCGGGCAAAATGTTATCGGCCAAAATCCTTAAAACTTCCATACAATGGGGATATCAAACGAAAGGGGAAGGCCCCCGGTTTCATTTGGGCTTTGATACTTTTGCTGATAGCTGAGTTATTGGTCAAAATGTGATTGTCCCAAAACCTTAAAATTTGCCTACAATATGGACATCAAACGAAGGGAATGCCCCAGGTTTCATTTGGACTTTGATATATTTCGATAAATTTATGGATAGCTGAGTTTTTGATCAAAATGTGATTTCCCGAAAACCTTAAAGTTTTCCAACAATATGGATATCACATAAAAGGGGAGGACCACAGGTTTCAATTGTATTTCGATAATTTTATCGATAACTGAGTTCTGTTAAAATTTGATTGCCCAAAAACCTTAAAATGTCCCTACAATATGGATATCAAACCAAAAGGGAGGACCCCAGGTTTGAATTGGACTTCGATAAATTTATCGATAACTGAGTTCTGTTAAAATGTGATTGCCCAAAAACCTTAAAATGTCCCTACAATATGGATATCAAACCAAAAGGGAGGACCCCAGGTTTGAATTGGACTTCGATAAATTTATCGATAAATGAGTTCTGTTAAAATGTGATTGCCCAAAACCCTTAAAATGTCCCTACAATATGGATATCAAACAAAAGGAAAGGACGCCGGGTTTCAATTGGATTGCGATAATTTTATCGATAACTGAGTTATCGGTCAAAATGTTATCGGCCAAGATCCTTAAAATGTCCATACAATATGGATATCAACCGAAAGGGGAAGGCCCCAGGTTTCATTTGGACTTTGATAATTTTGCCGATAGCTGAGTTATTGGTCAAAATGTGATTGTCCCAAAATCTTAAAATTTGACTACAATATGGATATCAAACGGAAGGGGAAGGCCCCAGGTTTCATTTGTACTTTGATATATTTCGATAAATTTGTCGATAGCTGAGTTTTCGATCAAAATGTGATTTCCCACAATATGAATATCACACAAAAGGGGAGGACCACAGGTTTCAATTGGATTTCGATAATTTTATTGATAACTGAGTTCTGTTAAAATGTGATTGCCGAAAAACCTTTAAATGTCCCTACAATATGGATATCAAACAAAAAGGGAGGACCCCAGGTTTGAATTGGATTTCGATAATTTTATCGATAACTGAGTTATCGGTCAAAATCTGATTGCCCAAAAACCTTAAAACTTCCCTACAATATGGATATCAAACGGAAGGGGAAGGCCACAGGTTTAATTTGGACTTCGATAAATATGCCGTTAACTGAATTATCGGTCAAAATGTGTTTGCCTGAAAACTTTAAAATGTCCCTACAATATGGATATCAAACGAAAGGGGAATGCCCCAGGTTTCATTTGGACTTTGATAAATGTGTTTACCCAAAAACATTAAAATGTCCCTACAATATGGATATCAAACAAAAAGGGAGGACCCCAGGTTTCAATTGGATTTCGATAATTTTATCGATAACTGAGTTCTGTTAAAATGTGATTGCCCAAAAACCTTAAAATGTCCCTACAATATGGATATCAAACAAAAAGGGAGGACCCCAGGTTTGAATTGGATTTCGATAATTTTATCGATAACTGAGTTATCGGTCAAAATGAAGGCCGCAGGTTATCGGTCAAAATG
Organism: Campiglossa producta; assembly: GCA_964058755.1. NCBI lineage: Eukaryota > Metazoa > Arthropoda > Insecta > Diptera > Tephritidae > Campiglossa > Campiglossa producta. Next base: position 46,799,563 of record CAXKVI010000006.1, on the reverse strand, counting down.
TGATTGCCCAAAAACCTTAAAATGTCCCTACAATATGCATATCAAAAAAAAGGGAGGACCCCAGGTTTCAATGGGATTTCGATAAATTTGTCGTTAACTGAGTTATCGGTCAAAATAAGATTGCCCAAAAACCTTAAAATGTTCCTACAATATGGATATCAAACGCAAAGGGAAGGACCCCAGGTTTCAATGGGATTTCGATAAATTTGTCGTTAACTGAGTTATCGGTCAAAATAAGATTGCCCAAAAACCTTAAAATGTCCCTACAATATGGATATCAGACGCAAAGGGAAGGACACCAGGCTTCAATTGGATTTCGATAATTTTAGCGATAACTAAGTTATCGGTCAAAATGTTATTGCCCAAAATCCTTAAAACTGCCATACAATATGGATATCAAACGAAAGGGGTGGACCCCAGCTTTCATTTGGTGTGATAATTTTACCGATAGCTGAGTTATTGGTCAAAATGTGATTGCCCCAAAGCCTTAAAATTTGCCTACAATATGGATATCAAACAGAAGGGGAAGGCCCCAGGTTTCATTTGGACTTTGATATATTTCGATACATTTATCGATAGCTGAGTTTTCCATCAAAACGTGATTGCCCAAAGACCTTAAAATGTCCCTACAATATGCATATCAAACAAAAAGGGAGGACCCCAGGTTTCAATGGGATTTCGATAAATTTGTCGTTAATTGAGTTATCGTTCAAAATGTGATTGCCCAAAAACCTAAAATGTCCCTACAATATGCATATCAAACAAAAAGGGAGAACACCAGGTTTCAATGGGATTTCGATAAATTTGTCGTTAACTGAGTTATCGGTCAAAATAAGATTGCCCAAAAACCTTAAAACATCCCTACAATATGGATATCAAGCGAAAGGGGAAGGCCCCAGGTTTCATTTGGACTTCGATAAATTTACCGTCAACTGAGTTATCGGTCAAAATGTGATTGTCCAAAAACCTTAATATGTCCCTAAAATATGGATATCAAACGGAAAGGGAAGGCCCCAGGTTTCATTTGGACTTCGATAAATTTGTCGGTAACTGAGTTATCGGTCAAAATGTGATTGTCCAAAAACCTTAATATGTCCCTAAAATATGGATATCAAACGGAAAGGGAAGGCCCCAGGTTTCATTTGGACTTCGATAAATTTATCGATAACTGAGTTCTGTTAAAATGTGATTGCCCAAAAACCTTAAAATGTCCCTACAATATGGATATCAAACGAAAGGGGAAGGCCCCAGGTTTCATTTGGACTTCGATAAATTTGCCGTCAACTGAGTTATCGGTCAAAATGTGATTGTCCAAAAACTTTAAAATGTCCCTACAATATGGATATCAAAGAAAAGGGAGGACCCCAGGTTTGAATTGGACTTCGATAATTGTATTGATAACTGAGATCTGTTAAAATGTGATTGCCCAAAAACCTTTAAATGTCCCTACAATATGGATATCAAACAAAAAGGGAGGACCCCAGGTTTGAATTGGATTTCGATAATTTTATCGATAACTGAGTTATCGGTCAAAATCTGATTGCCCAAAAACCTTAAAACTTCCCTACAATATGGATATCAAACGAAAGGGGAATGCCCCAGGTTTCATTTGGACTTCGATAAATCTGCCGTTAACTGGGTTAGCGGTCAAAATGGGATTGCCCAAAAACATTAAAATGTCCCTACAATATGGATATCAAACAAAAAGGGAGGACCCCAGGTTTAATTTGGATTTCGATAAATATGCCGTTAACTGAATTATCGGCCAAAATGTGTTTGCCTGAAAACTTTAAAATGTCCCTACAATATGGATATCAAACGAAAGGGGAATGCCCCAGGTTTCATTTGGACTTTGATAAATGTGTTTACCCAAAAACATTAAAATGTCCCTACAATATGGATATCAAACATAAAGGGAGGACCCCAGGTTTCAATTGGATTTCGATAATTTTATCGATAACTGAGTTCTGTTAAAATGTGATTGCCCAAAAACCTTAAAATGTCCCTACAATATGGATATCAAACAAAAAGGGAGGAACCCAGGCTTGAATTGGATTTCGATAATTTTATCGATAACTGAGTTATCGGTCAAAATGAAGGCCGCAGGTTATCGGTCAAAATGTGATTGCCCAAAAACCTTAAAATGTCCCTACAATATGCATATCAAAAAAAAAGGGAGGCGCCAGGTTTCAATGGGATTTCGATAAATTTGTCGTTAACTGAGTTATCGGTCAAAATAAGATTGCCCAAAAACCTTAAATGTCCCTACAATATGGATATCAAACGCAAAGGGAAGGATCCCAGGTTTCAATGGGATTTCGATAAATTTGTCGTTAACTGAGTTATCGGTCAAAATAAAATTGCCCAAAAACCTTAAAATGTCCCTACAATATGGATATCAGACGCAAAGGGAAGGACCCCAGGTTTCAATTGGATTTCGATAATTATAGCGATAACTAAGTTATCGGTCAAAATGTTATTGCCCAAAATCCTTAAAACTTCCATACAATATGGATATCAAACGAAAGGGGTGGACCCCAGCTTTCATTTGGTGTGATAATTTTGCCGATAGCTGAGTTATTGGTCCAAAATTTGATTGCCCCAAAGCCTTAAAATTTGCCTACAATATGGATATCAAACAGAAGGGGAAGGCCCCAGGTTTCATTTGGACTTTGATATATTTCGATACATTTATCGATAGCTGAGTTTTCCATCAAAACGTGATTGCCCAAAGACCTTAAAATGTCCCTACAATATGCATATCAAACAAAAAGGGAGGACCCCAGGTTTCAATGGGATTTCGATAAATTTGTCGTTAACTGAGTTATCGGTCAAAATAAGATTGCCCAAAAACCTTAAAATGTCCCTACAATATGGATATCAAACGCAAAGGGAAGGACCCCAGGTTTCAATTGGATTTCGATAATTTTAGCGATAACTAAGTTATCGGTCAAAATGTTATTGCCCAAAATCCTCAAAACTTCCCTACAATATACATATCAAACAAAAAGGGAGGACCCCAGGTTTCAATGGGATTTCGATAAATTTGTCGTTAACTGAAAACCGTAAAATGTCCCTACAATATGGATATCAAACGCAAAGGGAAGGACCCCAGGTTTCAATTGGATTTCGATAATTTTAGCGATAACTAAGACATCGGTCAAAATGTTATTGCCCAAAATCCTTAAAACTTCCATACAATATGGATATCAAACGAAAGGGGAAGGCCCCAGGTTTCATTTGGGCTTTGATACTTTTGCTGATAGCTGAGTTATTGGTCAAAATGTGATTGTCCCAAAACCTTAAAATTTGCCTACAATATGGACACCTAACGAAGGGAAGGCCCCAGGTTTCATTTGGACTTTGATATATTTCGATAAATTTATGGATAGCTGAGTTTTTGATCAAAATGTGATTGCCCGAAAACCTTAAAGTTTTCCAACAATATGGATATCACACAAAAGGGGAGGACCACAGGTTTCAAATTTATCGATAACTGAGTTCTGTTAAAATTTGATTGCCCAAAAACCTTAAAATGTCCCTACAATATGGATATCAAACAAAAAGGGAGGACCCCAGGTTTGAATTGGACTTCGATAAATTATTCGATAACTGAGTTCTGTTAAAATGTGATTGCCCAAAAACCTTAAAATGTCCCTACAATATGGATATCAAACAAAAGGAAAGGACCCCGGGTTTCAATTGGATTGCGATAATTTTATCGATAACTGAGTTATCGGTCAAAATGTTATTGCCCAAAATCCTTGTTTTTGGGCAAGGATTTCGATAATTTGATCGATAACTGAGTTACTGGTCAAAATGTTATTGCCCAAAAACCTTAAAACATCCCTACAATATGGATATCAAACTAAAGGGGAAGGCCCAAGGTTTCATTTGGACTTAGATAAATTTGCCGTCAACTGAGTTATCGGTCAAAATGTGATTGCCCAAAAACCTTAAAATGTCCCTACAATATGGATATCAAACGGAAAGCGAAGGCCCCAGGTTTCATTTGGACTTCGATAAATTTGTCGTTAACTGAGTTATCGGTCAAAATGTGATTGCCCAAAAACATTAAAATGTCCCTACAATATGGATATCAAACGCAAAGGGAAGGACCCCAGGTTTCAATTGGATTTCGATAATTTTAGCGATAACTAAGTCATCGGTCAAAATGTTATTGCCCAAAATCCTTAAAACTTCCATACAATATGGATATCAAACGAAAGGGGAAGGCCCCAGGTTTCATTTGGGCTTTGATACTTTTGCTGACAGCTGAGTTATTGGTCAAAATGTGATTGTCCCAAAACCTTAAAATTTGCCTACAATATGGACACCAAACGAAGGGAAGGCCCCAGGTTTCATTTGGACTTTGATATATTTCGATAAATTTATGGATAGCTGAGTTTTTGATCAAAATGTGATTGCCCGAAAACCTTAAAGTTTTCCAACAATATGGATATCACACAAAAGGGGAGGACCACAGGTTTCAATTGGATTTCGATAATTTTATCGATAACTGAGTTCTGTTAAAATTTGATTGCCCAAAAACCTTAAAATGTCCCTACAATATGGATATCAAACAAAAAGGGAGGACCCCAGGTTTGAATTGGACTTCGATAAATTATTCGATAACTGAGTTCTGTTAAAATGTGATTGCCCAAAAAGCTTAAAATGTCCCTACAATATGGATATCAAACAAAAGGAAAGGACCCCGGGTTTCAATTGGATTGCGATAATTTTATCGATAACTGAGTTATCGGTAAAAATGTTATTGCCCAAAATCCTTGTTTTTGGGCAAGGATTTCGATAATTTGATCGATAACTGAGTTACCGGTCAAAATGTTATTGCCCAAAAACCTTAAAACATCCCTACAATATGGATATCAAACTAAAGGGGAAGGCCCAAGGTTTCATTTGGACTTAGATAAATTTGCCGTCAACTGAGTTATCGGTCAAAATGTGATTGCCCAAAAACCTTAAAATGTCCCTACAATATGGATATCAAACGGAAAGCGAAGGCCCCAGGTTTCATTTGGACTTCGATAAATTTGTCGTTAACTGAGTTATCGGTCAAAATGTGATTGCCCAAAAACATTAAAATGTCCCTACAATATGGATATCAAAGAAAAGGGAAGAACCCCAGGTTTCAATTAGATTTCGATAATTTTATCGATAACTGAGTTATCGGGCAAAATGTTATCGGCCAAAATCCTTAAAACTTCCATACAATAGGGATATCAAACGAAAGGGGAAGGCCCCCGGTTTCATTTGGGCTTTGATACTTTTGCTGATAGCTGAGTTATTGGTCAAAATGTGATTGTCCCAAAACCTTAAAATTTTCCTACAATATGGACACCAAACGAAGGGAATGCCCCAGGTTTCATTTGGACTTTGATATATTTCGATAAATTTATGGATAGCTGAGTTTTTGATCAAAATGTGATTTCCCGAAAACCTTAAAGTTTTCCAACAATATGGATATCAGATAAAAGGGGAGGACCACAGGTTTCAATTGTATTTCGATAATTTTATCGATAACTGAGTTCTGTTAAAATTTGATTGCCCAAAAACCTTAAAATGTCCCTACAATATGGATATCAAACCAAAAGGGAGGACCCCAGGTTTGAATTGGACTTCGATAAATTTATCGATAACTGAGTTCTGTTAAAATGTGATTGCCCAAAAACCTTAAAATGTCCCTACAATATGGATATCAAACCAAAAGGGAGGACCCCAGGTTTGAATTGGACTTCGATAAATTTATCGATAAATGAGTTCTGTTAAAATGTGATTGCCCAAAAACCTTAAAATGTCCCTACAATATGGATATCAAACAAAAGGAAAGGACGCCGGGTTTCAATTGGATTGCGATAATTTTATCGATAACTGAGTTATCGGTCAAAAGGTTATTGCCCAAAATCCTTGTTTTTTGGGCAAGGATTTCGATAATTTGCCGTCAACTGAGTTATCGGTCAAAATATGATTGTCCAAAAACCTTAATATGTCCCTAAAATATGTATATCAAACGGAAAGGGAAGGCCCCAGGTTTCATTTGGACTTTGATAATTTTGCCGATAGCTGAAATATTGGTCAAATGTGATTGTCCCAAAACCTTAAAATTTGTCTACAATATGGATATCAAACGGAATGGGAAGGCCCCAGTTTTCATTTGTACTTTGATATATTTCGATAAATTTATCGATAGCTGAGTTTTCGATCAAAATGTGATTGCCCAAAAACCTTAAAACTTCCCTACAATATGGCTATCAAACGAAAGGGGAAGGCCGCAGGGTTCATTTTGACTTCGATAAATTTGACGTTAACTGAGCTATTGGTCAAAATGTGATTGCCTAAAGACCTTAAAATGGCCCTACAATATGGATATCAAACGAAAGGGGAATGCTCCAGGTTTCATTTGGACCTCGATAAATCTAACGTTAACTGAGTTATCGGTCAAAATGTGATTGCCCAAAAACCTTAAAATGTACCTACAATATGGATATCAAACAAAACGGAAGGACCCCAGGTTTCAATTGGATTTCGATAATTTGATCGATAACTGAGTTATGGTCAAAATGTTATTTCCCCCAAACCTTAAAACATCCCTACAATATGGATATCAAACGAAAGGGGAAGGCCCCAGGTTTCATTTGGACTTCGCTAAATTTGCCGTTAACAGACTTATCGGTAAAAATGTGATTACCCAAAAACCTTAAAATGTCCCTACAATATGGATATCAAACGGAAGGGGAAGGCCTCAGGTTTAATTTGGACTTCGATAAATTTGCCGTTAACTGAGTTATCGGTCAAACTGTGGTTGCCTAAAAACTTTAAAATGTCCCTACAATGTGGATATCAAACGAAAGGGGAATGCCCCAGGTTTCATTTGGACTTTGATAAATCTGCCGTTAACTGAGTTATCGGTCAAAATGTGTTTGCCCAAAAACATTAAAATGTCCCTACAATATGGATATCAAACAAAAAGGGAGGACCCCAGATTTCAATTGGATTGCGATAATTTTATCGATAACTGAGTTATCGGTAAAAATGTGATTGTCCAAAAACCTTAAAATTTTCCTACAATATGGACACCAGACGATAAATTCGATAAATTTATCGATAGCTGAGTTATCGGTCAAAATGTGATTGCCCGGAAACCTTAAAACTTCCCGACAATATGGATATCAAACAAAAGGGGAGGACACCAAGTTTCAATTGGATTTCAATAATTTTGTCGTTAACTGAAAACCGTAAAATGTCCCTGCAATATGGATATCAAACGCAAAGGGAAGGACCCCAGGTTTCAATTGGATTTCGATAATTTTAGCGATAACTAAGTCATCGGTCAAAATGTTATTGCCCAAAATCCTTAAAACTTCCATACAATATGGATATCAAACGAAAGGGGAAGGCCCCAGGTTTCATTTGGGCTTTGATACTTTTGCTGATAGCTGAGTTATTGGTCAAAATGTGATTGTCCCAAAACCTTAAAATTTGCCTACAATATGGACACCAAACGAAGGGAAGGCCCCAGGTTTCATTTGGACTTTGATATATTTCGATAAATTTATGGATAGCTGAGTTTTTGATCAAAATGTGATTGCCCGAAAACCTTAAAGTTTTCCAACAATATGTATATCACACAAAAGGGGAGGACCACAGGTTTCAATTGGATTTCGATAATTTTATCGATAACTGAGTTCTGTTAAAATTTGATTGCCCAAAAACCTTAAAATGTCCCTACAATAAGGGGAGGACACCAAGTTTCAATTGGATTTCAATAATTTTATCGATAACTGAGTTCGGTCCAAAAGTGATTACCCAAAAACCTTAAAATGTCCCTACAATATGGATATCACACAAAAGGGGAGGACCATAGGTTTTAATTGGATTTCGATAAAAACCTTTAAATGTCCCTACAATATGGATATCAAACAAAAAGGGAGGACCCCAGGTTTGAATTGGATTTCGATAATTTTATCGATAACTGAGTTATCGGTCAAAATGTGATTGCCCAAACACCTTAAAACTTCCCTACAATATGGCTATCAAACGAAAGGGGAAGGCCGCAGGTTTCATTTTGACTTCGATAAATTTGACGTTAACTGTGTTATTGGTCAAAATGTGATTGCCTAAAGACCTTAAAATGGCCCTACAATATGGATATCAAACGAAAGGGGAATGCCCCAGGTTTCATTTGGACCTCGATAAATCTAACGTTAACTGAGTTATCGGTCAAAATGTGATTGCCCAAAAACCTTAAAATGTACCTACAATATGGATATCAAACAAAAAGGGAGGACCCCAGATTTCAATTGGATTGCGATAATTTTATCGATAACTGAGTTATCGGTAAAAATGTGATTGTCCAAAAACCTTAAAATTTTCCTACAATATGGACACCAGACGATAAATTCGATAAATTTATCGATAGCTGAGTTATCGGTCAAAATGTGATTGCCCGGAAACCTTAAAACTTCCCGACAATATGGATATCAAACAAAAGGGGAGGACACCAAGTTTCAATTGGATTTCAATAATTTTTTCGATAACTGAGTTCGGTCCAAAAGTGATTACCCAAAAACCTTAAAATGTCCCTACAATATGAATATAAAACGGGAAGGCCCCAAGTTTCATTTTGACTTCGATAAATTTGCCGACAACAGAGTTATCGGTCAAAATGTGATTGCCCAAAAACCTTTAAATATCCCTTTAATATAGATATCAAACGAAAGGGGAAGGCCCCAGGTTTTATTTGGATTTATCGATATCTGAGTTATCGGTCAAAATGTGATTGTCCAAAAACCTTAAAATTTTCCTACAATATGGACACCAAACGATAAATTCGATAAATTTATCGATAGCTGAGTTATCGGACAAAATGTGATTGCCCGGAAACCTTAAAACTTCCCGACAATATGGATATCAAACAAAAGGGAGGACACCAGGTTTCAATTGGATTTCAATAATTTTATCTATAACTGAGTTATCGGTCAAAATGTGATTGCCCAAAAACCTTAAAACTTCCCTACAATATGGCTATCAAACGAAAGGGGAAGGCCGCAGGTTTCATTTTGACTTCGATAAATTTGACGTTAACTGAGTTATTGGTCAAAATGTGATTGCCTAAAGACCTTAAAATGGCGCTACAATATGGATATCAAACGAAAGGGGAATGCCCCAGGTGTCATTTGGACCTCGATAAATCTAACGTTAACTGAGTTATCGGTCAAAATGTGATTGCCCAAAAACCTTAAAATGTACCTACAATATGGATATCAAACAAAACGGAAGGACCCCAGGTTTCAATTGGATTTCGATAATTTGATCGATAACTGAGTTATCGGTCAAAATGTTATTTCCCCCAAACCTTAAAACATCCCTACAATATGGATATCAAACGAAAGGGGAAGGCCCCAGGTTTCATTTGGACTTCGATAAATTTGCCGTTAACTGAGTTATCGGTCAAAATGTGATTACCCAAAAACCTTAAAATGTCTCTACAATATGGATATTAAACGAAAGGGGAAGGCCCCTACAATATGGATATCAAACAAAACGGAAGGACCCCAGGTTTCAATTGGATTTCGATAATTTGTTCGATAACTGAGTTATCGGTCAAAATGTTATTGCCCAAAAACATTAAAATGTCCCTACAATATGGATATCAAACAAAAGGGGAGAACCCCAGATTTCAATTAGATTTCGATTATTTGATCGATAACTGAGTTATCGGTCAAAATGTTATCGTCCAAAATCCTTAAAACTTCCATACAATATGGCTATAAAACGAAAGGGGAAGGTCCCAGGTTTCATTTGGACTTGGATAATTTTGCCGATAGCTGAGTTATTGGTCAAAATGTGATTGTCCCAAAACCTTAAAATTTGCCTACAACATGGATATCAAACGGAAGGGGAAGGCCCCAGGTTTAATTTGGACTTTTATATATTTTGATAAATTTATCGATAGCTGAGTTTTCGATCAAAATGTGATTGCCCGAAAACCTTAAAGTTGCCCAACAACATGGATATCACACAAAAGGGGAGGACCACAGGTTTCAAGTGGATTTCGATAATTTTATCGATAACTGAGTTTTGTTAAAATGTGATTGCCCAAAAACCTTAAAATGTCCCTACAATATGGATATCAAACAAAAAGGGAGGACCCCAGGTTTGAATTGGATTTCGATAATTTTATCGATACTGAGTTATCGGTCAAAATGTGATTGCCCAAAACCCTTAAAATTTCCCTACAATGTGGCTATCAAACGAAAGGGGAAGGCCGCAGGTTTCATTTTGACTTCGATAAATTTGACGTTAACTGTGTTATTGGTCAAAATGTGATTGCCTAAAGACCTTAAAATGGCCCTACAATATGGATATCAAACGAAAGGGGAATGCCCCAGGTTTCATTTGGACCTCGATAAATCTAACGTTAACTGAGTTATCGGTCAAAATGTGATTGCCCAAAAACCTTAAAATGTACCTACAATATGGATATCAAACAAAAAGGGAGGACCCCAGATTTCAATTGGATTGCGATAATTTTATCGATAACTGAGTTATCGGTAAAAATGTGATTGTCCAAAAACCTTAAAATTTTCCTACAATATGGACACCAGACGATAAATTCGATAAATTTATCGATAGCTGAGTTATCGGTCAAAATGTGATTGCCCGGAAACCTTAAAACTTCCCGACAATATGGATATCAAACAAAAGGGGAGGACACCAAGTTTCAATTGGATTTCAATAATTTTTTCGATAACTGAGTTCGGTCCAAAAGTGATTACCCAAAAACCTTAAAATGTCCCTACAATATGAATATAAAACGGGAAGGCCCCAAGTTTCATTTTGACTTCGATAAATTTGCCGACAACAGAGTTATCGGTCAAAATGTGATTGCCCAAAAACCTTTAAATATCCCTTTAATATAGATATCAAACGAAAGGGGAAGGCCCCAGGTTTTATTTGGATTTATCGATATCTGAGTTATCGGTCAAAATGTGATTGTCCAAAAACCTTAAAATTTTCCTACAATATGGACACCAAACGATAAATTCGATAAATTTATCGATAGCTGAGTTATCGGACAAAATGTGATTGCCCGGAAACCTTAAAACTTCCCGACAATATGGATATCAAACAAAAGGGAGGACACCAGGTTTCAATTGGATTTCAATAATTTTATCTATAACTGAGTTATCGGTCAAAATGTGATTGCCCAAAAACCTTAAAACTTCCCTACAATATGGCTATCAAACGAAAGGGGAAGGCCGCAGGTTTCATTTTGACTTCGATAAATTTGACGTTAACTGAGTTATTGGTCAAAATGTGATTGCCTAAAGACCTTAAAATGGCGCTACAATATGGATATCAAACGAAAGGGGAATGCCCCAGGTGTCATTTGGACCTCGATAAATCTAACGTTAACTGAGTTATCGGTCAAAATGTGATTGCCCAAAAACCTTAAAATGTCCCTACAATATGGATATCAAACCAAAAGGGAGGACCCCAGGTTTGAATTGGACTTCGATAAATTTATCGATAAATGAGTTCTGTTAAAATGTGATTGCCCAAAAACCTTAAAATGTCCCTACAATATGGATATCAAACAAAAGGAAAGGACGCCGGGTTTCAATTGGATTGCGATAATTTTATCGATAACTGAGTTATCGGTCAAAAGGTTATTGCCCAAAATCCTTGTTTTTTGGGCAAGGATTTCGATAATTTGCCGTCAACTGAGTTATCGGTCAAAATATGATTGTCCAAAAACCTTAATATGTCCCTAAAATATGTATATCAAACGGAAAGGGAAGGCCCCAGGTTTCATTTGGACTTTGATAATTTTGCCGATAGCTGAAATATTGGTCAAATGTGATTGTCCCAAAACCTTAAAATTTGTCTACAATATGGATATCAAACGGAATGGGAAGGCCCCAGTTTTCATTTGTACTTTGATATATTTCGATAATTTTATCTATAACTGAGTTATCGGTCAAAATGTGATTGCCCAAAAACCTTAAAACTTCCCTACAATATGGCTATCAAACGAAAGGGGAAGGCCGCAGGTTTCATTTTGACTTCGATAAATTTGACGTTAACTGAGTTATTGGTCAAAATGTGATTGCCTAAAGACCTTAAAATGGCGCTACAATATGGATATCAAACGAAAGGGGAATGCCCCAGGTGTCATTTGGACCTCGATAAATCTAACGTTAACTGAGTTATCGGTCCAAAAGTGATTACCCAAAAACCTTAAAATGTCCCTACAATATGGATATCACACAAAAGGGGAGGACCATAGGTTTTAATTGGATTTCGATAAAAACCTTTAAATGTCCCTACAATATGGATATCAAACAAAAAGGGAGGACCCCAGGTTTGAATTGGATTTCGATAATTTTATCGATAACTGAGTTATCGGTCAAAATGTGATTGCCCAAACACCTTAAAACTTCCCTACAATATGGCTATCAAACGAAAGGGGAAGGCCGCAGGTTTCATTTTGACTTCGATAAATTTGACGTTAACTGTGTTATTGGTCAAAATGTGATTGCCTAAAGACCTTAAAATGGCCCTACAATATGGATATCAAACGAAAGGGGAATGCCCCAGGTTTCATTTGGACCTCGATAAATCTAACGTTAACTGAGTTATCGGTCAAAATGTGATTGCCCAAAAACCTTAAAATGTACCTACAATATGGATATCAAACAAAAAGGGAGGACCCCAGATTTCAATTGGATTGCGATAATTTTATCGATAACTGAGTTATCGGTAAAAATGTGATTGTCCAAAAACCTTAAAATTTTCCTACAATATGGACACCAGACGATAAATTCGATAAATTTATCGATAGCTGAGTTATCGGTCAAAATGTGATTGCCCGGAAACCTTAAAACTTCCCGACAATATGGATATCAAACAAAAGGGGAGGACACCAAGTTTCAATTGGATTTCAATAATTTTTTCGATAACTGAGTTCGGTCCAAAAGTGATTACCCAAAAACCTTAAAATGTCCCTACAATATGAATATAAAACGGGAAGGCCCCAAGTTTCATTTTGACTTCGATAAATTTGCCGACAACAGAGTTATCGGTCAAAATGTGATTGCCCAAAAACCTTTAAATATCCCTTTAATATAGATATCAAACGAAAGGGGAAGGCCCCAGGTTTTATTTGGATTTATCGATATCTGAGTTATCGGTCAAAATGTGATTGTCCAAAAACCTTAAAATTTTCCTACAATATGGACACCAAACGATAAATTCGATAAATTTATCGATAGCTGAGTTATCGGACAAAATGTGATTGCCCGGAAACCTTAAAACTTCCCGACAATATGGATATCAAACAAAAGGGAGGACACCAGGTTTCAATTGGATTTCAATAATTTTATCTATAACTGAGTTATCGGTCAAAATGTGATTGCCCAAAAACCTTAAAACTTCCCTACAATATGGCTATCAAACGAAAGGGGAAGGCCGCAGGTTTCATTTTGACTTCGATAAATTTGACGTTAACTGAGTTATTGGTAAAAATGTGATTGCCTAAAGACCTTAAAATGGCGCTACAATATGGATATCAAACGAAAGGGGAATGCCCCAGGTGTCATTTGGACCTCGATAAATCTAACGTTAACTGAGTTATCGGTCAAAATGTGATTGCCCAAAAACCTTAAAATGTACCTACAATATGGATATCAAACAAAACGGAAGGACCCCAGGTTTCAATTGGATTTCGATAATTTGATCGATAACTGAGTTATCGGTCAAAATGTTATTTCCCCCAAACCTTAAAACATCCCTACAATATGGATATCAAACGAAAGGGGAAGGCCCCAGGTTTCATTTGGACTTCGATAAATTTGCCGTTAACTGAGTTATCGGTCAAAATGTGATTACCCAAAAACCTTAAAATGTCTCTACAATATGGATATTAAACGAAAGGGGAAGGCCCCTACAATTTGTTCGATAACTGAGTTATCGGTCAAAATGTTATTGCCCAAAAACATTAAAATGTCCCTACAATATGGATATCAAACAAAAGGGGAGAACCCCAGATTTCAATTAGATTTCGATTATTTGATCGATAACTGAGTTATCGGTCAAAATGTTATCGTCCAAAATCCTTAAAACTTCCATACAATATGGCTATAAAACGAAAGGGGAAGGTCCCAGGTTTCATTTGGACTTGGATAATTTTGCCGATAGCTGAGTTATTGGTCAAAATGTGATTGTCCCAAAACCTTAAAATTTGCCTACAACATGGATATCAAACGGAAGGGGAAGGCCCCAGGTTTAATTTGGACTTTTATATATTTTGATAAATTTATCGATAGCTGAGTTTTCGATCAAAATGTGATTGCCCGAAAACCTTAAAGTTGCCCAACAACATGGATATCACACAAAAGGGGAGGACCACAGGTTTCAAGTGGATTTCGATAATTTTATCGATAACTGAGTTTTGTTAAAATGTGATTGCCCAAAAACCTTAAAATGTCCCTACAATATGGATATCAAACAAAAAGGGAGGACCCCAGGTTTGAATTGGATTTCGATAATTTTATCGATACTGAGTTATCGGTCAAAATGTGATTGCCCAAAACCCTTAAAATTTCCCTACAATGTGGCTATCAAACGAAAGGGGAAGGCCGCCGGTTTCATTTTGACTTCGATAAATTTGACGTTAACTGAGTTATCGGTAAAAATGTGATTGCATAAAGACCTTAAAATGCCCCTACAATATGGATATCAAACGAAAGGGGAGGACCCCAGGTTTCAATTGGATTTCGATAATTTTATCGATAACTGAGTTATTGGTCAATTTATTATTATTGCCCAAAATCCTTAAATCTTCCATACCATATGGATATCAAACGAAAGGGGAAGGCCCCAGGTTGCATTTGGACTTCGATAAATTTTCCGTTAACTGAGTTATAGGTCAAAATGTGATTGCCCAAAAACCTTAAAATGTCCCTACAATATGGATATCAAACAAAACGGAAGGACCCCAGGTTTCAATTGGATTTCGATAATTGGTTCGATAACTGAGTTATCGGTCAAAATGTTATTGCCCAAAAACATTAAAATGTCCCTACAATATGGATATCAAACAAAAGGGGAGAACCCCAGATTTCAATTAGATTTCGATTATTTGATCGATAACTGAGTTATCGGTCAAAATGTGATTGTCCAAAAACCTTAAAATGTCCCTACAATATGGATATCAAACAAAACGGAAGGACCCCAGGTTTCAATTGGATTTCGATAATTTGATCGATAACTGAGTTATCGGTCAAAATGTTATTGCCCAAAAACATTAAAATGCCCCTACAATATGGATATCAAACAAAAAGGGAGGACCCCAGGTTTCAATTGGATTGCGATAACTTTATCGATAACTGAGTTATCGGTAAAAATGAGATTGCCCAAAAACATTAAAATGTCCCTATAATATGGATATCAAACAAAGAGGGAGGACCCCAGGTTTAATTTGGACTTCGATAAATTTGCCGTTAACTGAGTTATCGGTCAAAATGTGTTTGCCTAAAAACTTTAAAATGTCCCCACAATGTGGATATCAAACGAAAGGGGAATGCCCCAGGTTTCATTTTGACTTTGATAAATCTGCCGTTAACTGAGTTATCGGTCAAAATGTGTCTGCCCAAAAACATTAAAATGTCCCTACAATATGGATATCAAACAAAAAGGGAGGACCCCAGGTTTCAATTGGATTGCGATAATTTTATCGATAACTGAGTTATCGGTAAAAATGTGATTGTCCAAAAACCTTTAAATTTTCCTACAATATGGACACCAGACGATAAATTCGAGTTATCGCTATATAAATGTGTAAATATTTTCCAAAACCCCGAAACGGGTTGTGCGCTGGGTTTGGGACCCGCCACGTAAAAAACTTAATTCCAATGAAAACAAATGCAAAGCCTCGGATGAGAACCCCCTTTAATGTTGACGACCCGGCAAAACGAATAAGGCATAATGATTTGGATATTAGGGCATGTACCGGGAATGTCCGGACCCTTTCAAGGGACGGTACCGCTGCCCGATTGGTTGATGTCCTCGTAGGCGCAAAGGCCGACATCACCGCCCTGCAGGAAATGCGATGGACGGGGCAAGGAAAGACGACCATCGGTCCTTGTGACGTATACTACAGTGGCCAGACACGCGGCAAAGCGCGTGGTGTACGATTCGTGGTGGGAAAGAGACTTCGCCGCCAAGTATTAGCGTTCACTACTGTGAACGAGCGTCTCGCTGCGATCCGCATCAAGGCGAGGTTTTGCAACATAACATTTATCTGCGCCTATGCGCCGACTGAGGAGACGGACGACGCAGAGAAAGACTCCTTCTACGATAAACTTGAACAGACTTATGATCGCTGCCCCCAGCATGATATCAAAATCGTGCTCGGCGACTTTAATGCCAAGGTGGGCAAGGAAGGAGTCTTTGGTCCCACAGTTGGAAAATTCAGTCTCCACGATATAACATCCCCCAACGGCACTAGGTTGATTGACTTCGCCGCTGCTCGCAATATGGTCATCAGTAGTACCAGGTTCCAGCATAAGCGAATACACCAAGCCACATGGCTGTCCCCTGATCAAAGAACTAGAAACCAGATTGATCATGTCTTGATTGACGGCAGACATAGCTCCACCGTTCTGGACGTGCGTACACTGCGTGGTCCCAATATTGACTCTGACCATTATCTTGTCGCAGCCAAGATACGCACACGCCTCTGTGCAACGAAGAAAGTGCGCACAGTAACGGAAGGAAAGTTTAACTTCGAGAAGCTGCGCATGACACAGACAGCTGATAATTTCACAACTCGACTCTCACACCTGCTAGCAGAGGGCAATCCTCGACTTAACGATGTAACCGAGCAATGGAAGCATATCTCTCACTCATTGCGTACCGCCGCTGAGGCCACTATAGGGTTCCAGCGAGCCCGCAAGAACAACTGGTACGATGAGGAATGCAAAACTGCCTCAAAAAAAAAGGACGCTGCCTACAAGGAGACGTTGCGAACGGGCGCAACCCGCAGTGTATGGCAACAATATCGTGAGGCAAAGAAGGAAGAGAGACGCCTTTTCAGAAAAAAGAAAAGTGAGGCCGAAAGGCGTGAGTGTGAGGAGCTTGAGATGCTGGCTGACAGGAATGATGCCCGAAAATTCTATGAAAAGATCCGGCGGACGACGGAAGGTTTTAAGACCGGGGCAAGCTCCTGTGAGGACAATAATGGCGACCTGGTAACCGACGTACAAAGTGTACTTAAATTATGGAGGGAGCACTTCTCCTCACTGCTAAATTGCGAGGGAGGCGTCGAACCCGATACCCCAATCCCTGACGATGGAAAAGTCGTCCCACCACCTGACTATGATGAAGTGAGGATAGCTATATCCCGGCTCAAAAACAACAAAGCGCCTGGAAAAGACGGACTACCCGCCGAGCTGTTCAAACACGGAGGCGAAGAGCTGGTAAAAAGCATGCATCAGCTCTTATGCAGAATATGGTCAGACGAATGCATGCCTCCGGATTGGAATTTAAGTGTGCTTTGCCAAATCCACAAGAAAGGCGATCCCGCTAACCGCACCAACTACCGCGGAATTAGTCTTCTTAATATCGCAAATAAGGTTCTTTCTAGCGTGTTGTGTGAAAAGCTGAAGCCCATCGTAGACAAACTGATTGGACCTTATCAGTGTGGCTTTAGACCTGGTAAGTCTACCATCGACCAGATTTTTACGACACGCCAAATCCTGGAGAAGACCCATGATAAGAGAATCGACACTCACCATCTCTTTGTCGATTTTAAAGCCGCTTTTGACAGCGTAAAAAGGAGTTGCCTGTATGCCGCCATGTCTGAATTTGACTTCCCTGCACAGCTCCGTCAGAATCGGGAAGGACCTCTCTGAGCCATTTGAAACCAAACCAATCTTTTACAAGAGCGTGCAATTGCTGGCGTATGCCGATGATATTGATATCATTGGCCTTAACAACCGCGCCGTAAGCGCTGCCTTCTCTGGACTGGATAAGGAAGCGAAAAAAGTGGGTCTTGCCGTGAACGAGGACAAGACGAAGTATTTGCTGTCATCAAAGAAAGAATCGGCGCACCTGCGCCTTGGCAGCCATGTCACTGTTGATAGTTACAAATTTGAAACTGTGAGGGACTTCGTCTATTTGGGAACCAGTATCAACACCGAAAATAATATCAGTCTAGAAATCCAGCGGAGAATCACTCTTGCCAACAAGTGCTACTTTGGGCTGAGTAGGCAATTGAGAAGTAAAGTCCTCTCTCGAAGAACAAAGATCACGCTCTATAAGTCTCTCATCA
The DNA here is from genome assembly GCA_964058755.1 of Campiglossa producta. Classification (NCBI taxonomy): domain Eukaryota; kingdom Metazoa; phylum Arthropoda; class Insecta; order Diptera; family Tephritidae; genus Campiglossa; species Campiglossa producta. Next base: position 46,781,208 of record CAXKVI010000006.1, on the reverse strand, counting down.
TACCTGTCCTGATGTATGGCTCAGATTCATGGACAATGTCAAGAGAAGATGAGATGGCCCTTGGAGTATTTGAGAGAAAAGTTCTCCGGAAGATTTGTGGTCCTTCCCGTGATGCCAACGGCGAGTATCGAAGGAAATTTAACGATGAGCTGTACGATCTCTACGCAGATCTACCCATAGTCCAGCGAATTAAAGCCCAAAGACTCCGCTGGCTGGGCCATGTTATGCGAATGGACAAAGAAGCTCCAGCACAGAAGGTTTTCCTATCGTCGCCTGAATTCGGCAGCAGAGGAAGGGGGAGGCCTCGACTGAGATGGAAACAACAGGTGGAGGATGACTTGAACTCCCTTGGCTAAGCGCCAATAAATGATGATGATGAGTTATCGGTCAAAATGTGATTGCCCGGAAACCTTAAAAGTTCCCGACAATATGGATATCAAACAAAAGGGGAGGACACCAAGTTTCAATTGGATTTCAATAATTTGATCGATAACTGAGTTCGGTCCAAAAGTGATTACCCAAAAACCTTAAAATGTCCCTACAATATGAATATAAAACGAAATGGGAAGGCCCCAAGTTTCATTTTGACTTCGATAAATTTGCCGACAACAGAGTTATCGGTCAAAATGTGATTGCCCAAAAACCTTTAAATATCCCTTTAATATAGATATCAAACGAAAGGGGAAGGCCCCAGGTTTTATTTGGATTTATCGATATCTGAGTTATCGGTCAAAATGTGATTGTCCAAAAACCTTAAAATTTTCCTACAATATGGACACCAAACGATAAATTCGATAAATTTATCGATAGCTGAGTTATCGGTCAAAATGTGATTGCCCGGAAACCTTAAAACTCCCCGACAATATGGATATCAAACAAAAGGGAGGACACCAGGTTTCAATTGGATTTCAATAATTTTATCGATAACTGAGTTCGGTCCAAAAGTGATTACCCAAAAACCTTAAAACGTCCCTACAATATGGATATCAAACGAAAGGGGAAGGCCCCTACAATATGGATATCAAACAAAAGGGAGGACCCCAGGTTTCAAAGGGATTTCGATAATTTTATCGATAACTGAGTTATCGGTCAATTGGATTTCGATAAAAACCTTTAAATGTCCCTACAATATGGATATCAAACAAAAAGGGAGGACCCCAGGTTTGAATTGGATTACGATAATTTTTATCGATAACTGAGTTATCGGTCAAAATGTGATTGCCCAAAAACCTTAAAACTTCCCTACAATATGGCTATCAAACGAAAGGGGAAGGCCGCAGGTTTCATTTTGACTTCGATAAATTTGACGTTAACTGAGTTATTGGTCAAAATGTGATTGCCTAAAGCCCTTAAAATGGCCCTACAATATGGATATCAAACAAAAGGGAAGACCCCAGGTTTCAAAGGGATTTCGATAATTTTATCGATAACTGAGTTATCGGTCAATTGGATTTCGATAAAAACCTTTAAATGTCCCTACAATATGGATATCAAACAAAAGGGAAGGACTCCAGGTCAATTGGATTTCGATAATTTTATTGATAACTGAGTTATTGGTCAAAATATTATTGCCCAAAAGCCTTAAAACTTCCATACAATATGAATATCAAACGAAAGGGGAAGGCCCCAGGTTTCATTTGGACTTCCATAAATTTGTCGTTAACTGAGTTATCGGTCAAAATTTGATTGCCCAAAAACCTGAATATGTCCGTACAATATGGATATCAAACAGAACGGAAGGACCCCTGGTTTCAATTGGATATCGATAATTTTATCGACAACTGAGTTATCGGTCAAAGTGTGATTGCCCAAAAACCTTAAAACTTCCCTACAATATGAATATCAAACGAAAGGGGAAGGCCCCAAGTTCCATTTGGACTTCGATAAATTTGCCGATAGCTGAGTTATCGGTCAAAATGTGATTGCCCAAAAACCTTAATATGTCCCTACAATATTTATATAAAACGGAAGGGGAAGAGCCCCAGGTTTCATTTGGCGTTCGATAAATTTGCCGGTAACTGAGTTATCGGTCAAAACGTTTTGCCCAAAAACCTTAAAATGTACCAATAATATGGATATCAAACAAAACGGAAGGACCCTAGGTTCAATCGGATTTCGATAATTTGATCGATAACTGAGTTATCGGTCAAAATGTTATTGCCCAAAAACCTGAAAACATCTCTACAATAAGGATATTAAACAAAAGGGGAACGCCCCAGGTTTCCTTTGGGCTTCGATAAATTTGCCGTTAACTGAGTTATCGGTCAAAATGTGATTGCCCAGAAACCTTAAAATGTCCCTACAATATGGATATCAAACAAAAAGGGAGGACCCCAGGTTTCAATTGCATTTCGATAATTTTATCGATAACTGAGTTATCGGTCAAAATGTGATTGCCCAAACACCTTAAAACTTCCCTACAATATGAATATCAAAGGAAAGGGGAAGGCCCTAAGTTTCATTTGGAATTCGATAAATTTGCCGATAGCTGAGTTATCGGTCAAAATGTGATTTCCCAAAAACCTTAATATGTCCCTGCAGGCACTCTAAGCAGGGTTTGGTGTAATGGTTACACACTGCGGTTTTTAGAAAAATTCCTAATCTCCTTGGTTCGATGACCAGTAAAAAAAAAAGGTGATGCTAAATTTCTAAAAAGCAACAATACAAAGCGGTTTGACAAGATCATTCAACAAGATCGAAATTGCAATCATCGTAGTTGGTATTGTATGTAGCATTTTTCAACTTGTTTTCGCCAAAAAACTCAGAAGAATAATTTGATAAAAATTATTCGACAGGTCAAAAGTCCACAAAAATTTTTCAAAGTTCAGAATATAATGACCAATAATAACAACTAAATTATAATAAAGCCGGGACACGGGCAAAGAATGTACCATCAATAAGCTAAGGCTTGGCTGATGCGTGCAACAAAAATCCTAAGCCAAACTTAATAGCAACAGAATGTCGCTTTGGGTATGTGCTTTAGGTAAGAAATAACATTGTTAAATAAAATAACAACAAAAAAATGTGCGAGAATATAGTTGCAATTTGCCTGCAGGCACTCTAAGCAGGGTTTGGTGTAATGGTTACACACTGCGGTTTTTAGAAAAATTCCTAATCTCCTTGGTTCGATGACCAGTAAAAAAAAGGTGATGCTAAATTTCTAAAAAGCAACAATACAAAGCGGTTTGACAAGATCCTTCAACAAGATCGAAATTGCAATCATCGTAGTTGGTATTGTATGTAGCATTTTTCAACTTGTTTTCGCCAAAAAACTCAGAAGAATAATTTGATAAAAATTATTCGACAGGTCAAAAGTCCACAAAATTTTTCAAAGTTCAGAATATAATGACCAATAATAACAACTAAATTATAATAAAGCCGGGACACGGGCAAAGAATGTACCATCAATAAGCTAAGGCTTGGCTGATGCGTGCAACAAAAATCCTAAGCCAAACTTAATAGCAACAGAATGTCGCTTTGGGTATGTGCTTTAGGTAAGAAATAACATTGTTAAATAAAATAACAACAAAAAAAATGTGCGAGAATATAGTTGCAATTTGCCTGCAGGCACTCTAAGCAGGGTTTGGTGTAATGGTTACACACTGCGGTTTTTAGAAAAATTCCTAATCTCCTTGGTTCGATGACCAGTAAAAAAAAAGGTGATGCTAAATTTCTAAAAAGCAACAATACAAAGCGGTTTGACAAGATCCTTCAACAAGATCGAAATTGCAATCATCGTAGTTGGTATTGTATGTAGCATTTTTCAACTTGTTTTCGCCAAAAAACTCAGAAGAATAATTTGATAAAAATTATTCGACAGGTCAAAAGTCCACAAAAATTTTTCAAAGTTCAGAATATAATGACTAATAATAACAACTAAATTATAATAAAGCCGGGACACGGGCAAAGAATGTACCATCAATAAGCTAAGGCTTGGCTGATGCGTGCAACAAAAATCCTAAGCCAAACTTAATAGCAACAGAATGTCGCTTTGGGTATGTGCTTTAGGTAAGAAATAACATTGTTAAATAAAATAACAACAAAAAAATGTGCGAGAATATAGTTGCAATTTGCCTGCAGGCACTCTAAGCAGGGTTTGGTGTAATGGTTACACACTGCGGTTTTTAGAAAAATTCCAAATCTCCTTGGTTCGATGACCAGTAAAAAAAAAAAAAAAAAGGTGATGCTAAATTTCTAAAAAGCAATAATACAAAGCGGTTTGACAAGATCCTTCAACAAGATCGAAATTGCAATCATCGTAGTTGGTATTGTATGTAGCATTTTTCAACTTGTTTTCGCCAAAAAACTCAGAAGAATAATTTGATAAAAATTATTCGACAGGTCAAAAGTCCACAAAAATTGTTCAAAGTTCTAAATATGTCCCTACAATATGGATATAAAACGGAAGGGGAAGGCCCCAGGTTTCATTTGGACTTCGATAAATTTGCCGTTAACTGAGTTATCGGTCAAAATGTGATTGTCCAAAAACCTTAATATGTCACTACAATATGGATATCAAACGGAAGGAGAAGCCCCAGGTTTCATTTGGATTTCGATAAATTAGTCGTTAACTGAGTTATCGGTCATAATGTGATTGCCCAAAACCCTTAATATGTCCGTAAAATATGGATATCAAACGGAAGAGCAAGGCCCCAGGTTTCATTTGGACTTCGCTATATTTCGATAAATTTAACGATAACTGATTAATAGGCCAAAATGTGATTACCCAAAGACTTTAAAATGTCCCTACAATATGGATATCAAACAAAACGGAAGGGCCCCAGGTTTCAATTGGATTTCGATAATTTGATCGATAATTGAGTTATCGGTCAAAATGATAGTGCCCAAAAACCATAAAACATCCCTACAATATGGATATCAAACGAAAGGGGAAGGCCCCAGGTTTCATTTGGACTTCGATAATTTTGCCGTCAACTGAGTTATCGGTCAAAATGTGATTGACCAAAAACCTTAATATGTCCCTACAATATGGATATCAAACGGAAGGGGAAGGCCCCAGGTTTCATTTGGACTTTGATAATTTTGCCGATAGCTGAGTTATCGGTCAAAATGTGATTGCCCAAAAACCTTAAAACTCCCTACAATATGGCTATCAAACGAAAGGGGAAGGCCGCAGGTTTCATTTAGACTTTGATAAATTTGACGTTAACTGAGTTATCGGTCAAAATGTGATTGCCGAAAGACCTTAAAATGCCCCTACAATATGGATATCAAACGAAAGCGGAAGGCCCCAGGTTTAATTTGGACTTCGGTAAATTTGCCGATAGCTGAGTTATCGGTCCAAATGTGATTGCCCAAAAACCTTACTATGTCCCTACAATATGGATATCAAACGGAAGGGGAAGGCCCCAAGTTCCATTTGGACTTCGATAAATTTGCCGATAGCTGAGTTATCGGTCAAAATGTGATTGCCCAAAAACCTTAATATGTCCCTACAATATGGATATCAAACGGAAGGGGAAGGCCCCAGGTTTCATTTAGACTTTGATAAATTTGACGTTAACTGAGTTATCGGTCAAAATGTGATTGCCCAAAAACCTTAAAATGTCCCTACAATATGGATATCAAACGGAAGGGGAAGGCCCCAGGTTTCATTTAGACTTTGATAAATTTGACGTTAACTGAGTTATCGGTCAAAATGTGATTGCCCAAAAACCTTAAAATGTACCTACAATATGGATATCAAACAAAAAGGGAGGACCCCTCCCTCGCTACAACAACAACAACAACAACCCCAGATTTCAATTGGATTGCGATAATTTTATCGATAACTGAGTTATCGGTAAAAATGTGATTGTCCAAAAACCTTAAAATTTTCCTACAATATGGACACCAGACGATAAATTCGATAAATTTATCGATAGCTGAGTTATCGGTCAAAATGTGATTGCCCGGAAACCTTAAAACTTCCCGACAATATGGATATCAAACAAAAGGGGAGGACACCAAGTTTCAATTGGATTTCAATAATTTTATCGATAACTGAGTTCGGTCCAAAAGTGATTACCCAAAAACCTTAAAATGTCCCTACAATATGGCTATCAAACGAAAGGGGAAGGCCGCAGGTTTCATTTTGACTTCGATAAATTTGACGTTAACTGAGTTATTGGTCAAAATGTGATTGCCCAAAAACATTAAAATGTCCCTACAATATGGATATCAAACAAAAGGGAAGAACCCCAGGTTTCAATTAGATTTCGATAATTTTATCGATAACTGAGTTATCGGTCAAAATGTTATCGGCCAAAATCCTTAAAACTTCCATAAAATAGGGATATCAAACGAAAGGGGAAGGCTCCCGGTTTCATTTGGGCTTTGATTCTTTTGCTGATAGCTGAGTTATTGGTCAAAATGTGATTGTCCCAAAACCTTAAAATTTGCCTACAATATGGACACCAAACGAAGGGAAGGCCCCAGGTTTCATTTGTACTTTGGTATATTTCGATAAATTTATCGATAGCTGAGTTTTCGATCAAAATGTGATGGCCCGAAAACCTTAAAGTTTTCCAACAATATGGATATCACACAAAAGGGGAGGACCATAGGTTTTAATTGGATTTCGATAAAAACCTTTAAATGTCCCTACAATATGGATATCAAACAAAAAGGGAGGACCCCAGGTTTGAATTGGATTTCGATAATTTTATCGATAACTGAGTTATCGGTCAAAATGTGATTGCCCAAACACCTTAAAACTTCCCTACAATATGGCTATCAAACGAAAGGGGAAGGCCGCAGGTTTCATTTTGACTTCGATAAATTTGACGTTAACTGTGTTATTGGTCAAAATGTGATTGCCTAAAGACCTTAAAATGGCCCTACAATATGGATATCAAACGAAAGGGCAATGCCCCAGGTTTCATTTGGACCTCGATAAATCTAACGTTAACTGAGTTATCGGTCAAAATGTGATTGCCCAAAAACCTTAAAATGTACCTACAATATGGATATCAAACAAAAAGGGAGGACCCCAGATTTCAATTGGATTGCGATAATTTTATCGATAACTGAGTTATCGGTAAAAATGTGATTGTCCAAAAACCTTAAAATTTTCCTACAATATGGACACCAGACGATAAATTCGATAAATTTATCGATAGCTGAGTTATCGGTCAAAATGTGATTGCCCGGAAACCTTAAAACTTCCCGACAATATGGATATCAAACAAAAGGGGAGGACACCAAGTTTCAATTGGATTTCAATAATTTTTTCGATAACTGAGTTCGGTCCAAAAGTGATTACCCAAAAACCTTAAAATGTCCCTACAATATGAATATAAAACGGGAAGGCCCCAAGTTTCATTTTGACTTCGATAAATTTGCCGACAACAGAGTTATCGGTCAAAATGTGATTGCCCAAAAACCTTTAAATATCCCTTTAATATAGATATCAAACGAAAGGGGAAGGCCCCAGGTTTTATTTGGATTTATCGATATCTGAGTTATCGGTCAAAATGTGATTGTCCAAAAACCTTAAAATTTTCCTACAATATGGACACCAAACGATAAATTCGATAAATTTATCGATAGCTGAGTTATCGGTCAAAATGTGATTGCCCGGAAATCTTAAAACTTCCCGACAATATGGATATCAAACAAAAGGGAGGACACCAGGTTTCAATTGGATTTCAATAATTTTATCTATAACTGAGTTATCGGTCAAAATGTGATTGCCCAAAAACCTTAAAACTTCCCTACAATATGGCTATCAAACGAAAGGGGAAGGCCGCAGGTTTCATTTTGACTTCGATAAATTTGACGTTAACTGAGTTATTGGTCAAAATGTGATTGCCTAAAGACCTTAAAATGGCGCTACAATATGGATATCAAACGAAAGGGGAATGCCCCAGGTGTCATTTGGACCTCGATAAATCTAACGTTAACTGAGTTATCGGTCAAAATGTGATTGCCCAAAAACCTTAAAATGTACCTACAATATGGATATCAAACAAAACGGAAGGACCCAAGGTTTCAATTGGATTTCGATAATTTGATCGATAACTGAGTTATCGGTCAAAATGTTATTTCCCCCAAACCTTAAAACATCCCTACAATATGGATATCAAACGAAAGGGGAAGGCCCCAGGTTTCATTTGGACTTCGATAAATTTGCCGTTAACTGAGTTATTGGTCAAAATGTGATTACCCAAAAACCTTAAAATGTCTCTACAATATGGATATTAAACGAAAGGGGAAGGCCCCTACAATATGGATATCAAACAAAACGGAAGGACCCCAGGTTTCAATTGGATTTCGATAATTTGTTCGATAACTGAGTTATCGGTCAAAATGTTATTGCCCAAAAACATTAAAATGTCCCTACAATATGGATATCAAACAAAAGGGGAGAACCCCAGATTTCAATTAGATTTCGATTATTTGATCGATAACTGAGTTATCGGTCAAAATGTTATCGTCCAAAATCCTTAAAACTTCCATACAATATGGCTATAAAACGAAAGGGGAAGGTCCCAGGTTTCATTTGGACTTGGATAATTTTGCCGATAGCTGAGTTATTGGTCAAAATGTGATTGTCCCAAAACCTTAAAATTTGCCTACAACATGGATATCAAACGGAAGGGGAAGGCCCCAGGTTTAATTTGGACTTTTATATATTTTGATAAATTTATCGATAGCTGAGTTTTCGATCAAAATGTGATTGCCCGAAAACCTTAAAGTTGCCCAACAACATGGATATCACACAAAAGGGGAGGACCACAGGTTTCAAGTGGATTTCGATAATTTTATCGATAACTGAGTTTTGTTAAAATGTGATTGCCCAAAAACCTTAAAATGTCCCTACAATATGGATATCAAACAAAAAGGGAGGACCCCAGGTTTGAATTGGATTTCGATAATTTTATCGATACTGAGTTATCGGTCAAAATGTGATTGCCCAAAACCCTTAAAACTTCCCTACAATGTGGCTATCAAACGAAAGGGGAAGGCCGCCGGTTTCATTTTGACTTCGATAAATTTGACGTTAACTGAGTTATCGGTAAAAATGTGATTGCATAAAGACCTTAAAATGCCCCTACAATATGGATATCAAACGAAAGGGGAGGACCCCAGGTTTCAATTGGATTTCGATAATTTTATCGATAACTCAGTTATTGGTCAATTTATTATTATTGCCCAAAATCCTTAAATCTTCCATACCATATGGATATCAAACGAAAGGGGAAGGCCCCAGGTTGCATTTGGACTTCGATAAATTTTCCGTTAACTGAGTTATAGGTCAAAATGTGATTGCCCAAAAACCTTAAAATGTCCCTACAATATGGATATCAAACAAAACGGAAGGACCCCAGGTTTCAATTGGATTTCGATAATTTGTTCGATAACTGAGTTATCGGTCAAAATGTTATTGCCCAAAAACATTAAAATGTCCCTACAATATGGATATCAAACAAAAGGGGAGAACCCCAGATTTCAATTAGATTTCGATTATTTGATCGATAACTGAGTTATCGGTCAAAATGTGATTGTCCAAAAACCTTAAAATGTCCCTACAATGTGGATATCAAACGAAAGGGGAATGCCCCAGGTTTCATTTGGACTTTGATAAATCTGCCGTTAACTGAGTTATCGGTCAAAATGTGTCTGCCCAAAAACATTAAAATGTCCCTACAATATGGATATCAAACAAAAAGGGAGGACCCCAGGTTTCAATTGGATTGCGATAATTTTATCGATAACTGAGTTATCGGTAAAAATGTGATTGTCCAAAAACCTTTAAATTTTCCTACAATATGGACACCAGACGATAAATTCGAGTTATCGCTATATAAATGTGTAAATATTTTCCAAAACCCCGAAACGGGTTGTGCGCTGGGTTTGGGACCCGCCACGTAAAAAACTTAATTCCAATGAAAACAAATGCAAAGCCTCGGATGAGAACCCCCTTTAATGTTGACGACCCGGCAAAACGAATAAGGCATAATGATTTGGATATTAGGGCATGTACCGGGAATGTCCGGACCCTTTCAAGGGACGGTACCGCTGCCCGATTGGTTGATGTCCTCGTAGGCGCAAAGGCCGACATCACCGCCCTGCAGGAAATGCGATGGACGGGGCAAGGAAAGACGACCATCGGTCCTTGTGACGTATACTACAGTGGTCAGACACGCGGCAAAGCGCGTGGTGTACGATTCGTGGTGGGAAAGAGACTTCGCCGCCAAGTATTAGCGTTCACTCCTGTGAACGAGCGTCTCGCTGCGATCCGCATCAAGGCGAGGTTTTGCAACATAACATTTATCTGCGCCTATGCGCCGACTGAGGAGACGGACGACGCAGAGAAGGACTCCTTCTACGATAAACTTGAACAGACTTATGATCGCTGCCCCCAGCATGATATCAAAATCGTGCTCGGCGACTTTACTGCCAAGGTGGGCAAGGAAGGAGTCTTTGGTCCCACAGTTGGAAAATTCAGTCTCCACGATATAACATCCCCCAACGGCACTAGGTTGATTGACTTCGCCGCTGCTCGCAATATGGTCATCAGTAGTACCAGGTTCCAGCATAAGCGAATACACCAAGCCACATGGCTGTCCCCTGATCAAAGAACTAGAAACCAGATTGATCATGTCTTGATTGACGGCAGACATAGCTCCACCGTTCTGGACGTGCGTACACTGCGTGGTCCCAATATTGACTCTGACCATTATCTTGTCGCAGCCAAGATACGCACACGCCTCTGTGCAACGAAGAAAGTGCGCACAGTAACGGAAGGAAAGTTTAACTTCGAGAAGCTGCGCATGACACAGACAGCTGATAATTTCACAACTCGACTCTCACACCTGCTAGCAGAGGGCAATCCTCGACTTAACGATGTAACCGAGCAATGGAAGCATATCTCTCACTCATTGCGTATCGCCGCTGAGGCCACTATAGGGTTCCAGCGAGCCCGCAAGAACAACTGGTACGATGAGGAATGCAAAACTGCCTCAAAAAAAAAGGACGCTGCCTACAAGGAGACGTTGCGAACGGGCGCAACCCGCAGTGTATGGCAACAATATCGTGAGGCAAAGAAGGAAGAGAGACGCCTTTTCAGAAAATAGAAAAGTGAGGCCGAAAGGCGTGAGTGTGAGGAGCTTGAGATGCTGGCTTACAGGAATGATGCCCGAAAATTCTATGAAAAGATCCGGCGGATGACGGAAGGTTTTAAGACCGGGGCAAGCTCCTGTGAGGACAATAATGGCGACCTGGTAACCGACGTACAAAGTGTACTTAAATTATGGAGGGAGCACTTCTCCTCACTGCTAAATTGCGAGGGAGGCGTCGAACCCGATACCCCAATCCCTGACGATGGAAAAGTCGTCCCACCACCTGACTATGATGAAGTGAGGATAGCTATATCCCGGCTCAAAAACAACAAAGCGCCTGGAAAAGACGGACTACCCGCCGAGCTGTTCAAACACGGAGGCGAAGAGCTGGTAAAAAGCATGCATCAGCTCTTATGCAGAATATGGTCAGACGAATGCATGCCTCCGGATTGGAATTTAAGTGTGCTTTGCCAAATCCACAAGAAAGGCGATCCCGCTAACCGCACCAACTACCGCGGAATTAGTCTTCTTAATATCGCAAATAAGGTTCTTTCTAGCGTGTTGTGTGAAAAGCTGAAGCCCATCGTAGACAAACTGATTGGACCTTATCAGTGTGGCTTTAGACCTGGTAAGTCTACCATCGACCAGATTTTTACGACACGCCAAATCCTGGAAAAGACCCATGATAAGAGAATCGACACTCACCATCTCTTTGTCGATTTTAAAGCCGCTTTTGACAGCGTAAAAAGGAGTTGCCTGTATGCCGCCATGTCTGAATTTGACTTCCCTGCACAGCTCCGTCAGAATCGGGAAGGACCTCTCTGAGCCATTTGAAACCAAACGAGGCTTCAGACAGGGCGACTCCCTTTCGTGCGATTTCTTCAATCTGATGCTGGAGAAGATAATTGGAGCAGCAGAGCTAAACCGCAATGGTACAATCTTTTACAAGAGCGTGCAATTGCTGGCGTATGCCGATGATATTGATATCATTGGCCTTAACAACCGCGCCGTAAGCGCTGCCTTCTCTGGACTGGATAAGGAAGCGAAAAAAGTGGGTCTTGCCGTGAACGAGGACAAGACGAAGTATTTGCTGTCATCAAAGAAAGAATCGGCGCACCTGCGCCTTGGCTGCCATGTCACTGTTGATAGTTACAAATTTGAAACTGTGAGGGACTTCGTCTATTTGGGAACCAGTATCAACACCGAAAATAATATCAGTCTAGAAATCCAGCGGAGAATCACTCTTGCCAACAAGTGCTACTTTGGACTGAGTAGGCAATTGAGAAGTAAAGTCCTCTCTCGAAGAACAAAGATCACGCTCTATAAGTCTCTCATCATACCTGTCCTGATGTATGGCTCAGATTCATGGACAATGTCAAGAGAAGATGAGATGGCCCTTGGAGTATTTGAGAGAAAAGTTCTCCGGAAGATTTGTGGTCCTTCCCGTGATGCCAACGGCGAGTATCGAAGGAAATTTAACGATGAGCTGTACGAGCTCTACGCAGATCTACCCATAGTCCAGCGAATTAAAGCCCAAAGACTCCGCTGGCTGGGCCATGTTATGCGAATGGACAAAGAAGCTCCAGCACAGAAGGTTTTCCTATCGTCGCCTGAATTCGGCAGCAGAGGAAGGGGGAGGCCTCGACTGAGATGGAAACAACAGGTGGAGGATGACTTGAACTCCCTTGGGGTTTCCAATTGGCGGCTGTTATCGCTAAAAAGGAATGACTGGCGTGCTTTGATACGAAACGGCCAAAATCGCTTAGGCGGTTAAGCGCCAATAAATGATGATGATGAGTTATCGGTCAAAATGTGATTGCCCGGAAACCTTAAAAGTTCCCGACAATATGGATATCAAACAAAAGGGGAGGACACCAAGTTTCAATTGGATTTCAATAATTTGATCGATAACTGAGTTCGGTCCAAAAGTGATTACCCAAAAACCTTAAAATGTCCCTACAATATGAATATAAAACGAAATGGGAAGGCCCCAAGTTTCATTTTGACTTCGATAAATTTGCCGACAACAGAGTTATCGGTCAAAATGTGATTGCCCAAAAACCTTTAAATATCCCTTTAATATAGATATCAAACGAAAGGGGAAGGCCCCAGGTTTTATTTGGATTTATCGATATCTGAGTTATCGGTCAAAATTTGATTGTCCAAAAACCTTAAAATTTTCCTACAATATGGACACCAAACGATAAATTCGATAAATTTATCGATAGCTGAGTTATCGGTCAAAATGTGATTGCCCGGAAACCTTAAAACTCCCCGACAATATGGATATCAAACAAAAGGGAGGACACCAGGTTTCAATTGGATTTCAATAATTTTATCGATAACTGAGTTCGGTCCAAAAGTGATTACCCAAAAACCTTAAAACGTCCCTACAATATGGATATCAAACGAAAGGGGAAGGCCCCTACAATATGGATATCAAACAAAAGGGAGGACCCCAGGTTTCAAAGGGATTTCGATAATTTTATCGATAACTGAGTTATCGGTCAATTGGATTTCGATAAAAACCTTTAAATGTCCCTACAATATGGATATCAAACAAAAAGGGAGGACCCCAGGTTTGAATTGGATTACGATAATTTTTATCGATAACTGAGTTATCGGTCAAAATGTGATTGCCCAAAAACCTTAAAACTTTCCTACAATATGGCTATCAAACGAAAGGGGAAGGCCGCAGGTTTCATTTTGACTTCGATAAATTTGACGTCAACTGAGCTATTGGTCAAAATGTGATTGCCTAAAGCCCTTAAAATGGCCCTACAATATGGATATCAAACAAAAGGGAAGACCCCAGGTTTCAAAGGGATTTCGATAATTTTATCGATAACTGAGTTATCGGTCAATTGGATTTCGATAAAAACCTTTAAATGTCCCTACAATATGGATATCAAACAAAAGGGAAGGACCCCAGAGGTCAATTGGATTTCGATAATTTTATTGATAACTGAGTTATTGGTCAAAATATTATTGCCCAAAATCCTTAAAACTTCCATACAATATGAATATCAAACGAAAGGGGAAGGCCCCAGGTTTCATTTGGACTTCCATAAATTTGTCGTTAACTTAGTTATCGGTCAAAATTTGATTGCCCAAAAACCTGAATATGTTCGTACAATATGGATATCAAACAGAACGGAAGGACCCCTGGTTTCAATTGGATATCGATAATTTTATCGACAACTGAGTTATCGGTCAAAGTGTGATTGCCCAAAAACCTTAAAACTTCCCTACAATATGAATATCAAACGAAAGGGGAAGGCCCCAAGTTCCATTTGGACTTCGATAAATTTGCCGATAGCTGAGTTATCGGTCAAAATGTGATTGCCCAAAAACCTTAATATGTCCCTACAATATTTATATAAAACGGAAGGGGAAGAGCCCCAGGTTTCATTTGGCGTTCGATAAATTTGCCGGTAACTGAGTTATCGGTCAAAACGTTTTGCCCAAAAACCTTAAAATGTACCAATAATATGGATATCAAACAAAACGGAATGACCCTAGGTTCAATCGGATTTCGATAATTTGATCGATAACTGAGTTATCGGTCAAAATGTTATTGCCCAAAAACCTGAAAACATCTCTACAATTGCATTTCGATAATTTTATCGATAACTGAGTTATCGGTCAAAATGTGATTGCCCAAACACCTTAAAACTTCCCTACAATATGAATATCAAAGGAAAGGGGAAGGCCCTAAGTTTCATTTGGAATTCGATAAATTTGCCGATAGCTGAGTTATCGGTCAAAATGTGATTTCCCAAAAATCTTAATATGTCCCTGCAGGCACTCTAAGCAGGGTTTGGTGTAATGGTTACACACTGCGGTTTTTAGAAAAATTCCTAATCTCCTTGGTTCGATGACCAGTAAAAAAAAAAGGTGATGCTAAATTTCTAAAAAGCAACAACACAAAGCGGTTTGACAAGATCCTTCAACAAGATCGAAATTGCAATCATCGTAGTTGGTATTGTATGTAGCATTTTTCAACTTGTTTTCGCCAAAAAACTCAGAAGAATAATTTGATAAAAATTATTCGACAGGTCAAAAGTCCACAAAAATTTTTCAAAGTTCAGAATATAATGACCAATAATAACAACTAAATTATAATAAAGCCGGGACACGGGCAAAGAATGTACCATCAATAAGCTAAGGCTTGGCTGATGCGTGCAACAAAAATCCTAAGCCAAACTTAATAGCAACAGAATGTCGCTTTGGGTATGTGCTTTAGGTAAGAAATAACATTGTGATTGCCTAAAGACCTTAAAATATCCCTACAATATGGATATCAAACGATAGAAGAATGCCCCAAGTTTCATTTGGACTTCGGTAAATTTGACGTTAACTGAGTTATCGGTCAAAATGTGATTGCCTAAAGACCTTAAAATATCCTTACAATATGGATATCAAACGAAAGGGGAATGCCCCAAGTTTCATTTGGACTTCGGTAAATTTGACGTTAACTGAGTTATCGGTCAAAATGTGATTGCGTAAAGACCTTAAAATGTCCCTACAATATAGATATCAAACGAGGGGGGGATGCCCCAAGTTTCATTTGGACTTCGGTAAATTTGCCGATAGCTGAGTTATCGGTCAAAATGTGATTGCCCAAAAACCTTAATATATCCCTAAAATATGGATATCAAACGGAAGGGGAATGCCCCAAGTTCCATTTGGACTTCGATAAATTTGCCGATAGCTGAGTTATCGGTCAAAATGTGATTGCCCAAAAACCTTAATATGTCCCTACAATATGGATATCAAACGGAAGGGGAAGGCCCCAGGTTTCATTTAGACTTTGATAAATTTGACGTTAACTGAGTTATCGGTCAAAATGTGATTGCCTAAAGACCTTAAAATGCCCCTACAATATGGATATAAAACGAAAGGGGAGGCCCCAGGTTTAATTTGGACTTCGATAAATTTGACGTTAACTGAGTTATCGGTCAAAATGTGATTGCGTAAAGACCTTAAAATGTCCCTACAATATGGATATCAAACGAAAGGGGAAGGCCCCAGGTTTAATTTGGACTTCGATAAATTTGACGTTAACTGAGTTATCGGTCAAAATGTGATTGCCTAAAGACCTTAAAATACCCCTACAATATGGATATCAAACGAAAGGGGAATGCCCCAAGTTTCATTTGGACTTCGGTAAATTTGACGTTAACTGAGTTATCGGTCAAAATGTGATTGCGTAAAGACCTTAAAATGTCTCTACAATATGGATATTAAACGAAAAAGGAATGCCCCAGGTTTCATTTGGGCTTCGATAAATTTGCCGTTAACTGAGTTATCGGTCAAAATGTGATTGCCCAAAAACCTGAAAATGTCCCTACAATATGGATATCAAACAAAAAGGGAGAACCCCAGTTTTCAAATGGATTTCGATAATTTTATCGATAACTGAGTTATCGGTCAAATCGTGATTGCCCAAAAACCTTAAAACTTCGATACAATATGAATATCAAACGAAAGGGGAAGGCCCCAAGTTTCATTTGGATTTCGATAAATTTGGCGATAGCTGAGTTATCGGTCAAAATGTGATTGCCCAAAAACCTTAATATGTCCCTACAATATGGATATAAAACGGAAGGGGAAGTCCCCAGGTTTCATTTGGACTTTGGTAAATTTGACGTTATCTGAGTTATCGGTCAAAATGTGATTGCCTAAAGACCTTAAAATGTCCCTGCAGTATGGATATCAAACGAAAGGGGAATGCCCCAAGTTTCATTTGGACTTCGGTAAATTTGCCGATAGCTGAGTTATCGGTCAAAATGTGATTGCCCAAAAACCTTAAAATGTCCCTACAATATGGATATCAAACAAAAAGGGAGGACCCCAGGTTTCAATTGGATTTCGATCATTTGATCGATAACTGAGTTATCGGTCAAAATGTTATTGCCCAAAAACCTTAAAACATCTTTACAATATGGATATTAAACGGAAGGGGAATGCCCCAGGTTTCATTTGGGCTTCGATAAATTTGCCGTGAACTGAGTTATCGGTCAAAATGTGATTGCCCAGAAACCTTAAAATGTCCCTACAATATGGATATCAAACAAAAAGGGAGGACCCCAGGTTTCAATTGCATTTCGATATTTTTATCGATAACTGAGTTATCGGTCAAAATGTGATTGCCCAAAAACCTTAAAACTTCCGAAAGGGGAAGGCCCCAAGTTTCATTTGGACTTCGATAAATTTGCCGATAGCTGAGTTATCGGTCAAAATGTGATTGCCTGTTCTTTTTGATCCTAAATTGAGTTTTAAAATGCATATCTCGTCTATCGCTAATAAGGCGATTGGTGTACTTGGATTCGTCAAAAGGTGAGCTAAAGAGTTTGATGACCCGTATCTTACTAAGGTTCTTTATACATCTTTGGTTCGTCCAATTCTTGAATATTGCTCATGTGTGTGGTGCCCTGTATATCAAATTCATATAAATCGAATTGAGTCAGTTCAAAAGCAATTTTTGATCTTTGCGCTTCGCGGCCTTAATTGGGACTCTAATCGTCACCTCCCACCCTACAGAAGTAGGCTTCTTCTCATTCGCTTACCGTCTCTGGAAAATCGAAGAATATTACTCGGGGTAATGCTCCTCCACAAACTGATAATAGGCGAGGTGGATTCTTCCGACCTTCTTAGTCGATTGAATTTCGCTGTGCCTGTTAGGCTGTCCCGACATTATGTTCCATTTCACTTACCCATTTTTCGCCAAAACTTTGCTAAAAATGATCCCCTGCGCATTTGGTGCTCATATTACAATGACTTGCAGAGCTGTTTTGGTACGGAATGTAACTGTGCTACTTTACGTAATGCAATACTTGATTTTTTAGCCTGAAACATCGCTCTCGAAAATATGCACACACATTTTATCGAGTAATGAAGGATTGGAAACGAATGCTTTTCAACTTTGGTCTAGCAGTTGATTGGAATCGAATGCATTCCAACAACGTAAATATTCCGATTTGATACACGTCCTGCCACTTTTGCGCAGATTCCAATGTAATACTTTCTTTGGTCTTCTACTTACTGTGTTGATTGGAATCGATTGCATTCCAACAACGTTAGCAATCTTTGGATTGGCATCACGTCCTACCATTTTCGGCGTTGATCGGAATCGAATGCATTCCGACAGCACACTGATCGGAATCGAATGCATTCCGACATCACACTGATCGGAATCTCTATGCATTCCGACAGCACACTGATCGGAATCTCTATGCATTCCGACAGCACACTGATCGGAATCTCTATGCATTCCGACAGCGTGCTGATCGGTATCTACTGCATTCCGACAGCGCAATAGGGGAATCCGGTGATTTCCCCTTTAGTATAGTCCTATTTTTGTTTAATTAAATTGTTATTCATATAAATATATGTATGTATTGAATTAAGATTATATTTTATCTACAACACATTCTGTAAATTTATATGTACTTTTTAACTTTTCTGCTTTGTATATATCTTTTATGTCGAACGCTTTTTTGTCTGTGTCGACTTTAAATAAATAAATAAATAAATAAAATAAATAAAGACCTTAAAATGTACCTACAATATGGATATCAAACGAAAGGGGAAGGCCCCAGGTTTCATTTCGACTTTGATAATTTTGCCGATAGCTGAGTTGTTGGTCAAAATGTGATTGTCCCAAAACGTCAAAATTTGCCTACAATATGGATATCAAACGGAAGAGGAAGGCCCCATTTCCCCAGGTTTCAATTGGATTTCGATAATTTGATCGATAACTGAGTTATCGGTCAAAATGTTATTGCCCAAAAACCTTAAAACATCTCTACAATATGGATATTAAACAAAAGGGGAGGACCCCAGGTTTCATTTTGACTTCGATATATTTCGATAAATTTATCGATAACTATGGGTCTCAAACGTAAGGGGAAGACCCCAGGTTTCTGTTGGACCTCGATATATTTCGATAAATTTATCGATAACTGAGTTATCGGTCAGAATGTGATTGCCCAAGAACCTCAAAATTTCCCTACAATATGGGTATCAAACGAAAGGGGAAGACCCCAGGTTTCATTCGGACCTCGATATATTGCGATAAATTTATCGATAACTGAGTTATCGGTCAAAATGTGGTTGCCCGAAAACCTCAAAATTTCCCTACAATATGGGTATCAAACGTAAGCGGAAGACCGCAGGTTTCATTTGGACCCCGATATATTTCGAAAAATGTATCGATAACTGAGTTATCGGTCAAAATGTGATTGCCCAAAAACCTCAAAATTTCCCTACAATATGGGTATCAAACGAAAGGGGAAGACCCCAGGTTTCATTTTGACTTCGATATATTTCGTTAAATTTATCGATAACTATGGGTATCAAACGAAAGGGGAAGACCGCAGGTTTCAAATGTACCTACAGGTTTTTAAAATGTACCTACAATATGGATATCAAACGAAAGGGGAAGGCCCCAGGTTTCATTTCGACTTTGATAATTTTGCCGATAGCTGAGTTGTTGGTCAAAATGTGATTGTCCCAAAACGTCAAAATTTGCCTACAATATGGATATCAAACGGAAGGGGAAGGCCCCATTTCCCCAGGTTTCAATTGGATTTCGATAATTTGATCGATAACTGAGTTATCGGTCAAAATGTTATTGCCCAAAAACCTTAAAACATCTCTACAATATGGATATTAAACAAAAGGAGAGGACCCCAGGTTTCATTTTGACTTCGATATATTTCGATAAATTTATTGATAACTATGGGTATCAAACGAAAGGGGAAGACCGCAGGTTTCTGTTGGACCTCGATATATTTCGATAAATTGATCGATAACTGAGTTATCGGTCAAAATGTGGTTGCCCGAAAACCTTCAAATTTCCCAACAATATGGGTATCAAACGAAAGGGGAAGACCGCAGGTTTCATTTGCACCTCGATATATTTCGATAAATTTATCGATAACTGAATTATCGGTCAAAATGTGATTGCCCAAAAAACTCAAAATTTCCCTAGAATATGGGTATCAAACGAAAGGGGAAGACCGCATGTCTCATTGGACCTTGATATATTTCGATAAATTTATCGATAACTGAGTTATCGGTCAAAATGTGATTGCCCGAAAACCTTAAAATTTCCCTACAATATGGGTATCAAACGAAAGGGGGAGACCTCAGGTTTCATTTGGACCTTGATATATTTCGATAAATTTATCGATAACTGAGGTCTCGGTCAAATTTGATTGCCCAAAAACCTCAAAATTTCCCTACAATATGGGTATCAAACGAAAGGTGAAGGCCCCAGGTCTCATTTGGACATCGACATATTTCGATCAATTTAGTGATAACTGAGTTATCGGTCAAAATGTGGCAGGTTTCATTTGGACCTTGATATATTTCGATAAATTTATCGATAACTGAGTTATCGGCCAAAATGTGATTGCCCAAGAACCTCAAAATTTCCTACAATATGGGTCTCAAACGTAAGGGGAAGACCTCAGGTTTCTGTTGGACCTCGATATATTTCGATAAATTTATCGATAACTGAGTTATCGGTAAAAATGTGATTGCCCAAGACCCTCAAACTTTCCCTACAATATGGGTCTCAAACGTAAGGGGAAGACCCCAGGTTTCATTTGGACCTCGATATATTGCGATAAATTTATCGATAACTGAGTTATCGGTCAAAATGTGGTTGCCCGAAAACCTCAAAATTTCCCTACAATATGGGTATCAAACGTAAGGGGAAGACCCCAGGTTTCTTTTGGACCTCGATATATTTCGATAAATTTATCGATAACTGAGTTATCGGTCAAAATGTGATTGCCCAAGACCCTCAAACTTTCCCTACAATATGGGTCTCAAACGTAAGGGGAAGACCCCAGGTTTCATTTGGACCTCGATATATTGCGATAAATTTATCGATAACTGAGTTATCGGTCAAAATGTGGTTGCCCGAAAACCTCAAAATTTCCCTACAATATGGGTCTCAAACGTAAGGGGAAGACCCCAGGTTTCATTTGGACCTCGATATATTGCGATAAATTTATCGATAACTGAGTTATCGGTCAAAATGTGGTTGCCCGAAAACCTTAAAATTTTCCTACAATATGGGTATCAAACGAAAGGGGCAGACCCCAGGTTTCATTTTGACTTCGATATATTTCGATAAATTTATCGATAACTGAGTTATCGGTCAAAATGTGATTGCCCAAAAACCTCAAAATTTCCCTACAATATGGGTATCAAACGAAAGGTGAAGGCCCCAGGTCTCATTTGGACATCGACATATTTCGATCAATTTATCGATAACTGAGTTATCGGTCAAAATGTGGTTGGCCGAAAACCTTAAAATTTCCCTACAATATGGGTATCAAGCGAAAGGGGAAGACCGCAGGTTTCATTTGGACCTTGATATATTTCGATAAATTTATCGATAACTGAGTTCTCGGTCAAAATGTGATTGCCCAAAAACCTCAAAGTTTCCCTACAATATGGGTATCAAACGAAAGGTGAAGGCCCCAGGTCTCATTTGGACATCGACATATTTCGATCAATTTAGCGATAACTGAGTTATCGTTCAAAATGTGGTTGGCCGAAAACCTTAAAATTTCCCTACAATATGGGTATCAAGCGAAAGGGGAAGACCGCAGGTTTCATTTGGACCTTGATATATTTCGATAAATTTATCGATAACTGAGTTATCGGCCAAAATGTGATTGCCCAAGAACCTCAAAATTTCCCTACAATATGGGTCTCAAACGTAAGGGGAAGACCACAGGTTTCTGTTGGACCTCGATATATTTCGATAAATTTATCGATAACTGAGTTATCGGTCAAAATGTGATTGCCCAAGAACCTCAAACTTTCCCTACAATATGGGTCTCAAACGTAAGGGGAAGACCCCAGGTTTCATTTGGACCTCGATATATTGCGATAAATTTATCGATAACTGAGTTATCGGTCAAAATGTGATTGCCCAAGAACCTCAAAATTTCCCTACAATATGGTTATCAAACGAAAGGGGCAGACCCCAGGTTTCATTTGGACCTCGATATATTGCGATAAATTTATCGATAACTGAGTTATCGGTCAATATGTGGTTGGCCGAAAACCTTAAAGTTTCCCTACAATATGGGTATCAAACGTAAGCGGAAGACCGCAGGTTTCATTTGGACCCCGATATATTTCGAAAAATGTATCGATAACTGAGTTATCGGTCAAAATGTGATTGCCCAAAAACCTCAAAATTTCCCTACAATATGGGTATCAAACGAAAGGGGAAGACCCCAGGTTTCATTCGGACCTCGATATATTGCGATAAATTTATCGATAACTGAGTTATCGGTCAAAATGTTATTGCCCAAAAACCTTAAAACATCTCTACAATATGGATATTAAACAAAAGGGGAGGACCCCAGGTTTCATTTTGACTTCGATATATTTCGATAAATTTATCGATAACTATGGGTATCAAACGAAAGGGGAAGACCGCAGGTTTCATTTGGACCTTGATATATTTCGATAAATTTATCGATAACTGAGTTATCGGTCAAAATGTGATTGCCCAAGAACCTCAAAATGTCCCTACAATATGGGTCTCAAACGTAAGGGGAAGACCCCAGGTTTCTGTTGGACCTCGATATATTTCGATAAATTTATCGATAACTGAGTTATCGGTCAGAATGTGATTGCCCAAGAACCTCAAAATTTCCCTACAATATGGGTATCAAACGAAAGGGGAAGACCCCAGGTTTCATTCGGACCTCGATATATTGCGATAAATTTATCGATAACTGAGTTATCGGTCAAAATGTGGTTGCCCGAAAACCTCAAAATTTCCCTACAATATGGGTATCAAACGTAAGCGGAAGACCGCAGGTTTCATTTGGACCCCGATATATTTCGAAAAATGTATCGATAACTGAGTTATCGGTCAAAATGTGATTGCCCAAAAACCTCAAAATTTCCCTACAATATGGGTATCAAACGAAAGGGGAAGACCCCAGGTTTCATTTTGACTTCGATATATTTCGTTAAATTTATCGATAACTATGGGTATCAAACGAAAGGGGAAGACCGCAGGTTTCAAATGTACCTACAGGTTTTTAAAATGTACCTACAATATGGATATCAAACGAAAGGGGAAGGCCCCAGGTTTCATTTCGACTTTGATAATTTTGCCGATAGCTGAGTTGTTGGTCAAAATGTGATTGTCCCAAAACGTCAAAATTTGCCTACAATATGGATATCAAACGGAAGGGGAAGGCCCCATTTCCCCAGGTTTCAATTGGATTTCGATAATTTGATCGATAACTGAGTTATCGGTCAAAATGTTATTGCCCAAAAACCTTAAAACATCTCTACAATATGGATATTAAACAAAAGGGGAGGACCCCAGGTTTCATTTTGACTTCGATATATTTCGATAAATTTATCGATAACTATGGGTATCAAACGAAAGGGGAAGACCGCAGGTTTCTGTTGGACCTCGATATATTTCGATAAATTGATCGATAACTGAGTTATCGGTCAAAATGTGGTTGCCCGAAAACCTTCAAATTTCCCTACAATATGGGTATCAAACGAAAGGGGAAGACCGCAGGTTTCATTTGCACCTCGATATATTTCGATAAATTTATCGATAACTGAATTATCGGTCAAAATGTGATTGCCCAAAAAACTCAAAATTTCCCTACAATATGGGTATCAAACGAAAGGGGGAGACCTCAGGTTTCATTTGGACCTTGATATATTTCGATAAATTTATCGATAACTGAGGTCTCGGTCAAAATGTGATTGCCCAAAAACCTCAAAATTTCCCTACAATATGGGTATCAAACGAAAGGTGAAGGCCCCAGGTCTCATTTGGACATCGACATATTTCGATCAATTTAGTGATAACTGAGTTATCGGTCAAAATGTGGTTGGTCGAAAACCTTAAAATTTCCCTACAATATGGGTATCAAGCGAAAGACCGCAGGTTTCATTTGGACCTTGATATATTTCGATAAATTTATCGATAACTGAGTTATCGGCCAAAATGTGATTGCCCAAGAACCTCAAAATTTCCTACAATATGGGTCTCAAACGTAAGGGGAAGACCTCAGGTTTCTGTTGGACCTCGATATATTTCGATAAATTTATCGATAACTGAGTTATCGGTCAAAATGTGATTGCCCAAGACCCTCAAACTTTCCCTACAATATGGGTCTCAAACGTAAGGGGAAGACCCCAGGTTTCATTTGGACCTCGATATATTGCGATAAATTTATCGATAACTGAGTTATCGGTCAAAATGTGGTTGCCCGAAAACCTCAAAATTTCCCTACAATATGGGTATCAAACGTAAGGGGAAGACCCCAGGTTTCTTTTGGACCTCGATATATTTCGATAAATTTATCGATAACTGAGTTATCGGTCAAAATGTGGTTGCCCGAAAACTTTAAAATTTTCCTACAATATGGGTATCAAACGAAAGGGGCAGACCCCAGGTTTCATTTTGACTTCGATATATTTCGATAAATTTATCGATAACTGAGTTATCGGTCAAAATGTGATTGCCCAAAAACCTCAAAATTTCCCTACAATATGGGTATCAAACGAAAGGTGAAGGCCCCAGGTCTCATTTGGACATCGACATATTTCGATCAATTTATCGATAACTGAGTTATCGGTCAAAATGTGGTTGGCCGAAAACCTTAAAATTTCCCTACAATATGGGTATCAAGCGAAAGGGGAAGACCGCAGGTTTCATTTGGACCTTGATATATTTCGATAAATTTATCGATAACTGAGTTCTCGGTCAAAATGTGATTGCCCAAAAACCTCAAAGTTTCCCTACAATATGGGTATCAAACGAAAGGTGAAGGCCCCAGGTCTCATTTGGACATCGACATATTTCGATCAATTTAGCGATAACTGAGTTATCGTTCAAAATGTGGTTGGCCGAAAACCTTAAAATTTCCCTACAATATGGGTATCAACCGAAAGGGGAAGACCGCAGGTTTCATTTGGACCTTGATATATTTCGATAAATTTGTCGATAACTGAGTTATCGGCCAAAATGTGATTGCCCAAGAACCTCAAAATTTCCCTACAATATGGGTCTCAAACGTAAGGGGAAGACCACAGGTTTCTGTTGGACCTCGATATATTTCGATAAATTTATCGATAACTGAGTTATCGGTCAAAATGTGATTGCCCAAGAACCTCAAACTTTCCCTACAATATGGGTCTCAAACGTAAGGGGAAGACCCCAGATTTCATTTGGACCTCGATATATTGCGATAAATTTATCGATAACTGAGTTATCGGCCAAAATGTGATTGCCCAAGAACCTCAAAATTTCCCTACAATATGGTTATCAAACGAAAGGGGCAGACCCCAGGTTTCATTTGGACCTCGATATATTGCGATAAATTTATCGATAACTGAGTTATCGGTCAGAATGTGATTGCCCAAGAACCTCAAAATTTCCCTACAATATGGGTATCAAACGAAAGGGGAAGACCCCAGGTTTCATTCGGACCTCGATATATTGCGATAAATTTATCGATAACTGAGTTATCGGTCAAAATGTGGTTGCCCGAAAACCTCAAAATTTCCCTACAATATGGGTATCAAACGTAAGGGGAAGACCCCAGGTTTCTGTTGGACCTCGATATATTTCGATAAATTTATCGATAACTGAGTTATCGGTCAGAATGTGATTGCCCAAGAACCTCAAAATTTCCCTACAATATGGGTATCAAACGAAAGGGGAAGACCCCAGGTTTCATTCGGACCTCGATATATTGCGATAAATTTATCGATAACTGAGTTATCGGTCAAAATGTGATTGCCCAAGAACCTCAAAATTTCCCTACAATATGGGTCTCAAACGTAAGGGGAAGACCCCAGGTTTCTGTTGGACCTCGATATATTTCGATAAATTTATCGATAACTGAGTTATCGGTCAGAATGTGATTGCCCAAGAACCTCAAAATTTCCCTACAATATGGGTATCAAACGAAAGGGGAAGACCCCAGGTTTCATTCGGACCTCGATATATTGCGATAAATTTATCGATAACTGAGTTATCGGTCAGAATGTGATTGCCCAAGAACCTCAAAATTTCCCTACAATATGGGTATCAAACGTAAGGGGAAGACCCCAGGTTTCTGTTGGACCTCGATATATTGCGATAAATTTATCGATAACTGAGTTATCGGTCAAAATGTGATTGCCCAAGAACCTCAAAATTTCCCTACAATATGGGTCTCAAACGTAAGGGGAAGACCCCCGGTTTCTGTTGGACCTCGATATATTTCGATAAATTTATCGATAACTGAGTTATCGGTCAGAATGTGATTGCCCAAGAACCTCAAAATTTCCCTACAATATGGGTATCAAACGAAAGGGGAAGACCCCAGGTTTCATTCGGACCTCGATATATTGCGATAAATTTATCGATAACTGAGTTATCGGTCAAAATGTGGTTGCCCGAAAACCTCAAAATTTCCCTACAATATGGGTATCAAACGTAAGCGGAAGACCGCAGGTTTCATTTGGACCCCGATATATTTCGAAAAATGTATCGATAACTGAGTTATCGGTCAAAATGTGATTGCCCAAAAACCTCAAAATTTCCCTACAATATGGGTATCAAACGAAAGGGGAAGACCCCAGGTTTCATTTTGACTTCGATATATTTCGTTAAATTTATCGATAACTATGGGTATCAAACGAAAGGGGAAGACCGCAGGTTTCAAATGTACCTACAGGTTTTTAAAATGTACCTACAATATGGATATCAAACGAAAGGGGAAGGCCCCAGGTTTCATTTCGACTTTGATAATTTTGCCGATAGCTGAGTTGTTGGTCAAAATGTGATTGTCCCAAAACGTCAAAATTTGCCTACAATATGGATATCAAACGGAAGGGGAAGGCCCCATTTCCCCAGGTTTCAATTGGATTTCGATAATTTGATCGATAACTGAGTTATCGGTCAAAATGTTATTGCCCAAAAACCTTAAAACATCTCTACAATATGGATATTAAACAAAAGGGGAGGACCCCAGGTTTCATTTTGACTTCGATATATTTCGATAAATTTATCGATAACTATGGGTATCAAACGAAAGGGGAAGACCGCAGGTTTCTGTTGGACCTCGATATATTTCGATAAATTGATCGATAACTGAGTTATCGGTCAAAATGTGGTTGCCCGAAAACCTTCAAATTTCCCTACAATATGGGTATCAAACGAAAGGGGAAGACCGCAGGTTTCATTTGCACCTCGATATATTTCGATAAATTTATCGATAACTGAATTATCGGTCAAAATGTGATTGCCCAAAAAACTCAAAATTTCCCTACAATATGGGTATCAAACGAAAGGGGAAGACCGCATGTCTCATTGGACCTTGATATATTTCGCGAAATTTATCGATAACTGAGTTATCGGTCAAAATGTGATTGCCCGAAAACCTTAAAATTTCCCTACAATATGGGTATCAAACGAAAGGGGGAGACCTCAGGTTTCATTTGGACCTTGATATATTTCGATAAATTTATCGATAACTGAGGTCTCGGTCAAAATGTGATTGCCCAAAAACCTCAAAATTTCCCTACAATATGGGTATCAAACGAAAGGTGAAGGCCCCAGGTCTCATTTGGACATCGACATATTTCGATCAATTTAGTGATAACTGAGTTATCGGTCAAAATGTGGTTGGTCGAAAACCTTAAAATTTCCCTACAATATGGGTATCAAGCGAAAGACCGCAGGTTTCATTTGGACCTTGATATATTTCGATAAATTTATCGATAACTGAGTTATCGGCCAAAATGTGATTGCCCAAGAACCTCAAAATTTCCTACAATATGGGTCTCAAACGTAAGGGGAAGACCTCAGGTTTCTGTTGGACCTCGATATATTTCGATAAATTTATCGATAACTGAGTTATCGGTCAAAATGTGATTGCCCAAGACCCTCAAACTTTCCCTACAATATGGGTCTCAAACGTAAGGGGAAGACCCCAGGTTTCATTTGGACCTCGATATATTGCGATAAATTTATCGATAACTGAGTTATCGGTCAAAATGTGGTTGCCCGAAAACCTCAAAATTTCCCTACAATATGGGTATCAAACGTAAGGGGAAGACCCCAGGTTTATTTTGGACCTCGATATATTTCGATAAATTTATCGATAACTGAGTTATCGGTCAAAATGTGGTTGCCCAAAAACCTCAAAATTTCCCTACAATATGGGTATCAAACGAAAGGTGAAGGCCCCAGGTCTCATTTGGACATCGACATATTTCGATCAATTTATCGATAACTGAGTTATCGGTCAAAATGTGGTTGGCCGAAAACCTTAAAATTTCCCTACAATATGGGTATCAAGCGAAAGGGGAAGACCGCAGGTTTCATTTGGACCTTGATATATTTCGATAAATTTATCGATAACTGAGTTCTCGGTCAAAATGTGATTGCCCAAAAACCTCAAAGTTTCCCTACAATATGGGTATCAAACGAAAGGTGAAGGCCCCAGGTCTCATTTGGACATCGACATATTTCGATCAATTTAGCGATAACTGAGTTATCGTTCAAAATGTGGTTGGCCGAAAACCTTAAAATTTCCCTACAATATGGGTATCAAGCGAAAGGGGAAGACCGCAGGTTTCATTTGGACCTTGATATATTTCGATAAATTTATCGATAACTGAGTTATCGGCCAAAATGTGATTGCCCAAGAACCTCAAAATTTCCCTACAATATGGGTCTCAAACGTAAGGGGAAGACCACAGGTTTCTATTGGACCTCGATATATTTCGATAAATTTATCGATAACTGAGTTATCGGTCAAAATGTGATTGCCCAAGAACCTCAAACTTTCCCTACAATATGGGTCTCAAACGTAAGGGGAAGACCCCAGATTTCATTTGGACCTCGATATATTGCGATAAATTTATCGATAACTGAGTTATCGGTCAAAATGTGATTGCCCAAGAACCTCAAAATTTCCCTACAATATGGTTATCAAACGAAAGGGGCAGACCCCAGGTTTCATTTGGACCTCGATATATTGCGATAAATTTATCGATAACTGAGTTATCGGTCAATATGTGGTTGGCCGAAAACCTTAAAGTTTCCCTACAATATGGGTATCAAGCGAAAGGGGAAGATCGCAGGTTTCATTTGGACCTTGATATATTTCGATAAATTTATCGATAACTGAGTTATCGGTCAAAATGTGATTGCCCAAGAACCTCAAAATTTCCCTACAATATGGTTATCAAACGAAAGGGGCAGACCCCAGGTTTCATTTTGACTTCGATATATTTCGATAAATTTATCGATAACTGAGTTATCGGTCAAAATGTGATTGCCCAAAAACCTCAAAATTTCCATACAATATGGGTATCAAACGAAGGGTGAAGGCCCCAGGTCTCATTTGGACATCGACATATTTCGATCAATTTATCGATAACTGAGTTATCGGTCAAAATGTGGTTGGCCGAAAACCTTAAAATTTCCCTTCAATATGGGTATCAAGCGAAAGGGGAAGACCGCAGGTCTCATTTGGACCTTGATATATTTCGATAAATTTATCGATAACTGAGTTATCGGTCAAAATGTGATTGCCCAAGAACTTCAAAATTTCCCTACAACATGGGTCTCA
The DNA here is from genome assembly GCA_964058755.1 of Campiglossa producta. Taxonomy (NCBI): domain Eukaryota; kingdom Metazoa; phylum Arthropoda; class Insecta; order Diptera; family Tephritidae; genus Campiglossa; species Campiglossa producta. The sequence goes on along the minus strand of CAXKVI010000006.1, from coordinate 46,751,492 downwards.
AACGTAAGGGGAAGACCCCAGGTTTCATTCGGACCTCGATATATTGCGATAAATTTATCGATAACTGAGTTATCGGTCAAAATGTGGTTGCCCGAAAACCTCAAAATTTCCTACAATATGGGTATCAAACGTAAGGGGAAGACCCCAGGTTTCTTTTGGACCTCGATATATTTCGATAAATTTATCGATAACTGAGTTATCGGTCAAAATGTGGTTGCCCGAAAACCTTAAAATTTCCCTACAATATGGGTATCAAACGATAGGGGCAGACCCCAGGTTTCATTTTGACTTTAATATATTTCGATAAATTTATCGATAACTGAGTTATCGGTCAAAATGTGATTGCCCAAAAACCTCAAAATTTCCCTACAATATGGGTATCAAACGAAAGGTGAAGGCCCCAGGTCTCATTTGGACATCGACATATTTCGATAAAGTTATCGATAACTGAGTTATCGGTCAAAATGTGGTTGTCCGAAAACCTTAAAATTTCCCTACAATATGGGTATCAAACGAAAGGGGCAGACCCCAGGTTCCATTTTGACTTCGATATATTTCGATAAATTTATCGATAACTGAGTTATCGGTCAAAATGTGATTGCCCAAAAACCTCAAAATTTCCCTACAATATGGGTATCAAACGAAAGGTGAAGGCCCCAGGTCTCAATTGGACATCGACATATTTCGATCAATTTATCGATAACTGAGTTATCGGTCAAAATGTGGTTGGCCGAAAACCTTAAAATTTCCCTACAATACGGGTATTAAGCGAAAGGGGAAGGCCGCAGGTTGCATTTGGACCTTGATATATTTCGATAAATGTATCGATAACTGAGTTATCGGTCAAAATGCGATTGCCCAAGAACCTCAAAATTTCCCTACAATATGGGTTTCAAACGTAAGGGGAGACCACAGGTTTCTGTTGGACCTCGATATATTTCGATAAATTTATCGATAACTGAGTTATCGGTCAAAATGTGATTGCCCAAGAACCTCAAACTTTCCCTACAATATGGGTCCCAAACGTAAGGGGAAGACCCCAGGTTTCATTCGGACCTCGATATATTGCGATAAATTTATCGATAACTGAGTTATCGGTCAAATTGTGGTTGCCCGAAAACCTCAAAATTTCCCTACAATATGGGTATCAAACGTAAGCGGAAGACCCCAGGTTTCTTTTGGACCTCGATATATTTTGATAAATTTATCGATAACTGAGTTATCGGTCAAAATGGGGTTGCCCGAAAACCTTAAAATTTCCTTACAATATGGGTATCAAACGAAAGGGGCAGACCCCAGGTTTCATTTTGACTTCGATATATTTCGATGAATTTATCGATAACTGAATTATCGGTCAAAATGTGATTGCCCAAAAACCTCAAAATTTCCCTACAATATGGGTATCAAACGAAAGGGGAAGACCGCAGGTTTCATTTGGACCTCGATATATTTCGAAAAATTGATCGATAACTGAGTTATCGGTCAAAATGTGATTGCCCAAAAACCTTAAAATTTCCCTACAATATGGGTATCAAACGAAAGGGGAAGACCGCAGGTTTCATTTGGACCTCGATATATTTCGAAAAATTTATCGATAACTGAGTTATCGGTCAAAATGTGATTGCCCAAAAACCTCAAAATTTCCCTACAATATGGGTATCAAACGAAAGGGGAAGACCAAAGGTTTCATTTTGACTTCGATATATTTCGATAAATTTATCGATAACTGAGTTATCGGTAAAAATGTGGTTGCCCAAAAACCTAAAAAATTGGAAAAATTTATCGATAACTGAGTTATCGGTCAAAATATGATTGCCCAAAAACCTAAAAAATTCCCTACAATATGGGTATCAAACGAAAGGTGAAGGCCCCAGGTCTTATTTTGACATAGACATATTTCGATAAATTTATCGATAACTGAGTTATCGGTCAAAATGTGGTTGCCCGAAAACCTTAAAATTTCCATACAATATGGGTATCAAAGTGAAGGCCCCAGGTTTCATTTGGACATCGATATATTGCGATAAATTTATCGATAACTGAGTTATCGGTAAAAAAGTGGTTGCCCAAAAATCTAAAAAATTGGAAAAATTTATCGATAACTGAGTTATCGGTCAAAATATGATTGCCCAAAAACCTAAAAAATTCCCTACAATATGGGTATCAAACGAAAGGTGAAGGCCCCAGGTCTCATTTTGACATAACTGAGTTATCGATAACTGAGTTATCGGTACAAATGTGGTTGCCCAAAAACCTTAAAATTTTCCTACAATATGGGAATCAAGCGAAACGAAAGTGGAAGTCCAGAGGTTTCGTTTGGACCGCTGTATTTTTCGATATATTTATCGATAATTTCATACGACATTTGACTGAAAAGTAAAAAATAAATATAGTTTAAAAAAACTAAAACTCACGCTTTTAGAGAGTATTGAACTAAAAGGTTGAAAATAATTTTAAAAACCCTACACAGTAGTATTGTGGAAAAAGCGTGGTCCGTTTTGTGCCATAATTTTCAAATATCGAGCGCTCGACGCTTTTCCCACATAATGCTAGTTTCTTTACTACGCTTTCATTAGCTTTACTTGTACATACATTCATATGTATGTTTTCTTGTTTGTATGTAACTCTACTTCAGTCTACACGATAGTGGCAGTGGACTGTCACAAAAACCTTGAAATGTGCCTTCAATATGGGTGTCAAACGATAGGAAGTTGTATTTGGACTTCGATATATTTATCGATAACTAAGTTATCGGTCATAATGCAAACAAAAGGGAAGTTCTACTGGTTTCTATTGGACTTTGGAATATTTCGATATATTTATCGATAACTGAGTTACCGGTCAAAATGAGGTTGTCCAATAATATTCAAAATTGCCTACAATATGGGTATCAAACGAAAGTGGAGGCACAGAGGTATATTTCGATATATTTATCGATTACTTTATAACACATTTAACTAAAAAATAAATATAGTTTAAAAAGCGAAAACACGCGCTTTTAAAGAATATTGCACTAAAAAGGTAAAAATAATTTAAATAAAAAACGAAGATTATAGAACAAAGCGGACCACGCTTTTTCACAATACTAGTGCGTAGGGTTTTTAAAATTATTTTCAACCTTTTAGTTCAATACTCTCTAAAAGCGTGAGTTTTAGTTTTTTTAAACTATATTTATTTGAAATTTACTATAAATTTAGTGGAGGTATATTACAAATTCTGGTTAGGGCAAACCCGCTTTCGGCGATCCGCCATCTTCAGTGTTTTCAATTCAATTCAATTCAATTTATTTCATAAATATTATTTCGTTCTGAGAAACCAAAATTGACAAGTGATGCCAAAAGTCGTTCCAATATACATATAAGTAAAAGAATCTATATATGTATCTATATATTTATATATATATATATTTATAACTGCGTGTGGCAACGGCAACTATTTTACTGCAAGGTGTAAATTTGCTCTAGATTGCAGAAGAAATTTATTTGCGATTAAGACTCGAAGAGTTTAAAAGAACGAAATCAAACACTGCAGATGGCGGATCGCCGAAACCGGTTTGTTACAAAACCAAAATTGACAAGGGTTGACGAAAAATCTTTCCAATATACATCTAGTATCCACCCTGTCGGAAAAACACAAAACCAAATTAATTCTTTTACTTACTTTATACAACTTTTTGTGGAATTATTGCCATAATTTACTTAAAAGTGTATATAAGCAAAAGAAAAATTTCATAGTAAAATGACATGCTGCTAACGGCCTTAAAAAATTATATTAGCGATATTTAATGGACGATGATAATTTATCTAATTTCTGTCTATTCTTTAAACACAGGAGTAGCTAGGCCTCTCTAAAGTTGGATGTTGCCATATGGCAACAATATCGCGAAAAAAGATCACAAACATAAAAATATGTCTTATAAAAATTTAATGAGTATATATTTATGTACACTTCACTGCACTTGGCACTCACATTTTCACTCACCTTCGATAGCTTCGGATAATAAATTAAAAGAAAGTAAGCTTTATATTTAAATTAAAAAGGGTTTGCGCTTTATTTGCGGGAGCGAAATGTGACTTTTAGTACAATGGTTAATCGATTGTGATTTATTTATAATGTGTGGGTGTGTATCGTGTTTACATTTTGTGTAAGTGTAAATGTGTAAGTGTTGGTGTAGGATGTGTTGACATGTGGTCGGCAGGGTTGCATCTATCGTGGGGGTTGTTCACAATAGTGCGAGAACGTTACGGCTGAGTTTGTCCTTCCTTCCCTCGCTTTTTTTCATATGTCTAGCAACAATTTTGGTCATGTATATTTGTATTTTTTCCGCACCCGGGTTTATTTTAATGGACTGTAGGGTTTTTTGTTGTTTTATGGTTTTAGTTTTTAAAGGTGTTGTTGTTTGTTGACCAGCCCCGCCCGAATAAATTATAAAATTATTTTGTTTAAATGTGTTGACTTTATTTTATTTGTGCTTGTGAATTTATTTTTTTTTTCGATCACCCTAATATTGTTTTTCACTTGTGCACGTTTTTGTTTTGTAAATATTGCTTTTTAACCTCTTGTTTGTGGGCTGTATATGGTCTCTTTATGTTTAATTTATTTGCTCACTTTTTTAAATATTTCACTGTCCATGTGCATATTTTGCGCCTTTTTAAAATGTTTTAATTAGGTCGCTTTCGTCGTTCTTGTGCCCTTCCTGTTGAGCTAGGGTTTTGAAATTTTCACCAGAGTTTACGTCGTGATGACAATGCAATATTATGAAAAAAGAAAAAATCCGATATGTGGCGCGTGGATAGATATATTTTCAAAAATCGCATTTATGGTCAGATTTGGCTGAAATTCGGAACATGTATTAACATGTAAAATAAATATTTTCTTAACGAAAAATTCCGCTAGGTGGAGCTATTAAAACTGAAAATCCCAATTATGGACCGATTTGGCTGATATTTAGCGTGTGTATTACCTAATTAATATTCAAATGTTTTACAAAAAATTGGACCCGCTAGGTGGCGAAGAAATGCGAAGGCCTGCTTTCGGTGTCGTTGTATTCGTTTTTCAACCAGCTTCCCGTTGAGGTAGGATCTTCAAATTTTCATCATCGTTTAGTTTTCTGCCCCAACGCAATATAAAAAAAAAATTATTCCGAAAGGTGACGCACGGAAGCGATATTTAAAAAATTTCATTTCCAGAGATTTTTCTTTGGATTTTGAACTAACTTCCTGCTGAGCTACGGATTTGAAATTTTCACCATCGTTCAGATTTAGCTAACAATGCGTTATACGAAAAAAATTTTTAAATATCGCTTTATTTGCAAAAGTCCCAATTATCATCTCCTATCTTAAGTTTAGTCCTCATTGCTATCTGAATATATATCAATATATAGTACAGTTTCACTCTTTCGCCAATAGCACAGTTTCACTTTTGCGCCAACTATTTGTCAATGCCAGTGAAATTTCGAATATCCGGGCTTCACTTATTCAAAATGAGTTTGAAAACGTGGTGTACATTTAGGCGCAGTCATAGTTAAAGTTGCTTACATCCGGTTCGGAAAATTGCAATTATAATAAAAAAGAATTACAATTATAATAGAAAATTTTCACAGACCCAAAACCAAAAAATATAAAATAAAAAATAGAATAAAAAATATTTTTAATTCAAAATGTTTTTAAAATGAACTAAAAACGGCAAAATAATTTCTCCTCTGCCTATATAGATTCTTCACCACGTAGAGCTTATCCTGAACATTTATGAGTGTGAATTCTTATAGGTACTATTTTATAATAGTACTTTCAAGTTTGAAATTTATAAAAACACTGTCGCACGCTATAGATTGTTTACGTAAGTTAGTAAAAATCGTATCACCGTAAAGAGCTTTCCTAAAAAAATCATATTTTTACGATATAGCAAGCGCCAAATGATTTTATACATTCAAACTTGCAAGTACTATTTAATAACTATTGTTGTATATCAGAGTATCAGAGCAAGTACTCTAAATGTTCGCTGTGAAACATAAACAGTTTATTAGGTTTCTAATTTCACCTATTGTCCCACGCAAAGATCTATATATGTAGATATGTGCAATTGCACTGCCAAGCGGCTACACGCTTGGTATGTGTGCATGTGTGTATGATCGCACTGAGTATGCACTGAATTGGACACCGAGCCATGCACATATGAATGCATGTAAATATGTGCATGGCTGGAGTCTCATTTAGCTTTAAGGATTATAAGTAAATATGTAACGTAGTAAATAAGTAGTACATACGAATTTTAGGGTATAAATAAGCTTCTGAAGTTCAATAAAGTCAATCATTGACATTCGGCACTTCGCGGTGCTTGGTCAAAATAATTTAAATTCTTTTCAATACTTTTCATGGCGATCCTGCCAGTGATACTGCAGGCCAATTGCTCATTCTAGCAATTGCCTAAAATTCACTGCGGGGAAAACCGGCAAAAGTTGTAAAGTAAAAATTGTAAATTTAAAAAAAAAAAAAAAAAAAAATTTTTTTTCGGCCCAACAAAATAACTTGGACAAATTATGGTCACTGGTTGGTGCTGATAAATTTACCGAATTACAGAAAGAGAAAAACAAAAAAAGGGCGCCCGTCATCGAGTTGGTGCAAATCATTTACCACAAACTGTTGGGATATGGACATCTGCCAAAGCAGCCCGTGATAGTAAAAGCCAAATATTGGAATTGAATGCAATTGAATGAAGAAATTGAATCTCAGGACAAAGCAGCGCGCAGAGAGAACGTGCAGAGAGAAGTGGAATATAGATCGTTATTATGGTTGAACTCTAGATAACTTGCAGATCGTATGGTACCATCATAAGCGTGCAGAGAGAAGTGGAATATAGATCGTTATTATGGTTGAACTCTAGATAACTTGCAGATAGTATGGTACCGTCATAAGCGTGCAGAGAGAAGTGGGATAATTACTAAGAGCGGTGGAAACAAATAAGATCGGTCATCATACAAAAGCGCTAAAGCAGTCTTAGATAAGTTATTTATGTACACATTTAAAAAAAAAAAAAAAAAAATTTTTTGTAGATAAACATTCTGGACGGCCTAACGGCTGCCTGCCCGACAAGCAAAAATTAAATTTTTTGCTGTATAAACTCAGCAATTAGATTGATATGTCCCAAGAAGAGGACATAGTCACACAAACCCAGTTTGATCAAGTCTTTTCTAACGCGGTTAGGTTGGCTTTGGAAGCATTAGAAAAAATTAGACAAGAACAAGAACAAGTCAGACAAGGCCCTAAGCCGCTGACAATTGAAGAATATAATAAAAGAAATAAGGTTCGAAAAATTGAGGAACCAAAAATTCCAGAGCTAATCAAGCTAAAGAGAAAAAGAGGAGGTAAAAAATTCAATAATAGAAGAGCATTAGCTCAACTATACGAAAAATTTAATCTGAGTTCAAATCGGGCAGAAAAAATACAATTAAGAAAAGAAATTAGAAAGTTGAGAGACAGAATTAATGAAGAAAGAAAGTAATACATTTTTTTTTGTCTTTTGAAAATTTTTTTTTGCTAATGTCTAAACGTTATATTAAAGGCCCACTGGCCACAATTGAGGAACTTCAAAAAGAAGTTGATGAAATGTATATATATGTATGTATTGGTTGACCAAATTTTGGAAAGACATTGGCATGCCAAGGGAACCAACTCTTGAAGATATAACAAATCCTTCCACCAAGGAAGAAGAATTAATAAGATTAATGAGAAGTTGTGGATTCAAGCCTTATGGAGAATAAATAAGAAAAATCTAAACATTAAATATTGAATTTTTGCATATTTCTTTTAAAATGGGAAGCAAGGAATCGAAAGTCACTGATCCAAATGCTAACGTGGTAAACACAGTTCAGATAATAGACCACACTGAAGCTTTGGATGCCATAAAAATTTACCTTTTGATCATTGCTGTCATCAAAGCAGTGAACTTATTCTTGAGATTTTACTCAACCCACAACAAAATTCTGAAAAAGAAATACCAGAGCCGCACTGACGGTCTGGATAAAGTGTAAGTATAAAGTCTCGTTTTTCTCTCAATGGAGAAATGGGAGGAAATCTCAAGGGAACTCATTGAAAATAAGGTAAATGCAGAAAAGTCATATAAATGCATATGTAAGAACACAGATATAAAAACAGAGACTGTAAAGAAGCATCTAAATGTTCTACTGTCATCACTAAATAATTTAGGAAAACTCTTACGCAGAGTCTATCAAATTCTAACAAAAGCGCATCAAACAGAATCCTACCAAATATTTTCGAGCGTTAGATACAAATTGGTATCCTCGTTATCCAGGTATAACATTAATGTTGAAATACCAACCTCCTACGAACGACATATAGAGATCGATTTCGACACTTGGTTGTCCGAAAGTGAGTCAGATAGTGAGGAAGAACAAAAGGTACATACAGATGCCAATAAATCCGCTCAAACTGAGATTGTTGAGCGAGAAGAAACATCTACACAAACAAATATCGTAACACCAGTTGAACAAAACTCCCAAACAGACAGGCGCAAACAATGGTAGCGTTCATTAAAACTGCGTCATCGATCTTGCCTGAGTTCGATGGCAAACCCGAAAACTTATCCAGTTTTCTGGACGCCCTTGATATCCTCGAGCAAATCAAAGAGACACATGAGGCTGTCGCAGTATCCATGATAAAGACAAAGTTAAAAGGCACAGCCAGAAACTTTATTGGTTCTGAAGCGTCCATAGAGGAAATAAAGCGAAAACTAAAAAGTGCGATAAAGGGTGAGTCGGTAGAAGTTTTAACTGCAAAACTCTTGAACATCCAGCAGCGCAGTAAAACTGCAAATCAGTACACTGCTGAGATCGAAAAACTCACAAAATCATTGAAAGGAGCATACGTATCTGACGGTCTAACAACAGACCACGCCACTAAGTATGCTACACAAACAGCTGTCAAAGCTATGTGTAAAAACTGCTCCAATGACAAAGTAAAAACAATCATGCAAGCTGGAACGTTCACCTCGATGAACGAAGCTGTATCTAAATTCACAAATAGTTGCACAGAAATCACGGGTAACCCTAATTCATTGTTGCATATACGCCAACAAAACTATTTTCGCGGTAATTTCCGCAGAGGTTATCAATCTAGCAACTATAGAGGTAACCAAAGGCGTACATACCCAACACGCTTTAACAATTTTAATAACAATAATAATAATCGATCAAATAGCCAAAGATCGGGTCGCAACTTTGGATCACGGGGATCTAACCGTAACAATACCAGAAACGTCAGAAATTTTAACCAACAGGAAAACCAGCAAACTCCACCTCAATAAGTAAAAAGTTATATGTTTTCAATTTACACCTCAATAGCTATATATCCTCCAAAACAACTTTAAATAATTCAATTTCAACCCTCCTGATCGATACAGGAGCGGATATATCAATTATAAAAAAGGGTCAAATTGACAGTAATGTCACAATTAATTACTCACAAAAAAACTGATTTAAAAGGCATTGGTCAAGGTTTAAAGCACTATTGGAACGGTTAAAGCAGATTTAAGGGATGATTATCTATTAATTAAACACAAATTTCACATAGTTGAGGATAATTTCCCAATTCCTTGTGATGGAATTTTGCGACTTGATTTTATTAAAAAATATAATTGCATTTTAGATTGCAGTAAAAATGGAGACAACCTAATACTGCGTCCATATGAAACAGAAAACATAATAATACAAATGACAAATAGACCAACCATTAATTGCATAACAATACCTGCAAGATCGGAAGTAATCCGACAAGTCCATATTGAAAATGGTAATTCTGATTTATTAATACCTCACCAAAAATTATCTGATGGCATTTTTATAGCCAACACATTAGTAAATTCAAATCAAACCTTTATTAGAATAATTAATACAACAGATAAAAATGCAACCATTCAAAATTTCAAAATTAACACAGAAGATTTAAATGATTACACAATAATAAAAACTAAATCTGAATCAATAGAAAATAAAAAGGAAAAATTAGAAAGATTAAATAAAAATTTCCCACCTTTCGCTAGTCAATCACTTAACACACTATGCTCAGAATACATCGATATATTTTCATTAGAAACAGAACCAATTACTACTAATAACTTTTACAAACAAAAATTACATATGAAAGATAGTACTCCTGTATATATTAAAAATTATAGATTACCCCAAGCCCAAAAAGGTGAGATTAACAAACAAATTAATAAATTAATTGAAGATGACATTATAGAGCCGTCTATGTCAGAATATAATAGCCCCATTCTCCTGGTACCGAAAAAGCCGTTGCCAGGAAAAAACGATAAAAGATGGAGATTGGTAGTCGATTACCGACAAATAAATAAAAGATTAACTGCAGATAAATTCCCATTACCAAGAATTGATGATATACTAGATCAATTGGGTAGAGCTAAATATTTTTCATGTCTGGACTTGATGTCGGGCTTTCATCAAATTGAGTTACATAAAGACTCTAGGGACATCACATCGTTTACGGCGGACGATGGTACATATCGTTTCAAAAGATTGCCGTATGGTTTGAAAGTAGCCCCTAACTCATTTCAGAGAATGATGACTCTCGCATTTGCAGGTCTTAAACCATCCCAAGCTTTTCTATATATGGACGACTTAGTAGTATTGGGATGCTCCGAAAAACATATGATTACAAATTTAAGAGATGTATTTTCTACTTGCAGAAAATATAATTTAAAATTACATCCGGATAAATGTTTATTTTTTAACCAAGAAGTCACTTATCTTGGACATAAATGCACAAATAAAGGGATTTTACCTGATCCTAGCAAATTTGAAGTTATTTCAAACTATCCAATTCCAAAAAATGCTGAGGAAGTTAAACGATTTGTAGCTTTTTGTAATTATTACCGAAGATTTGTTCCAAATTTTGCAGCTCATTCTAGAATTTTAACAAGATTATGTAAAAAGAATGTTTCTTTTGATTGGACAAAGGAATGTCAAAAAGCTTTTGTCTACTTGAAGGAGGCATTAATACGCCCAAATAGTTTGCAATACCCAGATTTCGATAAAGAATTTTGTATAACAACAGATGCCAGTGGATTTGCCTGCGGCGCAGTTCTTAGTCAAGAATATGAAGGCAAACAACTACCAATTGCCTATACGTCAAGAGCATTCACAAAAGGTGAAAGCAATAAAGCCACAATTGAAAAAGAGTTGGCAGCAATCCATTGGGCTATAGCTTATTTTAGACCATACGTTTACGGCAGAAAATTTTTAATTAAAACAGACCATCGCCCCTTAACATACTTATTTTCGATGAAAAACCCCTCATCGAAATTAACTAGAGTTCGGCTGGAGTTGGAGGAATATGACTTTGAGGTGGAGTACATAGCTGGAAAAGAAAACTATGTTGCAGATGCGCTATCACGCATAAATATAAATGACTTAAAAGACATGTCAGTAAAAGCATGTCAAATAATGAAGGTTACGACTCGATCGCGAACCAATAAAAATTCCAATAATAAAAATTCCAATAATGAAAATATTAATGAAAAATGTCACAATGAGAACCGAAAAATTTATGAAGCGCTTAATAAATGTGAAGTAAAAAAGCTAGCTCAGCTCGTTTTCGATCCCCCGAAACTGCAGTTCAAAAGAGGAAAGAAAATTTGTAGCAAAATAGATATTAATGATTCAATTGTTGAGGCGAAGATTGATTTAGGTCAATTCTTTGCCAGGCTAATCAAAGAGGCCGACAATTTGAAAATAAATAAATTACAGTTGTCCTTAGGAGACAAATTGTTTAAAAATAATTATACACGTGTAGACACATTTAAAAATATTGGTACCAAAGTTCTCAAAAACTTAACTATTGCATTAACTCCGGAAGTTGTGCATGTGACAGATAAAGAAATAATCAAAAAGATATTGCAAAAATATCACGATGATCCTGTTAATGGTGGCCACCCGGGAATCAATCGAACAAATAATAAAATCAGACAAAAATATTACTGGAAAAATATGAAAAATGATATACGAAATCATATTAAAAAATGCATTGAATGCGGTAAAAACAAAATAAATAAAAATTTAAAAGAACCGATGATAATAACTGAAACACCAACAAAAGCTTTCGATACGGTGCAAATTGATACAATTGGACCATTGCCCGTGTCGGAATATGGAAATGAATATGCGGTTACCATAGTATGTAATTTGACAAAGTATCTGATCGCAATTCCAATTGCGAGCAAACTCGCAAAAACAGTGGCCAAAGCAATTTTTGAAAATTTTATTTTGATTTATGGTTGTATGAAAACAATCATCACGGATATGGGAACTGAATACAAAAACAATGTATTTGAGGAATTGTGTAAACTTTTAAAAATTGAACACAAGACTTCTACCCCATATCACCATCAAACTTTGGGCACTGTTGAGCGTAGCCACAGAACTTTCAACGAATACATCCGTTCTTACATATCCATTGACAAAAATGATTGGGATGAATATTTGAAATATTTTGCGTATTGTTACAATACAACACCATCTACAGTTCATGGTTATTGTCCATTTGAACTAGTGTTTGGAAAAATACCTCTGACTTACGATTTTTTGCAAGACCATACCGTAAGCCCATTATACAATTATGAGGCTTACGACAAAGAAATTAAATTTAGATTACAAATAGCTCAAGAAAGAGCTCATAAATTGGTAAAAGAAGCAAAAGAAAGACAAAAAATTTATTATGATAAAAATCTTCAAATTAAGGAAATAAATTTAGGAGATTTAGTATTAGTTAAGAATGAATCAGGTCATAAGTTAGATAATAAATATAAAGGGCCCTATAGAGTAGTAAATATCGATAAGAACAATAATTTTACTTTAACTCCTCATAAAATAGAAAATATAAATTTAAATAATCAATTAAGCGATAGAAATAAGAAAATCATAATTCATAAAAATAGGCTTAAGCTATTTGAATAAATTCACTTCAAAAATTTTTTTTTTCTTTACCCATAAATTTTACTTATTCATAAATTTTCTACTTTAAACCATAAGAAATAGTTGTATACAAAATAGGTCCAAGTGTTTATCATAAACAAAAAGTCGACACTTATCCGAAGTGCTCAAAAGAAAAACAAAATTTTTTTGCATGAATAATTTTACAAGTAAACATATATGAATTATTGTACTACCCACTTGAAAAAAAAAAAAAAAACTTAAACACTGTAACACAAGTAATAACCAGACAGAACATAAAATTTTTGTAAACAAACAATAAAAAATCTCAAAAGTGTCAAATGAAATTATGTTCAAAAATTATCGTTCATATGTATTCACGATTTTTTTTAGGATGGGAGGTGTTGTATATCAGAGTATCAGAGCAAGTACTCTAAATGTTCGCTGTGAAACATAAACAGTTTATTAGGTTTCTAATTTCACCTATTGTCCCACGCAAAGATCTATATATGTAGATATGTGCAATTGCACTGCCAAGCGGCTACACGCTTGGTATGTGTGCATGTGTGTATGATCGCACTGAGTATGCACTGAATTGGACACCGAGCCATGCACATATGAATGCATGTAAATATATGCATGGCTGGAGTCTCATTTAGCTTTAAGGATTATAAGTAAATATGTAACGTAGTAAATAAGTAGTACATAAGAATTTTAGGGTATAAATAAGCTTCTGAAGTTCAATAAAGTCAATCATTGACATTCGGCACTCCGCGGTGCTTGACAAAATAATTTAAATTCTTTTCAATACTTTTCACTATAAGAATACACATTCACAAATATTTAGGATAAGTTCTACGTGGTGAAGAATCTATATAGGCAGAGGAGAAATTACTTTTCCGTTTTTAGTTCATTTTAAAAACATTTTAAATTAAAAACATTTTTTATTTGTTTTTAATTTTATTGTTGTGGACTTTTAATATTTGTATATTTGGTTTTGTCATTGTTTTATCCATAGGTGCTGTTCACTAAGGCGAAGATGGGCCATATATATTTATGTACACTTCACTGCACTTGGCACTCACCTTTTAACTCACTTTCGATAGCTTCAGGTAATAAATTAAGAGAAAGGAAACTTTATATTTAAATTAACCCTAGGTCGGCCGACGAGTCACCCGGGTGACTATTTCACATTTGAGGCACGAAAAGACCAATTTTTAATCAACTCGCTTATTTTCCCTGACATCTAAGAATAATTATATTCAAGTAGAAAAAACACAAAACAAAGTTTAAAGAATTTATTTATAGCCAAATATTAGAAGTTGAAAAATTTGTTTCTTGTTCTGGCCGACGTAGTCACCTGGGTGACCAAATCAGAAGCTATACAGATATGAATATATATATGCGTATATATAACAGCTGATAAGGTTAGCCAAATATTAGAAGTTGAAAATTTTTTTTCTTTTTATGGCCGACGTAGTCACCTGGATGACCAAATCAAAAGCTATACAGATATGAATATATATATGCGAATATATAACAGCTGACACTATCTCCGCATACTTGTTTTTACCTCTTGTTCATTTACATCTGACTTTGCATTTTATTAAATACAGTCACCTGGGTAACTGCGTTGGCCCAAATGTGTTATAAAAATCGTCGGCCGAACTAGGGTTGGCGCTTTATTTACGGGAGCGAAATACGACTACTTAGTACAATGGTTAATCGATTGTGATTTATTTATGATGTGTGGTTGTGTGTCGTGTTGACATTTTGTGTAAGTGTAAATGTGTAAGTGTTGGTGTTGGATGTGTTGACAGGTTGCTGCTATCGTGGGGGTTGTTCACAATAGTGCGTGAACGTTACGGCTCAGTTAGCCAATGAGCTTTTAAAAGGTCAATATTAGATATATTCATATCGCGTGCAATAAAAAACTAACACCAAAAATTTGGTGTCTGACGAAAACTAACACTTTTATTTTGTGTCTGACGAAAAGTAAAACTTTTTTTTTGCAGAAATACGAGTTCTATTTTTTGAAATTTATTATACATTTAGAGGGAGTATATTACAAATTCTGGTTATGGCAAAATCTAGCCTTTTGCAAAAACTGTTTGAGGGTTTTCCATAACTTAGCAATGTCTTTTAATATGTTATATTGCTTTTTTTATAAAAAAAAAAAATTTTACATATTTAGCATAAACCAAAGATAAGATTGTGCCAAAAGCGAAACCGTTAGAATGAATTTTCCTTTTTTGACAGAATCAACTGATTGCTACGTCATGAGTCACCTTTCCTTTCATTTTCTCACATTCTTCTTACTTCTGCTTTTTACTCTTTACACCACTAAGGGCCGCTTGCATAAAAGCCGATAGCTTTGGCATGGAAATATTTTTTACGAACAGTTTAAAAAGCGGTACTGATATTTATAACTTTGCGTGTTGCCACATGTCAACAATTTTACTGTAAGGTGTAAATTTGCTCTAGATTGCAGAAGAAATTTATTTGCGGTTAAGACTCGAACTGTTTAGGGGAACGAAATCAAACACTGAAGATGGCGGTTCGCCGAAACCGGTTTGTTACAAAACCCAAATTGACAAGGGATGACGAAAAATCGTTCCACAACGACGACGGGTCCCACGTATGCGAACAAGTATATGTAGGTACAACTTTACTTAAATTAAAGACACGGATTTCCGCCCACAGATCCAATATAAAACTTAGAAATAATACACCAGAAAGCAAGACAGCTTTGGCAGCGCACTGCAAAAATACCGGGCACTATCCAGATTTTGAACATGCAACCATTCTGGAGCATGAAAAACATTATAACAAACGCTTCATTTTAGAAACGTTGCACATTCTGAACACCCCTAATGAAGTTAAGATGAATTTTCGCGCCGACACAAAAGAAAAATATGCACAAGGGTACGGAAATTTAGTTTCAAAACAACAACATTACTAGTGGTGGTCATCTAAGCACACTCACTACACAAACTGGATTAACAACTCTCACATTGCTGAGAGCATAATACATACATACATACATACAATATATATATACTTATGTATTTTAAGTCTGTAGCTTTAATTATTGTTCTTATATGATTTTTGTTTACATTTGCGGTTTATGAAAAATTGTTTATATTTACGGGATTTTGAATTATCCAAATGTATGTCTTTTCGCTCTTTTGCCTTCAACCAAGTTATCTTGTCATATTTCGGACCAGTCGATAATACATATCCATATGTGTATGTTATGTTTTAACTGCTTGTAGGAATATTTTTAAAAATTTTAATTATGTCAGTTTCGTAGATTTCTGTGGATGATTTCAGATTGAAATCGAAATATCGATTAAATAAAAATTTGAATAATACTAAGGAAAATAAGTTTTATTCAATTCCTGGCCTATAGCTCAACAAAAATGATCACTTTACTTTATATAACTTTTTTTGAAATTATTGCCATAATTTTCTTAAAAATGTATAGTTATTAGCAAAAGACAAATGTCATAGTAAACTGATATGCTGCAAAGGCCTTTCTTAAGAAGAATTATATTAGCGATATTTAATGGACGATGATAATTTATTTAATTTCTGTCTATTCTTTAAACACGGGACTAGCTAGGCCCCTCTAAAGTTGCCATATGGCAACAATATTGCGAAATGGTTAACTAAAAATATTCGCAGCAAATTTTTTTCACGAAAAAAAGATCACAAACATAAAACTATGTCTTATAAAAATTTAATGAGCTTATAAAAGGTCAATATTTGAACTTTCACTTTTATTTTGTGTTTGACGAAAAGTAACTCTTTAATTTTTTCTCTGAAGAAAATGTACTAGTTAGTTTTCGTCAGACACAAAATAAAAGTTTTAGTTTTCGTCAGATACAAATTGAAAGTGTTATACGGCTGATACATTAGCGCAAATTCCGAATCAACTCCGCTTTTGGGAGTTAAGATTTGAGCAGATTTCGGAAAACGAGCTAACGATTTGAACGCTATAATAAACGATAAATAAACAAAAATAGCAAGGACAACTACCAAATTTAAGAGTTTACCGCTACTGGACACTAGTCACACAAAAATAAACAATCCTCAGCGCCATCTAGTTTTAAACCGCAAGTACTACAACCAAAGCACTAGATGGCGCTTTCACACTAGGGGTGTAAAAGTAGGTCGCCTCCCAGTTGCTGCACCCTGGATACGCTAAATGACCCACATAGCCTACACGGCTAGTTTCTTGTATTGCCGGTTCTACGAGAACGGTACCAGTACTTGTGCTGTACCCATCGTGCCGAAACGACCCGGGCCGTTTTCTTATATCGACCCGGCCAAGAGCAATACACTCGGGGTGACCCTGTCTGACATTTAGGCAGGGCTACACCTCGCTACAACAACAACAACATGGCGCCGATTGTTAATCTTCAATTTTGTGTGTGTCAGGGTAAAATTTGGATTTGATTAAAGAAGATTTATTGGAGATAATCTCCGCGTGTGTATTCATAGCATTAGTTTTCGTCAGACACGATATAAAAGTTTTGGTTTTCTTACAGAATTTGAGAAGTGTTACTTTTCGTAAAAAATTTAAAAAGTGTTAGTTTTCTTATGGCACGTATGGCAAAGAAAAAAAACTGTTGACCAGAGCTATGCTCGAAGCATCAACCACTCGCTCGCTATCCGAGACGGTAACCTTTGCTCTACCGCTTTGTCTACAAATTCATTGTCAAATCACCATTTCAAGCTAAACGAGCCAATGAGCGAGGGAATGAAAATAATTTCTCTCTCACAATAGGACTAATTAATGAGTGAGAAAATGAAAATATTGAGACGTTCATTTTACAGAAATACGAGTTCCATTTTTTGAAATTGATTATACATTTAGTGGGGGTATATTACAAATTCTGGTTAGAGCAAAATCTAGCCTTTTGCAAAAACTGTTTGAGGGTTTTTCCTTAACCATAACTTAGCAATGTCTTTAAATATTTTAAATATTTTTTTTTTATTAAAAAAAATATATGGGTGAAAATAGGAAAGTGATAAAATTTTGGGGCTTATTTTGAAAACATTATTTTTTACCACATTTTACATATACGCTGCGCGGTATGTACTTCTTACCTTCTTATATTATACTATCCTATGCAGGGCCGCAAAAATCAGGGAACTTTTTAATCGGCTTAAAACTTGTATCTCATATATTAAAATTCAAAGAGGTACAATACTACATACTCAAAAAAAAATCTTGTATATCGAACATCAGTACAAAAGCCAGGAGAATGACGAATTGCACATAAATATGAGATTAAAGATCTAAAGTTAACGTCCATGTATAAATTAAAATTAAATATAGCCACTAAAGAAAATAGGAGCTAGCCAAGAGCATGACGATTTGAGTGGAACCGTAAAATAGACTGGGTAAAAGTTACGCTAGAACTGATATCATAATGGTTACCGTTAATATTTTTTGTTCTACATCCCACTGAAGCACTGCACCATTTAACCTGCACAATGAATTCCTGCCGTCCTATTTAAGAATGTGGGTATCTACATATTTTTTCGAAAATAAGGGGCCTATTACGGTTCGCGAGTCGCTTGAGTTATTCGAGTCGCCTTATTTGGCGAGTCGCCTAGCTCGAATGATTATGGATAGCGAACAAACTAGTTCGCCTGAAACATTTTGTTGCCAGTTAAAAAAACAGAAAGCGGTGAACGTCAAATGTAAAAAAAACTTCAAATTGAACAAAACTGAAGTTTCAATTATTTATTATTATTGTACGTTTTTATTGAATATTGTAGTTAAGAGCCAGGCCAGCTGCATATGGAAAAACCAACCATTTCCAACGTGTGCGGAGTTGTGCGAGGATAATCCCGTCTGGTCCAACAGCCTTGAACGGCTCGAATCTTTTAATTACCCACCTTACCCCTACTTCCGTGATGAAAATGTGTACAGCCAGCTTTGTTGCAGGTGCTAAGAGTGCAACATGCGAGTTCTCTGGAAAGTGTGTAATCAAGAGCAGCTCCAGCGTTTCAGGTTTCGAGCTGGTCCAGGATCCGGCAGGTCTCCGCAAATAGCTGTTTGAGTTCTTGAGAGCACTCGTCTCAGTTTCGCTGTATAGTCGACATTCTCGACCGCAGTACAAACATTTCTCCACAAAGTTCTCTTCGCCTGTCTCCTTGCGAAGGCTCTTGGCCTTATTAAATTGTTTCCTCCACCAGTGTGGCCTATGTTTACAGCGTGGTTTTGGCACTGGACAGGCCTTATCGAGGACATTTGAGAGCGCCGTTGTAAAGGTCGTAACTAGGTCTTCCGGCTACGTACAGGACATACCACCGCCGGTCTTTGGCGATGGCCCAACTGTCGTTGTCTCGGTCAAGGATGCCTATTACGATCCCGTCCATGGTCACTTCAGCAAAGCTTGGTTTGCCCTCTCCGGCGGTGTTTTGATGCCGCTTCGGGTGGAGTTTTAACTCCCCGTCCGATCTCTGGCATTTGAAGGAAATTCCGAAATTGATTATTAGAGCTTTTGCTAGCTCCACCGTCTTCCTGATATTCGGCGACAAAGGTTTTCCTTCTACCACCCATATCTGGGAGCCATTTCAAAATGACCATAAAATAAACCCGAAATGATCCCAATATAGATACCAAAATTACCCCAAAATGACCACAAAATAACAACAATATATCCCCGAAATTAGTCCAAAATGACCACAGAATAACCCCAAAATATTCCCAAAATTACCCCAAAATGACCACAAAATGACACAAAATTATTAAAAAAATTACCACAAAATAACAAGAATATATCCCCGAAATTAGTCCAAAATGACCACAAAATAACCCCAAAATATTCCCAAAATTTCCACAAAATGACATCAAATTATTCAAAAAATGACCACACAATGAGCCCAAAATATTCCAAAAATGACCACAAAATAACAACTAAAATTTCCTCGAAATATCATCAAATTTAGTCCCAAATGACCACAAAATAATTCCAAAATATTCCCAAAATTACCCCAAAATTACCACAAAATGACACCAAATTATTTAAAAAATGACCACAAAATAACATCAATATATCCCCGAAATTAGTCCAAAATGACCACAAAATAACCCCAAAATTACCCCAAAATGACCACAAAATGACACCAAAATAACAACAATATATCCCCGAAATTAGTCCAAAATTACCACAAAATAACCCCAAAATATTCCCAAAATTACCGCAAAATGACCACAAAATGACACCAAATTATTCAAAAAATGACCACAAAATATCAACAATATATCCCCGAAATTAGTGCAAAATGACCACAAAATAACATCTAAAATTTCCTCGAAATTAGTCCAAAATGACGACAAAATAACTCCAAAATGACCCCAAAATATTCCAAAAATGACCACAAAATAACTCCAAAATATTCCCAAAATGACCACAAAATGACACCAAATTATTCAAAAAATGACCACAAAATAACAACAATATATCCCCGAAATTAGTCCCAAATGACCACAAAATAACTCCAAAATATTCGCAAAATGACCACAAAATGACACCAAATTATTCAAAAAATGACCACAAAATAACAACAATATACCCCCGAAATTAGTCCCAAATGACCACAAAATAACTCCAAAATCTTCCCAAAATTACCCCAAAATGACCACAAAATGACACCAAATTATGCAAAAAATGACCACAAAATAACAACAATATATCCCCGAAATTAGTGAAAAATGACCACAAAATAACCCCAAAATGACCACACAATGAGCCCAAAAAATTCCAAAAATGACCACAAAATAACAACTAAAATTTCCTCGAAATTAGTCCAAAATGACCACAAAATAACTCCAAAATGACCCCAAAATATTCCAAAAATGACCACAAAATAACTCCAAAATATTCCCAAAATGACACCAAATTATTCAAAAAATGACCACAAAATAACAACAATATATCCCCGAAATTAGTCCAAAATGACCACAAAATAACCCCAAAATATTCCCAAAATTACCCCAAAATGACCACAAAATGACACCAAATTATTCAAAAAATGACCACAAAATAACAACAATATATCCCCGAAATTAGTCCAAAATGACCACACAATGAGCCCAAAAAATCCCCAAAATGACAACAAAATATTTCAAAAATGACCATAAAATAACAACAAAATATCCCCGAAATTAGTCCAAAATGACCACAAAATGGCAACAACGAAATTACCACAAAATGACGCCCAAATAATCCCAATATGACCATAAAATCAAATTTTTCCTCCTAGTCACCTTCAAATTCTGTTCGCCAGATTTTGACACTTCCGGCGAACGAATTTGGATCGAGTCGCAAACAGTAATCGCTTCATTTGTTACATTCGCTTAATTTTGAAGTTTGAGGCGAATGCTACCGGGCGACTCGCTTTCGGTAATGCTATGGATACACACACGGAGATTACCTCCAATAAATCTTCTTGAATCAGATCCAAATTTTACCCTGATACACACAAAATTGAGGATTAACAATCGCGCCATCTAGTGCTTTGTGTTGTATTACTTGCTATTTAAAACTAGATGTCACTGGGAATTGCTTATTTTATAGCGACTCTAGTGTGCAGTAGCGGTAAAGCTACATTTACACTGCACCAAATGCGTCACTTTCGGCCAAGTTTTTTCGAGACCGTTCATCCGCAGATTGAATTTAATCACCAAATTAAGTCAAATTAAATTAAATTCGTCTAATTTGGCAAACAAATTCATTCTGCGGACAAACATTCTCGAAATAACTTCGCCAAAAGCGACGCATTTGGTGCAGTGTAAATGCCCTACTATTTCTAGCAGCAAATGTTTATTTATCTGAAGAGTGTTGCCAGCGAACATTTTGTCGTGGCCGCTCAATTCTTTTTCATTTTTGGCAGTTTATAATGAAGATTATGCTCAAGTTAACTCCCAAAAGCGGAGATAATTCGGAATTTGCGCTAGTGTATCAGCCGTATAATACAAATGTCGGCGAGTCGTTCATATTTTTGTTCGACTCGCAAACCGTAATAGGCCCATAAGTTATTTATATAGGTGTACTCGTCTTGAAAATTCGAGTTTATTCTTGCAAAAATATTTTGTAATTTGCAAATGAATATAAAGTTATTGCTAAATTAAATTCTGTCTTTTGCAGTATCTACATAGTTTTTCCACAAATCCTAAAAAAGAATGTGGGTATCTACAAAACTTTAGCAGTATCTACACTTTTAATAGGAAACCAGTAAAATAAGAGCTGGTTTCCTATTCAAAGGCGACGTATCTGCTTTATAATTTATAGATACCTACATTTTTAAATAGGAGTCTCAGCTTTTTGTAGCTGGTGTTCCTTTTATATTACATACAAAATATGCAGTATCTGCTATTGAAAAGTTTTCAAACAATATTTTGCATTGAAAAAAGATTAGTATCTACATTTTGCATACACAGAAATCGAAATTATTGTTTTTTTTTGCATAAATAGAAAGATTTGGATGTGGACTTTCTAAAATGGTCATTTTTAATTAGAAAATTAATATATGTTGAAAAGCCAAAATGATGACAAAGTTTATTCACTTTTTTGAATCAGATTATTATAGATCATATTAGTAAAAAAAAAATTAATAGAAACAAGAAATATTGGAATAAATATCGGATATTTGTTTTTACGACAACTTTATTAAGCGTTCAAGGAATTGTGACACGCCAGGGTACTGATGTTACGAGGATTTATTCCATAATTTTACAAACTAGCTTATAGAATATGTAATTGAAATTGAGGGGATATATAAATAGGGTTCTAAATTTTCATAAACTGTTGTATTATATCAAACTTTAAAACTTTCCGAAAAGCGAAACCGTTAGAATGCATTTGCCCGTTTTGACAGAATTAGCTGATTGCTACGTCATGAGTTGACACAGAACTGCCACCATACTCTACTTTTACCCTGGATTGATTTAAAAAAACTGTGTTGTAGGGCAATCACGGACGAATACGACGTAACGTCATACGATTACTGGGTAAGTCATGGGCCTGCTTATTTAAGGTACTCACAGTCGCCTTTCAAAATCAAAACGATTTAAGATTAGCACTTTAACACGACGGAACTGTGAGTCCCCCTTCGCCACTGCCTGATGAGGCCTTTGCGAATATCCATTTTCTTAGTCTGAAAGTATGTAGTTCGTAATATTTAAATTATCTATTATATTAATAGGCTAACAAATTTTACATATAAATCATTGCCAAGCTTAAACCCATACTAAATATGCATAAATATTTATGAAATGCATATGGATTTGTTGGCATACCTCTGCTTCATTTATCTGTAATAAGCAAATGAAAATTTTTCATGCAACTTAAATTGGTTATCTGACAATCAATTTGTAAATAAAGCGATAGCCCAGTGGGAAGCGTTAGGGGGTAGTGGTCGAGCGGTTGATGGTTCGAGTACAGTTAGTTACACAGCTATAGGCCAACATTTTTTTCTTTTTTGTCATTGAAAATTGTTTATATTTTTATATTTCTAATCTTGACTTTTTAATATTTTTATAAACAATATTTTTATGTTTGTGATCTCTATTTTCGAGAAGAAAAAAATTTGGTGCGAATATTTTTAGTTTACGGAAAGCCATGTGAAATAATAATTTTATATCATAAATATACATACATACCACCCATTATAGAAATGCTATAACCGCTTATACAATTTCATTTTGTTTTTTTTTTGGTAAATATTTCAAAAAATTACCATTAATATAAGTCTGACTGCTCTAATTTTTGAAGATGAAAGCTGCAATTTGCGAATTTTTTTTCAAATTCTATCGATTGAGATAGAGTTGCTGATAAATTCCTTATTAAAAGTATAAAAATCGACAAAATATTTTATGGATACTACGTTATTTTGAACTAAACCAAGTGATAAGCGGAAATCTTAAATTTTACTGAAGACAACAAATAATTTCTTTTCAAATGTATATATGTATTAACTTTTAAAAGGGCAGATTTGCAACCCGAGCCCCAAACAAGTCTAGATCAAATTGAATAGAATTTTTTTAAAAATCAATATACATTTTTTTTTTTCTTTAAATCAAAAGAAAAATCCATATAAAGTGTCTTTTAAATATTGCTAAGTTATGGTTAAAGAAAAAAGCTAGAAAACCCTCACACTTTTTTTGACCTAACCAGAATTTGTAATTTACCCCCACTAAAAAGTTTTTAAACCACGCCATGTATAATAAATTTTTTTAAAATACAACCCATACTTCTCTAAATTGAATGTGTAACTATTTTCGTTCTCTCGCTCATTAATACTCTTTAATATTACACGAACTCATATTTCCAAATTTCCACCCCTTCAAAATAAACATCAAGCCAATTTCATACTCATATCTATTTATATACACATATACATATATGCGTAAACACTCCAATTCTCTCGCTCATTGAGTTCAAACAGTAGATTCGGCGTTGAACTCATATGTATATTGAATTGTTACACTCCAAATAGATGGCGTCGGCGCGAATAGCCAATTTGTTTCCGCATGAGAGTTGCCCCAATATGCGTTGTTATGTACCAAATTATTAAAAAAAAGTGACAATTTGTTTTTCTCATATCTCGCACGCTTTAGTAAGTTTAGTTTAAAAATAAAATTTTTAGGAAAGAAGCAATCAATGCTTTAACTTTCTGTATTGAAATTCATCAAGAAAAAAAAATGAGATTGAAATAGATACACCCATTGCCGTCAATTCTATATAATATGAAAATTTGCTTTTTTAAAAAAATAAAAATCAAACATCTTTTTCGTAGAATTCTATAATAAAAATGAGATAACTATCATCGCCTTATATTCCAAAGTTTTAATAAACAAATGAAAAACTAAAAATTTTATATTGTTGTGCCATAAAATCATGAAAAAATTAAATTTTCAATTACATATACTTATAATAAAATGTAATTTAACTATACAATTTTTTGGGAAAACGTTATCAAAATTATATTTTTCCATAAAGCTCTAATATGTATGTATATCTATTATATTAATAGGCTAACAAATTTTACATATAAATAATTGCCAAGCTTAAACCCATACTAAATATGCATAAATATTTATGAAATGCATATGGATTTGTTGGCATACCTCTAAAGCAGTGCACAATTATCTAATATATAACCAATACTGCTTCATTTCTCTGTAATAAGCGAATGAAAATTTCTCATGCAACTTGAATTGGTTATCTGACAATCAATTTGTAAATAAAGCGATAGCCCAGTCGGAAGCGTCAGGGGGTAGTGGTCAAGCGGTTGATGGTTCAAGTACAGTTACAGCTATCGGCCAAAATTTTTTTCTTTTTTGTCATTGAAAATTTTTTATATTTTTTATATATTTTTATATTTCTAATCTTGACTTCTTAAAATTTTTATAAACAATATTTTGATGTTTGTGATTTCTATTTTCGAGAAAAAAAAATTTGATGCGAATATTTTTAGTTTACGGAAAGCCATGTGAAATAATAATTTTAGATCATAAATATACATACATACCACCCATTATAGAAATGCTATAACCGCTTATACAATTTCCTTTTTTTTTGGTAAATATTTCAAAAAATTACCATTAATATAAGTCTGACTGCTCTAATTTTTGAAGATGTAAGCTGCAATTTGCGAATTTTTTTCAAACATAGTAGTCTGTTTATTCAATTTCTGTAGATTATTTCGATAAATTTCACGATTTCTATCGATTGAGATAGAGTTGCTGATAAATTCCTTATTTAAAGTATAAAAATCGAAAACATATTTTATGGATACTTAAATTTTTAACTAAACCAAGTGATAAGCGGAAATCTTAAATTTTACTGAAGACAACAAATAATTTCTTTTCATATGTACCTATATATGTATTAACTTTTAAAAGGGCAGATTTGCAACCCGAGCCCCAAACAAGTCTAGACCAAATAGAATAGAATTTTTTTAAAAATCAATATACATTTTTTTTCTTTAAATCAAAGGAAAAATCCATATAAAGTGTCTTTTAAATATTGCTAAGTTATGGTTAAAGAAAAAAGCTAGAAAACCCTCAAACTTTTTTTGACCTAACCAGAATTTGTAATTTACCCCCACTAAAAAGTTTTAAAACCACGCCATGTATAATACATTTTTTTTAAATACAACCCATACTTCTCTAAAATGAATGTGTAACTATTTTCGTTCTCTCGCTCATTAATATTCTTTAATATTACACGAACTCATATTTCCAAATTTCCACCCCTTCAAAATAAACGTCAAACCAATTTCATACTCATATCTATTTGCATACACATATCCATACTTGCGTAAACACTCCAATTCTCTCGCTCATTGAGTTCAAACAGTAGATTCGGCGTTGAACTCATATGTATATTGAAATGTTACACTCCAAATAGATGGCGTCGGCGCGAATAGCCAATTTGTTTCCGCATGAGAGTTGCCCCAATATGTGTTGTTATGTACCAAAGGATTAAAAAAATTGACTATTTGTTTTTCTCATATCTCGCACGCTTTAGTAAGTTTAGTTTAAAAATAAAATTTTTAGGAAAGAAGCAATCAATGCTTTAACTTTCTGTATTGAAATTCATCAAGGAAAAAAAAAAATTAGATTGAAATAGATACACCCATTGCCGTCAATTTTATATAATATGAAATTTTGCTTTTTTAAAAAAATAAAAATCAAACATCTTTTTCGTAGAATTCTATAAAAAAAATGAGATAACTATGGTCGCCATATATTCCAAAGTATTAATAAACAAATGAAACACTAAAAATGTTATATTGTTGTGCCATAAAATCCTGAAAATCTTAAATTTTCAATTACATATATTTATAATAAAATGTAATTTAACTATACAATTTTTTGGGAAAACGTAATCAAAATTATATTTTTCCATAAAACTCTAATATGTATGTATATATCTAAATAGAGATTCAAAAGCCCAATAAAGCTTCACTTAATTGTAGAATTCCATATTAAAAAAATGTATTCAAGGAAAAATTCCGATGTAATAGACTTTGTTGTTGGTATATTGTTAATTCTTAAACTGCTTTGTGCATAAGGTAATGGCGCGGCGGTGAGCGTATAGAATACGGTGTGCACAGTTGCAAGACCCGGTTGCGGAATATTCCTTTTTTTTCCTTAAATTATGTTTTTTTTTTATATTAAAAAACCTTTAATCTTAACTATTACAATTTACTTAATTTTCAACCTAATATTTTTTTGTTCTTCCCCTGCTCAAAACGATCGCATAAATTAGTGGCTATTTGTTAAGCACAATGTCATCATCCGATTATTCAAGTGCAACATAAAATCTCGAAAACCGAATATTTGCATGGCATTTGCCATAAGTAATTTTGGAAAGGGCTGCTGTAATTTAATATTTTTATTATATAATAACAGCCGCTATTTTTTAAATTCTTTGATGGCCTCATTTTGCCTATAGATGAGTTTTTAATGTATACATTTAAGTTGGTCGATGTTTGAATAAGTTCAACTATTTTAAATTGGTCGAATTTCGACCACGGGATATACTAGTTTTAATAAATTGAAAAATATGAAAAACAAAACTTACATTTTCATTTTGTTTTTCTTCGAATTTAATATTCGACAATAAACCAAAATGACATTTTTCAATTTAGCCAAACTTTTTAAACATAGGAAATAGCCCGACAATATTGCCTAAACGTCGTATCTTTGATTTACAGGCAAAACAAAAACAAAATATTTGCCAACTGCTAACTTGTCAATATATTGCCAGCTAGTAAAATTAGATGAACTGGTACGATGAGGAATGTAGCTCTGCCTCGGACAAAAAGGACGCTGCATACAGGTAGACGTTGCGAACGGTGGCAACCCGCATTGTATGGCAACGCTATCGTGAGGCAAAGAAGGAAGAGAGACGCCTCTTCAAAAAAGAAAAACCTTAGGCCGAAAGGCGTGAGTGTGAGGAGCTGGAGATGCTGGCTGACAGGAATGATGCCCGAAAATTCTATGAAGAGATCCGGCGGATGGCGGAAGGTTAAGACCCGAGAAAGTTCCTGTAAGGACAGTAATAGCGACCTGGTAACCAACGCGCAGAGTGTACTTCAATTTTAGAGGGAACACTTTCCTCACTGCTAAATTTCGAGGGAGCGTCGATCCCGATACCCCAATCCCTGACGATGGAAAAGTCGTCCCACCACCTCACTATGATGAGGTGAGTATAGCTATATCCCGGCTCAAAAAAAACAAAGCGCCTGGAAAAAACGGTCTACCCGCCGAGCTGTTCAAACATGGTAAAAAGCATGCATCAGCTCTTAGGCAGAATATGGTCAGACCAGTGCACGCCTCCGGATTGGAATTTAGGTGTGCTCTGCCCAATCCACAAGGACGGCGATCCCGCTAACCGCACCAACTATCGCGGAATGAGTATTCTTAATATCGCATGTAAGGTTCTTTCTAGCGTATTGTGTGAAAGGCTAAAGCCCATCGTAGACAAACTGATTGGGCCTTATCACTGTGGCTTTAGACCTGGTAAGTCTACCATCGACCAAATTTTCACGATACGCCAAATCCTGGAGAAGACCCATGATAAAATAATCGACACACACCATCTCTTTTCCGATTTTAAAGCCGCTTTTGTCAGCGCAAAAAGGAGTTGCCTGTATTCCGCCATGTCTGAATTTGTCTTCCCTGGAAAGCTTATACGGCTTTGCCAAATGACGTTGAGCAATACCGAACAGCTCCGTCAGGATCGGGAAGGACCTCTCTGAGCCATTTGAAACCAAACGAGGCTTCAAACAGGGCGACTCCCTTTCGTGCGATTTATTCAACCTGAGGCTTGAGAAGATAATTCGAGCAGCACAGCTAAGCCGCATACAATCTATTACAAGAGCGTGCAATTTTTGGCGTATGCCGATGACATTGATATCAATGGCCGTAACAACCGCGCTGTCTTCTCGGGACTGAATAAGAAAGGGAAAAAAGTGGGTCTTGCGGTCAACGAGAACAGGACGAAGTATTTGCTGTCATCAAAGGAAGAATCAGCGCACCTGCGCCTTCGCAGCCACGTCACTGTTTATAGTTACAAATTTGAAACGGTGAGGGACATCGTCTTCTATATTGCTATCTTCACAATGTGCAAAAAGTCTGGCCAACATTATTACGCGAAACTGTTCAAATGCAAGTTCTGTGCATCCACCAGCTTTGATAGTATTAGTGAGCTGCAGCAGCGTGTTGAAAAAATAGTCGCAAAGAGTACCATCGACTTTACTACCTCCTTTACAAAAATTGTACATAAAAGATGTAAAATCACAGTTTAGTGAATTAAACAATGAAAATACCAACCAATAGAGCAAAAGGATTGATGTATTTAATATTTTACTGTCTAACAGCCATTCAACTTATACTATTCACAGAAATGATAGAAAAAAACAAGGCAATATTTTTCAGAAGTAATAAATAACGATGTCTAATGTTGCAAATCACCGCCTCTTACAAAAGTTTAACTAGAACTTTGAATTTTGTCTCCTTTTCTCAGTGTATACATGTACTGTAACGTAGACCAGGCTGAACAGTTCAATAGGGGCAATATAGAAGTATTTTATATATGGTATTAACACCGAAAATAATATCTGTCTAGAAATCCAACGAAGAATGAATCTTCCCAACAAGTGCTACTTTGGACTAAATAGGCAATTGAGAAGTAAAGTCCTCTCTCGACAAACGAGATTACGCTCTATAAATCTCTCATCATACCAGTCTGATATACATACGGCTTGGAATCATGGACAGTGTCAAGGGAAGATGAGATGGCCCTTCCAGTATTTGAGAGAAAAGTTCTCCCGAAAATGTATGGTCTTTCCCCTGATGCCAACGGCGAGGAAGTTAGCGATGAGCAGTACGAGCTTTACGCTGGCTGTGTCATGTTATGCGAATGGACAAAGAAGCTCTAGCACAGAAAGTTTTCCTATCGACATCCGAATTCGGCAGCAGACGAAGGGGGGGGGGCCTCGACTGAGATGGAAACAACAGGTGGATGATGACTTGAACTACTTGGGGTTTCCAATTGGCGTCAGTTATCGCTAAAAAGGAATGTCTTGCGTGCTTTGATACGAAACGGCCAAAATCGACTAAGCGGTTAAGCGTCAATAAATGGCGCAAGCCAAGATTAGACTGTGAGTACCCGAATTGATTTTTTTAAAAATTTCTATTCAAAAGTGGTCAAGTTTTTTTTTTCGGATTGAAAATCTGTCCTTTTTACAAAATAATCTACCGAAATCTAATAAACAGACCGCTATGTTTGAAAAAAATTCGAGTTTATATCATCAAAATTTAGATCATTCAGACCTATACATATAATAATTTCTTGAAAAATTTACCAAAAAAACCCAAATTGTATAAGCGGTTATCACATTTCTACGTATGTATATTTATGATATAAAATTATTATTTCATATGGCTGTCCGTTAACTAAAAATATTCGCACTAAATTTTTTTCTCGGAAATAAAGATCACAAACATTAAAATTTAATGAGCTTAACAAAGTCAAGATTAGAAATATTAATATATTAAAAAAATAAAAATCATTTTTCAATGATTAACACCGGTCTACCACTATATGTATAAATTGATTGTCAGATCGCTTATTCAGGCTGTATGAGAAAACTTTATTCGCTTATTACAGATAAATGAAGCATTATAGGGGCAATATTTTAACCATATGAACTGCTTTGGACGCATACCAACAAATCCATATACATTTTATAGAAATGTAGGCATATTTAGTATATAGTTAGCTTGGTAATTGTTTGTATGGACAATTTGTTAGCCTATTAATATATAAATATTTCGGCCCCATAAAGGATATTCGGCTACGGCTTCGGCCGTAAATTCCCGCTTCGGTCGGAAACTTCTTCTCACGCAATTCGCCTATTTGGCGGCATAGTTGAATTAGTAGTTCATGGTTAATCCACTTAATTCTGACAATGTCATGTTTAAAAAATTTACTCGTCTTGGGTTAGAAATAACTGATTCAATTACGTTATAAAATTGTGTACTTATTTGTATTTCATACCTGCGGATATATTCGATTGGAATGGCTCAAGATCTTTAGGTGATGTATGTGATATGGGAGTACTTGGATTACTGTTGAATTTATTATTCCGAATAAAATTATTTGAATTTTTATTGGTTCCACAACCTGGTGGGGAACCTTCAGGTTGAAAAGAGTTCTTTGTGTGATTTGATGGATTCGAAATGGGTGCACTCATGCTTGAAGTCGTCGTTAATGCATGCGAAGTCGATGTAATGGAATCCACATTTGGCGAACTTTCTGTTCTTCCCGAAACTGTTGATGTTCGTGGAGATGGTAACGAACGATGTGAGGTTGGATTATTTGGACTTGCTGGATTAGGGGACTGTGTCGCAATTGGCACGGACGCTGAACGTTGTGTTGGATGATAAGGCGGAGGAGGCCCTTGGGATGTGCGTGTAGCTGGTGTGGTATTTGCCGAAGATGAAGACACACATATTGACGAATTAAACCTTGCGTTTGCATTGCATATAGTAGAGTTCGATCGCGGCAAAGTTGATGGCATACACATAGATTCATTTGTGCCTTGGCTTTTCGTTTTGATGCGTTCTTCAAAAAGCTGATGTTGAAATTTGCACCAATCGATTTGTGAAATACCCACCTGACCCATTTCATGAGAATGTATGTTGCCAGTACCGGCAGCTTTTTCTGGGACACTTTCAAGATTTCCATCTGTGTTAAAATTAGCAAGCATCTCAGGTGAGTTAGGCATAATACTGGAACCGCCGATTTCATTGCTCTCCCCACTAGCATCGATGTTGTTACCTGCGCCCATAAGACAAGGTAATGCGTTTCCTACACCATTGGAAACAACAGCATCACCAGTAATGGCACTATGTCTGCATGAAATATTCGATTTAATATTTATTTGGATTCCTTCACTTGAACGGCACGCTACACTCTCAATGTCATTGCCATGTATCGTATCCGATTGTACGACGTTTTCTTCCATCAAAGGCATAGCTATGTTTTCCCGATTACATATATTCTGACTACTAGAATTTATTGCATTTGAAATATTCCGCAAATTGGAGTTAAGGGAACTATTAAGTTGTGTTCCCAATCCAGCTGGGACGGGATTGGTCAAATTGAGCATCAAACCAGAAAGATTTGCTGGTGCACTTTCCGTACCTAACTTCGCCAGATGATTTCCACTTTGAAGCGGATTAGACAGAAACTGGTCTATTTGTTTTAATTTTGCCAGCTGCTCTTCCCGATGTTGCCGTTGTTGAGGTGTTAAATTTTCATCTGGTACTTTTATTCCTTGTAATGATGGAGTACCACTATCGGTTCCCCCACCTATGTTATTTGGAAGCGTACTTCGAGATGCACTAGAGCAGCCAGTGGAGCCATCAACCCCACTTGATACTCCTTTACCAGTGTTACTCTCTTTCAATACTTCATCCACATTGTTTCGAGTTTGTTCCCAACACATAAGGTCATTTTCATTTGCACCTAATGCTTCTGGCGCTTCTGAAAAACTAGTTATAGCGGGTTGTCGCGTAGACTCTTTGTTATCTAAATTTATACTTGAACCAGTAAAGCTTATTTTATTTCCATTGGACTTTTGTGACATTTGAGACACAGTATTGCAATTCCCAATCCATTGTGGGCCATTAACATTTCCTGGTATGCTACATAAACCACCACTGGTTTGCCGTTGCAGTTTACACATTTTCATAGGATTTTTAATAAAAAAATCTTCCAAAAATGTTTTTGTTGCTGGCTGCGTACAATGGTATTTAATAATTGTGGGAAATTGACCACTTAGAACTGATTCAGCACCTTTATTGGCCAATTGTGTGGAAAACACAAATATATGGTTCTGCTGTTGCATATATTCCATACCATTACCTGTTGAGCCTCCAAAACTACTGTTGTTATTAAAGATAGGTATTGCTGAACAATGTGCACCACCCATAAGCAAAGATTCAGTCGATGTACTAGCAACAAATTGAGTTTCTTCAGACAAGGAAACAGAGTCTGATCCACAGCCGTTTGGGCCACAATTATTTAGAGCGCCTAATACTGATGTAGTTTTCTCATCACTAATCAAGCTTACTTTATTGTTGTTGTGCATGGGATTAACGGTTTTCGATTTCGAGCCTTCATCTAGTATTGCTATAAAGATCAAGTTAAAAATTTAAATATCACAACATTAAAAAATATTTTAAGTATAGTATGATATATTGCTTCCCCGGTGGAATATTGGCCCAGTTTTTATTTACACAAAATCTAAGCGCAAACGTACATGCGTGTAAATGACGCAAATGAAAATTTTCAAGTTTCGAGGTATTGTGCATAAAACCTGTAAAATTTACTCAACTTTTTGGTGTATCAATATTATAGTTGCGGTACAAAAGGTTTCCGCCTGGAAGTTCATAGTTATTTACAATTGCGTCAATGTTTCACTGGGAAAGCGACATATTTGTGAGTTAAGCCACATGAAGTGAGTACAAAATTTAATTTTTTTTTTTATTTTAGAAAAATCGACGATTTAGAATTTTTTTATTGGATAGCGGGCCAGACTTCAACACAGGTGAAAGTTGAATTTTTGAGCATGATTATATTGAAAAATGATTTTCTCATAAGCTATAGACCGAGAGTGAAGAGCCGCCAGACATTTTATAATGGATCAAACCAATACTGATCCTATGGAAATTTATTCCGTTTTAACAATTTAGCAGATTTGGCCTACTTTACCCAATTTTACCCATTTTTTGTAGAACACTACCCTGAAGTAGAATCAGGCATTTTTAAACTTCGTCCCATGAAAAAAACTTCTGCAAGACACCTTATAATTCTTACTGCGTTTTCACAAGTTTAAGCGGGTTTGTCCAACTTTGGCTGTTTTAACAGCCAGATAAAGATCGTAAAACAACACCCCTGAGTAGAATCAGGGATCTTCAGACTTCGTCCCATGACCAAAACTTCAGCCAAACACCTCAAAGCTCGGCTTAGCGAGTTTGGCCAAGTTGGGATGCTTTTAAATTGCCGATCTTTACTCGTGTATCGTCCCCAGAATGATCCCAACATGACTTCAAACCGACCTCAAAATGACCCCAATATGATTCCTATATGACCCCAAAGTGAATTGCAAAAGTAATTAAAAAAGTAATGAAGTTCAATTATTATTGCAATTCCTTTGAGGAATGGGAAATTCTAAAGTACATTTCCCATTCCTTGTAATATAATTGATCAGCAATTTGTTTCGCGTCAGAGGAGAACTATTGAAACTAAATTATGAACCTCATCTTGAGCGTCCAGATAACCGCTGTCCAATTTGCAACTCAGGAAATGAAGAAAACGTTTTACACTTTCTGGGTAGCTGTCCCATACTTAGGGAATATAGAATATTATTTTTTAAATAAAATGTATTAACACACCAAGAGATTAAAGAATATTTAAATGGTAAAAACTGGATAACATTGAACCAAAACCATTAAATCAGCGTTAAAACATAGGAAGCAAATTTTGGATGAGGAATTCTGAATCTTATATTTAAGAAATACTTTAGTATATAATGTTCAGAAGAACTCTCTATTAGAACTTATAAACTGACGGCACTAAGCCAAAGTTTAGTTTTTAAAAATTTTATATTGTAATCAACTTTGTAAACAAAGATGCTATTTAATAAAACATATTACTACTACTACTTACTACCTACTAATTGAAAACATTCAATTGCATTTTCAACTCCTTTCAAAATAAATGGTGCGGCAATTACATTTTGTACTTGAGCCTCAAAACAATGAAATACTTTTGGTATTTTTTTTTAAGGAATTGAAATGTAATCAATTCCTTTTCTGAAAAGGAATTGGGAATAATAAATTCCTAAAGTAGTGTTTACTACCCAACTCTGGTTATTTGTATAATATAGTAAAAACAATTATCTGTAATTCAAACAAAACTTTTTGGTTTATGTTCAATAGTTTATAAGAAAATAATTTATTAACATTATCATGCTGAAAATTTCAATTCAACTAGAACAAATAATTGCTCTCCTGTGAAATCTGTATTGTGTACCTTAGTACAATTTCGCGAAAAGTGCAAAATGTTAAAATTTAAATTGTTTACCTAAAATGTATTTAAAATATAATTGTTTAGACAAATATATCGTGTAAAAATACTTATAATATAGTATAGTGAAAACAATTATCAGTAAGTCAAACAACATTTATTGATTTATCTGCAGTAGTATATAAGAAAATAATATATTAATATTATCATGCTGAAAAATTCAACCTTCAACATCATCAACAAAAAAATTGGTTTTAACGAAATATTTACATCACTGGGCTGAGTCTGCCCAGCTATCCAATGAAATATAATACTCAAATTCGATTATGCATGACTTTACTCTTATGGGTCAAACCTGAATAACGGCTCAATCTCATGTACAAAATAATTTTAATTTAACAGGTGTACAAAGCGGGAATGGAGTCTGGCTGAAGATTTTGTCAAGGGACCAAGTCTGAAAATTCCTGATACTACGTAAGGGTAGTGTTCTACGACCTATGTGTAAAGATACCTAATTTAAAAACAGCCTAAATTGAACAAATCTGCTTAAAATAGTGAAATCGCAGTACGAATGACAGAAAATTCCCGAGTTTTGAGGTGTCTTGCAGAAGTTTTTGCCATGGGGCGAAGCCTAAGAAGACCTGATACTAGTTAGAGGTAGTGTTCTACGATACATGTGTAAAGATCCGCCATTTAAAATCATCCCAAGTTGGCCAGACTCCCTTAAACAAATAAAAGCGAAGTAAGAGTAAAGAGTTTTCCGAACTTTGGGGTGTATGGCTGAAGTTTTTTTCATGAGATGAAGTCCAAACCGACCGACCCATGTGTAAAGATCCGCATTCAAAAACAGCCAAAGTTGGACAAACCCGCTTAAACATGTGAAAACGGAGTAAGAATTATGAAAATTCCCCAGTTTGGAGGTGTCTGGCAGAAGTTTTTTCATGGGACGAAATCTAAAAATACCTGATTCTACTTAAGGGTAGCGTTCTACAAAAAATAGGGAAAAAATTGAATATTTTAAAAGAGCCAAAGTTGGCCAAATCCGCTAAATTAGTAAAACAGAAGCTGGGGGTGTCTGGTTGGAGCCCTGTCAGTGGTACGGGCCTAACAAAGCTAGATACTAACTTGGGGTGGTAATCAGAGAAAAATATGCGAAAATCATCCATTATAAAATAAGTGAAGTTAGGGTCATTGATGATTTTTATATATAAGAAATGTCGATGTTGAAAATCATTGAGATGGGATAAATATTTCACATAGCACACATACAACCGATTTTTCCGATAAACGGATTTGGGGCTATAACTCCTGTAATTAAAGAGGTAGGAACGTGAAATTTTGAAAGAATTGATTTTTATATATAAGAAATGTCGATGTTGAAAATGATGGAGATGGGATAAATATTTCACATATAATCGATTGTTCCGATAAACGGATTTTAGTAGATAACTCCTGTAATTATATAGGTAGGAAAATTTCGTAACTATTTCTCTTTTAGAATGTGGAATGTCGATGTTAAAAATCAATGAGATTGGACCAATATAACACATCGCCCCCATATAATCGATAGTTCCGATAATTTCGGTATGAGCTAAAGTTAAATACACACAGGTTGTTCTGGGGATCGAACAGTGAAAATCGTGACGCTTATTCATGAAAGGTATATAGCCTTCGGCACAGCCGAAGACAGCATACCTTACTTGTTTTTACTACATATAACGATTTTTAATGTATTATAAGAAACATATTGGCTCAAAGAATTAAATTTAAAATACATTTTCGTTAAACAAATAATTTTTTTTTACTACAAAAGTATGGCAAACAACGCGAAATTATCATTAAAAGGAAAGCGCTGCAAATGTATTTTGTTGTTGCAATTTGTATGCTTACTGTCAAAATTGCCAGCAGTCAAAATTTGAGAACAAAATTTTAATCAGATTGTCTAATGAGACGACCTTAGTAGTTGGATCATGTACTGACGCGAGTTATTTGCAAAGCTGGGTAAAATCAGTTCCATTACAATTACAATTACCTTCCTCAGTAATTAAAAAATGTAATCAACTTCTTTCATGAAAAGAAAAGGAATAGATAGCATTTCAATTCCTAAAAAAAAGTACCAATGGTATTTCATAGTTTTGAGGATAAAGTACAAAATGTAATTTCCGCGCCATTATAGTCGAAGAGCCAGTAAATTCTGGCAGTCTTGTGCCAGACGAAAAAGTATAAACAGAATGATTTTTTTAACATATTTTAGGAAAGATGAAGTTTGAATATGTTACTCTTAACAGGGGCCTTACGTAATCCGATTCGAATGATTCCTATATGACCCCAAAGTGAATTGCAAAAGTAATTAAAAAAGTAATGAAGTTCAATTATTATTGCAATTCCTTTGAGGAATGGGAAATTCTAAAGTACATTTCCCATTCCTTGTAATATAATTGATCAGCAATTTGTTTCGCGTCAGAGGAGAACTATTGAAACTAAATTATGAACCTCATCTTGAGCGTCCAGATAACCGCTGTCCAATTTGCAACTCAGGAAATGAAGAAAACGTTTTACACTTTCTGGGTAGCTGTCCCATACTTAGGGAATATAGAATATTATTTTTTAAATAAAATGTATTAACACACCAAGAGATTAAAGAATATTTAAATGGTAAAAACTGGATAACATTGAACCAAAACCATTAAATCAGCGTTAAAACATAGGAAGCAAATTTTGGATGAGGAATTCTGAATCTTATATTTAAGAAATACTTTAGTATATAATGTTCAGAAGAACTCTCTATTAGAACTTATAAACTGACGGCACTAAGCCAAAGTTTAGTTTTTAAAAATTTTATATTGTAATCAACTTTGTAAACAAAGATGCTATTTAATAAAACATATTACTACTACTACTTACTACCTACTAATTGAAAACATTCAATTGCATTTTCAACTCCTTTCAAAATAAATGGTGCGGCAATTACATTTTGTACTTGAGCCTCAAAACAATGAAATACTTTTGGTATTTTTTTTAAGGAATTGAAATGTAATCAATTCCTTTTCTGAAAAGGAATTGGGAATAATAAATTCCTAAAGTAGTGTTTACTACCCAACTCTGGTTATTTGTATAGTATAGTAAAAACAATTATCTGTAATTCAAACAAAACTTTTTGGTTTATGTTCAATAGTTTATAAGAAAATAATTTATTAACATTATCATGCTGAAAATTTCAATTCAACTAGAACAAATAATTGCTCTCCTGTGAAATCTGTATTGTGTCCTTAGTACAATTTCGCGAAAAGTGCAAAATGTTAAAATTTAAATTGTTTACCTAAAATGTATTTAAAATATAATTGTTTAGACAAATATATCGTGTAAAAATACTTATAATATAGTATAGTGAAAACAATTATCAGTAAGTCAAACAACATTTATTGATTTATCTGCAGTAGTATATAAGAAAATAATATATTAATATTATCATGCTGAAAAATTCAACCTTCAACATCATCAACAAAAAAATTAGTTTTAACGAAATATTTACATCACTGGGCTGAGTCTGCCCAGCTATCCAATGAAATATAATACTCAAATTCGATTATGCATGACTTTACTCTTATGGGTCAAACCTGAATAACGGCTCAATCTCATGTACAAAATAATTTTAATTTAACAGGTGTACAAAGCGGGAATGGAGTCTGGCTGAAGATTTTGTCAAGGGACCAAGTCTGAAAATTCCTGATACTACGTAAGGGTAGTGTTCTACGACCTATGTGTAAAGATACCTAATTTAAAAACAGCCTAAATTGAACAAATCTGCTTAAAATAGTGAAATCGCAGTACGAATGACAGAAAATTCCCGAGTTTTGAGGTGTCTTGCAGAAGTTTTTGCCATGGGGCGAAGCCTAAGAAGACCTGATACTAGTTAGAGGTAGTGTTCTACGATACATGTGTAAAGATCCGCCATTTAAAATCATCCCAAGTTGGCCAGACTCCCTTAAACAAATAAAAGCGAAGTAAGAGTAAAGAGTTTTCCGAACTTTGGGGTGTATGGCTGAAGTTTTTTTCATGAGATGAAGTCCAAACCGACCGACCCATGTGTAAAGATCCGCATTCAAAAACAGCCAAAGTTGGACAAACCCGCTTAAACATGTGAAAACGGAGTAAGAATTATGAAAATTCCCCAGTTTGGAGGTGTCTGGCAGAAGTTTTTTCATGGGACGAAATCTAAAAATACCTGATTCTACTTAAGGGTAGCGTTCTACAAAAAATAGGGAAAAAATTGAATATTTTAAAAGAGCCAAAGTTGGCCAAATCCGCTAAATTAGTAAAACAGAAGCTGGGGGTGTCTGGTTGGAGCCCTGTCAGTGGTACGGGCCTAACAAAGCTAGATACTAACTTGGGGTGGTAATCAGAGAAAAATATGCGAAAATCATCCATTATAAAATAAGTGAAGTTAGGGTCATTGATGATTTTTATATATAAGAAATGTCGATGTTGAAAATCATTGAGATGGGATAAATATTTCACATAGCACACATACAACCGATTTTTCCGATAAACGGATTTGGGGCTATAACTCCTGTAATTAAAGAGGTAGGAACGTGAAATTTTGAAAGAATTGATTTTTATATATAAGAAATGTCGATGTTGAAAATGATGGAGATGGGATAAATATTTAACATATAATCGATTGTTCCGATAAACGGATTTTAGTAGATAACTCCTGTAATTATATAGGTAGGAAAATTTCGTAACTATTTCTCTTTTAGAATGTGGAATGTCGATGTTAAAAATCAATGAGATTGGACCAATATAACACATCGCCCCCATATAATCGATAGTTCCGATAATTTCGGTATGAGCTAAAGTTAAATACACACAGGTTGTTCTGGGGATCGAACAGTGAAAATCGTGACGCTTATTCATGAAAGGTATATAGCCTTCGGCACAGCCGAAGACAGCATACCTTACTTGTTTTTACTACATATAACGATTTTTAATGTATTATAAGAAACATATTGGCTCAACAATTAAATTTAAAATACATTTTCGTTATTTGTTTTTTACTACAAAAGTATGGCAAACAACGCGAAATTATTATTAAAAGGAAAGCGCTGCAAATGTATTTTGTTGTTGCAATTTGTATGCTTACTGTTAAAATTGCCAGCAGTCAAAATTTGAGAACAAAATTTTAATCAGATTGTCTAATGAGACGACCTTAGTAGTTGGATCATGTACTGACGCGAGTTATTTGCAAAGCTGGGTAAAATCAGTTCCATTACAATTACAATTACATTCCTCAGTAATTAAAAAATGTAATCAACTTCTTTCATGAAAAGAAAAGGAATAGATAGCATTTCAATTCCTAAAAAAAAGTACCAATGGTATTTCATAGTTTTGAGGATAAAGTACAAAATGTAATTTCCGCGCCATTATAGTCGAAGAGCCAGTAAATTCTGGCAGTCTTGTGCCAGACGAAAAAGTATAAACAGAATGATTTTTTTAACATATTTTAGGAAAGATGAAGTTTGAATATGTTACTCTTAACAGGGGCCTTACGTAATCCGATTCGAGTGTAAATTTGATCGGATTCGGATTTTTTGTATTCTGTAATGCTTCTTCAGCATTTGAAATTCTACTTTCGCATGCTTAATTTTTTTTTACGGAAACTTGCAATCATGTAACTCGAATTGGATTGCCAA
This sequence comes from Campiglossa producta, assembly GCA_964058755.1. Classification (NCBI taxonomy): domain Eukaryota; kingdom Metazoa; phylum Arthropoda; class Insecta; order Diptera; family Tephritidae; genus Campiglossa; species Campiglossa producta. The sequence continues at coordinate 46,710,699 of CAXKVI010000006.1, read as the reverse complement.
ACTAATTAAATTTACGCAAATAATATTCGATAGGTATTTGGTGTAGAAAATCAATACGAAAATTACGCAGTTTTAAAATTTAAAAGTTAAATTAAAGTTTTTAACATTGCATTTTTAACATTTAAGCTTATTGGGGATTCGGCAGGCATCAGCCAGCTAAGAAACATTACCACGGAAGCCGGCCCTACATGTTCAGACAACTGAGGGCGTTCGTAAATCCTGTCCAGCCAAGACATGTTAATTAGTGGGCCTCTATTGAGGTTGAGGAGGCCATCCGGAAGGGTAAAAGATTGAATTCAATATGCCCGTGTTTATAACCATGCTGATGCTAAAACATGTGGGAGTTACTTGCCTAACGGCTGTATTTTATTTTTCTTTGACCCCCTTGGTGACTCCTGAAATATGTAAGCTGTTTTTTAAGGTCTCTGGGAAACCAACCTACGAAGGGATCGATTGTTACTCCCTTACGGTGCGATGACATAATCCCAATAACTGAAACCTCTAAAGAGATTGAGCCGAGCTTCTCTTCCAATTTGTGGTGTGCTGCTTTTGTATTTTTCCCAACAAACTGGCGGGACCCAGCTTTTGTATACTCCAAACGATTTTTGCTGAGAAGCCTTTCCCGGCAGAAATACACTGTTGTTGTTGTTGTTGTTGTAACAGCAAAAACACTCCCCAAATAAACTTGGAGAGTTCTTTTTTCTAAAGAATTTTTAGATGTTAATGTTTACCAGGTTGAGATCTCCGAAGATTGGTGAATTAGCTCCAGCACACCACGGCTGCTGCCAATAATCGCAAGTGAAACAAATTGGATTATGTCCTTAGGGACCATGTCATGTGTCCTCCCTCACTATACCGATAACCGGCAATTACCTGAGTGGGGGTAGTCGTTGTGGAGTTTAGAAACAAACGATCAAAATCACGTAAAGCGGGCTACCCACCTGCCAAGAAATGCCTCAAGAAAAAAACGAGCATATATTTCTTGTGCCTGGTCAAGAAATTTTGACGTTTACCAAAATTTCCATTTTTTTGCAAATTACTCTTATAATGTATAAAACATGTGTAGCGCAATATGTACTCACCTTTGCTGTGGATCTGCACGTTTACCTCAAGAAATATATACGAGCATATTTATTTCTTGAGGTAAACCGGCGTTGCCAACCATCAAAAATTGTAGTATTTTTTCTTATGAGCTGAGTATTGGCTCAAGAAAATTTGACGTGTGAAAACAGTTCTTGACCATTTCTTGAGCATTTTTTTATATTGAGTTTGACATTTCTTGGCAGGTGAGTAGCCCGCTTAAGACAAAACAAGGAATGCGCATCCACTTTTTTGTTTAACTACATTTCGCAGCTTTCTTCTCCACCACAGGGCGTATCGATCGGTTTCTACGACTACGGGATAATGGCAACGGCCCTTCCTGTGATGAGCTTCAAAATAACCGCTATCTTTCGATCAAATCCGGTTCTTTTAACCAGCGGAAGCCAACGCCCCCTAAACTAAATCCACGGCCAACATACAAGAAGGAAGTTGGTATCTCCATCGAAGGCATCGAGCTAATGATTGCCCACCACCCTAAAACGTCAAAGGACATGACAAGTCAACATTCGATTCCTCAAAAAACACTTTAGTGGATAAAATCTTTTGTCGCCTTCCGACCGGTGAAAGCCGTCGTGCAAGCATCAACTGTCGCTACACAGTAACGCAGTAACCTTCCTTGAGAAACGCGAGTCCCTCTAACAATATTCGATTATCAGACATACGAAGTGATTGTCCGGAACGATCTGATTACGCAGGTCAAAACATTGTTAAAAAAGCAAAAAAAAAAATTACATTTTTAGAAAAAAAATTTGATTTGTAAATAATTTTTAATTTTTTTGAAGTTTAAAATTCGAATTTGTCATGGAAACTTTCGCAAAGCAACCAATCCGATTCTACATTTTTACAGAATGCGTAAATAAATTCGGATCGTATATCAAATTCGATACGAATCAACTTTCGGATCGAATTACATGATAAGGCCCCAGTACTAGAAACTTATGTTTTGAGGGCCTGACCGATCAGCCGGTAGGTATGGGCAGCCAGACGTAAAAACTTTCTCCCGAGCAAGCCAGAATGTAGGTATGAAATTATTTATTTTACTAAAAAATGAATTATATCATTTTCAACTGTGCCTGTTTCAAATTAACGTATACTTTTTACACACTTAAAAAATCAAAGTTAATTAAAAAAAAATAAATTAAAACCCTGATCGAACCGCAAACGCCCACCCTTTTATGCTTATCACCCGCACTAAAAACTCTATATAGTAGATGGTAAGTACATACTAGAGCTGATGATGCCCGATTACCCGGGTTATAAAATAAAAAAGTTGAAATGTAAGTTCAGTTTATACAGGTTTAGGCAAAATATAAAAACCACGAAGGGAAATTTATAAAATTTCTTTCATATGAATTTGTGATGTGAGCTTCTAAAGCTGTTAACAACAATGGCCGTGTTTTTTTTACGCGCATATGCGTTTGCGCTTAAATTTTGTATGGAAAATAAGGGTTGAGCGCTTATTTCTCCATACAAACTCTAAGCGCAAACGCATATGCATGTAAATAAAAACACGGCCAATATATGTAACAGTAAGATCATAAAAATGGCATTCTGAAAATGTCTCAAAAGTTTTGCGTTTCATTTAAAAGAGATACTCGCTGTGATTTTTTCAACCCTTTTTTTATTGAATGGTATCTACATGTAACTTGGGTTCTATCTGCTGTTCTTTGTCGCTACCTGTAAACATAATTCTACATTTTAGTCCCTATAATTGATTTGATCAAAATCATCGGGAAAACTAAATCCCGAAAATCCTATGTATATTTTACTGTAGCAAAGGATGAGGTAAAACAGCCAACCTTAATTTTAAAATTGTTTGTGATCCCTTTTTGGATTTGAAGGTAGACATAAAAATAAACATACATAATTTAAATGACCTAAAACCCCTTTCAATGCAAGTAAAATGTTTACAATTTTAAGTTTACTCTATTGAATTATGTTTCTTGTGTTAATGCCAGTTAAGTAATTCTATTTTTGTATTTTTTTTTTTTTCATTTTAATAATAAATACAGAATAGCCCTTGAAAAAGCCAAGGAAAATTGGCTAAACGTCGGGCTGTAAGGTAAAATAAAGTTTTTTATTTGCACTATACCCCAATAGATCGACAAAGCTTAGAATCACGGTTGCCGTTTTGGCCGAAATGTACCATTTTTGGTACGAATTTTTTCTCCGGGTATGTTGGTACCCAACTTCCAAATTTGCTACGTGTTTGCCATTTTAACTTCAACGCAACTCCAATGACACTGTTACAAATATCAAAACTATATTTGAATGACTACAAAAAAATTATTTAGTCATGATGTTGTGTCTCTTTCCCTCTCCTTCTTTACTGCCATTAGAAGTGAAGTGGTACCACTTGGGAAAGGGCGAAAAAATAGCGACCCCTAAGAGTTGTCAAATTTTTTATATCTGAATCACCATATATGTACATATCGTAGCCTCAGAAAACGAACGTCGTATGTTGCAAAACACAGTTTCGAGAAAATCGACTTTAAAGTTTAGAGCGGAGCTATACAAAAACTGTGCGGTAGATTTTTCTGAAATTTCAACGAGTTGTAGAGAGTAGTATTTATTATTATTTCCTATTTTCAAAAGTTTAATATCTTCAAGGTTTTAGAAGATATACGACTTTTCATTCAGAATGCATTTGTCGTATGTGACGTCTGCTCACAAATATATTTTTGACTCATAGCACATACGACAAAATTATAGGGCTTTGCCAACATAACTAATAATAAACTTTCCACAATCTTTTTATTTAAATTCAAAACTTAACATACTTAAAAAAAAACTTATATGTACGTATGTATATATCTATAAAAATTACAAATACTAAATAAATATAAAATCGTTTGTTACAAAAAATTAGCGGCAGGCGGCGACAGCTCCATCTTGCTTGCTCAACCATACACAGCTGACTGAAAGAATTGCGCGCGTTACTGAGGTTAAGCTACGAATGAATGCAACAAATGCTTATAATTTGTCTGTATACAAATGTTGTATGTAGGCAGTTTAGCAGCACTTACGACAAACGTTTTCTAATGATCCAAAAATTGAATTTCTATGGAAAATTGTCGTATGTGATATATTTCTGCTACATGCGACAAAAAGCATACCCGAATTGTTATATTTTGTAACATACGACAAAAGGCACAGTAAATAACTCAAAAACTAAAGAAGATAGAAAAACAACGGTTTTCAGAAATGAAAAAATCAGCCCCGAATTAGTTATTCTGGATCAAAACCTGTAAATGGTCAATTTGCACATTCGCCGTTCGTTTTCTGAGGCGACGATATATTAAAACCCGTTTCTGTGTTAAATTATGGCAGTAAATGAACTGCTTTAAATTGTTTTAATAAATGTTATATTGTTTGGCTAGCAAATTATTTTGGTACGTTTTTTTCTGTTTGGTACGTAAAATTTTAGCCAAACGGCAACCGTGCTTAGAATACGAGTTATATACATAGCTAGAATATTTATATTTGCTGTAGTATTAAAACTTTGAAAAAAGTTGCTGGCGTATTTGTCTGTGCGGCTGATACTTTTTCGAAACAAATTTTTGTTCTAGTTTTGTATCAGCCGCACAAAATTTACATGTAATAATAAAAGGTTGATACAAAAACAAAAATTGAATTGAAATTAAAATTTCTGCTGCAAACTGGTGTATACAAATAGGGGACCGAAGGGGGGCAAGTGCTACTCCTCCACTCAACTTACTATTGCATTGCATCGGTATTTTTGTTGTACTATTATTTTTAGTGTTAAAAATAAAGATTTCCCAACAGTCATATAACAGCAACCATATGGTAGGGTAGGTCGAGTATAATGCCGCATAAAAATACTTTAGAAACTTTCGTTGAGAAACGTAGTGGACTTCGGCTGTGATCATGAAATTCGCGCAGTGTGTAAAATATTCTCAGAAAAAAAATGGTTTCGCTCGCATTTACCACCTTTTATCTCTTACGATAATACATTTAAACATTTTTTAAAGTGTTTTAAATATTATTACCAGCTTTTTTTCAATCCTACAATCCTCAACGGGAAAAGGCTACTACATACTTTTTCAATCCCACAATGTTTGGTTACGAAATTATTCACATACAAATACACATAGCAAATTATTTTTTTTTTTAGAAAATTTAAAATTTCTTTTATACGTGACGATACTAACATGTGTACATATTTTAGTATGACCCGGAAACTATACAGATGTATATCAGTTGTATTCAATTTTTTTTTTTGCCCAAGCAACTGGAGTACCAAACTACAATACCGTGCTAGAAGCCATTGAAATTAATCATCTGTAAGCGTCCCTTGTTACCAACTTTCCAAACAATAAGAGAAAATTCTAGCAACACTAGTGTCTGAAGAACACAACATCAAAAATGCTTTTCAATTAAAAGAGAGATTAGAAAATGTTATACTATGTGAGGATGATATCTTTGTATCCTTCGAAGCGGTATCACTCTTTACCAATTTACCCACCACCCCAGCCATAAAAATCATTATGAAGAAATGGACAAACTTCAAACCACAGTATAGACAGTAGTTGCACTCACTAACACAATGTACTTATATTCACCTCCATAGAGAACTTCGGGTTGCAGTCAACTATTTTCAGCCATTTCAGGGTGTTGTGTTGCAAATTTTATGAGGTAATAAATTACTTTAAAAGAGGAGAAATAGTCAAATTTAGGATTTTGCGTTTTAAGTAAAACTATATATGTATATATTAGGTTATATTTCTAAAAAAAAGAAATTACTATTTTACAACTCAACCAAGAACCAATGCACAGCGTTTTTTCTCACGCATAGGAGTATTCAGTCGAAAACAAATACAGCTTTATTGCGTTGCGTGACATTTATAACTTTGACAAATACGCACAAAACCAAAAAATATACAAGGAAAAATCAGCTGATTATGTCATCGTACCCAAAAAGATAAAACTAGATCAAGTCTGCGTTAACGCGTGTTAAAACGCGGTTATAAGACAGGTTGCCTTTGTCTACGTGCATTTATGTCAGCTGTCAAAATTAAATGTCACAACGAGACGCTACAGTTGTTTCTGTTTTCAGAGTACTTTGCAATGTATTCCAATGTTGTTACTCCTTGGAGTATCTATTTTCAGAGCGATCGTGTCGTGATTTTGGTCAATAAAGCATGAGCAATGATCGGCTTTCAATAAGCTGAAGGTGGTCCGCTGAGGTATTAGAAAGTATTACAATTGAAGTACTCCAATATCACAAAATTGAAACACATGATCCAATGATTTTTGCAAAATTTTACGCAAAACAAATTTCGAAATTTGAGAATTTTTCGACAAAAAGCTTATCGTGCCAATCTAAATAAATTTCACTAGTGAACATTTTTCATACATTTTCCCTCACAAATTATATGAGAGGGAGAAAATCCGCAAAGTAAGAAATTATTTAGAATCTGCCTGTATATTTTATTGTGGGTTAGAGTGTAAAATGTACTTTAAAAACGTAAATGGTTGTTAATATTCGCAAAATTTGCTACGAAGAAGCCCATTGTATTCGAGAAACTGTAAAACGTATTCCAGAAAAATCAAATGTACTTCAGAAACATCTTCTGGATTGGAATTTGTTGTTTCTGAAGTAGAACTGATTATTTTGGAGTACATTTTTAAGCTTCTGAAGTCTAATTTACGGTCTCGAGTACAAATTACAGTTTATGAAGTACAATTTATAGTTTTTGGAGTACAGTTGATTATTCTAAAGCATATTTTACAGTTTTTAAGATACAATTGACTATTCTGAAAATAATTGTATGGGTCTTGGACTACCATTCACTATTCTTAAATGCATTTAACCTTATATAAAGTATTTTTACGGTTTTTGAAGTACGAGTGAAAAAGGTGTAGAAAAAATAGTTCTATTATAAATTTAGTTTTTTGATTATTATGTGTTATCCGTCATAATTTGTAGGTTGCTCTTGAGCAAGCCCATTTAGTCTTGTATATTTATCTGTCTCTGTCCAACAATCTGAACGAAATAAAGTAGGTACTAAATTTAGCGTCAGATAGACCCTTGGAAAGGGTATCAAAGGGTTGACGCTAACTTAAGTACCTACTTTATATCGATTATGAACATGCCTAAATTGTTTTAACCGTTTTAAACTGAAAGGAAAACCAGTTTGCAGGTCAACGTGAAGTATTAGAGAAAAAATCACTATCTAACAAATACTTCAACAAAATGCAGCCCTGAGTGATTAAACACAACCCTATCACGTGTGGTGAAAATCAAATGGAAATAAAAAAGTTGTGCAAATGATGAAAATTTATATTAATTTGTTTCATTTATAACAGATTTGATTTTAGCCTCCCCAAAAAGGAGCATAAACGCAGAGGGTATTAGTTTTCTTTAGGGGTCAACTGCTAATATATTAGCTAAAATTATGGGAGATAGCTCAAAAGACGGGTTTTGGACTCAGGATCACGAATCCGGAAGCGCTTTTTTTAATTTTTTGTTTTAGTGAAAAGTTATGGTCAAAAAACCGAAAAATGACCCGGGTCCAATACCAAAAATGGGGCGCAATCCATGGTATTTATGTACGAAACACTGTTCTGAGTTGGCGGCCTTCGGCCGCGCTTATAAAAAATAACCCTGGGCTACGCCATCCCAAGTCCGGACGTGTGACATAACCGTGGCTACCGCCACGGCGGGACTTTTTTTGCACGTTTTTAGGGACAGTCTAATAAAATTACAACAACCACATGAAAACTTGAAACTTTGATTGCAAATATCTCTGCAGAGAAGCAAAATATTAAAAAGCGCTTCCGGATTCGAGATCCTGAGGCCGAACGCCGTCTTTTGAGCTATATCACATAATTTTAGCTAATTTATTAGAAGTTGACCCCTAAAGAAAACTAATACCACGCAGAGTGCATAAGATTAATTAATTCATTCAAGATGCAACAAAAAGGCCTTGGGTAGCAACTGCCGTATGGGCGACTGTTATGGTACCCCCTGGGATATTGTATAGATGGAATAAAAAGGCCTCCGGCGGCAGCCACGATTACGTGCAGCTTGCAATGCTCCATCGCAACTTGTAGTTCATGGTTTTTGTTCACAATAACAATAGTCCTCATTTGCCAGGTACTGGAAATACTTATCCGGTTAGTAATAAGTATTTCAACTTCTCCAGCTAATATTTAGACTGGACACTCCTAAAATAAAAACACATTAGTTTTTATATATAAGATGACTCATAGTTCATTAACACCGTACCTTGACATTAAAGCTACCAGATAATCATATATTACTATTAAATAAATAGTATAAATAAATATAAAACTGCAAGCAAAATATTTTCTTTATTTTGTTTTGGAAAATTTCTAAGAATTTCAAATTCACGTCAATGTCCTCAACTAACAGGGGTGCTTTTTTGCGCAAAACTACTATTTAATAGCATCGTTCATAAAGAGCCGATCATCAATATGCATTTGTACGAAATTTTACAATATGGCCTTTAATATACATTTTTTATACTTCTTGTAGTGCAGTAAATTCATGATATTATATTAATTCATGGAATATATACATTAAATTCATTTTTTTTCTTGAAATATTTCTAAAGTTTTTTTTGTTACTGAAATGCAACCATGCGTCCGCGAAATTCCATCCTACCATGGATTTCAACTCTGAAAAATTCACCTCCATGGAGAACTTTCACCTCAGTGCAAATACTGGTTATACTGTGCTTCAAACCATCACCAATATTCCAAAAAATAAACTTCAAAATATTTTAGACCAATAACCTAACAAAGCAATATTACAGCGTCACACACATTCCCCGGCTAACAGAAAAATTAGCACATGTTATAATTAAAAAACCTAACATAACTCTAGCTTACAAATCAAACTTCACTTTAGCAAGTTGCTTTACACGAACAAAGCGCCCAATTAGCACACAAAAACAAAGCAAAAGCAAACATTTTGTATACTACATACAATGTAAACATTGCAACGAAGAGTGCAACCAGGTATATATCGGTACGACTAGGCGCTTGCTAGCTACGAGAGTAGCCGAACACGAAGCTGATATCAGAAAGCAAATCACAGTACAGCACTATCACTGACTTTGCAAACACTATAATCATAGATAAGAAAAGAAAAGAAAAAACAAGGTACACGCCAAAGAGCTTACGAATTATGCAAAACAGGGACAAAACTATCAACAAAAAAGAAGAAACTGATGATATTGCGGCTGTCTACATTTTATGTTTACATTCAAGCTTACCATATGAGAAGGTATCACTCGATGCACCAGTATTTTTAATTTTAAATTTTTTTTTATTTTTAATGATCTACCAAAAAACACTTTAATGTGAGTAAATTGTACACAATTTTTGTTTATGTTAACCAATGTTTACGTGGCATAAGCTATGATTATTTCGTTCATTTCATATCTTCTGCATTACATACCAATGTAATTCGCATATAGTTTATGGAATTTTCGGAATACATAGTTTATAGCCGCTTCAACAAATCGTGGTTTTAACAATGCGCTAGACTCCTATGCATACGATTCGAAGGGGATGTACGCCCTTAATGACAACGATGCATATCAAATTTTTTGGAAGGGACCAGTCCCTGTGTAAATTAAATGTGGGTAAAATGAGCAGTCATCCAGATGCCTGCCTCAGAGCCAAGTGCTGAGTGTTATTCAGCTTTTGCTGCTAACTGGCTCGTTAGTGCTAACGCTCACCCTCATTAAATAACAACAATAAAATTAAATACAGTCCATTTAATAAATTAAAAATAAATTTAAAAAATTAATAATTAAAAAATACCGGTGGCGGCGGGATTCGAACCTTGTCCGCCGGAGTGTGAGTTGGGTACGTCATAGTAAACTACTCGCCGCCCACCATTTAACATCAGCTTAGACAATCAATAATGTTGTTTTTGTATTTTAATATTTTGTGGAAAATGGATTTTTATACACAGAATCGCCCTTGAAGAAGCCAATGAAAGTTAGCAAAACGTCGGGCCGTAAGATGAAATAAAGGCGCATAATAATAGTCAACTTAAAGTATGCGCTAAATAAAATTAGAACATACTTTAAAGAAAAGTATACTTCATCTTATTCATAGTGGAGTTTAAGTCGGTTTTTTTCAGTTAGAGTTATTGCCAAAGTAAGAGCGGCGAATAGCTGTTCTTATAGCCGCTGCTAAATATACTGAGGTTGAAAAAATCCCTTATTCATCATAAAAAACTCCCAAGAACCATATTTGGCTCAAACAAGAGCCACAGATGCCTATAAGAGTCGTATATGACTAATGGAAGAGTCATTCATGAGTTTCGGAAGACACATTTATGACTCATGGGAGAGTCATTTATATTCATGGAAGTCATTTATGAGTCTTGAAAGAGTCATTTATGACTCATGAGAGAGTCATTTATAATTCATGGAAGAGTGATTTATAACTTTTGGTGTAGTCATTTATGATTCATGGCAGTCATTTATGACTTTGACACGGTTCAGGCAACCCCCCGGACTTGGCATGGCGTAGCCCAGGGTTATTTATCATAAACGCGGCCGAGGGCCGTCTACGCAGAAGGATTGCATAGTAGAGTAGGATTGAACTTTAATTTATGACTTGACAAAATAAGAAACTAGTAGCGGCGATATACCAACAGGTTATCATAACCTCTAACGAGATTTTTAGCCGAGCTTCTCTTTCCAACTTGTGGTGTGTTGCTTTTTGAGTTTTTCCTACAAGTTGGCGGGACCTACAGTTTTTTGCCGACTCCGAACGGCACTTGCAAAGCAAATGAATTTTTTGCTGAGAAGCTTCTCATGGCAGGAATACACCCGGAGAGTTTGCCAAACTACTGCCGAGGGGCGACCCCGTTTAGAAAAATTCTTTTTCTAAATAATTTTTGATGTTACTTTTTCCGGGCATCGAACCGCCACGACTTGGTGTAGAAGGCCGAACACTTAACCGCTACACCACGGCGGCCGCCGACAAAATAAGAAACCGGAAGAAAATTGATTGACGCAGTTACATCCTTGTATATTAGTGAAACGTACGAAAAGTAATAAAATTACTCTAACAATTTCTAAAGAGCGCTCACTTAATAAAAATTGGATAATGCCTTAAACATCAGAGAGAGAGGAGAGTCGATAGATGCTTCAATCCACATAGGCTGAATCCGCATCCAAAAACAAAGATTCAGTCGTATTTTTTTAAATTTTTTTTTAACAAAACAATTAGAAAACCATATTTTCGGGGGTCCAACTGCGAACTTCGAAAGCCTTTAAATTAGTTTTAGAAACTAACTTCGAGAAAGGGGGAACGCCATCTTTTTTACTTATGTCTTAATCTCTTTAAGAAAGTTGATTTGGTCCAATACCCAGCCGACTGCTGTACACTGTAAAAATATTATTAGCGTTATGTATGGACCATTCAGCTATAGCTAAATTTCCTCTTTCGGAATTTGATACTGAAACTGAAACTTACTTGGTTTTACATTTGTTACGGGAGAACTACTTATTTGATTTTGTTGTGTCACGGGAGATGCAGTGTTTTGCCTATAAATTATATTATTAAACCCTCCAGGGAATTCAGTTAATTTCAAGTCAATTATTAGGTCTTCATCTGTATTGCAAACGATAACCCACACACAAATCATCCCTTGAAGTTTCCTCTAGCACTCGTCGACCACATTATTCCCTACAATTGTTGAACGGAAATATAAAAGAAATTGGTATTTTGTCAAAAATTTAAAACATAATTCCAGCAGCGCCCGTATAAAGAAGGGAGATTTTCTTTAAAATTTTAACTAAAACACATGTGTGGTGAAAAGCAATAATTTGCTACAGAGAAAAAACTGGTTCATGGCTATCCTGGGCCATATTTTACCACTTTTTTGGAAGATCTTATGCTAATTGGCTTTGCCTTTTTAATGATTTGCGCCTTTTTTCAGCGTATCTATATCTGCTGTTGCCCAAGCCTCTAAACCATTCGTTTTGCAATGAATCTTGCATCCTTGAGTACATGCAGTCATTTTATGACGTTTTGGATAATAAAAATCAAAGCACACTCATCAGTTGCATCTGCAATAAAAAAAAAATTTACGAAATGTGTGTATAACCAGACAGATCTTTTCGATAACTTCTAAGCTAGGAGAGATACAAAAAAACGACGGATTCTCTTATCGGACTCAAGGGTATGAATGCGACTCTGAAAAGAAAAAAACCGAAAAAAATAAACCATGACTTTTTTAAGTTTAAACGTCATGAATTTGTTGAAAAAAATTTTAAATATTAGTCTAAGCTCATCAAATTTAATTTGAATGTTAGAAGCTGGAGAATATGTTGGATATCAACTTGAGAACTACAAAATTATCAACATATCTCTAAGGTTGGAGTATACTTGGACAATGATGTTGGATATCAACTTGAGGACTACAAAGTTATCAAAATATCTCTAAGGTTGGACAATACTTTCATTTCATTTCATATCTTTATTAAGTCCAATGGTTCCAAACCTTACTGACTAGATTACAGTTATTCTTAAAACTAGCTACAAATAAAACAACAGTACTAAAAATTATGATGAGATCAATTAATTTGCTCGATAATAAGAATCAACACGTAACTTAAACTGGAGTCTCGGCAATGAAAAATCGAGATCAAGATTTCTAGATAATTAGCTGGACGAAGTTCGGTAAAAAAAGTATTGTACGATCCAAGGGGTCTATTCGGAATATTGAAACATACCATAGGTGGTTTAGAGGTCGCGCTACTCGTTTTTATAAAAAAAATGAGATACTTGCAATTTTAATTTCATTTTAATATGTTTTAGTGCAGTAAAAATTTGGGGTTTTGTGTGTTGTTATTCTGTTTTCATTGGCGAATATTCCTGCAATTCAATAGCCTTCTTGGATGAGTAGAAAGGGTTTAACTCCTGGGGGGTCACTCTGTATTGCGATGCGAAAGAAAATTTTTTCGCATTTGCCTTAGCGACACTCTGTAACTCAACTATCGCAACGGAAATTGACATTTTCGGATTTGTTTTTTCCTTTTCGAATTCGTTTTTTCCCTCTCGAATCGCGTACACTCTGTATCGCGAAAGTGAAATGTCAATTGCTTTGTACATTCGGATTTGTCTTCCTACAACAAAACGCAGTCGAACCGCTATCGCACCGCTAAACAATTTTGAATAAAATTAAATTTTTAAACATATTCTTGTAAATTATTGTATACTTAACCTTCTTATCGAAAAACATGTTTATTTTGGCGCTTAATTCGCAAAATTAATAAAAAAAAAAATATTTTTTTTTTTGAAAAATATTTTGTTTAACTTTTAAATTTACAAAATAATTACCAAAAATTTCTAAGAAAACTTCAATTAAACTAATAAAATTATGTTTATACGGACGTGATTTTGCATATGCACACGCATGCACACATATTTCAATACACATAAAAGGTATATATATAGGAACAAATATCTTTTGCAAGTACAAGTGTTTGCAGCATAGCATACAGTTAGGCGCCAAATTAAAAGAAATGGTATGGGTAAAAGCATAGGACAAGAGCCTTCACTTGAAGTATGCAATGAAACTTGCGGTTAGTTTTACAACAGTGATGCCAACCCAAGCACGAAAATAACCAAAGGCCGCAGAACGCAGCACTGTTAGCAATGCTATAGCAATACAGAGTACCATTTGCTTATCGCATCGCATTTCACTTTCGAATCGCATTGAATTTCGAATCGCAATACAGAGTGACCCCCCTGAAAATATGTTTCGAAATAGAAAACGGTGCAACTAAAACGCCTACACTAATCTCATTGCGTATTGGTTTTTTGGATAATTTCGCATCCAGAAGGTTTATGACATCGCTGATTATGAATCCGATGTCAGTTTTTTTAAATTCAAAATGGCGGGATCAATATGGCGGTGATTTTTTTGAAAACTTATTGGATTTTATTGAAACTTGGTACTCGGGGGTTTATGCGTTGTCTGATTACGAATCCGATATCGGTTTTTTTTAATTCAAAATGGTGGATCCAATATTTCGGTGCATTTTTGAAAACTAATTCGACTGTGTGAAACTCGTCACTGATGGATTTATGACATCGATTTTTATGAACTAGTATCGCTTGTGATCGAAAATTCGACCAATAAAAACTTTAGAGGGTCGTGGGGTCGCTAGCCCCGTACCCCCATCCTTAAATTTCGGAGACGCCCCTGAAAATATACCGCCTATACCTCAGTTTTTTCAATTTTCATTCCATCGTTGCATATTTCATTCCAATCGGTCAAACGGTTCGCTCACAGGAGGTTCCTAAAGGTTTTCATGTGGCGTATTTATTGACATCGGATTCCTATGCAAGTTTGGCAAAACTGGCATCTTATATATTATATATTAATATATATAAATGAAATATGCACCGATGAAAAGGAAATTAAAAAAACTGACGGTATATTTTCAGGGGCGTTCCCGAAATTTAAGGATGGGGGTACGGGGCTAGCGACCCCGAATTTTCGATCACAAGCGATACTAGTTCATATAAATCGATGTCATAAATCCATAAGTGGCGTGTTTCACACAGTCGAATTAGTTTTCAAAAATGCAACGCCATATTGGATCCACCATTTTGAATTTAAAAAACCGATATCGGATTCGTAATCAGACAACGCATCAACCCCCGAGTACCAAGTTTCAATAAAATCCAATTAGTTTTCAAAAAAATCACCGCCATATTGGACCCGCCATTTTGAATTTAAAAAAACTGACATCGGAATCATAATTTTTATAAAAACGAGTAGCGCGACCTCTAAAGCACCTTTAAAAAAGAAACAAAAAAATAGCAGCCTCCTTTTTTGTCACAAGGAACCATATTTCGCGGTAGCGTTTTAGATTTTCCAAAAAAAAATTTTTTTGAACCACTCTAAGGTACATGTTTTCATTAGTTCAAGAAAAATTCCAAACTTATGATTTGTCAAATCTCCGAAGAACATCGAAAAAATGGCAAAACAATAAATACGTGTCAAATCTATTTATAGTCCCTACGCGTAAGCCAAATTTGAACAAAATCCGTAGCATGGCGGTTGAAATTTGGATCACTTGAAAAAGAAACGCTCATATATAAACTTTTTCTTGTCTTATAAATATTTTGTAGAGTGTATATAGTGTATGTCTCCCGTGAAAAATGCAAAACCAAGTAGTTGGGAAAATAACTGAAACTTACTTGGTTTTACATTTGTTACGGGAGAACTACTTACTTGATTTTGTTGTGTCACGGGAGATGCAGTGTTTTGCCTATAAATTATATTAATAAACCCTCCAAGGAATTCAGTTAATTTCGAGTCAATTATTAGGTGGAGAATATGTTGGATATCAACTTGAGAACTACAAAATTATCAACATGTCTCTAAGGTTGGAGAATACTTGGAGAATGATATCAACTTGAGGACTACAAAGTTATCAAAATATCTCTAAGGTTGGAGAATACTTTCATTTCATTTCATATCTTTATTAAGTCCAATGGTTCTCAACCTTACTGACTAGATTACAGTTATTCTTAAAACTAGTTACAAATAAAACAACAGTACTAAAAATTATGATGAGATCAATTAATTTGCTCGATAATAAGAATCAACACGTAACTTAAACTGGAGTCTCGGCAATGAAAAATCGAGATCAAGATTTCTAGAAATCCGATTGAATTCTTCGAACCCGATAAGGGGAGCAAAACTAAGATAATTAGCTGTACGAAGTTCGGTAAAAAAAGTATTGTACAAGCCAAGGGGTCTATTCGGAATATTGAAACAAACTGAGGAGAGCTGAACAATCAATAGCCCCAGACACTATATCGTAAATAAACATTACATGTTGAACAGTTCGTCTGGTTTCTAGCGACATAACATTAATAAGCATGCACCTGGCATTGTAGGGTGGCAAGGAATTTTCGAAATGGAGAGGTTGCAAAGCAAATCGTGTGAACGTACGTTGAACCCTTTCAATTCTTGCAGAACGTACTAAGTAAATCGAACCAAAGAACTATACAATATCTTTCTCGTGTATGGTTCTTTAAAATCCTTAGCGTACCTACGCAAAAAGGCTAGGTGATTAACGAAAGTAAAAGAGGAATCAAAAACAACGCCAAGATCACGAAATTCGGCAACAGATGAAAGAGATACATTTGAAATCGACTATGATGACTCGAGCGCATTCGAAGATTTAGAGAAAGTCATATGACAACATTTATTGATATTAAGAAGCAGTTCATTCAGAGAAGCCCAGTCATTAAGTGCGTTCAAGTCTTCCTGCAAGAGGTTATCCTTCGAAGGAGTTTAAGATCATCTGCATAAAGTAAAAAATTCGAGTGTTTTAGATATAGGCCAACATCATTTATAAAAATTATAAATTATATTGGACCCAGGTTACTACCTTGCGGCACACCCGAGGTTGCTAAGAGATTATAAGACTTTACACTCTCGATTTCGACAAACAATATCCTATTTGTCAAGTAAGATTTCAGGCATAACAGAAAGGTTGAGTGAAAACCTAAATTTTGGAGCTACCGGAGAAGTATTTTGTGCGACACTGTGTCAAATGCCTTAGAGAAGTCAGTGTAAATAGTGTCAACTTGACGTCCATCCTTAAATGCAGATACACAGAATTGAGAGAACACAGCAAGGTTAGTTACAGTTGAGCGTCCACTAACGAAGCCATGTTGGCATGGATCAATTAATCCTTTAGCAACAAATTCAATCTTGGCTTTGACAACTTTCTCGAAAAGTTTGGAACAAGTTGACAACTTAGATATAGGTCTATAGTTAGTCACTTCATTTTTGTTTCCAGATTTGTAGGCTGGGGTGATAGACGCCAATTTCCACCGATCAATGCAAACGCCAGTAGAAAGCGACATATTGGAAATGATACACAAAGGCACACAAAGAGAATTACTACATCTTTTTAATAAAGTGGCAGACAATCCATCCGAATCACTTTTTAAAGAGGGTGATAGGGAGGATATCCCATTAATTATATCTAATTCAGATATAGACAACGATCCGAAATCTAAAGAGTTGGATGTACCGAAACCACACCCATCAGAAATATTGTCAGAGTCAGCGACAAAATTTTCTTTAAAAAAGTCAGTAAAGAGGTTCACCGACTCAGCCAAACTGCCAGAACAAGATATATTGAATTTCATCCTGGATGGAATATTAGATGTGCCGTTTTTCGAACGAACGTAGTTCCAAAAGGATTTTAGATTTTCCTTTAACTCATCCTCGAATCTAGAGATATATTTGTTATACAAGAACTTATCAAGCGTATTGAATTGTTTCATATAGCATAGATATTGATCTCTAAATGAGTTATCACCAGTTGCCTTATACAACTTAAAATATTTATTTCTCTAGTTCTTAAGCTTTTTCAGACCAGTAGTTTATTCGACAGAGTAGGGTGCTAAATTCTTCGAGGGTAAATTTATGATCGGAGGCGATCTTTTTAAAGTGATTTTTGAAACATTTGACCCCCGCTTCCCAGAGTGCACCCATATGAGCAGGTGCCCGCTGGTGTAAAGTGCCAGGTCAGGGTTTGGTGGCAATATTTGGAAAGGGTCCAACGTCCGCTAGAAAAGACTTGAACTTGGATCGGTGAGCTCGAGAGGCACCGACGAAGTTCGTTCCATTGTCGGAATGGATGTTTTTTGGACATCCTCGTCTGGCAACAAACCTTTCGAAGGCTGCCAGGAACGAGGTGGTACTAAGGTCACTGGTGGCCTCTAAATGAATGACCTTGGTCGTAAAGCAAACGAAGAGGCAAACGTAACCCTTTGACATACGACATCCTCTGCCGACGTAGGATTTGATGTCAAAGGGTCCGCCGAAATCTACCCCGGTGTTTGTAAATGCACGGGAAAAGGTGTTGCGTTCGGGAGGTAGGTCCCCATGAGTTGGGTCTGAACTCGTTTACGAAAGATGGTACAGACCTTGCAGTTATTTATAATTGACTTGATCATATTTTTACCTTTGGGATCCAGTATTCCGTGCGTTGCGGCTCCTGACTAGGTGTTCGCCATGAAGGGGGATCTTGTGGATAAACTGGACCAGGAGCCGCGTAAAATGACAGGCATACGGAAGGATAATTGGATGGCGTTCGTTGTACGGAAGGTCAAGGGATGCAGACAGCCGGCCGCCCAGCCGCAGGATGTTACAACTATCGATGAAGGGGTTGAGATCAAGGACTTCGTTTTTTGTCCCAATAGATTTCCCGGATTTTAAATTCCCTAATTCCTCCGAATAATATTTCTGTTGGTAGATGGATATGAGCCGTTGAGTCGTAGCCTTGATTTCGTCGGGCGAAATGAGGTAAGACACCGATTTAAAAGTAGATTTTGTTTTGGGACTCGTTCTTTGAGAGAATCTCATAACGTATGATATGACCCTTAAAGCTCTTGAAAAATCGGAAAATCTGTCTATCTCTTTATTGTTTATTTGCGTAGTTGCGTGGATTTGTACTCTCTTTTCCTCGATGTTTGTACCATACTCTTTTTCTTGGGCTGGCCATTTATTCTTGTCTTCTTGTAGCCAAGAAGGTCCCTGCCACCACAAAACGTTGTCGACTACATCCCTCGCTGATAGTCCTCTGCTGGGTTTGATGCTGAATCCACATGTCGCCAGGCCTGATTTCCAACCTTTTCCACAATTTGTGTGACTCTGTGCGCCACGAACGTTGACCACGAGCACGGTGGTTTTCGGATCCATGCTAGGACGATGGTTGAGTCCGTCCAAAGGTGAATTTTAAATGTGGCCGTTTCTAAGGTTTCGACTAACAGCACAGCTCCACATAGCTTCAGTCGGGGTAGGGATATGGTCTTCACTGGGGCTACTCCTGTTTTCGCCATGAGCAGGTTAACGTAAACCTGTTCTTCCATTTTAACTCGAAGAAAAACTGTGGCTCCATGCGTCGACGCGTCGCAGAGTCCGTGTATTTCCACATCGTTGGATTGCGTGAAATGCACCCAGCGTGGTATGAGAATATTGTTAATTTCATTATAATCATGCATAAACCCTTGCCACCTATATAAAGTTTGAGCAGTTACCCTTTCGTCCCAGTCAGTCCCCTCTAGCCAAATGTTTTGCCTGATTATTTTGGTTACTACGATGACTGGGGCCAGCCATCCTAATCAGTGTTGCCATTTTAGCCGTTTTCGTTGCACCTTTTATATAAGTCACACCAATGTAATAGGTAGATATAGCCGGGCGCGTATCCAGAAAATATTTTCGAGGTGGATCCAATTTTTTTTCATAATAACCATTTTGACTGGAAAATGGGAATGAATTAGCTAAAGTTTAATTTTGTTACTAGTGCCGACGCGAACCAAATTTATCAAAGCCTAGAGAAAAAACAAAAAATAAATAAATTGTCTTTTGAAAGAATATTAAAAAATTTTCAGGGTCCATTACAAAAAAAATTATTTTAAAGGAAAAATATCAAGCTTTACCTTAAAACTAAAAATGTCCAAAATTGAAAAAAATTTATAAAATCCTTTTTTAATAGAATTTTTACAAATTTTTTTTAAGTTATATTCGAAAAGAACGGAAAAAATACTTTAGAAAATGGTTTCCATTTTCCTTCTTAGCATGTCAATTACAGGTCTTATAATTTAAAGAAAAAAGGCTTACATAAAAAGGATTGCGAATTCAAACCCGTATATATCGGTAACCATCCAATATTTTTACGCGAACTTTGGTGATATTTTTTTCTTACATAGCAGATCACTTTCACCAAATTTCATTTAAATCGAATTTTTAGGTGCTTGAGGAATTTTACTCCATATGTAGACAGCGACAGGGATCGGGATGGAGATACAACGTCTGCCGGGACAGCTTTATTTAGAAAAATGCTAGGACGATTTTTAATTTTCAGGTGTACAGCTTGGTCGAAGGTAATTTTTCGATAAAATTACCGTTTACGAGAAAAATTCGTAAAACCCTAAATGTTTACCTTTGCTCCCAAATAACTTTTTTACCACACATGATATTAATGGGGACTTTTGAAGTTTTCTTTCTTTACCTAAGTTTGGCTTTGTCGCAATTTTTGTTATTTCAAATGTCTAATATGACCGGATCACAAAAAATATTATCCCATGAGTTTGGGACTCATATTAAAAATTTTATTTTTTACAGTCACATACAAAAAAATTGCATAAACTTGCGCATTTCGGGGTGTCCCTGATACGCGCCAGGATATCTATATATATAAAATTCAAATTATGTATCTATTAGAGGTGTTCTTTTTTGTTCGAAAAAAAATTAAATCTATTTTTCTGATCGAGTGCCGGCCGAATTATTGTTCCTTTTGGTTTGGCCAAGTTTGGTTTCGATCCGAAAACATTCAATGGACCCTAAATAAATTAGAAATTTTTATATTCAATTGAATGCAGTATGTGACATTTTATTTGCTTTTAATCGTTTTTATACTTATATAACACATTCATTTAAAAATTGTATGTTGTTTTAACGTAGAATTCATTCAACTGCACTAAACAGTTCTTATCTTACTTTTACATTTACAAAAACTACACCTAGTTTCATACATATTAACCTATTGGCACAATACTGATTTGCAAAAAACTCTTTCGTTCGTTCTGAGACAAAGTCTACTACTGGGTTCTCTGAATCAAGTTGGCGTTTTTCTTCAAGTGACACATTCGGGTCGAAGACTGATAGTGCCACCGTTTGTTCGTTAATATACCATGTATCTATTTCAGAATATCTTAACGCATCTTTTATGAAATTCAAATCGTGAAGCGGTGCTGACATAGCATTTGTACTTAGAAACCATGCTTTTATATAACTATTTACTAGAAAAATACAAATATATCGTACTCCGTCGAGTTCCTTTTATGTAAGGTTAAATTGTGACCGAAATATACTTAAATATCTTTAAGCAATATATTGCTTTGGACATCCACCGAGCGTGACTGGTGGCGCCGGGTGTTTTGAAACTGATATTTCTAGCACGTATTGCCAGTTCTGCGAGAACAGTATTTGTACTTGTACATTACCCTTCGTACCGAAACGACCCGAGTTGTTTTTTTTATAATGACTCGGCCAAGAGCAATACATTTCGAAGTGACCCTGTCTAACGCGTCACGTTTCCTATTGTCATCCCCGGAACAGCCCCTTGCAGCACGGCTGCTCCTTATTCTCTTGATCCGGGCTGGCATTGAGCCAAATCCTGGCCCAAGAGAATGGTTATGCTGCGTTTGCCGGAAGAAAATATACATAAAACGATCACACTCAGTCCAGTGTGCATCATGCAAAGGTTGGTTGCATAAATCTAGTTGCTCCGGACTAGATCTTAAAACACACCGGCCCACCAGTTTCTACAAAAGTTTTGTGGCGCCCTGCTGCTCACGTCCTAGGACGTCCCGAGGCAAGCGACGCTCAAATGTTGCATTATCGCCTTCTTCAAATCAAGTCTCCACGACCTGCATTACTTATATTGCTCAGCAGAATATGTGTGTTCCCGGCTGCAGCTCGCATCCTAGTGCGTCAACATCTCAAGCACCCACTCATCGCTACTTTCTTCGTAGCACATCTGTAGATGCTTTTAGTACTACCGAGTTTCAGCCCCCGTCTCTGAACCCTTTACTAACTTCTTCCGGCACTAGCACGAATGCAAGTCAAGTCCATCAGCTTCTGGTCCCTCACTCTTCGTGCATTGTATGTCGGCATAGGATATATGCGTCTGTGGCATCGGTCAAGTGCAACTCCTGCCTAGACCGATGTCACCTACGCATATGTTCTGGGCTCGCAAACAGAAATCTCTGGACTGATGTGTTCGTCGCACCTTTCTGTCGAGTTGCGCAGCCCTCAACGCCGACGGATGTACACTCATCTTATAATGAACGAAATCCGCCGGCTTCAGGACTGCGACGGAGATCAATATCGCGACCTAGCCTACCACCATCTAGGCTTACACATCAGTCTTTAACTCCCAGAGTGGCCATTACCTCTCCTTCGCAATTTAAAATGTTGCAATTTAACTGCAACGGCTTGACCGGCAAGATAGCGGAGATAACCACATTTATGCAGCTACATAAAATCAAAATTGCTGCAATCCAGGAGACAAAACTTGGCCCCCACTCGAATCTCCGAGCGAGTGGAGGCTACCAAGTTCTCCGGCATGACCGTACGGACGGCGGAGGTGGTCTCGCGTTTCTTGTTCACCATACAGTGCAGTATAGACAACTTGATATCAACACTGACCAAAGAGACTTACCCTTAGGGTGTCAGGGTATAGTTATACAAGCTGGAGGTGTTGATCTCGAGCTAATCAATATATACATTCCTCCCGTCACCTGCTGCCCCAGAAGTTATCATCCTGACCTTAGGGCGTTTCTTTGTGGTGATAACCGTATCATCATGGGCGATTTTAATGTCCACCATGATATGTGGCATACACACCTTTCTGTGGACGGCAGAGGACGGGAATTAGCCGAGTAAATTGACGCTTCCTCTTTCTGCACTGTGAACGGAGACACCCCCTCTAGGATGGCTGTTAACTGCAGTAGCTCCCCGGACCTAACTATTGTTAGCCCGGGGTTAATTAACAGCATAAATTGGCAACCTATGGTGGCCTTGTCATCCGACCACCTGCCTATCATCCTGTCCGTCGATCGTGGCACGGATTTCATTACTTCGGAGAAAAGAACATACGTGAATTTCAAAACGGCTAATTAGCTTTTTGAAATTCACGGAGAGGTCCTTTGGTGATCTTCCCATTCCCACTGATGTACACGTTGGCGAGCGTAACATACGTGAGGTAATTAAAAAGGCTACAGCCCGTTTTGTCCCAGCTGGTAGAATAAAAAATATTGGGCCCAACTTCCCAGCCGAGGCCGCAGCCTTGGCCAACGAACGTGACCTCATACGCAACATCGATCCCTCTGACCCACAGATCGGTGATCTCAACGTGGAAATCAGACGGCTGGTTAACGTACACAAACAAACCAAATGGGAGGAACACCTTAGGTCTTGTAACCTCTCTACCGGTGTTGGGAAATTATGGTCCACCGTCAAGTCCTTGTCGAATCCTTCGGGTCCACCAAACAATGTCGACATCACCTTTGGTGACAAGACATTAAATGACCCCAGGAAATGTGCGCAGGCTTTTTGTCGACAGTATGTCCCACACCCTGCGCAAGACAGGACAAGACGTGGAATCTTCAGGCGCGCGCATAAACACAAAAACTATGCCCCCGTTCCCATCACCGCTACAGAGGTTCAAGAGGCCATCCGGAAGGCCAAAAATTCCAAAGCCATCGGCCCTGATGGCATAGCCATGGTGTATCTCAAGCATATCGGCCCAGCGGGAGTCAAATATTTAACTGGAAAGGTAGGAGCACAACATCTGCTCTAAATGTCATAACCACTCAGATAACTGACGGTCTAAATCATAACAGACCTAATGACAGGACTGTTCTAGTTGCACTCGATTTGAGTCAAGCTTTTGACACAGTAAATCATGGGCAGCTTGTATCCGATTTGGAAGACTCGTCACTCCCCCCTGTCTCAAGCGTTGGACCGCCAATTATCTCAGTGGTCGTTGGTCGTCTGTTGTATTCAGAAACAAGAAATCTAAAGCCAGGAAGATCAAACAAGGGGTGCCACAGGGTAGTGTCCTTTCCCGTTATTGTTTAACTTCTATATTTCGAAGCTTCCTCCTCCACCAGAAGAAGTTACGATTGTTTCTTACGCAGACGATTGTACGATATTGGCAACTGGTACTTCCGTTGATGAGCTGTGCTCTAAAATAAATGGCTATCTCCCCTCTTAGAAATTTATGTAGGTGATCATAAAATACCTACTGTCGCTCACCCAAAAATCTTAGGAGTGACTTTCGACACCATGCACACTTTCGCTGCCCATTCAGCTGCAATTGTCTCAAAATTACAGAGCCGCAACAAAATCCTCAAGTCACTAGCCGGCAGTACTTGGGGTAAAGACAAGGAAACGTTGTTGGTAACGTACAAAGCAATTGGTCGGCCGATCCTGAACTATGTGTCGCCGATATGGTCGCCGGGGCTTGCAGATGTTCACTGGAATCAGCTTCAGGCCTGTCAAAACACCGCGCTCAGAACCGCTACGGGGTGCGTCCTTATGTCACCTATATCTCATATACACAATGAGGCGAAAATGATTCCAGTTAGGGAGCATAATGAAATGCTAAACAAGCAGTACCTACTGAATTGCTGTAAACCACAGCATCCCATTAGACAACTGCTTGAACTCATTCCGCCTCCTAGGACCATAAGGTCGCATTTACGTAAATATTTTGATGAGATCCGACACTATATAACAACGCCGTTTGATCTACAGGTGCATAAACAGGCTTTGGGGCATATCCATACAACTTCTGTGGCCATTTCATGCCACAACACCAGGCATTTCTGAAGAGGAGCGTCATCTTCCTCGAGAGACAAGGGTCACTTTGTAGCAGGTTAAACTCCTACATATCTAGACTGAACCCTGATGTGCCGAATGTATGTCCGGCATGCGGCTCGTCCCCCCACAATACCAGTCACTTATTTTCTTGCTCTTCTGAGCCCACTCTTCTAACACCCATCTCTCTTTGGTCCCACCCTATTGAAACTGCTAGTTTCCTTGGACTCCCGTTAGAAGATATTGATGACAACTTAGGTTAAGGAAAAATACGCGTTGGGCAGGACTACAACTCGTTACAACAACATCAATGCTAATTGAAGCATTTCCTTATAATCTTCTAGACTATGCAATTTAGTAAGTTGGTTACTACAAAAGTCCTTTAAGTCTTTACTGCTATTGGAACTAATTTGTGAAAATACAATTGCATCAAGTCCACTTGAAAATGTTTCTTTGTTAAAATTTGGCCAATATTTGGCAAATCTTTCAAATATGAGTACACCAGAAGTTTGTTTTCAAAGACGGCACGAAGTATAATTTCATATATATGGTGTATACAAGGTAAATGAACTAAATTGTGGCCTATCGTTCTTTTTAAATAAATTGCAGCTCCATTGTCAACACCAGTATCCGAAGCTGTAGTGTCATATGATAAACCTTTTACTTTATCTAAAAGATTCTGTAGTGTCGATGTATGCCAATATAAATGATAATACGATTTATGCTTAAACACTACTTTTATTTAACCAAGGGCAATTTATATTCAACGTTATTCTGTATCTATAAAAGCAGTAAGTATATGAATAAAAGAAAATGTAAGTGAACCATGCTGCCAACTTATTTCTAATTATTAAGGTTGCCAACTGTCATGAAACTTAACATGTGCGGTTACGGTCGCTACATCACTCCTCTTCCAAAAACTTCGTCCTCAATCAAAAAAATTTTAAAGATTATGTTCACTCCTCCTCTGCTGGGAAATACGCGGGCTTCAATCTGTCTATCGAA
Organism: Campiglossa producta; assembly: GCA_964058755.1. NCBI lineage: Eukaryota > Metazoa > Arthropoda > Insecta > Diptera > Tephritidae > Campiglossa > Campiglossa producta. Next base: position 46,685,147 of record CAXKVI010000006.1, on the reverse strand, counting down.
ACGGTGACTGGTTTCGTTCCTATCAAAATGGTGTACGTCTTCGGATATCTGTTCATAACCAGGTACGGCCCTTCATATGGTGCTTTCAAAGGTGATCGTATCGTATCGTCTCTGAGAAAAACATGACTACAAACTCGCAAATCTTTCGGAACAAATACCGAAGTTGTTTTATGCTGCGATGTTTTCGTTGGTTTCAATTGTTCAAAGTGTTGCCGCAGTCCCTGTATGAACGTATGCATGTCTGAAGATACATCACCAGCGTCGTCTAGGATGGCGCTTGGTAAGCGGATTGCCTGACCGTATAACATTTCTGCCACTGAGGCTCCCAGGTCCTCTTTGACCGCCGTTCGCAAACCCAGGAGGACTATAGGTAACGTGTCCGTCCAGTTTGAGCTATTCCCGTGACATTTCAACGCCGCTTTTAAAACTCGATGCCATCTTTCTATCAACCCGTTTGCCTGGGGATGGTAACTCGTTGTGTGGATGTGCTTAGATCCCAATAGCTTCATCAGTTGTTGGAAAAGGCTGCTCTCAAATTGTCGGCCTTGGTCCGTCGTGATGACTTTGGGGACCCCGAATCTGCTTATCCACCCTTTAAGTAACTCTCTGGCTACGGCCTCAGCCGTCATGTCCGTCAAAGGAATGGCTTCCATCCATCGTGAAAATCTGTCAACACACGTTAGACAGTACGTATAACCATTCGATGATGGTAAAGGCCCAACGATATCAATATTTATATGTTCGAAGCGTCTATTGGGTACAGCGAAGGTCTCCAGCTCGCTCTTTGTGTGCCTTGAAACTTTGCATCTTTGGCAGGCAGGACACTGTCGTACTCGCGCACGTATGTCGGAATTCAGTCCTTTCCAAACGAAGTTCTTGGATATGAGCTTCGCTGTCGATCTTGCGCCTGGGTGTGCTAAGCCATGTATCGCGTTGAAGATGACTTGGCGTAATGGTGCCGGAACGTATGGGCGTAAGTTGCCGGTCGAGTTGTCGCAAATAATTTCTAAACTCGTACCTGGCGGCGTGTGTTTAACTATTTTCAACGAGGTGCTTCCAGTTAGGATCTTTTTAAGCTCTTCGCTTTTCTTTTGCTCTTCTTCAAGCAAACTCAAATCTACTGGCGAAGGTGTCGTAAATGTTTCAATCCTTGATAGAATGTCTGCAACGAAGTTTTCTGCCCCGCTGACGTGTCGTATATTAGATGAAAATTGACTAATAAAGTTGAGATGGCGTGTTTGACGTGGTGAGAGCTTTTCCCATTTTTGGTCAAATGCGTGAACCAACGGTTTGTGGTCAGTAAATATAATAAAACTAGCTCCTTCCAAAAAGTATCGAAAATGTCGAATTGCCTTATATATTGCCAATAGCTCACGATCGTAAGCGCTATACCGTTGCTCTGTCGTTGAAAATTTCTGCGAAAAGGAACCCAATGGTTGCCACGCGCCATCTACCAATTGTTGCAAAACTGCCCCCATGGCGAAACCCGAGGCGTCCGTCATTAACGCGATAGTGGCCCCGGCCACGGGATAGGCAATGCTTGCTGCGTTGGCCAGTTGCGTCTTTAGTTGTTGAAACGCATTGGTCGTTTCCGGTGTCCAATTAAGCTTCGTGCGATCTTTCTTCTTACATGGGCCCATCATTCTTTGTAGCGGTGCCTCAACAGTGGCGGCATGTGGCAAAAACCGCCTATAAAAGTTTACAGCCCCCAAAAAACTGCGAAGCTCGTGAACTTCTTTCGGCTGTTTGCAATCCAGAATGCCCTTGACCTTTCGTGGCAGGGGTTTTATGCCCTTTCGTGTCACCAGATGGCCTAGAAACTAACTTCAGATTGAGCGATTTGGCACTTATCGATGTTTATGACGATGCCGAATTCCCTATAACGCTGAAATAACTGTTTGAGGTGTGTTTCGTGCTCTTCAGTCGACGTGGACGCGATCAGTACAGCATCTAAGTAAGGAAAGGTAAATGGCAAACCTTTAACGACCTCGTCAATGAACCTTTGGAACGTTTGTGCCGCGTTTCGAAGTCCAAACGTCATGTATTTGAATTCGAATAATCCGAAGGGGGTTATAATTGTTGTTTTAGGAATGTCCGCTGGGTTCACTGGAATTTGATGATAGGCTTTTTTACAATCAATAACGGAAAATATTGTTTTTCCATGTAACTGGGATGCAAAATCTTGTATGTGACGTACGGGGTAGCTGTCGGCGATGGTATGGGCATTCAAACGCCTGTAGTCTCCACAAGGCCGCCAAGAGCCATTTGCTTTTTTAACCATGTGTAATGGACTTGCCCATTGACCTTTTGACCTCTGACAAATCCCCCTCTCCAAAAGATAATCGAATTCTTTTTTTGCAATCTCCAGCTTTTCGGGGGACAACCGCCGTACTTTTTGCGTTATAGGTGCGCCCTTCGTTTCAATGAAATGCTGAATTGTTGTGGCTTTACATGTCGATTTCTTTGAATCATCTGTCAAATCGGCGTAAAGCGTGATTAGCTTGTGAAAATTATCTTGCGATTTGAGCGAAGAAGTATTTTGCGGTAACCTTGTAATATGGCAAACTGTGCGAAATTTGGTTTTTTGATCGACCAAACATTTATTTTTAATGTCTACTAAAATATCAAAATGATGCAAAAAATCTGCCCCCATGATTGGCTGCGAGACATCAGCTACTATAAATACCCAGTTGAACTTTTTGGCTAACCCTAGGTCTACTGTCAGAAGCTTTCTTCCATACGTATTTATTTGACTATTATTTGCTGCGACCAATTTCATAGGCGTAAGTTCGGCGTTCTTGCTAAATTTTTTGGGTATGACTGATACTTCAGCCCCGGTATCGATTAAAAATCTTAAAGCTGTCGTCTTGTCGAGAATGTACAGGCGGCATGAATTTATGTACTCCGATTTAGCCGCTCGAAACGGAGGACTTACTAGTTTTCCGACCTCGGTGTTGTATATGTGCAAGGCTGACGACACTTCGTTGCTCGACTGCCGAATTTTTGGTGATACCAACATAAGGTATTTGCTGGTTCTTGTCGTGGTCCAGTTGTTGATTTTGGACGTATCGCGTTCGGGCGCGTGTTATGGTCAATGCGATTGATTTCGGTGGAGCATTCCAACCTTTCGATTCTGTTTACTAAATCAGATAAAGACTTACCTGCAGCCTCTGCTGCGTCGACTGCGCTTATCTTTTGCATTGGAGTAACGTTCATGATATTGTCTGCTTTCGTTGCCAATGCCTCAACGTCGCCCTCCAGCGTTGACAAAATTTGTCGTATGTGAACTGGTAAACGGCGTAACCACAATGACTTAAGTATCTCCCCTTCTAGACGCTGATTTGCTAGTTCTTTCATTTCGCGGAGCAGTGCTGTAGGCTTTTTGTCACCTAATTCGCAAGTTTCAAATAAACGCTGGAGGCGTGCCTCGTTGGATTCGCCAAAATCTTTGATTAGTCGTTCCTTCAACAATTCATATTTTCCATCGGCAGGGGGTGCAGAGATTATATCAGTTGCGTGGGAAAGAATTGCTGAATCAACCTCGGCAACTGCAGTATAAAATTTCGTTGCATCCGAAGTAATGCCTGAGCGTGCAAATTGCGCCTCCACCTGTGCAAACCAAAGTCTGGGATCGGGCTTCCAAAATGGCGGCGGTTTGACGGCAAGTCGTGCAAGTTGTGGCAAAGCTATTGCGTCTTGGAAATCGTCCTCTTGGTCGGTACTCATTTTGTGTTCTTTGCGGGGTCACCAGTTGTAGTGTCGATGTATGCCAATATAAATGATAATACGATTTATGCTTAAACACTACTTTTATTTAACCAAGGACAATTTATATTCAACGTTATTCTGTATCTATAAAAGCAGTAAGTATATGAATAAAAGAAAATGTAAGTGAACCATGCTGCCAACTTATTTCTAATTATTAAGGTTGCCAACTGTCATGAAACTTAACATGTGCGGTTACGGTCGCTACAATTCCATTGTTGTAGTCGACCATATACCACTTCTGCAATATTTTTACCAGTTGAAGATTTTATTTTGGGTGCTCCGAGAAATTTACTTGTACCATTGTAGCTGACCAATACTGCAACTAACTAACTTGTCCAACTTACATTATCAGAGAAACCAGCTGAGATTTTACTGAACTCTCTCAAACGATTTTCCTGACGAAGACGATGAATTGTGGAACGGTTGATGGCATATTCTTCTACTCGATGACTCAATGCTTCAACTTACAATTAGTATATGAGCTGCCATGCCATCCGATACTTTCGCATTGTCCAATGCAGCTACCAAGCGCGGAGTTATAAAGTGCTTCCGACCTCTTTTTGTGACAGGAGTAGAGTTGTGTTTTATTTCAAAACTACTATTTGGTTGAACTTCCATTGATTCCACTTCTGTTCTACCTTCTTTATTCCTGTTTGGTTCGCCATGTTGTGTATCATTTTCATCATATGAATCATTGCAATCGATCGAATTGGCAACAGCTAACAAATTATGAAAATTGGGAAATTGAGAAAATGGCTAAGAAATTTATAAACAATAATAAGGATTTACTCTGTTAGTTAAAATATAAATTACCCGCTTGTTGTAACATTTCTTCTTGATGTTTTCTTTTGCGTTCGTGTTCTTTGCCATGCCGCTCTTGTACTCTTTTTTCCCGTTCATATAATGCCATATCAACACCAGCCATGCATCCAAGACGTCCTTTTTGTCTTTTCCAGGAACTTTTTGTCATGGTTAATTTTCATGGTGTCCAATGCATCAGCTGTGGCGAGCACTACCTCTTTTATTAGGTGCAATTTTTTGAATCGATTTCAACTTTCCGTATAATTTAATCAATTTTTCAACACATTTATGGTCTTCACGAATAGGAATTCTCACCAGATGCCAAAATATTTTGACTGCATTGATAGTCAACTTGGCACTATCTTTGGCATCAAGATCTACAAATCTCATGTTGTAGAAAAATATTTGTACTACCTGTTTGTTTGAGAATATGATGAAAATAGTTATAGTTGGCAATGAAATATAAATTGTATAAATTGAGGAATAAAAATAAGATTCATTAAGTTTTGGATCCGCCCCACCAAATCAATATTGATTAAATTTTCGAGCGATCTGCGTGTTGCAATACTTGATGTAGCAAGAACTTGCTCTGCAGTTGAGAGCGTAATGATGTACAAAATACGTAAATTAGTAAATTTACGTTATTTTGACGCGCACTGATACTTTTTGTAACTCAAATCCAAAACTTAATGAATCTTATTTTTATTCCCCAATTTATACAATTTATATTTCATTGCCAACTATAACTATTTTCATCATATTCTAACAAGTAGATTTTACCACAGTATTTTTTCCAACAAGTAGATTTTCTAACAATTAGATTTTACGACAGTGTGCATCACTCTAACCAAGCATCATATTAATGCTCTAAATTTGTAATAGGATCCGATATATAAATATCGTTTAAAACCCTAAAAAACACACACTTATGGGTCAGTTACATAAAGCTTTATTTTGGCTTTACCTCAAACTTTGACTTTGACAGAAAAGTTCAGTTTAAACGAAGCATGGCAAATTGGAGACCTCAAAGTTGAAGCAAGGTTCAAATTTGGCAAACTCTCAAATTTTGCTTGCTTTGACAATCAGATGTTGATGAGTTTGCTTTAATTAAAGAATAAAAATGTTGGAGAAAATAATAATTAATTCATTTTTTCTCTATTAAATTAATAAATTAACCAAAACACTCTGAATGCAAGGAAATAAATAACGAAAACAAATGTATAAAAGAGAAGCGTCAAGGCGTTCATTGTAGCATACCTCTGAAGTTCGACGCAAAGTTTTGAGGTAGCAAATGTCAGGCGAGGTTAACAAAGCTTTATGTATTCGACCCTTTAAGCATGGTCCTGCTCGGTACGCATGCAAACAGTGCCATGGCGTATACGTAACAAAAGTAACTCATATGCAAGCAAAACCAATATAAGGATATTAAAAACTTTAAACAGTTTTCGGGTCCATCAAACGTGCTTGGATCGAAAGAAACAACAATCAGGCCGGCACTTTTTAAAAAGTATATTGCTAAAAATAAGGACACCTCTAGTATCTATATATAGACGAACTTGGCTTCTAAACAAATGAGCCGATCGTTATCAAATTTTACACATGCAATGGATATCTTCCAGGGATGGTCACAGGCTAAAAAATATTTTGATATATATAGGGGGCGTGGCACCTCCCATACAAATGGAATTTTTCATTGTCCGTATCTCTAGAAGTATTCGGGTTAGACCACTGAAATTTGGTGAGGGGTTGTACGAGATCGATCTCTACCACCTCCAAAAAAAATTAGGGATAACGAAAAAGGGGGCGTGGCACCCCCATACAAATGAAATACTTCATAGTCAATATCTTTGGAAGTACTTATGTTATGTTAGGGGGGCGTGGCACCCCCCATACAAATGAAATACTGCATAGTCGATATCTCTGGAAGTATTCATGTTAGACAACAGAAATTTGGTAAGGGGTTATATGAGATCGACCCTTACCACCTCCAAAAAACTGGGGATAACGAAAAAGGGGGCGTGGCTCCTCCCATACGAATGAAATATTTCATAGTCAATATCTGTGGAAGTACTTATGTTATGTTAGGGGGGCGTGGCACCCCCCATACAAATGAAATACTTCATAGTCGATATCTGTGGAAGTATTCATGTTAGACAACAGAAATTTGGTAAGGAGTTATATGAGATCGACCCCTACCACCTCCAAAAAAACTGGGGATAACGAAAAAGGGGGCGTGGCACCTCCCATACGAATGAAATACTTCATAGTCAATATCTCTGGAAGTACTTATGTTAGACAACTCAAACGTGGTAAGAGGTTAGATCAGATCGATCCCTACCACCTCCAAAAAAAAACTGGGGATAACGAAAAAGGGGGCGTGGCACCTCCCATACGAATGAAATACTTAATAGCCCATGTCTCTGGAAGTATTTATGTTAGAATTTGGTGAGAGGCTGTATGATATCATAAAAATTGGGGATAACGAAAAAGGAATGAAATACTTCATAGTCCATATCTCTGGAATTATTTATGTTAGACCACTGAAATTTGGTGAGAGGCTGTATGAGATCGATTCCTAAAACTTTCATAAAAGCAGGGATAACGAAAAAGGTGGCGTAGCACCTCCCATACGAATTTATAGTCCATATCTCTGGAAGTATTAAGGTTAGACCACTGAAATTTTGTGAGGAGTTATATAAGATCAATTCCTACCACCACCTACGGGGTGTGGTTCCTCCTATACGAAGAAGAAAGCGATAGGGATTAAAATAGATATAGGGATCGGGTTAGAGAAACATGCAGGGAAATAAATTTGTGGCAGGACAACATCTGCCGGTTCAGCTAGTAACAAATATAAATGTTAGCTTTATTTATGTTTATTATAATATTCGGATGCAAAGCATCTGTATACGAAACTTTCTTATTGTTATGAAATTGGAGCCGTTTTCTGAAGTAAACTTTAATATTTAAGGCTAGATGAGAAAACGCTCCTTTATATTATAAAATATTTATATTATACGTTTTAATAGAAAAAAGCGAATAAAACGAGTGAAAAGTTGATTAAAAATTTTTAGCCGTTTTTCCGGCCAAAATTATAATTTTTTTTTGCCGAAATAATTTTTTAGCCGTTTTTTTTCTCAATCCACCCGGATTGCTGAAAAAATTCTGGCAACACTGACCCCAATGGCTGAGAGTATCGCCCGTTTGGTCATACTATCCTTATTTTCGATGGGTTTAGCTGTAAAATAAAAATTGGCATAATGCGCGTTCCAACGGATTCCAAGTGTGAAAGCTTGATGTTATGGTCATGTTATGGTACAGTAGAAAATTTGTCGTGGACTCTTTGACCGATCGAATAATTTTTTTTTAAATTATTCTATTTTGTTATTAACGAACAAACTTAGCAACAACTCACAAACAAACAATACCAAGGGCTTTGACCGTACTGGAGTCTTCGAACTCCAAAAAGTCCTCATTGAGTCGATGGGGTTTGGGTATACCCTGTAGTATTTTGCTGCAGTTCGACGTCCATTTTCGAAGGGATAAGCCCGCGGACTGTCATAGCGGAGTCGATAGTATGCCCTCCTGACAGAACATCATCGACGTACATACTTGTTCGCAGGATATTTGCTGCGATAGGTAACGAAGTCTCCACTTCATCCGCGAGCTGATGCAATGTTCGGATGGATAAATATGGAGCACAATTAACTCCAAATGTTACCGTATTTTACTTGTAGACAGTGATAAGGTTCTCAGGTCTGTTCCGGAAAACTATTATTTTGTCTGATTGGGTTTGACCCATATCTGACGGTACATCTTTTCGATGTCACTATTAAAAATGTGTTTATAGAATCTCCAACATCGTTAAGACTTGTGCCATTAGCAGTCAGGCACGACGCGTTAAATACCACCCGTAGGTTGGTAGTTGTACTCTCTTCCTTGATAACCGCATAATGCGGCAGGAAGTAGCAGTCCGTTGATTAGGGTGGTGTCATTGTATGGACCTTCGACATATGTTCTAACGTTTCGTACTCTATTATATGTATTCTCTCTGAAGGTCCGGTGTCTTAGCTAGGCGGGTCTCATTCCTATAAAATTGAAAGCAAACCCCTTTTAAAGAAGGCCCTAAGCAGATGTTGTTGGGAAACTCTTGTTTAAAGGGCAGGGAGACAATGTATTTGCCATCAGAGCCCCGTTCCGTTGTTGCTTTGAAAAGTGCCTCGCAATAGGCATTAACGTCGTTTAGTGCCTTTTCCTTAGGCACATCTTCCAACTTCCAGAAAGCGGTTAACTATTTATCTAAGCTTATCTCGTTAAAAAAGGATACCCTATTGTTTGTTGGCTGCGCTGCTTCTGCACGACTGGTCAATATCCAACCGAAGATGGTTTCTTGGGCAAGAAGTGTGTTCATCACGTTCTGCCTTATACCGATCAATATTATTTTTGCATATATGTCGCCTCCTAGGATGAGGTCGACTGGCTCGTTAACGAAGAACTTATTATCCGATGGATGCTCTGGCCGAGAAATCCACTCCATTATAGTGGATCTGGATAGGGATCTTAGTTGGGTATTGACCAGGATACGTTTGTTTTCGTACCTGTCACTTAAATTTTTCCAGGCTGTGGTAAAGCCTTCGTTGGTCAATGGATACCTACGAACTATTTCCTTCGCCTCCCCTTGGGTTTTCTGGTTGAGGTGATACAATTTTACAACTGGGTTTTTTTTTGCTTTATGGATTGCAAATCTTCCTTAGTGGTCTATTTGTAGGACAGAAGTATGTGATAAGCCGCTTTCGTCTTCTTCCATAGTGACTTTAGCTCCTCTTGCTGTAGTGCAAGGGTGGCTTATCCATTTCTTCAATATTAATGGAGTTCCATTCCTGCTCGAACTCCACTATGCCGTCGCACTGACGAATATATGTCTCCATTTTCTTTATTTGTTTAAATACTTTGTTCCGTAATAAACAGGCTATTGACTCACGGTGTAAAAACAGGAATTAATATTGTTTAAAACCCTAAAAAACACACACTTATGGGTCAGTTACATAAAGCTTTATTTTGGCTTTACCTCAAACTTTGACTTTGACAGAAAAGTTCAGTGTAGGTATTTAAACGAAGCATGGCAAATTGGAGACCTCAAAGTTGAAGCAAGGTTCAAATTTGGCAAACTCTCCAATTTTGCTTGCTTTGACAATCAGATGTTGATGAGTTTGCTTTAATTAAAGAATAAAAAGTTGGAGAAAATAATAATTAATTCATTTTTTCTCTATTAAATTAATAAATTAACCAAAACACTGAATGCAAGGAAATAAATAACGAAAACAAATGTTTAAAAGAGAAGCGTCAAGGCGTTCATTGTAGCATACCTCTGAAGTTCGACGCAAAGTTTTGAGGTAGCAAATGTCAGGCGAGGTTAACAAAGCTTTATGTATTCGACCCTTTAAGCATGGTCCTGCTCGGTACGCATGCAAACAGTGCCATGGCGTATACGTAACAAAAGTAACTCATATGCAAGCAAAACCAATATAAGGATATTAAAAACATTAAACAGTTTTTGGGTCCATCAAACGTGCTTGGCCGGCCCTTTTTAAAAAGTATATTGCTAAAAATAAGGACACCTCTAGTATCTATATATAGACGAACTTGGCTTCTAAACAAATGAGCCGATCGTTACCAAATTTTACACATGCAATGGATATCTTCCAGGGATGGTCACAGGCTAAAAAATATTTTGATATATATAGGGGGCGTGGCACCTCCCATACAAATGGAATTTTTCATTGTCCGTATCTCTAGAAGTATTCGGGTTAGACCACTGAAATTTGGTGAGGGGTTGTACGAGATCGATCTCTACCACCTCCAAAAAAAATTAGGGATAACGAAAAAGGGGGCGTGGCACCCCCATACAAATGAAATACTTCATAGTCAATATCTTTGGAAGTACTTATGTTATGTTAGGGGGGCGTGGCACCCCCCATACAAATGAAATACTTCATAGTCGATATCTCTGGAAGTATTCATGTTAGACAACAGAAATTTGGTAAGGGGTTATATGAGATCGACCCTTACCACCTCCAAAAAACTGGGGATAACGAAAAAGGGGGCGTGGCTCCTCCCATACGAATGAAATATTTCATAGTCAATATCTGTGGAAGTACTTATGTTATGTTAGGGGGGCGTGGCACCCCCCATACAAATGAAATACTTCATAGTCGATATCTGTGGAAGTATTCATGTTAGACAACAGAAATTTGGTAAGGAGTTATATGAGATCGACCCCTACCACCTCCAAAAAAACTGGGGATAACGAAAAAAGGGGCGTGGCACCTCCCATACGAATGAAATACTTCATAGTCAATATCTCTGGAAGTACTTATGTTAGACAACTCAAACGTGGTAAGAGGTTAGATCAGATCGATCCCTACCACCTCCAAAAAAAAACTGGGGATAACGAAAAAGGGGGCGTGGCACCTCCCATACGAATGAAATACTTAATAGTCCATGTCTCTGAAAGTATTTATGTTAGAATTTGGTGAGAGGCTGTATGATATCATAAAAATTGGGGATAACGAAAAAGGAATGAAATACTTCATAGTCCATATCTCTGGAATTATTTATGTTAGACCACTGAAATTTGGTGAGAGGCTGTATGAGATCGATTCCTAAAACTTTCATAAAAGCAGGGATAACGAAAAAGGTGGCGTAGCACCTCCCATACGAATTTATAGTCCATATCTCTGGAAGTATTAAGGTTAGACCACTGAAATTTTGTGAGGAGTTATATAAGATCAATCCCTACCACCACCTACGGGGTGTGGTTCCTCCTATACGAAGAAGAAAGCGATAGGGATTAAAATAGATATAGGGATCGGGTTAGAGAAACATGCAGGGAAATAAATTTGTGGCAGGACAACATCTGCCGGTTCAGCTAGTAACAAATATAAATGTTAGCTTTATTTATGTTTATTATAATATTCGGATGCAAAGCATCTGTATACGAAACTTTCTTATTGTTATGAAATTGGAGCCGTTTTCTGAAGTAAACTTTAATATTTAAGGCTAGATGAGAAAACGCTCCTTTATATTATAAAATATTTATATTATACGTTTTAATAGAAAAAAGCGAATAAAACGAGTGAAAAGTTGATTAAAAATTTTTAGCCGTTTTTCCGGCCAAAATTATAATTTTTTAGCCGTTTTTTTTTCTCAATCCAGCCGGATTGCTGAAAAAATTCTGGCAACACTGACCCCAATGGCTGAGAGTATCGCCCGTTTGGCCATACTATCCTTATTTTCGATGGGTTTAGCTGTAAAATAAAAATTGGCATAATGCGCGTTCCAACGGATTCCAAGTGTGAAAGCTTGATGTTATGGTCATGTTATGGTACAGTAGAAAATTTGTCGTGGACTCTTTGACCGATCGAATAATTTTTTTTTTAAATTATTCTATTTTGTTATTAACGAACAAACTTAGCAACAACTCACAAACAAACAATACCAAGGGCTTTGACCGTACTGGAGTCTTCGAACTCCAAAAAGTCCTCATTGAGTCGATGGGGTTTGGGTATACCCTGTAGTATTTTGCTGCAGTTCGACGTCCATTTTCGAAGGGATAAGCCCGCGGACTGTCATAGCGGAGTCGATAGTATGCCCTCCTGACAGAACATCATCGACGTACATACTTGTTCGCAGGATATTTGCTGCGATAGGTAACGAAGTCTCCACTTCATCCGCGAGCTGATGCAATGTTCGGATGGATAAATATGGAGCACAATTAACTCCAAATGTTACCGTATTTTACTTGTAGACAGTGATAAGGTTCTCAGGTCTGTTCCGGAAAACTATTATTTTGTCTGATTGGGTTTGACCCATATCTGACGGTACATCTTTTCGATGTCACTATTAAAAATGTGTTTATAGAATCTCCAACATCGTTAAGACTTGTGCCATTAGCAGTCAGGCACGACGCGTTAAATACCACCCGGAGGTTGGTAGTTGTACTCTCTTCCTTGATAACCGCATAATGCGGCAGGAAGTAGCAGTCCGTTGATTAGGGTGGTGTCATTGTATGGACCTTCGACATATGTTCTAACGTTTCGTACTCTATTATATGTATTCTCTCTGAAGGTCCGGTGTCTTAGCTAGGCGGGTCTCATTCCTATAAAATTGAAAGCAAACCCCTTTTAAAGAAGGCCCTAAGCAGATGTTGTTGGGAAACTCTTGTTTAAAGGGCAGGGAGACAATGTATTTGCCATCAGAGCCCCGTTCCGTTGTTGCTTTGAAAAGTGCCTCGCAATAGGCATTAACGTCGTTTAGTGCCTTTTCCTTAGGCACATCTTCCAACTTCCAGAAAGCGGTTAACTATTTATCTAAGCTTATCTCGTTAAAAAAGGATACCCTATTGTTTGTTGGCTGCGCTGCTTCTGCACGACTGGTCAATATCTAACCGAAGATGGTTTCTTGGGCAAGAAGTGTGTTCATCACGTTCTGCCTTATACCGATCAATATTATTTTTGCATATATGTCGCCTCCTAGGATGAGGTCGACTGGCTCGTTAACGAAGAACTTATTATCCGATGGATGCTCTGGCCGAGAAATCCACTCCATTATAGTGGATCTGGATAGGGATCTTAGTTGGGTATTGACCAGGATACGTTTGTTTTCGTACCTGTCACTTAAATTTTTCCAGGCTGTGGTAAAGCCTTCGTTGGTCAATGGATACCTACGAACTATTTCCTTCGCCTCCCCTTGGGTTTTCTGGTTGAGGTGATACAATTTTACAACTGGGTTTTTTTTTGCTTTATGGATTGCAAATCTTCCTTAGTGGTCTATTTGTAGGACAGAAGTATGTGATAAGCCGCTTTCGTCTTCTTCCATAGTGACTTTAGCTCCTCTTGCTGTAGTGCAAGGGTGGCTTATCCATTTCTTCAATATTAATGGAGTTCCATTCCTGCTCGAACTCCACTATGCCGTCGCACTGACGAATATATGTCTCCATTTTCTTTATTTGTTTAAATACTTTGTTCCGTAATAAAGAGGCTATTGACTCACGGTGTAAAAACAGGAATTAATGGAATATTTCACTTAGAAAAATTACATACAAAATGATGAATATAGAAAAAAAAGTGAAAATTTGCACAAAATTTTTTTGGTATTCGCTAAAACCTCGTCACTTCAAAACCGATTAAAATAAATTTTATATAAATTTCATGTAAATTTTTGAAAATTTGTCGAATAGTGTAATTAAGCAACATATCGCCATTAGAGGTTCAATGAAAAATCATATATGGGTTTTTTCACTAAATCTCTTATCATTTCTGGTAAGTGTCAAAATGTTCCGTAATGAACAGGCTATTGACTCACGGTGTAAAAACAGGGATAAAGGAATATTTCACTTAGAAAAATTACATACAAAATGATGAATATAGAAAAAAAGTGAAAATTTGCACAAAATTTTTTTGGTATTCGCTAAAACCTCGTCACTTCAAAACCGATTAAAATAAATTTTACAAGGGAAAAACAGTATTTTATCCTCCCCTGATAAAGTGAAACAGCATAAAAATCGAAGCAGTATTAGCGGAGATATTGACGAATTAGCCCAGTGGGAAAGTAGGTAATGCATTACCTTTTTCATTCATGAAAAGAAGCATGAGCAAAGTAACGCATGAAAAAATATTTGAAAAATCTTCCCATGTAATGTATTTCGTAAGGTTTTATTTTTCAAAAACATTACTTTTAGTATGACATTGCTGTACAAAAAGTAATTCGTGAATTCCACTATACATAAAAAATTTTATAGGGGATATACATTACTTTATACATTACCAAACATCAGCTTTTACCACTGGGAGTAGTCCTACTTTTTTTATCTCAAAAACTGAAATTTCAAAATATCTCAAAAACTGTTCTACTTTTAAATCAAATGTTTACATATTTGGAATCAGCATGAAATTTTACATAGGAATCATGTATCAAATGTCGTGGAGTTGTAAATTTTTGAAAATTTGTCGGATAGTGTTATTTTTTGCTTAAAATAATGTCATTTGCAGGACATAAATACAATTTTTGCTACTTATTCCCAGAAGTCGAAATGGTACAGGTGATAAGCATCTCGTTTAAATAGATTGCGTGTCACGGTCCGATCCCAGGTCTTAAAATTTTTTTCATAACTATTTAATTTGCCTTTTTATATTGAACGAAATTGTAATTATTGATCATTTAAAAAATTTGTACAACAACAAAGAAAAAAAAACATTAAGCGTGTTTTAGGCAGTACCGATCTAATTTTTGAGCAATTGCACTGGATTTTAGGTGTCAAATGTGCTTGCCTGTGAAAAAGTATTGTTCTCTGCCAGGTCAAAGGGACCGGCAGATAATTTTGCTGTCAGAAATATACATATGTACATTAGAGTGGTTCACAAATATGAACTTTTTGGAAATTCTAAAACGCTACCCCCAATTATTGTTCCTTATGACAAAAAAAGAGGCTGCTATTTTTTTTTTAAGGTGGTTTAGAGGTCGCGCTACTCGTTTTTATAAAAAAAAATGAGATACTTGCAATTTTAACTTCATTTTAACATGTTTAAGTGCAGTAAAAATTTGGGTTTTTCTGTGTTGTTATTCTGTTTTCATTGGCGAATATTCCTGCAATTCAATAGCCTTCTTGGATGAGTAGAAAGGGTTTAACTCCTGAAAATACGTTTCGAAATAGAAAACGGTGCAACTAAAACGCCAACACTGATCTCATTGCGCATTGGTTTTTTGGATATATTTCGCATCTAGAAGGTTTATGACATCGCTGATTATGAATCCGATGTCAGTTTTTTTAAATTCAAAATGGCGGGTCCAATATGGCGGTGATTTTTTTTGAAAACTTATTGGATTTTATTGAAACTTAGTACTCGGGGGTTTATGCGTTGTCTGATTACGAATCCGATATTGGTTTTTTTAAATTCAAAATGGTGGATCCAATATGGCGGTGCATTTTTGAAAACTAATTCGACTGTGTGAAACTCGTCACTGATGGATTTATGACATCGATTTATATGAACTAGTATCGCTTGTGATCGAAAATTCGACCAATAAAAACTTTATAGGGTCGTGGGGTAGCCATTTTGAATTTAAAAAAACTGACATCGGATTCATAATCAGCGATGTCATAAACCTTCTAGTTGCGAAATATATCCAAAAAACCAATGCGCAATGGGGTCAGTGTAGGCGTTTTAGCTGCGCCGTTTTCAATTTCGAAACATACTTTCAGGTGTTAAACCCTTTCTAGTCATCCAAGAAGGCTATTGAATTGCAGGAATATTCGTCAATGAAAACCGAATAACAACACATAAAAACGCAAATTTTTACTGTACTTAAACATGTTAAAATTAAATTAAATTTGCAAGCATCTAATTTTTTTATGAAAATAGCGCGACCTCTAAAGCACCTTAAAAAAAAAACAAAAAAATGCAGCCTCTTTTTTTGTCACAAGGAACCATATTTCGGGGAAGCGTTTTAGATAAATAAAATTTTTTAACCACTCTAATGTACATATCGTTACACTAATATAGAAAGGCCCTAACTCATTTTTTATTTCCAATCAAGTTGCTGATGGATTTTTATTAATAACTTCTGAATGAAGCTTCACTAAAATCTTAGTACTATACTATATCGTAGTTAAATATTACAGGCATTGATATTTGTGTTCTCGAACCAGCCATCGTTGCTATGGTTTACTTTAAACTTAGTTTTTTCAAGTACTTCTTTGAGCGAAGGAAATACGAATTAGGGCCTTTCTATATTTGGGCTTTTGTATGTATGTGAATATGTATGTACTTTTAGTAATTACCATCTACTGTATAGAGATTTTAGTGCGGGCGATAACCATGAAAGGTGGGCGTTCGCGGTTCGATCGGGGTTTTAGTTTCTTACTTTTATAATTTTTTTTTTAGTTAACTTCAATTTTAACATATAAAAACGGCAGTGTCCTTAAATATGTTGGTGAAGTGCAAAATCACTGCCTGTCACGCTGTCACGACGGGTGTATTTACATCGACTCAGCAAAACCAATTTCCATTTCATGAACTGACTGAGTGAACAAATTTTGAGCTTTCCTAAAATATGTGTCGTCAGAAATTTACTGGCACTTATAATATTACTTTTGAAAGGAATTGAAAATGTAATTGAATCTTTTTCAATTTCATTATAAGGAATGAAAATGAACTTGAGAATTTCCCATTCCATTCCTTAAAGGAATTGGAAAAGTAATTGAAATGCGAAATGTTAATTGGTGTATAAAAACGTATTGCGATTCATGTAAATGGAATTTCCGGGCCATGCTCTCTATTGAGATCATTTTGTGTTCAACTTGGGGGCACCTTACGATAATTTTGGGGCCATTTTAGTATCATTTTCGGGCCAATTTGGGATCATTTTAGGGTCTTTTGGGATCGTTTAGGGATAATTTTTGGGTTATGACCGCAAAATGACCCGAAATTGGCCCCAAAATGATCCCTATATGACCCCAAAGTGAATTGCAAAAGCAATGAAGTTCAATTGCTTTTGCAATACCTTTGAGGAATGGGAAATTCTAAAGTACATTTTCCATTCCTTGTAATGTAATTGAAAAATTAATTAAATTTTCAAATCCTTTCAAAAGTAATGGCGCGGCAATTCTATTTTGAGTGATAAAATACTTTTGGCATTTTTTTAGGAATTGAAATGTAATCAAAAGGAATTGATTACTTTTTCCAATTACATGTAATGGGGAATTGGGAGTAATTTAATTCCTGAAGTAATGATTACTACCTAGCTCTGGTTATTTGTATAGTATAGTAAAAACAATTATCTGTAATTCAAACAAAACTTTTTGGTTTATGTTCAATAGTTTATAAGAAAATAATTTATAAATATTATCATGCTGAAAAACAAGAACAAATAATTGTGCTCTCCTGTGAAATTTGTCACTAGAATTTCGCGAAAAGTGCAAAATGTAAAAATTTTAAGTGTTTACCTAAAATGTATTTAAAATATAATTGTTTAAACAAATATATCGTGTAAAAATACTTATAATATAGTATAGTAAAAAAATTATCAGTAAGTCAAACAAAATAATTTATTAATATTAGCATGCTGAAAAATTCAACCTTCAACACCATTAACAAAAAAATTAGTTTTAACGAAATATTTACATCACTGGGCTGAGTCTGCCCCGCTATCCAATGAAATTATAATATTCAAAATCGTCGATTATGCTTGACTTTACTCTAATGTATCAAACCTCGAATAACGGCTCAATCTCATGTACAAAATAATTTTAATTTACCAGGTGTACAGGAGCGGACCTCTACCGAACTGGTGCGGCACAAAGCGGGAATGGAGCCAAACCCAGCTGGCGACATAGCAGGTGAGATACTGCTCTCCTCCTTTTTTGTACTAGTCATACTATCAGCTTCGTCTTTTACAGAGGATAATAAATTAAGTGCTGCGTTGGTGCACACTAAACTTTTAGTTGATGATCCATGCAAGTTACCGCTTTTGTCCAAAGTTGTTTTAAGGCCTAGAAAAAAGCAACAATCATATTAAAGTCAAAATGCAAGGAGTTACCACCAACCATTTTCTTCTTTTGCAGTTGTCAGGGTACACAGAGTAGATTTTTGTATTTTTGTATTATTTTTTGAGTTACTGAGATCGCCAATAATATCTGTTGCACTGTTATCTATTGGCTGTACTAAATTCGGGGAAACATTGCTGCTGTTGGATTGATCACTACTATTATTGGGTGAGGAGACATTTGCAGTATTAGAAGATGAGATGAGAGACTTTTGACGCATCGCTGGTGTAGACACAGCCGTGGGACCTACTGAACAATCACGGTCACTTTTGGTACATGAATCCGTGGATAAATTCACAGAGCTACTGCGTGTTTCATCTAACATAGTTTGATTTTTAGCACTATCTACAATAAAAAGCATATAATTAGAAAAACCAATTAAAGATAAATTTTTATAATAGATAAGTATTTATGATAAGCTCAACGCAAAGAATTATAATTTTTGTGAATATTATTATTATTATTATTTATAATGAAAATTTTTCATTTTAATAGCAGAAGAAGGTTAAGAGACAAATGTAGCTGGTCAATAAAGGTGAACAAAATATTTTATTTTGACACAAATTTTTTAAACAAAATTTTAATGTCAATTGTAAAAATCCAATTTTCAGAATGAAAGTTGTAAAATTAAAAATTGATATATAAAATTTACAAAATTGATCTTAAACAATATAATCTATTATATTAATAGGCTAACAAATTTTACATATAAATATTTGCCAAGCTTAAACCCATACTAAATATGCATAAATATTTATGAAATGCAAATGGATATGTTGGCATACCTCTAAGGCAGTGCACAATTATCTAATATATAACCAATACTGCTTCATTTATCTGTAATAAGCGAATAAAAATTTCTCATGTTACTTGAATTGGTTATCTGACAATCAATTTGTAAATAAAGCGATAGCCCAGTGAGAAGCGTCAGGGGGTAGTGGTCGAGCGGTTGATGGTTCAAGTAAAGTTATAGCTATCGGCCAAAATTTTTTTCTTTTTTGTCATTGAAAATTGTTTTTATTTTTTATATATTTTTATATTTCTAATCTTTATGTACTTAAAAGTTGAACTAAACCAAGTGGTTAGCGGTCGTCTTAAATTTTACTGAAGGCAACAACTGATTTCTATTCACATGTACAAATGTATTAACTCTTAAAAGGGCAGATTTGCAACCCGACTCCCAAACAAGTCTAGACCAAATTGAATAGAAAAATCAATACATGTTTTTTCTTTAAATCAAATAAAAAATCCATATAAAGTGTCTTAAATATTGCTAAGTTATGGTTAAAGATAAAAGCTAGAAAATCCTCAAACTTTTTTTGACCTAACCAGAATTTGTAATTTACCAACCATAAAAAGATGAAAAAAAGCCATATATAATAAATTTCTATAAATAGAAGTCATATTTCTACATAATGAATTTTATTCTTTCACTCAAGAAGCTCCTCCTATTATTAGAGAAATTATTTTCACTCCCTCGCTCATTGAGTACTTGGGTCCATTATTTATATTAATATTCTAACTTTGTTGTTGGTATATTGTTAATTTTTCAAATTCTGATTCTCATAAAGCCTAATTGCAGAATTTGATAACTGCTTTGTGCATAAGGTAATGGCGCGGCGGTGAGCGTATGGAATACGGTGTGCACAGGTGCAAGACCCGGTTGCGGAATTTTCTTTTTTTTTCTAAAATTATGTTTTTTTTTATTTAAAAACCTTTAATCTTAACTATTACAATTTATTTAACCTAATATTTTTTTGTTCTTCACCTGCTCAAAACGATCGCATAAATTAGTAGCTATTTGTTAAGCACAATCTCATCATTCCATTAATCAAGCGCAACATAAAATCTCGCATATGGCATTTGCCATAAATAATTTTGGAATGGGCTGCTATAATTTAATATTTGTATTATATAATAACAGCCACTATTTTTTTAATTCTATGATGGCCTCATTTTAGGGGACGGCCACGGGCCTAAAGGCAGCTATTGACAAAAAGTTGATCAGATGTTTGAATAAGTTCAACTATTTTATTTCGACCACGGGATATACTAGTAATAATAATAATAATAACTAGTATATCCCGTGGTCGAAATTCGACCAATTTAAAATAGTTGAACTTATTCAAACATCTGATCAACTTTTTGTCAAAAGCTGCCTTTAGGCCCGTGGCCGAACCTCGACCAACTTAAATGTATACATTAAAAACTCATCTATAGGTAAAATGAGGCCATCAAAGAATTTAAAAAATAGTGGCTGTTATTATATAATAAAAATATTAAATTACAGCAGCCCTTTCCAAAATTATTTATGGCAAATGCCATGCAAATATTCGGATTTCGAGATTTTAATTTGCACTTGAATAATGATGAGATTGTGCTTAACAAATAGCCACTCATTTATGCGATCGTTTTGTCTCAAACGGTAGAAATCACTAAAATTTATAGAAGCAATCTACCGAAATCCGATAAATAGACTACTGTGTTTGAAAAAATTACGCAACTTCGATCTTATATCATCAAAAATTCGACGAAAAAACCCAAATTGAATAAGCGGTTATCGCATTTCGATAATGGGTGGTATGTATGTAAATAATTAAAAGCATATGCTTTCCGTCAACTAAAAATATTCAGCAATTTTTTTCTCGAAAATAGATATCACAAACATAAAAATTTTAAAAAAGTCAAGATAAGAAATTTTTATATCTTGAAAAAAAAAAACAATTTTCAATGACAAAAAATAAAAAAAAAAATTGGTCGATAGCTGTACTTGAACCATTAACCGCTCGACCACTACCCCCGACGCTTCCCCCTGGGCTATCGCTTTATGTACAAAATGATTGTCAGATAACCAATTCAAGTGACATAAGAAATTTTCATTCGCTTATTACAGATATAAATGAAGCAGGATTGGTTATATATTAGATAATTGTGCACTGCATTAGAGGTATGCCAACAAATCCATATGCATTTCATAAATATTTATGTATATTTAGTATGGGTTTAAGCTTGGCAAATATTTATATGTAAAATTTGTTAGCCTATTAATATAATAGATAATAATAATAATAATAATAATAATAATAATAATAATAACAATGGCGACGATATCCAACAGGTTATCATAACCAATAACGAGATTTTTGCCGGGCTTCTCTTCCAACTTGTAGTGTGCTGCTTTGATTTTTTCCTACATTAGCATTTTTAAATTAAAATAACCAACCCTACAATACTCCCCCTTCCGGAGATTTAACGTTAAATAAGTTAAATGTAACTTTCCTTTTTTGTTTTTTTTTGTGTCTATTGTTTCAATATTGCTGATTTCAATCTATCA
This sequence comes from Campiglossa producta, assembly GCA_964058755.1. NCBI lineage: Eukaryota > Metazoa > Arthropoda > Insecta > Diptera > Tephritidae > Campiglossa > Campiglossa producta. Next base: position 46,663,641 of record CAXKVI010000006.1, on the reverse strand, counting down.
ATTGGAATGGTTTTAATTGTATCATTTTTTATACCTTTCATGAACATGAAATGGTATTATAACTTTGGTCCGATGTTTGTAAGTATGAGAAGAAGAAGAGATAAACCCACTAATAAGTATACCGTTATGATCAGGACGATGAGTTGATTCGATTTAGCCATGTCCGTCTGTCCGTATGTTTGTACGCAAACTAGTCCCTCAATTTTAGAGATATCTCGATGAAATTTGGTATGGAGGCGTTATTTTTATTTTATATGAGAACTAGCTGACCCGGCAGACGTTGTCCTGCCACAAATTTATTTCCCTGTCTGTTTCTCTAACCCGATCCCTATATCTATTTTAAACCATATCCCTATCTCCTTCATATAGGAGAAACCACGCCCCCTTTTTCCTTATCCCCAGTTTTTTTTTTGGAGGTGTCCGGGATTGATCTTATATAACTCCTCACAAAATTTCAGTGGTCTAAGCTAAATACTTCTAGAGATATGGACTATGAAGTATTTTATTCGTATGGGAGGTGCCACGCCCCCTTTATCGTTAACTCGAGTTTTTTGGGAGGTATTAGGGATCGATCACATATAAACCCTCACCAAATTTCAGTGGTCTAACATTAATACTTGCAGAGATATGGGCTATGAAATGTTTCCTTCATATAGGAGAAACCACGCCCCCTTTTTCCTTATCCCCAGTTTTTTTTGGAGGTGTCCGGGATTGATCTTATATAACTCCTCACAAAATTTCACTGGTCTAACCTAAACACTTCCCGAGATATGGACTATGAAGTATTTCATTCGTATGGGAGGTGCCACGCCCCCTTTTTCGTTACCCTAGTTTTTTTGGAGGTGGTAGGGATCGATCTCATATAACCCCTTACCAAATTTCAGTGGTCTAAAATGAATACTTCCAGAGATATCGACTGTGAAATATTTCATTTGTATGGGAGGTGCCACGCCCCCTTTTTGGTTAACCCTCAGTTTTATGGGTGAGAATGGTGTTGTTATCCTATAGGTCTGTACCGATTTCCAGGTCCCTACCTTAAACCCATTTAGAGATATTCACCTTGAAGAAAAATGTTTGTATGGGAGGTGCCACGCCCCCCTATTATTTCGTTCTGATTTTATAACATGACCTGCGCGTGGTAATAACAAACAAACCCCCTAAAGGAAGTATATGATTTGGTTCAGCCGTTTTCGAGTTTTAGCGTAACGACTGAACACCATTTCATTTTTATATATATAGATTAACAACCAAACTAATTAAAGATTGTATGGGAGGTACCACGCCCCCTTTTTCGATAACCCCAAGTTTTATGGGTGAGAATGGTGTTGTTATCCTATAGCTCTATACCAATTTTGTTCCAATGTTCCTACCTTAAACACTTTTGAAGATATTCACCTTGAAAAATTCAGTTTGTATGGGAGGTGCCACGCCCCCTTTTCCGATTACCCCTTCTTTTATGTGTAAGAAGGCTTTTGATACCATATAGGTCTATACAAATTTTCAGGTCCCTACCTTGAACCCTTTCACAGATATTCTGCTTAAAAAATTTAGTTTGTATGGGAGGTACCACGCTCCCTTATTGGATAACCCCCGGTTTTATAGGTAAGAGTGGTGCTGTTATCCTGTAGCTCTGCACCAATTTTCATGTTCCTACCTTAAACACTTTTGAAGATATTCAACTTGAAAAATTCAGTTTGTATGGGAGGTGCCACGCCCCCTTAATATTTTGTTCTGATTTTAAGACATGACCTGCGCGTGGTAATAACAAACAAATCCCCCAAAGGAAGTATTTCATTTGGTTCAGCCGTTTTCGAGTTTTAGCGTTACAATTATACACCATTTCATTTTTATATATATAGATAATCATTCGTCGGAACCAGCAAGATCGGACCAAAACTACTCATAGCTCCCATACAATCGATTGTTCCGATAAACGGATTTCGGGCTATAACTTCTGTAATTAAAGAGCTAGTAACGTGAAATTTTGTAGGTATTGATGTTTTTATATGTGAAATATCGATGTTGAAAATCATTGAGATGGGATAAATATTTCATATAGCTCCCATACAATCGATTGTTCCGATAAACGGATTTTGGGCTATAACTTCCGTAATTACAGAGCAAGTAACGTGAAATTTTGTAGGTATTGATATTTTTATATGTGAAATATCGATGTTGAAAATCATTGAGATGGGATAAATATTTCATATAGCTCCCATACAATCGATTGTTCCGATAAACGGATTTTGGGCTATAACTTCTGTAATTAAAGAGCTAGTAACGTGAAATTTTGCCGAAGGCAGCTTTCCTTACTTGTTTTAATTTAAAATAGTTTTTATCCTTTTCAATAATTTTGTAAGGTCCTTCATATGGCTTTTGTAACGAGTGTTTATTTATAACTTTAACAAACGCACGATTAAAGAACTTTAGGAACATAAATTCCTGTATCACAATTTTTATGATGACTTAAATTGTTGACGTAAACTACCTAAAATTTTATATGTTCTCAGTTGGTGGAGTTCCCCCGGTAAACTTAAAATTTGACCGAAAACCATTTCTGCAGGAGTAGCTGATATATCTTCTTTGTAAATAGATCGCAATCCAAGTTGTATAACAGGCAACTCGTCATACCAGTTTTTTTTATCCATTTCTATCCATTATAGTCGCTTTAAGCTGCCTACGAAATCTTTCAACCCTACCATTTTCTTGAGGGCGATAGGCAGAAGTTGTTATACGATGACTAGCAAGTAATTAAGCTAACTCTGAAAATAATTAGATACCGATTTGTAAACGATTTCATTTCAACTGAAACACCTGTAGAGGTGGTCATTTAAGCTGACCAGATTATAATAAAAAAAAATTTCTTCTCTACATATAATAACAGGTCGATGTCTGTACAAGGCAGATATCAACAAAAAATTGATGGGGGGAAGCATTATTAAGCGAGTACAATCAACCATTTTACAATTTTTTGTGTGTCTGCCTGTCTGTCCGTATGTTTGTGGCCGTATCACTCTGAAAGTAATGAATGGAATTGAATGAAACTTAAAATTTAAGATATTACTTTTTTCGACATCTCAACTCGTTTTGGAGTTATTGCCCAATATGTGGACCATGTCTGTCTGTATGTTTGTGGTCGTAACACTATAAAAGTACTGAATGGAATTGAATCGTTGGATTGCTAGACGCTCAACTTAAAGCTTAAGATATTATTTTTTGCGATATTTCAACGGGTTTTGGAGTTATCGCCCAATATGTGGACCAGGGGTGACCAAAAATGTCTTAGTACAATATGGGTGTCAAACGAAAGCGATGTGATTCATTTAAATATCTGAAATTTCGATAGCTCGACCGGTTTCGGAGGTATCGACGAATATTTCCACAAAAATGTGTTAGTACATTACGGGTATCACACAAAAGGTGTTTATGAATGCTGTCATAAACCATTTGATTACTTTCAATACCAAAGCTACCCCGGAGATATCTCATAAAATGTGAACCTTCTTATGTATGTAATGGAACCCGTCATAAATAAGTCACAGGGTTAGACACTCCGAGCAGCTGGTATCGACTTTAGGACTAATTGCTTTTCACACGGGCAGCTTTATGTAGCTTGCTTGCGAGTAACTTGCCCGGAAAATGTGTTTATAATTTGTAATTTGGGTAGAACTTCAAATATTGTGTATAAAGAAATTCTATAATTTATGTTCTTTATATTGGAAAAATAAATAGCCTTTGGGTCATTTTTTATTAAACTTTAAGCTTTATCAGTCCGATGAAAACATTTTTTGTGACCGAAATTTGGGTTTATCGAGAAGACAAACTTTAAAGCTTACATGACAACACGACCCTTAAGTGCTGAACTCCAGTCATTTTGTTGGATTTTATTCTTTGCTAACCCAGCTGCAAAAAAAAAACGAAGTCGCGGGCACCAGCTAGTTTATTTTAAGAATATTATTTGATAATTTTTAAAGTGAAGAAAGAAAACTCTCAATTTCAATAATTAAATTTTTGAAGTTGAAAATATCAAAATTGAAATTATAAAATTCATCTTAAACAAAATGCAAAGTTGAACTTAGAAATAATAAATATTAGTTGAACTAGTATTTTAAATTAGAATAACCAGGGGGGATCCACGGGTGGGTTTTGAGGTTCAAAAAATATTCTAAGTCACGTGAAAAAAATAATAGTAAACAAAAATATAGTAAAAAGTATGCAAAAAAATAAAGTAAAAATAACACAAAAAATAGTAAAATTTACACAAAAAATAAAATAAAATTTAGATTGAAAATATAGCAAAAATTACACAAAAATTTTGGTAAAAAATATGTAAAAAATATAGTAGATAAAAAATTACACAAAAATGGTAAAACTTACACAAAAAAATTTTGTAAAATTTACATTCAAAATATAGCAAAAATTACCGAAAAAATACAGTAAAAATTAGGCAAAAAATATAGAAAAAATTACACAAAAAGTACACTAGAAGTTACAAAAATGAAGTAAAAATTACAAAAAAAAAAATATGGTAAAAGTTACGCAAAAAATGAAGTAAAAATTACACAGAAAGTACACTAGAACTTACAAAAATAAAGCAAAAATTACAAAAAAATATGGTAAAAGTTACGCAAAAAATGAAGTAAAAATTACACAGAAAATATGCTAAAAATTACACAAAAAGGGTAAAAATGACGCGAAAAATATACTAAAAACTACACAAAAAATATAGTAAAAAATTACCCAAGAAATAGAGTAAAAATTACATAAAAATATACTAAAAATTACACAAATAAATATAGTAAAAATTACACAAAAAAAAATAGTAAAAATTACACAAAATATATAGTGAAAATTACGCCAAAAATATGGTCAAAGTTACGTAACAAAAACAGTAAAAATGACGCGAAAAATATACTAAAAGTTACGCAAAAAATATGGTAAAAGCTGAGCAGAAAATAGAGGAACAATTACGATTTACATAAGTTATACCTTGAATCTGACATTGTCCATACTAACAAATCTAGATATATATTTTTTTGAAAAACAAGCATAAAAGACCAGCTTTATAGAAACTGTGAATGAAAAATGTCCCTGAAATTAAAAGAAAAAATTTTAAATATTTCGAAAATGTTCACGTAAATTACTTAAAATTTCGGCTGATGAACTGTTCTCAACTGATGGAACAACAAGCTCTCGCGGTAAACGTAAAATTTGACCGAAAACCATTTTTGCAGGTGTAGCTGATAAATCTTGTTTGTTAATAGATCGCAACCCAAGATGTATAACAGGCAACTCGGTATACCAGTTATTTGACCCAATTCTAGCCTTGAGGGTGATAGGCAGAAGTTGTTATATGATGACTACCAAGTAATTTAGTTAACTCTGAAAATAATTTTAATGTGAATTGGCTACCTTGATCTGTAGTAACTTGCAATGGAACTCCAAAAGGAGATATGTGTTCCCTGAAAAATTTGTTTGCAATTGTTGTTGCTGAAATATCTTTTAGAGCATAAGCCAAGACCAACGATTATTGTTAAAATATATCGATGTTCTTTTGAAACAGGTATAGGTCCAACTATGTCTAAACTTAAATATACGAATCTATTCTTAGGAATGGAAATTTTGCTTATAGGAGATTCAGTGTGACGGTATACTTTGGATTTCTGACAATTGATAGATTCTTTTGGCCAAGTATTAATATCCCTGTTCATATTAGCCAATAATATTTTTTAATTATAAGTCGTCGTGTAGCTCATTGTAAAAAATTAATGTATTGTATGCCATCAGTAAATGTGCTATGAATTCTAAATGTCTCCTGTGTCTGGGGTTACGTTCTGTTTTTGAATTTAAGTTACAGGTTTGTGGTCCGTAAAAATTGTAAATTGTCGTCTTTCTAAAATATATCGAAAATGTTTTATGTTTAAATAAATTGCCAATAATTCCCTATCGAAAGCACTGTACTTAATTTCGACTGGACAAAGTTTTTTGGAAAAGAATGCTAAAGGTTCAATTTTATTATTACAATTTGATTGTATAACACTGCTGATAGCTATGCTTGATGCATGTACTGTTAAAGTCAATTTGGCAGCTTTGTTAAAATGATTGAACAATACCGTATCTGTTTTTTTCAATGTATAAAGCTTCACTCGATATATCATCCCATACAAAGGTTTTGTCTCGTTTTTTATTTGTTTTGTTAATTATATCATAAATTTTGCTCGTAAGTTCGGCTATTTTTGTAATATATATGTGGTAATAGTTAACCATGCTACCTTTTCAACTGAAGGTTGAATACCTGATCCCGAAATATTGTGTCAAAAAAAATCGATACCTGCGACGCCAAAAGTACACTTAGGCCCACTTGCACGACGCCGAGTTATCTGTTTAACTCAAAGTAATTTGAAAAGTTGTCAAAAACGTATGAGTCAGTTACTACTTCATTTATAAATCTTTGGAAAGTTTGCGCGGAGTTTCTAGGTCCGAAAGGCATTTGCATGAACTCGAACATACCAAAAGGAGTTGTGATAGCAGTTTTATAAATGTCTTCTTCAGCCTTAGGAATTTGGTGATATCCTCTAACCTAATCTATTTTTACTTTTAAGGTTCATATTAAAGTCTTGGATATGTTACAATACAGTTACAATATTTAATCTTCTGAAATCAGCATAGGGACGACAATCATTTAACTCTTTTTTAGGTAACAGATGAAGTGGAGATGCCACTGAAGAATATAGCCGCAATCAAAGAAGTAAAGGGATATTCACGTGTTAAAGGGAGGGGGACTTACAGAATTCATGAAATGAAAAAATGAAAGTTACATAATATTGGTTGATTATTTTGAAAATGAATATAAAAACAATTTGTATGTACAAGATTACTGAAAAGCTTTTTTAATTGACATTTTGTGAGGACCCCAATCCGAAGGCTTCGGAGGCCTCACAACACATATATATTTATTTCAGAAGTTCCAAAGAATCACGGACTGTTTTCACGGTTAAAATTAAATTTTCGCATCTTTGTCATAATCGAGATGCGCTGTTTTACACAACGGCCATTGAATTAGATTCTATATATTTCATTTATATGCAAAATACTGAATTTTAATACTTTTGCACATAAGACATTATGTTCATGAAGTACATACGCTGTTTTACCCATGTTTCCATAATTTTCACCCAAACTCAAGTTTATACCATAACACATTGGTGCTGCCTAATGTACATTTGTATTTTGAAGTTCACTGTATACCGCAATCAGCAGCGGCCTAACGAGCGACTATTTTGGTTGACAATACCGCAATTTCACACCAACAAAGAAAGTATTCCAATTAGCAAAAGGTCGGTCAGCCAACTCAAACAGCGGTGCTTGGCTACATACACCCACATGCCTACGAATCTGGTCAACCCAATGCTAGCGTACATAGCATAAAGAGGACAAGAAAAATGCATTGCCAGCATAGCAACATGGTATTTACATCTGGACAGCCTGCCTGGCTCTCAACTACATTCCGTGCTCCTGGAGAAGCGCCATGGTTCATTCCTAAGGCTGGGAACGCCTCCCACTACGAGCCGAAGGACTACAGATCAATCAGCCTCTCGTCCTTTGCACTCAAAACCTTCGAGAGGATAATCAGCGACTACCTCTCCACTACTATTTGACTATTTTAAGATTATGTATTTGTTTTATTGTACATTTTTATGAATTAAGAAAATAATGAAAAAACATACATACATACATACATACTATTGATAGCAACCTTATCTCAAGCTATCAGTATGCTTACACCAAGGGTAAATCAACAGAAACTGCGCTTCACAGCCTAGTTTCTATCATTGAAAAATCTTTGGGTATAAAGGATTACTGTCTCGTGGCCTTCCTTGACATTGGAGGGGTTTTGGACAATATAAGTCCGGAGGCTATTAACAACGCTCTGACTAATCTGAGCATAAGCAGATCCCTAACTGGACTAATCGATCAACTACTACGGGGACGGAAAATATCTTCATCACTTGGTACGTTGATTTATCACGCTATGTCACAACGGGACAGCCTCAGGGTGGTGTTCTCCTCCCCCTTCTATGGAACCTGACTGTGAACTCGTTTCGTCATGCTGCTTTCGTTGCGGACTTGGCAACAACCCGAGGAAATACCCGGTACCAAATACCAACGCTGTACCTAGCAGAACTTAATGGCGTGAGCCTGAACTTGGCTGATAACGCCAAATTCTTTGGCATAGTTCTGGACAGGAAGTTAAAATGGAAGGAGAATATTCTTCAGCGCCAGAGGAGCGTGCGTTACACTTTACACGTGTAATAGAGCATGATCTGTATTAGCAGCGCGCTAAGAACAACGCCCAACGAAGCTCTTCAGGCCATTCTAGGCATTTTGATACTTGATCTGTAAGCGTACCGGGCAGCAGCGACTCTGCGTCTAAGGGAAACGTCTGGATGGGGCGCAAGCACATCTGGACACTCCAGTATTCTGGGATCTTACAGTTTTCTCCCTCTGAGCACAGATCGATGTGCGGCCACTACAGTCGGAGACAGCTGTAAGGGGTGTAAGACTAAGTCGCCTCCCCGTTGGTGCATCCTGGGTAACGCTAAATGGCCTACACCGCTAGTTTCTTGTACTGCCGGTTCTACGAGAACGGTAAACGCGCTATCGGTGATATCGTTATTTTCAGCGACAGCCAAGCGGCCATCAAAGCTCTTGCCTCTTATTCCTTAAACTCTGAACTGAGGTTCATCTGTCGTCGATCTCTTTAAGAGATGCCCCATCAGAACCTCGTGAACCTCACATGGGTCCCTGGACATTGAGGGAAACTGTAAGGCAGACGAACTTTCCGGGCAGGGCACGACCAAGCAGTTTCTTCGGGAAAAAGAGCGCTAAGGTATGCCGTTTGCCACATGCAAGCTAATGCTGAAGAAGTACACACTCCGTCAAGCCAACGAAAGATGGCAACAATCCCCAGGGTGCAGGATATCCAAAAAACCTGGCCAAAATGGAATCATAAAACATCTAGAGACATTCACCCCATTAGAAGGAGAGAAATCTCCATATTAATGGGTCTTTTAACTGGGCACTGCCTTATTCGTAGGCACGCAGAAAGGCTAGGTGTGCCTTACCGACGATGCTGTAGGAGCTGCAAAGGTGATGAGGAGGAAGAAACGGTGAAGCACCTCATCTGCAACAGCAGCGCGAGAACGAGCTTTTCGGTAGTTCCCTTCCTGGATAGCCTACACCAGATCGCAGAGCTGGACATAAAGGGCTTGATGGCCTTCATAAAGTCATCAAAGTGGTCCGAGAAGGAGTAACGGTGTTGGTTTAGGAGTGTCAGTGACGGGATTCTGCTATGTGGAGAATCCCAACCACTCAGGTATGTCGACAGCATGTCCAGCTGATCAAGGCAGTGCGAGAAAACAGCTGATGGAATGCAATGGGGACATTCCAAGAGTAAGCGGCAGCAGTACCAAAACTAGTCGCTGCGCAAACTTATTCTAAGAATAAGGGAGTCGTTAGCGACAAGGTAGGCATAGTGTCGGGGTTCTCACCTTTGCGAATGTAAACCTGAAGTTCTCACCTCACGATTACTAAGTTTTATATTCATTATTGGTTTTCACCTCCGCTGACGGCTAGGCCAAGCAGAGGTTTTCACCTCAGCCGCCCTTAGTTTAGATCAGAAGTTTATAAATTATATTCAGTGGTGGTTTTCACCTCCGCTGAACGAAGTGCAAGTATTGGTTTTCACCTCTACCGTCTTTAGCATTATAGTAAGCGGTGGTTTTCACCTCCGCCGAACGTCGGGTCGATGAAGGGGTTTTCACCTCTGCCGCCTGTATCATAGTTTGTGGATTAGGATTAAGAAAAGAGGATTGAGTCCAGCCCTAACCTATATTTGTAAAATATTGGAGAAAAGAGGAAAAGAATCCCAACAATAAAAATTAATAAATTTAAACTTTAACCAGGGTTTTTATGACTTCGAAGAAATGTGTTAGAAATTTCTTCTACTTTCAGATCCCTGGACGGACTGAGCCTACCCCAGCATAAGGGAAAATTCCGTCACAATATATTATGTACATACATAATGTGGTACAAAATTTCATAAAAAACTTTCTTTTACAATAACATTTTCATCAAAGAAGTAGCCTTCTGGATTTGTTTTTTAATAAAATGTATATGACATGACAAGCTCCTGTAAGGACAATAATGGCGACCTGGTAACCGACGTTCAAAGTGTACTTCAATTATGGAGGGAAACGAACTACCCGCAGCGCTGTTCAAACACGGAGGCGAAAAGCTGGTAAAAAGCATGCATCAGCTCTTATGCAGAATATGGTCAGACGAGTGCATGCCTCCGGATTGGATTTTAAGTGTGCCCTGCCCAATCCACAAGAAAGGCGATCCCGCTAACCGCACCAACTACCGCGGAATCTGTCTTCTTACACCCTGTCTGTCTTCTTACACCCCTCCGATATTCCTTCTAGGTACAAAATGTCCGGTTACGCTTAGACTCGACCCGTTAATATCGCATATAAGGTTCTTATTGGACCTTATCAGTGTGGCTTTAGACCTGGTAAGTCTACCATCGACCAGATTTTCACGATACGCCAAATCCTGGAGAAGACCCATGATAAAAGAATCGACACACACCATCTCTTTGTCGATTTCAAAGCCGCTTTTGACAGCGCAAAAAGGAGTTGCCCTGCGAAGCTTATACGGTTTTGCCAAATGACGTTGAGCAATACCAACAGCTCCGTCAGAATCGGGAAGGACCTCTCTGAGCCATTTGAAGCCAAAAGAGGCTTCTTCAACCTGATGCTGGAGAAGATAATTCGAGCAGCAGAGCTAACCGCAATTATACAATCTTTTACAAGAGCGTGCAATTGCTGGCGTGTGCCGATGATATTGATATCATTGGCCTTAACAACCGCGCCGTAAGCGCTGCCTTCTCTGGACTGATAAGGAAGCGAAAAAGTTGATCTTGCGGTCAACGAGGACAAGACGAAGTATTTGCTGTCATCAAAGAAAGAATCGCGCACCTGCGCCTTGGCAGCCATGTCACTGTTGATAGTTACAAATTTGAAACTGTGAGGGACTTCGTCAATTTAGGAACCAGTATCAACACCGAAAATAATATCAGCCTAGAAATCCAGCGGAGAATCACGCCAACAAGTGCTACTTTTAACTGAGTAGGCAATTGAGAAGCAAAGTCCTCTCTCGAAGAACAAAGATCACGCTCTATAAGTCTCTCATCACACTTTTCCTGATGTATGGCTCAGATTCATGGGCAATGTCAAGAGAAGATGAAATGGCCCTAGGAGTATCTGAGAGAAAAGTTCTCCGGAAGATTTATGGTCCTTCCCGTGATGCCAACGGCGAGTATCGAAGGAAATTTAACGATGAGCTCTACGAGCTCTAGGCAGATCTGACCATAGTCCAGCGAATTAAAGCCCAAAGGCTCCGCTGGCTGGGCCATGTTATGCGAATGGACAAAGAAGCTCCAGCACAGAAGGTTTTCCTATCGTCGCCTGAATTCGGCAGCAGACATTTCGGTGAAGACATTTTTATAGCGGAGTGGGTAGAACAAGCAAATATTTTCTTTGAATTTCAAAACTCCATCATTTTTAATTGTTGAGATTTTTAATGAGCTAACCAAATTATTATGCACATTAGATCGAGCCCAAAAAAAATATTGAAAAAAATTACTGTAAAACTGACCAAGCTTTCTAGAAAAAACGACTTAACTTATGAGGTTTTGATATGGGAGGGCTAAAGTTTCATCTCCAATTGGTTTCATTAATTACGTAGAATCTTGTTGCACAGTGTCATTATATTACTTTAAGTATAGTAATGGTTTGCATGTTTTATACTAAAAATGATATAAGGTCTGCTAAACTGAACTGTAATGATAGACCTCTAGAGATGTAGATCCAGTATTATCGAAACATATGTCGGCTTGTCGGCGGCCGCCGTGGTGTAGCGGTTAAGTGTTCGGCCTTCTACACCAAGTCGTGACTGTTCGATGCCCAGCAAAATTAACATCAAAAATTATTTAGAAAAAAGAATTTTTCTAAACGGGGTCGCCCCTCGGCAGTAGTTTGGCAAACTCTCCGGGTGTATTTCTGCCATGAGAAGCTTCTCAGCAAAAAATTCATTTGCTTTGCAAGTGCCGTTCGGAGTCGGCAAAAACTGTAGGTCCCGCCAACTTGTAGGAAAACTCAAAAGCAACACACCACAAGTTGGAAAGAGAACCTCGGCTAAAATCTCGTATGATATCCTGTTGGTATATCGCCGCCATTAGTTTTTTTTTTTATGTCGGCTTGTCTCATCCTGCAGTGCGTGGGTAAATTTATCCCAGAAACACATTTTCATAAAATCCCCAATATTGCTTCATAATACCGTCAGTATTTACAGCAATAGACTACGAGTCAAAAGCAAACACTAAAGCCCAATTACCATCATCATCATTTATTGGCGCTTAACCGCCTAAGCGATTTTGGCCGTCGCCTATCAAAGCACGCCAGTCATTCCTTTTTAGCGATAACTGACGCCAATTGGAAACCCCAAGGGAGTTCAAGTCATCCTCCACCTGTTGTTTCCATCTCAGTCGAGGCCTCCCCCTTCCTCTGCTGCCGAATTCGGGTGACGATTGGAAAACCTTCTGGGCTGGAGCTTCTTTGTCCATTCGCATGACGTGACCCAGCCAGCGGAGCCTTTGGGCTTTAATTCGCTGGACTATGGTCAGATCTGCGTAAAGCTCGTACAGCTCATCGTTAAATCTCCTTCGATACTCGCCGTCGGCATCACGGGAAGGACCATAAATCTTCCGGAGAACTTTTCTCTCAAATACTCCAAGGGCCATCTCATCTTCTCTTGACATTGTCCATGAATCTGAGCCATACATCAGGACAGGTATGATGAGAGACTTATAGAGCGTGATCTTTGTTCTTCGAGAGAGGACTTTACTTCTCAATTGCCTACTCAGTCCAAAGTAGCACTTGTTCGCAAGAGTGATTCTCCGTTGGATTTCTAGACTGATATTATTTTCGGTGTTAATGCTGGTTCCCAAATAGACGAAGTCCCTCACAGTTTCAAATTTGTAACTATCAACAGTGACGTGGCTGCCAAGGCGCAGGTGCGCCGATTCTTTCTTTGATGACAGCAAATACTTCGTCTTGTCCTCGTTGACCGCAAGACCCACTTTTTTCGCTTCTTTATCCAGTCCAGAGAAGGCAGCGCTTACGGCGCGGTTGTTAAGGCCAATGATATCAATATCATCGGCATACGCCAGCAATTGCACGCTCTTGTAATAGATTGTACCATTGCGGTTTAGCTCTGCTGCTCGAATTATCTTCTCCAGCATCAGGTTGAAGAAATCGCACGAAAGGGAGTCGCCCTGTCTGAAGCCTCGTTTGGTTTCAAATGGCTCAGAGAGGTCCTTCCCGACTCTGACGGAGCTGTTAGTATTGCTCAGCGTCATTTGGCAAAGCCGTATAAGCTTTGCAGGGAAGTCAAATTCAGACATGGCGGCATACAGGCAACTCCTTTTTGCGCTGTCAAAAGCGGCTTTGAAATCGACAAAGAGATGGTGTGTGTCGATTCTTTTATCATGGGTCTTCTCCAGGATTTGGCGTATCGTGAAAATCTGGTCGATGGTAGACTTACCAGGTCTAAAGCCACACTGATAAGGTCCAATCAGCTTGTCTACGATGGGCTTCAGTCTTTCACACAATACGCTAGAAAGAACCTTATATGCGATATTAAGAAGGCTGATTCCGCGGTAGTTGGTGCGGTTAGCGGGATCGCCTTTCTTGTGGATTGGGCAGAGCACACTTAAATTCCAATCTGGAGGCATGCACTCGTCTGACCATATTCTGCATAAGAGCTGATGCATGCTTTTTACCAGCTCTTCGCCTCCGTGTTTGAACAGCTCGGCGGGTAGTCCGTCTTTTCCAGGCGCTTTGTTGTTTTTGAGCCGGGATATAGCTATCCTCACTTCATCATAGTCAGGTGGTGGGACGACTTTTCCATCGTCAGGGATTGGGGTATCGGGTTCGACGTCTCCCTCGCAATTTAGCAGTGAGGAGAAGTGCTCCCTCCATAATTTAAGTACACTCTGTACGTCGGTTACCAGGTCGCCATTATTGTCCTTACAGGAACTTGCCCCGGTCTTAAAACCTTCCGTCATCCGCCGGATCTTTTCATAGAATTTTCGGGCATCATTCCTGTCAGCCAGCATCTCAAGCTCCTCACACTCACGCCTTTCGGCCTCACGTTTCTTTTTTCTGAAAAGGCGTCTCTCTTCCTTCTTTACCTCACGATAGCGTTGCCATACACTGCGGGTTGCGCCCGTTCGCAACGTCTCCCTGTAGGCAGCGTCCTTTTTGTCCGAGGCAGTGCTGCATTCCTCATCGTACCAGTTGTTTTTGCGGGCTCGCTGGAACCCTATAGTGGCCTCAGCGGCAGTACGTAATGAGTGAGAGATATGCTTCCATTGCTCGGTTGCATCGTTAGGTCGAGGATTGCTCTCCGATAGCAGGTGTGAGAGTCGAGTGGAGAAATTGTCAGCTGTCTGTGTCGTGCGCAGCTTCTCGACGTCAAACTTTCCTTCCGTTACTGTGCGCACTTTCTTTGCTACACAGAGGCGTGTGCGTATCTTGGCTGCAACAAGATAATGGTCCGAGTCGATATTGGGACCACGAAGGGTACGCACGTCCAGAACGGTGGAGCTATGTCTGCCGTCGATCATGACATGATCAATCTGGTTTCTTGTTCTTTGATCAGGAGACAGCCATGTGGCTTGGTGTATTCGTTTATGCTGGAACCTGGTACTACTGATGACCATATTGCGAGCAGCGGCGAAATCAATCAACCTAGTGCCGTTGGGGGATGTTATATCATGGAGACTAAATTTTCCAACTGTTGGACCAAAGACTCCTTCCTTGCCCACCTTCGCATTAAAGTCGCCGAGCACGATTTTGATATCATGTTGGGGGCAGCGATCATAAGTCTGTTCAAGTTTATCGTAGAAGGAGTCCTTCTCTGCGTCGTCCGTCTCCTCAGTCGGCGCATAGGCGCAGATAAATGTTATGTTGAAAAATTTCGCTTTGATGCGGATCGCAGCGAGACGCTCGTCCACGGGGGTGAACGCTAGTACTTGGCGGCGAAGTCTCTTTCCCACCACGAATCCTACACCACGCGCTTTGCCGCGTGTCTGGCCACTGTAGTATACGTCACAAGGTCCGATGGTCGTCTTTCCTTGTCCCGTCCATCGCATTTCCTGCAGGGCGGTGATGTCAGCCTTTGCGTTAACGAGGACATCAACCAGTCGGGCAGCGGTACCATCCCTTGAAAGGGTCCGGACATTCCAGGTACATGCCCTAATATCCTTCTCGTAGTCCTTATTTCGTTTTGCCGGGTCGTCAACATTAAAGGGGGTTCTCATCCGAGGCTTTTCTTTGCTTTTCATTGGAAGAAAGTCCAAGCATAAAAAGCCCAATTACATAAAACTTTATTTCGACTTTAGCTCGGACTTTGACTTTGACAGATAAGTTAAATATACGTGTTTAAACGAAACATGGCAAAAAAAACTCAAAGTTTAAGCAAGTGTGGCCACAATAAATTAAATAGTTTGAGGTTCGATCAATGAATGTCTTTCTTTATTGATTTTGCTTTCTTTTATACAAAATTCTTACACTAATACTTACAAACTATTTATGTATATTTACATACGTGTATATTACTACTACATACTAACTAGAATGCATAATTCTCAAATATGCTACGTCAACATATGGTTGCAATAAATGTGTCGGTATGACAGTCGCACTGGCAAACTGGCGTTGTGACTCAGTTAGTCATTGCGACTGTCTTTGCCGGTATCTTTGACCGTCCGCACAAGTGTAACAAGACTCTCGCTATATGCGGCATGTGCTGTCTTTGCATAAACTCCCGCTGAGTTCAATGTAACTAAATTTGGGTAAAGTGTTGTTGTGTACATTCTTATTTGTTTATGCATTTTTGTGCACATGACAATTAAACGAAAAAGGGCGGTGTGTTAATGTAATGCTACACCTTCCCCCTTAAAAAAAAAATAGATATATATATTTGTAGTCAACTATACATGTCTATTTTTCTGAGTTAATGAACCGTTTGACGTTTTGTTTGGGTTGAGAAAATTTTAATTGTTTAGCGTCTTGTTACCATTGTTCGTGTTCGTTTGTATACGGCTTGTGCCGTATATTGGATTGAGTAAATTTGATCGCTTGTGTATATATTAATATTTTTTTTTTGTTGTTGTTATTACTAATTTATTATGGATAAAGTGCCATGCTTAATTTTAAAGGTTTTAAATTGGTTTAAGCCTATTCTTATGAATTACCATTTCCTTTTTGATTTTAATGCTATCTCCTATGCTATTTGGAATTAAAGTGTAGTTGTTATTTTTATCAATGGTTTTAACTTTATAGTGTCCTGTATATTTATTCTCTAACTTATGGGAGGCCTCTTCTCTAACTAATACTAAATCTCCTATTTTAATTTCTTTACTATAGCTATTTTTGTCATAATTGTATTTTTGCTTTTCTTTAGCTTCTTGAATTAATTTTCTTGCTCTTTGCTGTGCTATTTGAAGTTTGTATTTTACTTCTTTGTCATACGCCTCATGGTTGTATACCGGGCTAATTTTATTTTCTTCCAAAAATTCATAATTTGGTGGTTGTTTTGCGAATAGGATCGTGTGGCTAAGTCTGGGTTTAATCCATCAGAGATATATGCTCCTTCTAATGACCTTGTGATTTTTTCAATTTCCGCTGTGTATTGGTTAGCAGTTTTGCTACGCTGTTGGATGTTCAGTAGTTTAGCGGTCAAAACCTCCACTGATTCACCCTTTATTGCGGTTTTTAATTTATTTTTTATTTCTTCAATTGTGGTCTCATTACTGATAAAATTCCTTGCTGTACCCTTCAGCTTTGTTTTTATCATGGTAATGGCCAATGCCTCGTGTGTATCCTTGATTTGCTCGAGTATATCAAGTGCGTCTAGGAAGCTATGTAGATTTTCTGGTTTACCATTAAACTCTGGTAGTACTAACGAAGCAGTTCTAATAAATTCTACTACGGTTTGTGGCATTGTGACGGTTATTATCGGCAATTCTGTTTTAAATTCTTCCACCGATGTTTCTTTACTTAATGAAGGTGAGGGGGTTCGGCTAGGAGCGCGTTCAGATAGAAGTATTGAAAAATCTATTTCAATTTCCTCTTCTGTTGTATTTGGTACTTCAAATTCGATATTGTGTTTGGCTAGAGCAGATACCAATTTGTCTCGAACGGCTGAGAAAAATTGGTAAGCTTCTTTTTGGTGTTCTAGGGTAAGTATGAGTTTTCCCGCATTGATCACCTGTCTAATGTTATTAAGAGTTTCTAAAATTGTATTTAAATGTTTAATTATAGTTTCTTTTGATATGGGAATACTTTTATTAATGCATTTATAAGATTTACCAGCTTTAGTTTTTTCCTCTGGTAATGTGTCATGGATTTCTTTCCATTGATTCATTTCTGGTTAAAACTTTAGGCATTATTGTGGAGTTGCTTCTTTTTTTTTTTTTTTTTTTTTGGGAAATTATACTCGTTGTTGTACACTGTTTAATTGTCTTAATTTATTTTTGATGTAGTTTTTTATCAAGATTACTATTGCGACAATGAAACATGTAGCTACGCATGCGAAAGCGGTCAACCATTTATCGGAAACTTCTTCCTTGTTTTCTACGATAGGGTGTGCTTCGTATTTAATTATTTTATTATCGGAGGTGTTTTCACCTGAAGTTTCTTTTCCTACTTCATATCCTGCTATAGCTACTAAAATACCGTTCAATGCGGTTTTCCACCATGCCATTTTAAAATTTAATAGTAAAATTTTTCGAATTCAAATTTTTATTTATTCATAAATTTGTCTTTTAAATTACAATTTTTAATTAAAATTTATTTTCAGACTTTACTTTACTTATCAATCTGTTTACTTCTTCTACTAATGTGGAAGGATATAATAAATCTTCCATTGTAGGTTCTCTACCCATTCCTATATAAAACCAAAATTTTCTTAAGCAATTTAAATTATGTCTGTTACTTCCCTTATCTCGTGATCTTGATTTACGAACAATGTCTGCGTTTTCACGCTCTAAG
Source organism: Campiglossa producta (assembly GCA_964058755.1). Taxonomy (NCBI): domain Eukaryota; kingdom Metazoa; phylum Arthropoda; class Insecta; order Diptera; family Tephritidae; genus Campiglossa; species Campiglossa producta. The sequence goes on along the minus strand of CAXKVI010000006.1, from coordinate 46,645,462 downwards.
TTATCCACAATTCTGTTTATTGCGTCGTAATCAAGATCATCGGGCAATGCACTATCCATAAGAAGAAAAATTATTTAAAATAATTAAATTTGAAAAAGCGTTTGAATTTACTCAATTTTTTATTATTACTGATGTCTTAACAATTCTATTTTTTCTTGAATTTTTAATCTTTTATCTGAGCTAGTGGCAAAATTAAGTTGTTGATGTAATTAAGCTAATTCTATTCGTCTTTTTACTTTTCTTCCTGCCCTTTTTCTTTTATGTACAATATTTAGGACAGGAATTTTAGTAATTTCTTCAGTTTTATTTAATTTATTCCTTTTCCTACACTCTTCAATGGTAATCGGTTTAGGTCCAATTTTTTCGGATTTGCGACTCTCGTGGATCTGATTTAAACCTTTAATATATGCGCCTACGCAATTTTGAAAGAGTTTATCAACTTCTTTAAATTTTTTATCAGATTCCTCTTGAGTCGAAATCCTTTGCATAGTAATTCATAAAATTTTTAAAATTCTTGTAATAAAAAAAAATTTGCAAAATTCAAGATTACAACTTTACCCCTAAGCAAATTACTGCTATTTGGATGGCGACCATAAGGCGTGCCGTAGTTTTCTAAAGGAGTTTATTATTTTTATTTTATGTTTATTATAATAGTATACCTATACTTAATTTTTAATTTATTCCATGTGATATGCTTTTGTTGCCGGTCTCGCCTTGTTTACAATCTTCGCTATTCCACTCCTTTTTATGCATGCTGCCAGTCAGAAATTTAGTATTTAATTTTCACTATTCCACCCTTTTATATGCATGCTGCCAGTCAGAAATTTAGTATTTAATCTTCACTATTCCATCCTTTTTTATGCATGCTGCCAGTCGGGATTTATTTCCTTAAAACATCGCTTTTGTTGCCGTGTAACGGTGAGCTTGCCTTTGATACTCAAATTGATGTTGAGTCAGAGCCAGAATTATCGGTTGTTGGCGTTGTTAATACTGCTGTGATTTTACCATGGTAGCACTGTGGCTTAGTATAGATTCTATTTCTCTTCAGTTTGTTCTGGATGCTCACTACTTTGTTTTTTTTTTTTTTTCGGCTGGCGGTATCGCCTTGTTGAGCCAATTTTATTTAATTTTATTTATATTATTTTTTTTTTTCGGCTGGCGGTATCGCCGTGTTGAGCCAATTTTATTTATTTATAAGCCTGGCAGGATCGCCATGTGGCCACAATAAATTAAATAGTTTGAGGTTCGATCAATGAATGTCTTTCTTTATTGATTTTGCTTTCTTTTATACAAAATTCTTACACTAATACTTACAAACTATTTATGTATATTTACATACGTGTATATTACTACTACATACTAACTAGAATGCATAATTCTAAAATATGCTACGTCAACATATGGTTGCAATAAATGTGTCGGTATGACAGTCGCACTGGCAAACTGGCGTTGTGACTCAGTTAGTCATTGCGACTGTCTTTGGCGGTATCTTTGACCGTCCGCACAAGTGTAACAAGACTCTCGCTATATGCGGCATGTGCTGTCTTTGCACAAACTCCCGCTGAGTTCAATGTAACTAAATTTGGGTAAAGTGTTGTTGTGTACATTCTTATTTGTTTATGCATTTTTGTGCACATGACAATTAAACGAAAAAGGGCGGTGTGTTTATGTAATGCTACACAAGGTTAAAATTCTGCAAACTCTCAAATTTTGCTTGCCTTGACAATCAGCCGTTGATGACTTTGCTTCAATAAAGAAAGAAATAACCAAAACAAATGCTTAAAAGAGAAACGTCAAAGGGTTTGTGTAGCTTACCTCTGAAGTTGAGCGCAAAGTTTTGAAGTTTCAAATATCAGGCGAGGTTAACAGAGCTTTATGTAATTGAGCCCCAAGAATTTAAACCCAGCGGCTTCGCTAGTTAAGACACGTGGTGCGAATGAACGAAGACGCTCCGCCCCAGAAGGTATTCTCATCGGAACCCATCGGTGGAAGTAGAGGAAGAGGGAGACCACCACTCCGATGGCAGGACCAAGTGGAGGCAGATCACGGTGTTTCCCATTAGCGGCAGTTGGCTCAACAAAGAACCGACTGGCGTAACATGTTGGACGATCCAAAAATCGCCGAGATGGTTAAAGATATTTAAAGTAAGTAACTTTTACAGTACATTTTTTCTTCAATATTCTGGAAAATAGACAGACATATATGTATTTATATATTTTTTTTTTATTTGGCCCAGTCTAGTGTACATATCGCACGTTTCATTGATAAATACAAATTTTGCCAAAATAAGCGATTCTAGTACCATCAATCGGAAAAAATATAGCCCATGTCGGGAGGATTTATCCAAAGAATAAATTGTTGAAATTTAAACCTTTCCGTTACACCAAAACCGAGTACAAGTTTTATGGCCCTTTTCTCATCTACCCTTTAATTTTAAGGTTCACGAAGTCCCCTGTTACACTAGGAAATTCTTGAGTTCTAGTCTGCCGCGACATAATTGCTTTCAAGAAAAATTGTCAAGTGTAGGCACGAATATAAAACATAAAAGAGAAAGCTAGCTCATTTGCCATTTTACTGAACAAACAAAACGCCTTATTTCCACTTTCAACAAATTTTCAAAACCCGAAAAAAACTTTCACAGAGTTAAATAGCCACAATTTAAAGTTTTAAGGTAGCGGTGCTTAAATAAAACAGATACGCCCAACTGGGGTCATAATTTTTTAGAATTTTTGGTACGTAATGTAGTTTTTTAACTTTAACACATAATCATTGTCCTGAGTTAGTGTACACTTTAGTAAGAGTAATACTAAAAAGTTCAAGTGCACTTCTTTTTTAAGTATATCATAGTCAGTGTTGCCATTTTAGCATTTTTCCTGTTAGATTTAGCATTTTTACTTGCGATTCAGCCCGAAAAATCTGCATTTAGCATCTAGCATTTTTTTTTGGCTTTTTTCTGTATTTTTTTAGCTTTTTTGTAAGTTTGAGAAAACCTAGATATACAAATGTGTGGGATAAAGAGATGTTGATCTAGTCTTCACAAAATTGATAAAATTCCCACCCGCACATAATCACTCATAGAACAAGTTCGCTTAAAGCGCTTGATTGAACTGTGTTTTTCATCGCTAACTTCAACATATTTACACACATTTCTAGTGCGGCGGCAAAATTGCTTGAAATTCGTAAAACTTATAGATGAATCGACAGATATAAGCGTTAATAAGTACCTAGGAATAGTGGTAAGGTATTATAATTCTACCAGCAAATCAATTGTGAATACATTTCTTACACTATCAGCTATCGACGATTGCACAGCAAAGGGTTTGGTAGATTCAATCTTAAAGACAGAAGAAGAATGACTTTGGGTTAGATGTGAAAAATTTAAGGGGCTTAGAAACAGATAATGCTAGCGTTATGGTAGGCAGAAACCGATACTTTGTTAAAGCAATATCAACCCAATATTATTTTAATACCTTGTATTTGTCACTCAGTTCAATAAGCTGTTTCGTCAGCTTCGCAGTTAAAAAAAAAAAAAAAAACTAGTGGCGGCGATATACCAACAGGTCATCATAACCTCTAACGAGATTTCTAGCCGAGCTTCTCTTTCCAACTTGTGGTGTGTTGCCTTTGAGTTTTTCCTACAAGTTGGCGGGACCTACAGTTTTTTGCCGACTCCGAACGGCACTTGCAAAGCAAATGAATTTTTTGCTGAGAAGCTTCTCATGGCAGAAATACACTCGGAGAGTTTGCCAAACTACTGCCGAGGGGCGACCCCGTTTTAGAAAAATTCTTTTTCTAAATAATTTTGGATGTTACTTTTGCCGGGCATCGAACCGACACGACTTGGTGTAGAAGGCCGAACACTTAACCGCTACACCACGGCGGCCGCCTTCGCGGTTACTTCCTAATGAAATTGAGTTTTTAATATCGGAAACATATAATTTCTAGGTCTGGGAGTAGACAAAACAACTATGTATGCAAAATTATATGCTGATTTAAATGAGGGACTAGAACCTTTGCAAATGGTTAGAGCCTGTTCAACTCGGTGGCTATCGATAGAAGTAGCAGTCAAAAGAGTAACAAGCCAATGGTTAGAGTTAAAACGCACTTTGCTTTTGCTGTAACAGTAGAAAGGTGTCAAAGCAACGATTTTAACAAATTTGTACACTGACGAAAATTTAGCTTATTTTTTGTTCCTTGGCTCCATATTAAAAGACGTCCAAATAGTGAATACGATTTTTGAAAGCAATTCTGCAGACCCCCTAAAGATGTTCAGTCACTTAAAGTATCTACTTTCAAGTTTATGCTCACTTGTTACTTGCCACTCAGAAAATGTTGACTCATTGTCTTCTCCGTTATTGCCGTTATTACTCCCTATTCCTTATTTTCATTACACCTTTTGAGAAGTTCATGGAAACAAAAATTAAGGATATAGATATGGAAAAACTATCAGGAAAAATTACCGTAGCTTTCTTATATCACTCATAGAGCAATTACGCCAACGTTTGCCTGGAATGTTTATTTTTATGAAATTGAAGTACAAATAAATTTTTTTCTTTTTACATGTAAAAAATATTTGTCTGTTATGTTTTTAAAAGAAGAAAACAAATAAAAAATAAGAAGATCTGCTCTGCAATTTTAGCATTTTTTTAGCAGGAACATTTTTTTTTATCATCACCCAAAATAGAAACTGAAGAACTTCGAAATTTCCCATTCTAACATTAGCAGATCACAATTGCCTCTCTTCGGGTCGAATAGAGATTATATACTCCCTAAATAAACCCGAGCTAAAAGAAAAATATTCCGAAGTGTTGGAGGAATATTTAACCATGAATCACATGGAACCCGCTTCACCCTTTGAAGTTGTTAAAGATGGAAAATACACACGTTTTGCGAAGATCTGTATAGAACGACTACAATTAGACAAGAAGATGGTCGATATATGGTAAAACTCTCCTTCAGACAAAACTTCCCACAAACGCTAGCTCTCGGACATTCACGACCAGCAGCACAACAACAATACATTAGTATAGAGCGGTCGTTAGAAAAAACACCCGAGCTAAAAGAAAAATATTCCGAAGTGTTGGAATCACATGGAACCCGCTTCACCCCTCGAAGTTATTAAATATGGAAAATACTACTAATTTTATTTACCCCGTCATCCCGTCATAAAACCCGACAGTAAAACTACCAAGGTGCGAATAGTCTTCAATGCCTCCAAACTCTCTCACTCAGGAAGCTCATTGAACACTGGCCCAACTCTCCAAAAGGACTAGATGCTAATTATTTTAAAATCGCGCCTCTACAAGTTCGTTTTTAATGGCGACATCGAAAAAATGTACCGCCAAATTCTTGTATACCCTGAAGATCAAGAATACCAAAGAATTATCTTCCGTAGAGCTCCTAACTCGAAACTCGAAGACTTCAAATTAAAAACTGTCACCTTCACGATTCCTCCCCCTAAAATTGTCATCCCTGGAGCAGTTCCTTGCAGCAGGGCTGCTCCCTATTCTGTTGTTCCGGTCTGGCGTTGAGCTAAACCCTGGTCCAACAGAATGGTTCTGCTGTGTGTGCCGGAAGAAAATTTATACCAGATGTTCGCATTCGGTGCAATGCACATCTTGTAAAGGTTGGCTACACAAGTCTAGTTGCTCCGGACTAGATCCAAAAACACACCGGCCTCTTAGTTTTTTTAAAACTTTCGTGGCGCCTTGCTGTTCACGTCCTAGAACGTCTCGTGGCTCGCGACGCTCCGGCGTAGCGCTATCGCCTCCCCTTCGCAATATATATATTGCTCAGCAAACATTGTGTGTTCCCAGTTGTAGCTCGCGCCCTAGCGCGCTAACACCTCACACAGCAGCTCATAGCTACTCCCTACGTAGCACATCTATAGATGTTGTGAGCACTGCTGAGCTACAACCCCCGCCCCAAAATATTCTCCTCCCCTCTACTTGTTCCGGTACCGGCACAAGTGTGAATCAAGGCCATCAGCTCCTGGTCCCTCACACTATGTGCACTGTTTGTCGGCACAGAATATATGCGTCCAGAGTGCCATCGGTCAAGTGCAATACCTGCCTTGGCCAATGTCACCTGCGCATATGCTCAGGGCTCGCAAACAGAAATCTATGGACTGATGCGTATGTTGCGCCGTGTTGTCGAGCTGTGCAGCCCACATTGCCGACAAATTCTACCTCGTTTCCCAACGAGCGGAATTTGTCGCCTTCAGGACTGCGACGACGATCACGGACTAGCATATTACCTCCACGGCGAGCGCACCAGTCCCTGACTCCCAGAGTGACCATTGCCTCTCCCCCGCATTTCAAAATAATGCAATTAAACTGCAATGGTATAACTGGCAAGATTGTGGAGATCACCAAGTTTATGCAGCAAAACTCCATCAAAATTGCTGCAATCCAGGAGACTAAACTTGGCACCCACTCGGATCTCAGAGCGAGTGGTGGCTACCACATTCTCCGGCATGATCGTACGGACGGTGGGGGTGGTCTTGCGTGCATCATCCACCAAACCGTGCGGTATAGGGAATTTGCATTCAACACCGACCAAGAGGACATACCCCTAGAGCGACAGGGTATTGTCATTTCAGCTGGAGGTGTTGATCTCGAGCTGATAAACATCTACATACCTCCCGTCACCTGTTGCCCCAGAAGTTATCGCCCTGATTTAAGCGATTTCCTACGGGGCGATAACCGTGTCATTATGGGCGATTTTAATGCACACCATGACATGTGGCATTCACGCCATTCTGCTGACGGCAGAGGACGGGAAATAGCCGAGCAAATTGACGCTTCCACATTCTGTGCGGTGAACACGGACGCCCCCACGAGGATGGCAGTAAATTGCAGTAGCTCCCCGGACATAACAATTGTTAGTCCGGGTCTAATAAACTGCATAAACTGGCGCCCAATGGTGGCTTTGGCATCAGATCACCTGCCAATCATCCTGTCCGTTGATCGTGCCCCGGATTTCACCACCTCTGAGAAGAGATCCTACGTAAACTTCAGGAGGGCTGACTGGGTTGGCTTTACTGAGTTTACTGAGAGCTCCTTTGGTGCTCTTCCCATACCGACTGACGTACGCCAAGGTGAAAAGGAAATACGTAAGGTCATAAATAGAGCTGCAGCCCTTTTTATACCAGCTGGGAGAATACAAAATATACGGCCAAACTTCCCAACTGAAGCTGCAGCCCTGGCCAATGAACGTGACCATATACGTAGCATCGATCCCGCAGACCCACAGATCAGTGGTCTCAACGCGGAAATCAGACGGTTGGTAGATGAACACAAACATGCCAAATGGGAGGAGCATCTGAGGTCTTGTAACCTCTCTACCGGTGTTGGAAAATTATGGTCCACAGTCAAATCCCTGCCAATTCGACGGGGCCACCAAAAAACGTAGACATCACCTTTGGTGATAAGACGTTTAGTGATCCGAAGAAAAGTGCAACGGCCTTTTGCCGACAGTTTGTACCACACCCTGCACAGGACAGGGACAGACGTAGGATCTTCAGGTGTGCGCATAAACACAAAAACAATGCCCCCGTTTCCATCACCGCTACAGAGGTTCTAGTGGCCATCAGGAAAGCCAAAAACTCTAAAGCTATGGGCCCTGACGACATAGCCATGGTGCATTTAAAACACATCGGCGAAGAGGGAGTAAAATACCTCACTACCGTCTTCAATTTGTCCCTGGCCACTTCTGTCATACCTGAAAAATGGAAACAGGCAGTCGTGGTCCCACTACTAAAGCCTGGCAAACCAGCTAACGTAGGGGAGTCTTATCGTCCGATATCGCTCCTCTCGCCAGTAGTGAAGACATTGGAGGCGGTATTACTTCCTCTTTACACATCAAAGTTGAGGTTAGCCGAGCACCAACATGGCTTTAGAAAAATACGGAGCACAACATCTGCTCTAAATGCCATTAACACTCAGATAACTGACGGACTCAACCAGAAAAGCCCTCATCACAGGACGGTTCTAGTTGCTCTTGACCTGTCTCAAGCTTTTGACACAGTAAATCATGGACAACTGGTATCCGATTTGGAAGATTCATCGCTCCCCCCCTGTCTTAAGCGTTGGTCCGCCAATTATCTGAGTGGTCGTCAATCGTCTGTAGTTTTCAGAAACAAAAAATCAAAACCGAGAAAGATTAAACAAGGGGTACCGCAGGGTGGTGTCCTTTCCCCGCTTCTGTTTAATCTTTATATTTCGAGGCTTCCTTCCCCACCAGATGGAGTCTCGATTGTTTCTTACGCAGACGATTGTACGATCCTGGCTTCTGGCACTTCCGTTGATGAGCTATGCTCCAGGATCAATGGTTATCTCCCCTCTCTTGTTGAGTTTTTCACTGCCCGGAGCCTGACATTGTCGCCAACGAAGTCCTCGGCGACACTATTCACGACCTGGACGGCGCAAGTTGGCATGGAGTTAGAAATCTACGTAGGCGATCAAAAATTACCTACTGTCTCTCACCCCAAAATCTTAGGGGTAACTTTCGACCCCATGCACAAATTCGCTGCTCATTCAACCGCAATTGTCTCTAAGCTACAAAGCCGCAACAAAATTCTCAAGTCGCTAGCCGGCAGCACTTGGGGTAAAGACAAAGAAACGTTGCTGGCAACCTATAAAGCAATTGGTCGGCCGATCCTGAATTACGCGTCGCCGATATGGTCGCCGGGGCTTGCTGAGGTTCATTGGAAAAGACTGCAGGCCTGCCAAAATACCGCACTCAGAACCGCCACGGGATGCGTCCTTATGTCTCCAAAACATCATTTACATCATGAGGTGGAAATGCTCCCAGTTTTGGAGCACAATGAAATGCTAAACAAGCAGTACCTGTTGAACTGTTGCAAACCACAACATCCCAACAGACTACTGCTTGAGTATGAGCCACCTCCTAGGACCGTAAGGGCACATCTACGTGAGCATTTTGATGAGATCCGGCACCTCACACTTTCGCCGTTTGATCCAAAGGTACATACGCAGGCCCTGAAGCACATCCATGACACGTCCGTTGCGTCTTATGTCTCGCTCTGTCCACTGAACGCCGTTTTGCACGCCAAACCACCTCGCGTCGCGGCTGAGGAGCGTCATCTTCCTCGAGAGACAAGGGTCACTCTGGCTCAATTACGCTCTGGATACTGTGGCAGGTTAAACTCCTACTTATCCAGACTAGACCTTGACGTGCCGAATGAATGTCCGGCATGCGGCTCGCCACCCCATAATACCAACCATTTATTTATCTGCTCTTCGGAGCCTACTCTTCTAACACCCATCTCCCTCTGGTCCAACCCTGTCGAAACTGCAAGTTTCCTAGGACTCCCGTTAGAAGAAATTGATGACAATTTAGGTTAAGGAAAAGTACACGCTGGGCAGGGCTACACTTCGTTACAACAACAACAACAACCCAGGTTATCCAAGCGCTCAAATCAGCCGGATTCCGCCTGAAGAAAATAACGGCTAACCACCCGGAAATACTAAAACCCATTCCAAAACCTGATCTTCTCGATGAAGATTTTGTTAAATTCCATGATGTCAGTTCAACGAAAACCCTTGGAATAAAATGGAACGCTATCAATGACTCGTTTTCCTACTCATATGACCCTATACCATCCGCTAACTCACACACAAAGCGGCAAATATTATCAGCAATTGCGAAGTTGTTCTATCCGGCAGGATGGCTAGCGCCAATTATGATACCAGCCAAAATGCTTCTCCAACAACTCTGGTTAGGAGGAACTGGTTGGGACGAACGCGTTAAGCCCCTCGCCCTTCACAAATGGAATAGTTTTTGCGAAAATCTCTCCGCGATAAGCACCGTCAAAATTCCCCGATGGAGTGGATTCGCTCCCGACAAACCCTACCAAGTTCATGGGTGCGTTTATTTAAGAGTGCAGAATAGCGAAACTGACTTCACAACTCATTTATTAGCAGCAAAGAGGAAAGTAAGCCTTCCCCGTCTAGAACTGTGTGGAGCAGTACTACTCTTGTTAAACAGATATGCTCGAACCTAAGTCTGCTTACAAATTAATTGATTCTTCCATTGTCTGCATAGCTAGAAAAGCCACCCCGTACCTGGAAGACCTACGTGACAAATCGGACGGCTGAAATACTTAAAAACCTGAGTAATGCTACTTGGCGTCATGTGTACAGCGGCGATAACCCGGCGGTTATTGGCACCCGCGGATGCAAACCCTAAGAATTAGCTGAATGCCCCCTATGGTGGAATGGCCCTGAGTGGCTATCGAAATCCCCAAATCTTTGCCCTCAGGCGGTTCCGCAAAACCCTCCGAATCCGCCAGAACAAAAACGCGTCGAAACCTTCCTTACTGTGGAAACCCCAGATCCATTAGAGCGGTTTTCGTCATTCAGCCGAGCCCTTCGCGCCCTCTTGTATGTATATCGCTTCATTCATAAAGCGAAAAAACGACGATTCCCTCCACCAAATCTCTTCTGCAAGAAGAAATTAGTCATGTTAAAGAGCGCTTAATCCTCCAAACCCAACAAATTTATTAAGCGGAGGTCATATCCTCATTATAATCATCCAAGCCAATCAGCAAAAAAAGCTCGCTACTCTCACTCAGCCCGATGTTGGATGAAAAAAGGGATATTGCGCGTCAATGGACGCCTCAGTCATGCTTCCCTTAGCTACACGGAAAGGCACCCAATTATAATTCCCGAAGCCGCACGATTCTGCAAACTATATCTCGAGTTTGCTCATACACTCCTACTCCATGCCGAAAAGCAACTAATGATCAGGATGGTCCATCAAGAAAGGCTTGCATTTTTCACTGCAAGACCTGCACGGTTCATAAACAAAAGATGAACTCCCAGATCATGGCCGCATTGCCAGCCGAAAGGTCGACGTACACTTTACCATTTCACACCACAGGAGTCGACTTCGCTGGCTCATTTCAGGTAAAAACTTCAACTCTGCGTCGCGCCTCTTTTGCCAAAGCTTATGTTTGTGTCTTCGTTTGCTTCTCCACAAAAGCAATACATCTTGAAGCCTGCTCAAACTTAACCACGGACGCCTTTAGTTCGACAACGGAAAGACATTTGTCGGCGCTCATAGAGCAATACAAAAGGAAATAACTCTTTTTCTCAAAGAAGCAGCGCAAGATATCGCCGAAAAGTATGCGGCCCATGGGCCTCTCTTGGCAAATCCATCCCGCCATATGCCCCTCATATGGGTGGCCTATGGGAAGCGGCTGTAAAAAGTTGTAAGACCCATTTGACGAAAGTCGCCGGAAACCATAAGTTCTCCTTTGAAGAATTTACTACCCTCATCGTTCGAATTGAAGAAGTTCTTAATTCCCAGCCTATATCTCCCATGTCCGAGGACCCGACAGATTTACTGGCATTAACCCCTGGACATTTCTTACGCGGATCTCCATTGCTCTCGTTACCAGAACCCAATGCAGAAAATCTCAGCATCATGCACAACTGGCAAATGCTCAAAGTCCTGAACCATCAGTTCAGCAACCGCTGGAAGAGCGAGTACCTCCAGGAGCTTCACAAGCGTCAAAAATGGAAAACCAAACAACCAAATCTCAAGGAAGGAGATCTAGTCGTCGTAAAAGATGATCTACTGCCCCCGACCGAATGGCGATTAGGTCGTATTGTGAAGTTACATGTGGGACCCGATAAAAATATTCGGGTTGTAGACATTCACACTCAAAATGAAACAATTACTCGTAATATCACAAAGATATGTTTACTGCCCCCCGCCTAACTCTCCCTCAACATAATTTAATACATTTTTCTAACTTTCCGTGCAACCTACTGTACAACTCACCCCTTAAGTTATTACCTTTCAACCTTGTTTTTCACAGATATCAACATGGAACTGGGAAAGTGCCGCCTATGCTGTCGCCAGCATGCGTTGCGCCAATGCCACGCATTTTTAATTATGACGCCATCAGAGCGGTACGAATCAGCACGCGCATCGCTACTGTGTCAACTGCTTGGCTACATCGCATACCACAGGCAAATGCAACTCCACCGGCAGCTGCCGCCACTGCGGACGCGCCATACTTTGTTGCATCGCTCGTCCGCTCCATCATCGACACGCAACCGGCATGTGACGCCTCCGCCACTGGCACGTCAGAGGTGCGAGGAACAAAGCAGAATGCAACAGCGTACAATTGAACGGCCAGCAGATCGTTTGTCGAGCCGCAGTGGTAGTCAGCGTAATATATGAAAATTGGTGAACCAAGCAAAGGTTACGCTACAAAAACTCCAAGAACTTCTGAACCTGTCAACAGGCCGGCCGCCATGTTGAAGACATGGATGAAAATCTAATCCAATTCGATTAATCTATATATACATACCTTTAAAACTTACCCGTTAAACTCTTACATACGCACATACGAGCCCCGACCACTATTAATTCGTACGACAAGCATTTTTACGCGTATGCAATATTTAACAGATGATATTTTCAATACTAAAGTAGATAACACATGCAAACCTATTTTTTCTGAAAGTACATTTTATTCTCTTAATTTTAGAAAAAAAATTTTGTTGTACTTCAACAACAACAACAACAATATTTATTTATTTGAATGCTTTACTTAACTGATAAGAAAAATTTGACCAGTATTAATTCGTACGGTGCTTTAGCTTAGCTTAGAATTGAAACAAGATCAAAACAAACGCAAAAGTAGAAACCGTTATGCAATGCAGAATGTCAGAAGTGTGTTATTGTTTCAAATTATTCAAAGTTTAGCAACCATGGCACGTGGTAAGCCGATTTGCAAAGAAATAAGGAGTTTAGTTATAGATTATTATAAATCTGGGAAGACTTTTGGTGAAATAGCGAAGCATTTAAATCTGGCTAAGTCGTCCATTCAAGGAATAGTAAACAATTTTAAGAAAAATGGCAATATTGAAAATAATATCGCAAATAGAGGCCGAACTTCGGCAATAACAGCTCGTGATAAAAGAGTCCTGGCCACGATTGTGAAGGCTGATCGCCGCCAAAGTTTGAGAAATTTAGCATCAGAATGGTCTGATAAAATCGGAAAAAGTGTTAAGCGTGAGTGGACGCGTCTGCAATTGCGTGATATTGGATATAACTTCTATAAGGTATGTATAGGGATTATCTATGTTACATACTCAATATCTTAAATTACTAGGCCAAGGAAAAACCATTGCTTACGATTCGCCAAAAGAAGAAGCGTTTACAATGGTGTCGGGAACGGATGTCTTGGACTCAAAGGCAATGGAACTCCATCATATTTAGCGATGAATCTAAATTTGATGTGAGTGTCGGTGATGCGCGAAGGAGAGTTATCCGCAAAAAAATTGAGGCGTACCATAAAGACTGCATTAAAAGGACAGTTAAGTTCCCAGCAAGCATAATGGTGTGGGGTTGTATGTCTGCCAAAGGAGTAGGACGCTTGCACTTTATTGATGGGATGGTCAATGCTGAAAAATACGTTAACATACTAGAAGAAAGTTTGCTGCCATCAATACCAAAACTGGCTGACTGTGGTGAATACACGTTTCAACAGGATGGAGCATCATCTCATACTGCCAAACGAACCAAATCATGGCTGCAGTCTAAGGAAATTGGGGTCTTAGATTGGCCATCAAATAGTCCGGACCTAAGCCCAATCGAGAATATATGGGGAATAATGAAAAGAAACTTAAAAAATGAGCCTCAAAGAACCCTTTCTGATTTAAAAACAAAATTGCAAGAGATGTGGGACTCTATTACAACAGAACAATGCCAGAATTTATTAAACTCTATGCCAAACCGTTGTAAATGTGTTATAAAGGCAAAAGGCGATGTTACCCAATATTAATATTTAAAAAAAATTACATGTTTGATAAAATATGAAATATTTAACGCACCGTACGAATTAATACTGGTCAAATTTTTCTTATCAGTTAAGCAAAGCATTCAAATAAATAAATATTGTTGTTGTTGTTGTTGTTGAAGTACAACAAAATTTTTTTTCTAAAATTAAGAGAATAAAATGATCTTTCAGAAAAAATAGGTTTGCATGTGTTATCTACTTTAGTATTGAAAATATCATCTGTTAAATATTGCATACGAGTAAAAATGCTTGTCGTACGAATTAATAGTGGTCGGGGCTCGTATATAAATTAACCTTACCTTTGAATTCGACCCATCCTAATGTGCAACTCTTAACTTGGAAAACTACAGCTTTTCTATTTACTTACCTTTTTATATGTACATATGTTGGTATGCTCACTGCACAGCTTAGCGGGCGGTCATCGATGGCAGCTTAGTTCAGTTGTCGTTGAGCGCGCGGTTTACTACTTACCTCCCTTCCAAATTAACTAAAATTAAAGTTTAAAAAAGTACCTAGTGTGAACTAAAAGTGAAATAAGGAAACAATTGTTAAACTATTGCTAATACTTAAAACTAAAACCAATGGAGTTTTTTATTTCCAAAGGAAATCGCGGAAGTGCAAAAGTGGTGAGTGCCCCTACACCCTCAATAGTGCTAACCTTATACATCGCTAATTTGTAGAAAAAGGTTCAAAAGCAAAAAACACCACAAATTGGAAGAGGGAAGCTCGGCACAAAAAATATCTTTAAGAGGTTATAATGATAACCTGTTTGTATATTGCAGGCATACGTTTTTTTAGATGAGAATAGGCCCTTTATGTCATACATATAAATCGGAGCGTTAAGCCCTATATACACTTATTTTTGAACGTGAACGCGGGGGAGCGTGAACAATTTTCTTTCGTGTAATATGTTGATATTACTCCACTTTTCCAAAAAATCATGCGTAAGTGGATAAACAACTACCATATTTTTGATATTAGTGCATTTAAACTTAAGTGAAAGTGTTAAATATGCTTTGAAATGATTATTTTACCATCTCACAGTGAATTGTGTGCGAACGCAAAGTGACACAAACCCTTCGTAAGTGAGTGTTGAAATTTGGCAATTACCACGCCAAACTTTGATTTAAAAAAAAAAATTTTTTTAATTTTTTGGAGAATTGAACTCATTTGACAGATGCGCGTGAACGCACAAAAGAATTGATTTGGAATTCTTTTCCTTTGCGTATGCAATAGAAAGTCTCCACTCATTCACGCTCACGTTCGCACGGAGCTGTATGAGGGTCTTTACATGAAAAATCGTTCAAAATTACGTATTCATTAGTACCCTGCAGTCAAATTCCGAACTACTCAGCAAACATACTAGTTCATTGACTAACCATTTTGTGGCATATGCATACCAGTTCATTGTTGATTAGTTTTAAAACCAGTCAATGCCAAACTACTCAGCAAACAATATAGTTCATTGACTATACATTTTGTGGTGTATTTATACTAGTTCATTGCTGATTAGTAGGGCTCTTGATTCTAATCGATTACTCGACTAGTCGATTAGTCGAGTAGTCGATTATCAACTTTTGTGCTGTTTGAAAATCGAATAGCAGATATTCGATTTCAGCTAATTGACTAGCTGTCACTAATCGAATACTAACGATTAAATCCGGTTCCCAGTTTTTACCCGGGTTTTACCCAAGTAATAAGGCGGGAAATTTCTACTGTAATTCGCATGCAGGTTTAAGTGGTATCTGCCATTTTCGCCAATTTATTTGCTTCATTTCTTTGAAATTTAAAAAAAAATGTAACAGGAGCACAGAATATTTGTGTAGGTAGATATACAAAAATGAAAATTTGAAAAATGTATGTATGTTTGTATGAATGTAGATAAAAAAGTTTGAAAAATTTTTTTCATACTGCAAAACGTTCTATGTCAATATTATTCTTTTAGGTTTAAGTGCGCAATGTACGCATCTTTCTCTTATTCTACGTCGCCGTTTGCAAAAAGATAGTTGAAAGATTGATTCGTTGGGCAAAAAAAAAAGTAAAAGTATATTCAAATTCACCTAATTTTCGAAAGAACTCAAAAATTACAAACATTACATAGAGCGTTTTTATGTATTACCAAAAATATACGGGAACATTAGAGTGCCAAAAAAAGTTCCACACTTTCTATCGGAATGATTAAGCTTGAGAATTTATTTTTTTTTGTAGCAAAATTGCTTCTGCACGTCAATGAAAGATTTCCTATGAAAATAAAAAACAAATTTGACATGTGAGAAATTATAAGCACCTGCAACTCTGGTGTCTTAGTTTCTGTTTGAAAACTTTAGATTTGTAACAAACTTTTCAAATTGTTATTTTTTTCATGCGCTGCTAAGTGCTCTTCAATGCTGCTGTTATGTCAGGCCGAGTTAAAATACAGGAGATGATAGAAACACGAGCTTTTAATCCAATTTAGGATTGTATAATTTCCCCTTTAAAAGCTGATGTGGTTTTTTAATATAAAAATCACTGGAAATTATTTGGAACGCATAATAATTAAAAAAACATGCTCGTAAAATTTCTGGAAATAGCGCTTTTCGAAATTGATGATTCAATAAATATTTTATAAATTTTAAGGAAACATTTAAGCACACGCTAATAAGTTGTTTTTAATATTTGACAAGTATCAGGAGCACAGAATTTCAAAAAAAAAAAATTCAATAAACTGGTATGTACAGATGGGGGTTGGTGGGGCAACTGCTCCCACTTTTAAATTGCATTTCGAAAATATCTTTGTGTATAAGAAAAGAACTGAAAGCTAGTAGATTGCGTGTTTTTGAAGTTATTAACATCAATATTAGCACACGCTAATAAATTATTTTTTTTCAGGAGCACATAATTTCAATGAAAACAATTACATATAAAACATTGAAACAAAAAATACAGTTTTAGACAAGAAATAAAGATCACGTAGAATCTTTATTTATTTTGTAAGTTATTTTTGAAACAATATTTGTGTATTCCAGCCACAATCAATGAAGGGAAAGTAATGTAACTATGTATTCTAATTATTATTCATAAAACGTTTATTTTGATATAAGAATGTCAACATATGCACATTCTGAGGAAGCAAGCAGTTTCTCAATGCAGTAACGATATTTCTCGCACTAGAAAATGTTCGTTCAGATTCTGCTGAAGTAGCAGGAATACACAAATATTGTTTGGCAATCTCAAAAAGCTTAGGGTAAATCCCAGAATGATTTGTCCACCATACAAGGGGATTTATATTATGGCCAATCTGAGGTTCTGCTGCATAAAAGTCCAAATGCGTTCGGGAATCACTTTGGCTGCTTTCACATTGAAATAAAAAGTCCAATTGCGTGTTTTTAGAAGGCCTCGGTTCACAAACATTTAAAATGTTATTATTCTCAAGCAAAGATGCTATAAATGAAATCACCTTAGCCTTTGTTCCCTCTACTTCGTAAGCTAAATTTTTGTATCTGGGATCCAGGAACGATGCAACTACCGGTGCTGAAATGTCAGTAATATCAATTTCGAATCTTTCTTTTAATGATAATCTTGCTGTGTTTTTAAAAACTTCCTCATTGCTTTGCTCAAAATACGACTACGCCATATGGTTATTTATCAAAGCATGAACCAGAGGACGAATTATAGATATAGAGATGTCTTTCTCAGTGCATAACACATTCGTTGCTACATCGAAAGGTTTCAGCATCTCAACCATTTTTCCATGGTTGTCCATTCGGTTTCCGCCATGTCTAGTTTTATTGCATAGGAAAGTTTTGTTACACTTCGGTCTTGGAGGACTAAAGTGATAGCATTTTTGTTGCGAATTAAACTTTCGCACATCTTATACTTCGAGTTCCACCGCGTTTCGATACATTCAACTAGTCTGTTCTCCTTCACACCCAATTGCGTCTGACGATTTGATAATGCGGATTTAGCTATTGTTGATCGGTGGAAATAGCTTACCACATTTCGTCCTTTAAGCGGGCTACTCACCTGCCAAGAAATGTCAAACTCCATATAAAAAAAACGCTCAAGAAATGGTCAAGAACTGTTTTCACACGTCAAATTTTCTTGAGCCAATACTCAGCTCATAAGAAAAAATACTACAATTCTCGATGGTTGGCAACGAAGGTTTACCTCAAGAAATAAATATGCTCGTATATTTTTCTTGAGGTAAACGTGCAGATCCACGGCAAAGGTGAGTACATATTTCACTAAACATGTTTTGTACATTTTTAAAAGAGTAATTTGCAAAAAAAATGGAAAATTTGGTAAACGTCAAAATTTCTTGACCAGGCATAAAAAATATATATCTGCTTTTTTTTCTTGAGGCATTTCTTGGCAGGTGGGTAGCCCGCTTTATTACAAACTTCTCCATATTGTGGAACTGACGTCAATGCATCTTTAATCACAAGCTGAAGAAGATGTGCGCTACATTTTATGCTACTAGGAACAACGATTAGTTGCGCTGCTGCTACGTTCATTACGTATGCGCTGTCATGTGTCATAGCTCGCGTTTTCTCCATTATACCCCAGTCAGCAAGAACTACTTCGAGAGATGAACTAATATTCTCCGCCATCGGTCTACCTAGATTTATTTAACATGTCTCAAGTCTCGACTTAGAAAAGATCAAAATACACACTTCAAAAACGCAAATTGGAACAGCTTTTGGATGGGGCTTAGATGTACGGTTGTCTTGAAATCTTTCTATAACATTGTGTGTGTTCGAGCAGCTCAATATTACTGCAGTATTGTAGGTAGGTAGGTAGAAGTGGCTGCCGCAAAGGCACACCTAGGCCAGTAATAAAAGGCCCGTTGTGATACCACCAAACACTAGGAAAGTCAGTCCCGGGGCCCGGCCATATGGAAAATCCCAGTGCTGTTGGGACTCTCCATATAGCCGAAACCCGGGACTGACACTCCTAACCGACACCGCTACCCCTCCTCGAACCATTTTGATAACTTGATGAAGGCCATCAAGTCCTTTATGTCTAGCTCCGCGACCTGAGCGCCTTCTCGCTCCGCTTAAGGCCGGGCAGTTGCAGATGAGGTGCTCCACCGTGCCTACCAATAAGGCAGTGCCCGGTTAGAACACCTATTAATATGGAGATTTCCTTCCTTTTTAGGGCGTATATGTGTCTAGATCTTTTAAGATCGCATTTTGGCCAGGTTTGCTTGGATATCCGGCACCCTGGGGCTTGTAGCCATCTTTCGTTGGCTTAGCGGAGTGTATGCTCCTTCAGCATTAGCTTGCACGTGGCAAACGGCATACCTATGCGCTCTTTATCTTGAAGAATCTGCTTGGTCGTGCCCTGCCTGGCAAGTTCGTCTGCCCTACAGTTTCCCTCAATGTCCCTGTGTCCCGGGACCCATGTGAGGTTCACGCGGTTCTGTTGGGCCATCTCTTGAAGAGATCGACGACAGCTGAGCGTCAGTTCAGAGTTGAACGAGTAAGAGCCAAGGGATTTGATGGCCGCTTGGCTGTCGCTGAAAATACAGATATCCTGTCCGATGGTGCGTTTACCTATCCAAGTCACGGCGTCCATGATTGCAGAAACTTCAGCCTGGAAGACGCTGCAGTGATCAGGTAGTCTAAAGGAGAGTTCTAGGTCCAAATCCCTTGAGTAAACCCCTCCTCCGACTCTGCCGTCTAACTTCGAGCCGTCGGTGTATATAAAAGTGCCGCCATTAGTAGCGGGACACCGATCTATGTTCTCCCAGTCTTCCCTGCTGGGAATGTTTATTCTAAAACAACAATCTCCGACTGTTGTGGTCGCACACCGATCTGTGCTCAGAGGGAGAAAGCTGTAAGATCTTAGAATACAGGAGTGTCCAATAGTGCTTGCGCCCCAGACGGACGTTTCCCTTAGACGCAGAGCCGATGCCGCTGCTGCCCGGTACCCTTCCAGATCGAGTGGCAAAAAGCCAAGAATGGCCTGGAGAGCTTCATTGGGCGTTGTTCTTAACGCCCCGCTTATACAGATCATGCTCGATCTGTGGACTTTTCCTAACAGATTTAGGTTTGTTGCCTTTCCTAGCGCAGGCCACCATACCACGACTCCATACAGCATAATTGGCTGGATTATCGCAGTGTAGATCCATCTGCAAATTTTGGGGCTGAGCCCCCATTTTTTGCCAATGGCTCTTTTACACGTGTAAAGTGCAATGCACGCTTTCCTCTGGCGCTGGATGACATTCTCCTTCCAGTTAAGCTTTCTATCTAGAACTGTGCCTAGGAATTTGGCTTTATCAGCTAAGTTCAGGCGCACGCCATCTAGTTCTGGTAGGTTCAGCGGTGGTATCTTGTACCGCCTGGTATAAAGGACAAGCTCCACCTTTCCCGGGTTGATGCTAAGTCCGCAGCGAGAGGACCATGAAGAAACTTCTCGCAGTGCTACTTGCATCAAGTCACACAGGGTTTGTGGGAATTTGCCCCTATATGCAATAGCTAAATCGTCTGCATATGCCACTATCTTCCCGCCCCCCCACCTTGTGTCTCGTAGCAGCGAGTTTACGGTGAGGTTCCATAGGAGCGGGGAGAGAACACCACCCTGAGGCGTTCCTCTTGTGACATAGCGTGAAAGATCAACTGTTCCCAGTGAAGAAACTATTTTCCTTCCCTTTAGTAGTTGATCAATTAGTCCAATAAGAGACCTATTTATGCCCAGGTTTGTTAAAGCAGTGTTAATAGCCTCCGGCCTTATATTGTTGTAAGCCCCTTCGATGTCCAGAAAGGCCACGAGACAGTACTCCTTTTCGTGCAATGATTTTTCAACAATAGAGACTAGGCTGTGGAGCGCAGTTTCCGTTGATTTACCTTTGGTGTATGCATGTTGATAGCTAGAAATAAGGTTGCTATCAATAGTAGAGGAGAGATAATCGCTAATTATCCTCTCGAAGGTTTTAAGTGCAAAAGACGAGAGACTGATCGGTCTGTAGTCTTTAGGCTCATAGTGTGAGGCCTTCCCAGCCTTTGGGATAAAGACTACCGTGGCGCTTCTCCAGGAGCACGGAATGTAATTAAGAGCCAGGCAGGCTGAATAGAGAACTACCAGCCATTTAGCTGATATTTCCAGCGTGTTTATAAGTTGTGCGGGGAAAATCCCGTCTGGCCCGGCTGCCTTGAACGGCTCAAAGCTTTTGATTGCCCACCTTACCCTTTCCTCCGTAATGGGTATGTTTACCGCCAGGTTTGTTGCAGATGCTACAGGTGCATCATACAAGTTCCCCGGAAAGTGTGTGTTCAGGAGCAGCTCCAGGGTTTCCCCTTCCGTGCTGGTCCAAGATCCGTCAGGCTTCCGTAAATAGCTAATGGCTGTTTGAGTTTTTGATAGCACTCGTCTAAGTCTCGCTGTATCATCGACTTTTTCGACCCCGGTGCAGAAATTTCTCCACGAAGTTCTCTTCGCTTGCCTTAGAGCCTTTTTATAGGCCCTCAGTTTAGCTTTATATTCGAGCCATTCAGGCTCCGTACCGATGCTCTTGGCCTTGTTAAATTGCTTCCTGCATGATATACGGAACGAATCCAGGTCGTAAGACCACCAGTGGGGTCTATGTTTGCCGCGTGGTTTTGGTACTGGACAAGCCTGCTCTAGGGCATTTGAGAGCGCCGTTGTAAAGGTCGTTACCAGATCATCCAGTTCTCCCACTGATGAGGGGGCTTGTGGAGGTAATACTGGTAGGTCCCTAGCTAATATTTGGTTATGTAGCTGCCAGTTAGTGTTGCGTGGATTTCGTTTCATAACTGGCTGCTCAACAATAAAGTCTAACACAATTTCTATGTACCGATGGTCAGAAAATGAATGCTCATCAAGAACACGCCATTTTCTGACCCACTCATAAGCGCCTTCGCTACAAACAGTGAGGTCTATAACCTCCCTACGAGCTTTAGTTATAAAAGTAGGCTCGTTACCCACGTTACAAACCACCAGGTTAGTTGTTAGTAGGTAGTCAAACAGAGACTCGCCCCTAGCGTTAATATCGGAGCTTCCCCACTGGACGTGATGAGCATTAGCGTCAGCTCCAATAATAAGATGGCCCGTACAGAAATTATCCAGCAGATCTTTCACCTCCTTTTGTGGAGGAGGTTCTTCGGCGTCATAGGGCATATAGACCGACGCCATCGTTAGGCTGGTGCTGCCGACTGTTAAGCTGGCAGCTGTAACGTCACCATTTGAGTAGTTGGGTAATAGAAAGGTGTTTAGCTCAGACTTTACCAAAATACAGGTTCTGACCTTGCCCTCATCATTGGCTTGGATGAGCTTGTACCCCTTAGTCCCCAATCCACAGATCCTAGAGCTATTGACCCAGGGCTCTTGGATAAGGACCACGTCTACGTCGCCTTTAGAAAGACGACTGCTTAAAACAGCCGAGGCTGCTTTAGATTTGTGCAGATTTATCTGAAGCACCACCAACATGAGAGAGCTCAGACATCCCTGCCGCCAGCGTGTCGTCGAGGTCTGGCCTGTTCCGGGGGCTGTCTCTCAACGAGGAGTTGTTCAGAGCACCTGCACGATTTGGCGTGGCGGGAACCCTGCTGTCTGAAGCAGCATCAACGTTAGTGTGCTCAGGTTTAGCCACGATCGTGACGTCGAGGCCTTCTTCGTCAAGCAGGCTTTCTTCTATCGCCGAGTTGTTCGCAGCACCATCGCAATTTGACGTGGCGGATAACATACTTTCCGCGTCGGACTCCTCTGCTTCCCCTTCCGATGCCTCGATCTCCGAGGAATAGCAGCGCGCTGTGCATCGCCACGGTATACGTGGATCACGATCTGACCCAAGCCGTAATGCACTCGTCCGTTGCACCGTTTAAGGGGCTCGAGCGCCTCCTTATTCAGAGTGATAACCACCTGTCTATTGGGCCCAACCACATCATCGACCAGATTGACGCCCCAATCCTGCGTCGGGAGAGACGGATTCCAGACCTGCAGCATCTCAAGAATATTCTCGGGTTCTGCAGGGACGGCAGGAATCCATGCCCTTGCCCTTGGCCGAGCAGGAATGTCCTTCCAGTCGACGACATCTAGTCTTGCCCCTGTATAGACTTCACCCAGTCTTGCAACTGCTGCCTTATACAGTGCGACAGTTCTTGCATCCTCGCACGCGAATATTTTGATCTGACCTTGGTGCCAGCCCGCGTCAGTACCTCGCGGCGGACTACCCGGAGACTCACGCATTAAGTGGAGGAGGGCCCTGCCCATTTCATTCCGGACATACAGCCACTGGTCTTTGGGGATGGACCAACGGTCGTTACCTCGGTCAATGAAACCTATAAGGATTCTGTCCTTGGTTACTTCAGCAAAGCTGAGTTTTCCCACTACGGGGTTGACCTGATGCCGCTTCGGATGGGGGTCTACCTCTCCGTCCGATCTCTGGCGACTGCAGTATTGTAGCCATGTTACTTTATTGATGCCCTGAAGTTGATACTTAGGTGATAATATGCTGCAATGATTGCATATTTTATTTTAATGTTGCGAATGATGAGCTTGTGATGAGTAACATATTGTCAATATTTTATTAACCCTGCTGCCATAACGTACGTCTTCGAGGCATATCGACTTTTTTCTTGTTGATCTCCCTCTCGCAATTACTCTCTAAGCTAACTCATACTGGCATTTATCTCCGTCGTTACTCACAGCCTGGAAGTGATGGTTGATTTTGCAGAGTAGGTTTCGTATTTCATGATATATGGTTATAACATACGCCTGAGAGACGTATCGTTATGAATTAAGGGGTAAAAAATAACGTTATGAAAGCAGGGTTAAACGAAAGCGCGAAATTTTGCCGAAGAACATGATGCTCTGTCATAAAAAGTAGCACTGCTACAACCAAGGCGGCTCGAACACACCCCATATTTTTTTTTGCGGGACGCTACTGGAATAATTTTTAAAAATTTTTGACAAGCGGCCATGTTTTTCTTCAAACGTACAATACAGACTTACTCACATAAAAAAATTGTCACACCAAACCCTGTAGTCAACTCCAAGTCAACTACTAGTTCTTTATTTTTCAGTGTTCATAGCACTTTTATTAGAGCGTCTCGGGCTTACAGGCAAAAAAAAAAAGACGGCCGTACCTCCCCTCATACAAAGTGTTTTTGAAAAACATTAAAAAAAAAAATTTTTTGTGGCAAGCCTAGATGTCGCCTAATTACATTTTTCTTCAAATCTTTGGCATTTGTTGTCGGATTTTAATGTTTGACACATAAATTTTTTCGTCTCAAAGAGGTTTTTTCTCAAGAAAGTTCATTGAGCTCAAGCGTTTCGTTGTGGTACCACACTCGACTGAGATGGAAACAAAAGGTGAAGGATGACTTAAACTCCCTTGGGGTTTCCAATTGGCGTCAGTTATCGCTAAAAAGGAATGATTGGCGTGCTCTGATACGAAACGGCAAAAAACCGCTTAGGCGGGTTGTCGTCATTATGATCAAAGCCAAGATTAGAATTTCAGATAAAAAAAGTATCTTTTCAGTCAGCTTTTGATTTCATTGAAAATTTGTATGATGACAGCATTGATCTGGCTTAGAACACCGGTTTCGACCTTAACTGAGGCCTGGACAGCTACGTATGAATGCATGATAAAACCAAACCAAAAACGTAAATAAATTATTATTAATATCTCATAACTAAATTTGATTAGTTAACTAAAACAAGTACTTATATGTATAGAAATCTGAAGATATTTGGTATTTGAGAAAAGGTTTCGAAAAAGCAATTGATCTTTTTTATTAATTTATACCAATGGTACAATGAACAGCTAGGATGAAAATAAATAATAATAGTTGACTTGGAGTTATATGAATTTCCTACAGGGTTTGGAGACAGAATTTCTTTATGTAAGTATGTAATTCTGTCACAAATATTGTACGATTGAAAAAAACATGGCCGCTTGTCAAAAATTATTTCAGTAGCGTCCCGTATAAAAAAATATGGGGTGTATTGAATAAAATGTTGACAATCTGTTGCTCATCATTGCTCATCACAAGCTCACCATTCGCTACATGAAAAAGAAGTATGCAATTATTGTTGCATATTGGGGTCTATCAGCTATTCCGACGGAGCTCCCGGCGGGAGAAAATTTAACAGATCTTGAGGGAATTCCAACGATTTTAAGGGAATTTGACGGTATGTTTCGATAAATTCGATGTTATCTTTATCGACTCTATTACCTTCATTCCTGCCGGGAGCTCCGCCGGAGTAGCTGATATTATCACTTAAGTATCAGCATCAGAGCATCCATAAAGTAACTTGACTGCAATACTGCAGTAATATTGATAATAATATTAACGTTAATAACTTCAAAAACACGCATCTACTAGCTTTCAGTTCTTTTCTTATACACAAAGATATTTTCAAACTGCAATTTAACAGTGGGAGCAGTTGCCCCACCAACCCCCTTCTATACATACCAGTTTATTGAATTTTTTTTTTTTGTATAATTGCTTACTGAAATTCTGTGCTCCTGATACTTGTCAAATATTAAAAACAACTTATTAGCGGGTGCTTAAATGTTTCCTTAAAATTTATAAAATATTTATTGAATCACAAATTTCGAAAAGCGCTATTTCCAGAAATTTTTCGAGCATGTTTTTTATTATTATGCGTTCCAAATAATTTCCAGTGAAATTTGGTTTTGTAACAAACCGGTTTCGGCGATCTGCCATCTTCAGTGTTTGATTTCTTTCTCGAGAAATCAAATCAACTCAATTTCCAGTGACTTTTATATTAAAAAACTACATCAGCTTTTAAAGGGAAAATTATACAATCTTAAATTGGATTAGGGTGTCTTTTATGGGGGTGTTCGCGCCTTGCACACACCAGCGCCACCTCAAACCGTCGACTCGTAGATGCATGCACCCTCCTCCTCCAAGTGGGGGTGGAGCCTCCACGTGGTGACACCCGGTAACGCTTCGGCGGCTAATTCGAGCGGCGACCTCTCCCCCCCCCCCCCCCCCCCCTCTTACCTGATTTTCCTTCCGCTACTCGTAGCCTCTATCACAGTCCACTCCCTCCCCTTTCCTATCTTCCCTCCTTGAAATGGGCTGGATCAAGGTGTCATACGACCCGTGCCGAGGATCAGCCTGGCTGGGGGCCCTAAAATAGCCCAGTCGCTAACGGAGTGCTTCGGATACCTGGCGACCTCCGATTCTAATTAGCCTTACCCTGGGTATGCGGATCTCTGCCCAGGGTGGACCTTCCCCTTTCTCCGCAACTCGTGGGTTCAAATATGAACAATTCTCCCAACAACAACAACAAAAATAAGGAGTCTGGGTCTCCTCACAAAAAGCCAACAGGAGTTCGCTCCGTTAAAAAGGTCACGGCCAAGCCGGACCTTAGTAAAGCTGAGAGGACTCCCCAGCGTTTCATTGCTGCTGCTGCAGCTCGACGTAGTAGGGCCGAGTGTAAAACCGGTCTGAGTAGTCCGATGATCGGTGCCTCCTCCGGGGGTTCCGATCGGGAGGCCAAAAACGAAGCTATCAACCCCGTTGCCTCCACAAGTGGTCTTGCCTTTCAGCGTAAAGCGTCTGGTGAGCCCTTGGCTGGGGGCTCCAGGAATGTTGGTGCTGTCGTTAGGGTCGAGGACCTGGCGGGCAGGCAATCCACCAAGCCCAACCACAATGACAAGCGGTCGGCAGCCCGGATCCTGTTTAAGAACGCGACCTCACCGATAAGGGAGGAAGACGTTTCGGCAGAGGCCTGGGCGAAGCTCCAGCGCGATCTTGCGTGGGCTCGGCGGATATTGCCGGATTTTAAGGTTGAGCTGTATGGCGCTAACAACAAGGGGGAAACCTCTAAGCGAAACCGATCGCTGGAGGAAACCATCCCTACGGCACCGAAAAGGGCCAGAATAGGAGGACCGACGAGGTCCTTCGCTGACATTGCCAAGGATCGCAAGATCATTGGAGTAATAGATGAGAGCAACGTAGACGGCAGGATCCCCAAGCAGCAATGGAAGTGGATCAGGGCCGCGCTCGCAAAAGTGGCTGTACAGGTCAAACGTGACAACCCTGGTCCTCCACCCAACTACGCTGATGCGGGTTGGTACCAGGGCAATGTGAAGCTGATCGCTTGCGATGACAGCAGGTCCGTGGACCTGTACAAAATTGGCATACAGCGCATAGGAGAAGTCTATCCCGGCGCGCGCTTGAGGGCAGTGGAAGCGGTTGATATCCCGCAACGCCCAAGGGCTAGAGTTTGGATTCCAGTTGGTTGCACGGAACCAGATGAGATTTTAGATGTGCTGCAGGAGTACAACCCTGAGCTGCCTACATCAAACTGGAGGGTGGTGAACGTGGATAAGACCGATAAGGCTACCATGCAGATCGTTCTGCTTCTGGATGAGGCAAGCATCGAGGCTATGGCCCGATGCAAGTACGTAGTGAGGTATGGCTATGAAAAGGTGGTCCTCAAGGTATATAAGTCAGATACCGAGGCCCTAGCCAACCTCACCTCTAATCCGGAGGTGGAGCCCCCCCCCCTCCAGTGAAAATGATATGGAGGTGGACGCGGATGACAGGCAGTCAGTGGCGTCTGACACAGGGAGTGGGTTCGCGTCGTCCAGCTCGGACGGTGGCTCGGCTCTCAGGAGACTCTACTCCGAGAGTCAGCTTCTGAGCGACGGCGACTCGGACGTGACGCTCACAGAGGAGAGCGCTAAAAAAAGTGATGAGGGTCCTCCAGATTAATCTCCATCACTGCAAAGCTGCTTCGGCCGCACTACTACTGCAGCTCTCAAAAGGCGCAGTAGACATTGTCCTGGTTCAAGAGCCATGGATCACTGGAGATAGGATCTGTGGTTTGAGGACCCCTACTTACAAGCTTTATAGCGCAACAGGTAAAGGTAAACTTCGAACGTGTATTTTAGTTAAATCAAATATTAACGCTCTTCTCTTACCCCAGTTTAGTGACGGAGATCTGACAGCGATAAGCGTCGAGGGGCTAGGTAGAAGTTGCAGGTTCGCATCATTCTATCTAGCTCACGATCACCAAGGACCACTACCATCAAACAAATTTAGAGAGTTCGTGAGTTCCACAAAACCACGGGACGATATCATCGTGCTAGGCGGCGACGCTAATGCCCATCACAACCAATGGGGCAGCACTGACACAAATGAGCGAGGTGAGTCACTCTATAACTACCTACTAGGCACTAACCTAAGTATATGTAACACGGGGAATGAACCCACCTTCGTAACAAGAAACCGAGAGGAAGTCCTCGATATAACGTTGGTCACTGACTCTCACAGTCACCTCATATAATCATGGAGGGTGTTAGGCGAGCACTCCTTCTCAGACCATAGATACATTAGCTTCTCCTTAGTAGATATACATACAAGTCCGAAATATATACAGAATATTAGGAAAACAAATTGGGGTTACTACCAAAAGCTTATTCGCAAATATTTGCCAAATCAGCTGGTAACACCTAGAAAGGAAGAGGAGCTAGACGACCTCGTCAGCTCCTTCAATCAACACTGCAAGATAGCTCTAGACAAGGCGTGTCCGCCTAAAAAGTTAACTGAAACCCACAGACCACCCTGGTGGTCGTCCGATCTAGATAGTCTCAGAAGGACATGTAGGTCGGCCTTTAACAAAGCCAAACAGGACGGTAGCGCAACATCCTGGGCACTTCACAAAACTAAATTAAGTAACTACAAGAAAGAAATTCGCAAGGCCAAACGGGCCTCCTGGGTGAATTTCTGCAACAATATCGAATCAACATCTGCAGCTTCGCGCCTGAGGAAGGTGCTCTCAAAATCGCCAGCGACACTGAGCCACATACAAATGCCGGATGGGAATTGGACCGATTCGAGCACTGACACAATGAATCTGCTTCTGGATGCTCACTTTCCGACATGCACAGTCACGGCTACTACTACGGTCGGGAATGAAATGCTTTCGGATCAGCTGATAAAGGAAATAACCGATGATAAAAAGCTGGACTGGGCCTTGGCCAGTCTCAAGCCCTACAAATCGCCAGGACCGGACGGAATATTCCCGGCTCAGTTACAACAAACAGCCGAGCTTATTAAGCCCTGGCTGAAGACCATGTTTGTTAGTTGCCTCAGGCTCAACTATGTACCTGCATCATGGAGAGAGGTTAAGGTAGTATTTATCCCAAAATCCGGGAAACCATCCCATTCTAAACCTAATGATTTTAGGCCAATAAGCCTATCTTCATTTCTACTTAAAATTATGGAAAGACTTTTGGAGGAATATGTCAGAAGATCGATAGACTCAACTCACATGTCGCGGGCTCAACACGCCTATAGTAAAGGTAGATCGACTGACACTGCCTTGCATTCTCTGGTATCTGTTATAGAAAAGTCAATTGACACAAAGGAATATACACTGGTGGCTTTCCTTGATATAGCAGGTGCCTTCAACAACGTTCTACCGGAAGCCATCACCTCGGCGTTAACGGGTCTGCGGGTCGATGCCTGCCTTGTGGAGTTTATCCGCAAATTGCTTATTAGCAGACGGATTACAACGGAGTTAGGCGGTAATTCGGTTCACAGACTCGTTAACAGAGGTACCCCGCAAGGAGGTGTTCTCTCTCCGCTCCTGTGGCTGGTTACTGTAAACCAACTTCTACGTCTCATGGAAGCTGAAGGCTACCAAGTGATCGCGTACGCCGATGACATCTGCGTTATCATTCGGGGAAAATTTCCTCAAACCCTCTGCAATTTAATGGAAAATGCTCTGACTAAAGTATGCGACTGGGCGAACGCTTCAGGTTTGGAGGTTAACCCCGAGAAAACCGAACTTGTCCTCTTCACTAGGAGGTACAAAATACCGAACTTAATACCACCAAAAATTGGGAATACAACTTTAGTACTCAGTGACAAAGTCAAATATCTAGGAGTTATTCTAGACAGGAAACTACTCTGGAGCGACAATATAGCGGAACGAGTTAAAAAGGCAACATGCGCGTTGTTTACTTGCAAGAGAGCAATTGGTATATCGTGGGGGTTCTCTCCCAAAGTGGTGCACTGGATATACACAGCTAATGTTCGTCCAATTTTACTGTACGGTGTGCTGGTCTGGTGGCCGGCACTAACCAAGAACACGTACCTCAAGCAGATACAAAAAGTCCAAAGGAGTTCAGAACTCTGCATAACCGGGGCCCTCGGCTCCACTCCGACAGAAGCACTCAACACGATGCTGAATCTTCCACCACTCGATCTGGTGGCTAAAGAAATGGCTGTGATTACAGCTCTGCGACTAAGGGAGACCGACGTATGGAAGGGCGGTACATGTGGTCACGCCACAATTTTAGGCTCCCATGCACCTGTGAGCATACCATTACATACTGACTATTGCACGCCAAGCAACGTGTTCGTTAGGAACTACGAGGTGAAAATACCCACAAGACAAGAATGGCATTACCGACCGCATACTGTGCGGAATGCCATGAACATATTCACCGATGGCTCTAAGCTTGAAGGGAAGGTGGGTGGAGGTATCTTTTCACCGGACCTGGGACTAGAGATCTCCTTTCGTCTTCCCGACCACTGCAGCGTGTACCAAGCAGAAATGCTGGCAATACACGGTGCAGTGAAAAGCCTAGCGTCTACGCCCCAAAACGGCAAACGGATATTTATCTTCTCAGATAGTCAGGCCGCGCTAAAGGCACTGAACTCATATGTCGACAACACAAAGTCGCTAACTGAATGCCGCAGATCTCTTAACGAGATGGCTCAGCACTTCAGTATCAGCCTTATTTGGGTACCTGGTCACAGGGATATTGAAGGCAACTGTATAGCGGATGAGCTGGCCAGAAGAGGTACCACCACTCATCTCCTTCCAGGAAATGATCTGGTAGGCATTCCCATGGCATCTTTCAAACTCCGAGCTAGCACAAATACCTTACAAAGGGCAAATGAGCTCTGGTCAGGTCTCTCGACGTGCGAGATATCAAGGCTAACTTGGCCTTCGTACAACAAAGGACGCACTAACTGTCTGCTGTCACTTAATAAATCCGGTGTCTCATCACTGATAAGGGTGTTAACAGGGCACTGCTTAATAGGCACACATGGTGCTAGGATGGGCGTAATAACTCACGATTACTGTCGCAGTTGCAGATGTATTGAAGAGGAGGAGAGTGTTCAACATCTGCTGTGTCATTGTCCTGCACTCAGCAGAAGACGATTGGCTATTCTCGGCCAACCGTTCATCGATGACCTCACGGAGGTTTCAAAAATGGATATTAGGGCTCTATCGAAATTCATTGATTCCACGAGCTGGTTTGATCCTCTAATCCAAGTGTGAGAATGTGAGAGTGTTGATGTTTGTCTCTCGGATATGGGGTGGGTCTTAAGACCGCATAGGGTATCACAATGGGCCAACTTGACTGGCCTAAGTGGTGGGCAGGGTCCTGCACTCTGTCCTGCCCTCGCAACCTAACCTAACCTAAATTGGATTAAAATCTCGTGTTTCAATCATCTCCTGTATTTTAACTCGGCCTGACATAACAGCATCATTGGAGAGCGCTTAGCAGCGCATGAAACAAATAACATTTTGAAAAGCTTGTTACAAATCTAAAGTTTTCAAACAGAAACTAAGACACCAGAGTTGCAGGTGCTTATAATTTCTCACATGTCAAATTTGTTTTTTATTTTCATAGAAAATCTTTCATTGGCGTGCAGAAGCAATTTTGCCACAAAAAAAAATAAATTCTCAAGCTTAATCATTCCGATAGAAAGTGTGGAACTTTTTTTTATCTACATACATACAAATATTGCTACAAACATACATACATTTTTCAAAATTTCATTTTTGTATATCTACCTACACAAATATTCTGTGCTCCTGTTACAATTTTTTTTAAATTTCAAAGAAATGAAGCAAATAAATTGGCGAAAATGGCAGATACTACTTAAACATGCATGCGAATTACAGTAGAAATTTCCCGCCTTATTACCCGGGTCTTCAGACCAGTAATCGACTAGTCAAAAGCAACTATTCGACTAGTCGATTAGTGATAATCGAATATTTTTGGAAACGACTAGACGAAATCGATTATTCGACTAATCGATTTGTCGATTATCAAGAGCCCTACTGATTAGCTTCAAACCAGTCAAGGCCAAACTACTCAGCAAACAATATAGTTCATTGACTATACATTTTGTGGTGTATTCATACTAGTTCATTTCTGATCACCTTTAAACCAGTCAATGCCGAACTACTCAGCAAATAATAAAGTTCATTGACCATACATTTTGTGCTGTATTCATACTAGTTCATTTCTGATCACCTTTAAACCAGTCAATGTCGAACTACTCAGCAAATAATATAGTTCATTGACCATACATTTTGTGGTGTATTCATACTAGTTCATTTCTGATCACCTTTAAACCAGTCAATGTCGAACTACTCAGCAAAGAATATAGTTCATTGACTATACATTTTGCGGTGTATTCATACTAGTTCACTTCTGATCACCTTTAAACCAGTCAATGTCGATCTACTCAGCAAACAATATAGTTCACTGACTATACATTTTGTGGTGTATTTCATTTCTGATCACCTTTAACCAGTCAATGTCGAACTACTCAGCAAACAATATAGTTCATTGACTATGCATTTTGTGGCATATGCATACCAGTTCATTGTTGATTAGCTTTAAACCATTCAATGCCAAACTCCTCAGCGAAAATTCTAGTTCATTGACTATGCATTTTGTGGTGTATTCATACTAGTTCATTTCAGATTTCCTTTACGCCAGTCATTGCCAAACTACTCGGCAAACAATGTAGTTCATTGATTGTACATTTTGTGGTGTATTCATACTAGTTCATTTCTGATTAGCTTTAAACCAGTCAATGCCAAACTACTCAGCAACATTATAGTTCTACGCCTAAACATTTTGTGGTGTATTCATACCAGTTAATTTCTGAATACCTTCAAACTAATCAATTCCAAACTACTCAGCAGACACCTAGCTCGTTTACTATACATTTTATGGATGTTTTTATACTAGTTCTTTGCTGATTACCCTTAAACCAATAAATGCCAATCTAATCAGAAAACATACTAGTCTACAACTATAATTTGCTGGGCGAAATCATACTAGTCACAAAAATCCTGGTTCGTACTAGTATGCAAGTATGTATGAATCTCGGCTTGAAATTATACTACATCTTTTTCAGTTTATATTCAGAAAGTTTTCTGAATATCAATTGTAATTTTCTGAATGTCAATTGTATTTTTCTGAATATCAAATGGAAATCCTGAATATGAATTGTAATTTTCTAAATATAAATTGTTACTTTCTGAATATAAACTGAAAAAGGTGTAGTCAGAAAAAGCCTAATCTATTTTAGAAAAATACTAATTCGAAAAATTCCATTTCATACTACATTATTATTATAAGGCCTTATTACACCGCAACCATTAGTACGATCTATTGTAGTACATGGTACTATGCAAACATTATTTGAAATTTTTGGTTTGCTTCTTTTTTTATCTTGTAATTCACAGATGCTTTTTCGTGTTTGGCTAAATACAAATATGAGGGTGATGTATATATGATCTAGTATGTCAACTGCTATATTTCTTCTGTATATACACAGAAAAAAGGCACTGGTAAAATCTACAATCTCGTGCTGTTATCCTGAAGTTGACCAAATTTTGGTTGTTTGAACGGTATTTTTTGTTGAAGTAACTGTATTCAGATCTTTTATGATCCCTCTAGATCTTTTATAATCCCATTTTGGCCAGGTTTGTTTGGATGTCCGGCACCCTTGGGATTGTTGCTACCTTTCGTTTGCTTGACGGAGTGTGTACTCCAAGCCAACGAAATGTGGCAACAATCTCCAAGGTGCCGGACATCCAAACAAGCCTGGCCTAAGAAGGAGAGAAATCTCCATATTAATAGGTGTTCTAACTGGGCACTGCCTTATTGGTAGGCACGCAGAAGGTGTGCCCTACCGACGATGCTGTAGGAGCTGCAAGGAAACGGTGAAGCACCTCATCTGCAACTGCCCGGTCTTAAGCGGCGCGAGAACGCGCTTTTTGGGAGTTCCCTTCCTGGATAGCCTAAACCAGACCGCTGAACTGGACATAAAGGACTTGATGGCCTTCATAAACTCATCTAAGTGGTTCGAGAAGGAGTAACGGTGTCGGTTTAGGAGTGTCAGTCCCGGGATACTACTATGTGGAAAATCCCAACAAAAATCAAAGCAGCACACTATAAGTTGGAAGAGAAGTTCGGCAAAAGTCTCGTTATGACAACCTGTTGGTATATAACCGCCATTTTTTTACGTTGCGGCATAAACTTGAGTATATTGACAACAACAATATAAATTGACTCTAACAATGCTCCTTTAACTCGAGTGTATGGCCCAGCATGAAAGCAGTCTTACTTTGACTATTTTTGATGTAAAAATAAGACTTACTTTTATCTATATATACATATGTTGGACCGGAACTCCGCAGTGGACGACAAACCTAACCTTGAGTAACCTTAATTTACCTTACCTAAAAATACAACTCCAAAGCCCCAATTACATAAAACTTTGACAAATGCGCGCCTCGTTTTTGAGCATTTGCAAAAATTTCGCTTCGCTTTACGTTTAAAAAACTTTGAATGAAAGTGGATCCTACAAAGTTGAATGCAATTGGGCCTTCACCTATATAATCAAACTTGACGAACGCGGAATTTGAAAGGAGCCATTGCAAGTTGAATTCAATAATTAAATTAAAAATACAATAATCAACATAATTTAAAAAATATAGAAAAAAAAACTTGTGTCAACTTTACCGAGAATCGAACTCAGAGCCTTTAGCTCATTTTTGGCTGTGTATGAACTAGTATATAAACTGGTATAATGCTGATGCTGAGGCTGACTAGTATACCAATTGGTATGGTGCTGATGCAGAAGAGGACAATTGCTTTTCTTTTTCTCTTGTAACTGCTTCTTTTTTACCTTGTAATTCACAGATGCTTTTTCGTGTTTGGGTAAATACAAATAGTCGCTGCTTTCTAAAGAATAAACTGGTATATTGCTGATGTAGAGGCTGACTATGATACTGGTGCATAGACCGACTAGTATACCAACTGGAATGAATGTCAAATTCGTGGACTAGTATGACAAGTGGTACGATCTGAATGGGCATAATGATTAGTATGTCCTGCCGCATAGACTGAGCAGTATGTCAACTGGTATGATTCTGATGTATATATGAGCTAGTATATCAACTGGTAATATTCTGATGCATATATGAACTAGTATGTCAAATGGTATATTTCTGATGCAAATTTGAAATAGTATGTCAACTGATACGATTATGATGCATAAGTGAACTGGTATGTGAACTGGTATGATTCTGACGCATATATGAACTAGTATGACAACTGGTATGATTCCGATGATTTTTTTAACTAGTCTGTTAATTGGTATGATTCTGATGCATATATGAACTAGTCTGTCAACTGGTATGATTCTGATGCAAATAAGAAGTAGTCTGTCAACAGGTATGATTCTGATGCATATATGAACTAGTCTGCCAACTGTTATGATTCTGATGCATATATGAACTAGTATGTCAACTGGTATGATTCTGATGCATATATGAACTAGTATTTCAACTAGTATGCTTCTGATGTATATATGAACTAGTCTGCCAACTGGTATATTCTGATGTATATATGAACTAGTCTGCCAACTGGTACGATCCTGACGTATATACGAAGTAGTATCTTAAATGGTATGATACTGATGTGTATAATAACAAGTATATCAACTGGTATATTCCTGATGCAGAGGCTGACTAGTCAGCCAATTGGTATGGTGCTGATGCAGAGAAGGACAATTGCCATCTCGTAGGACATCGCCGTGTTAAAAATACCAGTTGCTAATATGGAAAAATTACAGAACTCGAACTAGTTGAGGCGCCTGGCTGACTGGTATTTGATTAGTATAAAACTAGTTAAGTTGACTGCAGGGTAGAAATAAAACATTCGTGATTTTCACCACTTCCTTTAAAATAACTAATTAATAAAGGAACTTTTTTTTAAATCGCAAAAACCTTTTCATTTCCTTTGGAACAAGGTACTGTCGCCAAGGTAAGCTGGTCGTAAGAAGCGACTAAAATCTACAAAAGGTAATGATCTGCGGGTTAGATGCCTCATTACCAAACTTGTTCTTCTTATAGAAGGATAGGGTAAGATGACCCAGTAGGGTCCACTGGTCACCCCAAACCTCTTCCGAAACACTCGGACAAGGTCCGCAAGCCGCTAGTACTGGAGCGTACCGAGCTCATAACCCGCAAATTACTGTCGCTTTCGACAAAACTCCCCAAAACCTACCGGGGGATTTTGTCTCTTCAAAAACAACAACAAAACCCATACATGAACCTAAAGGTTTTTTTTTTTTAAGTAGCTATTTTAGTCCAGTCAAATTAGACATTTGAAATAAAAAAATTCCGACAGAGCCAAATTTTGGTAGTATTTACCCTCAGAAAGAAAACCGCAAAAATCAAATCTAAATCCATACTATGCCATTTCCACGTTCCAATTCGGATCAAGTTTCTATGCCAACACTGTCTAAAAAAAACGTCCAAACACATGTTTCACGGCAATTTGTAATAGATTCTTCATAAAAAAACTGTAGCGCGTTTCTGCATTGCATTATTTGCGAATTTCAAATTGTATTAACTTATCTATCGAACTCGAACCCCCCGCTTACTAGTGCGGCGTCTTAAACGCTAGGCTACTGTGGCGCATTACCATTTTTACATAGAACTACCTTACCATTGTTACTTGGTAGAGCATGGCGCTAAACTGACTATGATCCCTGTTGCCAGAACTTTTTCAGAAATAATGCTAGATGGGCTAAAAAATGCTAAAAAAATTTTCCTGCTAAAAAAATGCTAAAATTGCAGAGCAAATC
The DNA here is from genome assembly GCA_964058755.1 of Campiglossa producta. Classification (NCBI taxonomy): domain Eukaryota; kingdom Metazoa; phylum Arthropoda; class Insecta; order Diptera; family Tephritidae; genus Campiglossa; species Campiglossa producta. The sequence goes on along the minus strand of CAXKVI010000006.1, from coordinate 46,608,718 downwards.
TTCTTATTTTTTATTTGTTTTCTTCTTTTAAAAACATAACAGACAAATATTTTTTACATCTAAAAAGAAAAAAATTTATTTGTACTTCAATTTCATAAAAATAAACATCCGTATTGAACATGCTTTGCATCATAGGCATATCAAAAATACATACTATACTTAGAGATAATAAATAGTCTTAGAATAATTCTATATCACAATATTCTTCACCATCTGAGGAGTTAGAATAAATACTGGAATCGTTCATACGATCCATGAGATCTTTCGTTGTAACAAAGTCATATCTATATCCTGAATTTTTGTTTCCATGAACTTCTCAAAAGGTGTAATGAAAATAAGGAATAGGGACTAATAACGGCAATAACGGAGAAGATAATGAGGGGGTCTGCAGAATTGCTTTCAAAAATCTTATTCACTATTTGGACGTCTTTTAATATTGGCCAAGGAACAAAAAATAAGCTAAATTTTCGTCAGTGTACAAATTTGTTAAAATCGTTGCTTTGTGACACCTTTCTACTGCTACAGCAAAAGCAAAGTGCGTTTTAACTCTAACCATTGGCTTGTTACTCTTTTAACTGCTACTTCTATAGATAGCCACCGAGTTGAACAGGCTCTAACCATTTGCAATGGTTCTAGTCCCTCATTTAAATCAGCATATAATTTTGCATACATAGTTGTTTTGTCTACTCCCAGACCTAGAAATTATATGTTTCCGATATTAAAAACTCAATTTCATTAGGAAGTAACAGCGAAGCTGACGAAACAGCTTATTGAACTGAGTGACAAATACAAGGTATTAAAATAATATTGGGTTGATATTGCTTTAACAAAGTATCGGTTTCTGCCTACCATAACGCTAGCATTATCTGTTCCTAAGCCCCATAAATTTTTCACATCTAACCCAAAGTCATTCTTCTTCTGTCTTTAAGATTGAATCTACCAAACCCTTTGCTGTGCAATCGTCGATAGCTGATAGTGTAAGAAATGTATTCATTTTTTGTATTAGTGCATACACAGCATTTAAATTAATAAAGCTTTATCTTCTATAACTAACATTAAAAGCCGGTTAATGTAAGCTTTAAAATGGAAGTTGTTAATAAAAAAAAAACGTTTCTGTACCCGCGAAGAAAACCGATCAAAAATTTGTCTTTTGTGTTTCAATAAAACCAAAGTAATGTTTAAAATTGACGGTGAATTAGAAAAGAAGCTTAAGGGCCACTTGCATAAAAGCCGATAACGCCTAATCGGTGATTAACTTGACAGCTAACCATACAAAATACGTCAATTAAACTCCGGTTAGTCGTTATCAGCTTTTATGCAAGCGGACCTAAGTGTTTATTAAAATCTGAATCGTTCTTAAACGAAAAAGTTCCAAGTTCATTGTGCAACACATGCAGAAAAGCTGTTTATATTAAAAAAAAAAAGAAGAAATCGTGCTTCCTGACCTTTCAATATTTCTTGGAGAAGCGAAAAAATCGACGGAGAGTGGTAAATTTATCGAGATATGTAACTAAGGAAATAGATGAAAATCAGAAACAACATGTACCTGCATCTGTACTAAGTTCCATAGTTGAGAGTTGTAGGAGTACTGTGTCTCATAAAAGAAACAACATATCATTACACTTATCACAATCGAAATCACGCACACGATTACGAGTTACAGTAAAGCCAAAATGTGAAGTGAATACTCAAATTATATCCGTGAAAAATATGCTTACAATGCAAACAAAATATAATTTGAGTATTAACCTCACTAAAAAAATTGCTTCAGACAGATTTGCTACAAAAACCCGAAAATGTTTGGAGCCAGGTTTGAGAAAATCCCTTGCTGAAAATTCACATAAGTTAGACTCTTATTTTAACGTGAAGGAGATAGCCTTCTCAATGTTAAAAACAAAGTTGAGGTTGAAACAAAGCATCCATTTGAATATTGTGAAAATTTTAATGCATTCCTTTCACATGTAAAAAAGGAAAGACAATTGAATGACGTGCATTATAAATTTGGTATAGTTGGAAGGGGTGGCTTCTTAGAAATATGTCTATCAATCCAAAGTTTAGATGGCACATATTTGAATCCAATGCGACGTAAGTTCGCAGACGGTACTGGACATACAAGTTTTAAAGAAGCAGGAGTTAAAAAGTTATTTATTTTAGCGCTTGCACCAGGTACGCAAGAAAATTATCAAAACGTAAAACAAATGTGGGATCTCGCAACTGGAAGTGTAGACAATATTTCTTACACTATTGCAGTAGATTTGAAAATCGTAAATATTTTTTTCAGGAATCCAATCCCACGCCTGTACACATCCATGTACTTGGTGCAACGCAGATAAAAATGCTTTGCATATACGCGGTAGTCCCCGTACAATCGGTATATGCAAGCAAAATTATCAAGCATGGCTCAATTCTGGATCAGTTGGTAAAGACTTAAAAGAATTTGATAACTGTAGTAACGAACCGATGTTTAATGGAGTAGAGGAAAAACAAATATTGATCATCATTCCACCACCCGAACTGCATTTACTTCTAGATGTAGTAAATACATTAGTAGAGAAAATGAAAGCTAGTTTTGAGGAAGAAATGAAATTTTGGATAAAAAGGTTGGGTATTTCTAGGGACATTAAACACGGTGGGTTGGGTTTTAACGGCAATGGGTGTCAAGTAATTCTTAATAGAATTGATGATTTGCGACGGTCGGGTAGTTTAGGATTATTACCATACATCGATACACTTAAAAAATTTTATTACGTAGTTAAAAGCTGTTTTGGTAATTAACTTGAAAGTGGATTTGATAAAAAATCGAGGAGCTCAAATACAGTTATCTCAGTCTAGAAATACGCGTGACTCCGAAAGTTCACGCTGTTTTTTTCACATAACCGATTTTTGTTTAAAACATAACACGGGGTTAGGTTTTTATAGTGAACAAACAATGGAATCAGTACATTTTTTTAGCAAACCTGGTCCAGACGCTCAACTAAAAGCTAACCTCACCGATAAGGGAGGAAGACGTTTCGGCAGAGGCCTGGGCGAAGCTACAGCGCGATCTTGCGTGGGCTCGGCGGATAGTGCCGGATTTTAAGGTTGAGCTGTATGGCGCTAACAACAAGGGGGAAACCGCCAAGCGAAACCGATCGCTGGAGGAAACCACCCCAACGGCACCGAAAAGGGCCAGAATAGTAGGACCGACGAGGTCCTTCGCCGACATTGCCAAGGATCGCAAGATCATTGGAGTAATTGACGAGAGCAACGTAGACGGCAGGATCCCCAAGCAACAGTGAAAGTGGATCAGGGCCGCGCTCGCAAAAGTGGCTGTACAGGTCAAACGTGACAACCCTGGTCCTCCACCCAACTACGCCGATGCGGGTTGGTATCAGGGTAACGTGAAGCTGATCGCCTGCGATGACAGCAGGTCCGTGGACCTGTACAAAATTGGCATACAGCGCATAGGAGAAGTTTATCCCGGCGCGCGCTTGAGGGCAGTGGACGCGGTTGATATCCCGCAACGCCCAAGGGCTAGAGTCTGGATTCCAGTTGGTTGCACGGAACCAGATGAGATTCTAGATGTGCTGCAAGAGTACAACCCTGAGCTTCCTACAGCAAACTGGAAGGTGGTGAACGTGGATAAGACCGATAAGGCTACCATGCAGATCGTTCTGCTTCTGGATGAGGCAAGCATCGAGGCTCTGGCCCGATGCAATTACGTAGTGAGGTATGGCTATGAAAAGGTGGTCCTCAAGGTATACAAATCCGATACCGAGGCCCTAGCCAACCTCTCCTCTAATGCGGAGGTGGAACGGGGAAAGGCCCCTATACTGATGAACTCTGTACAAGAATCAATGGTTACCTCTGCGACCTTTCCAGGTTTTTCACTGAGCGAGATCTGACAATATCTCCGACAAAATCAACGGCGACGCTTTTTACGACATGGACGCACCAGGTGAGAAATGAATTAGACATTTTCGTTGATGGCACTAAGCTACCAACTGTCAGCCACCCAAAGTTATGAGGGATGACACTGCATAATGCTTTCTCATTTGCTGGTCATGTGTCTGCAATGGTCTCAAAGGTACGTGGTCGCAACAAGATCCTCAAGTCACTTGCCGGCAGTACTTGGGGAAAAGACAAAGAAACGTTGCTGACTACATATAAGGCCATTGGCCGACCAGTCTTTGACTATGCTGCACCCATATGGTCGCCTAATGTACGTAACACCAACTGGACGAAGTTAAAAGTCTGCCAAAATACTGCCATCAGAACTGCTACGGGATGTCTCCTCATGTCTTCCGAGTCTCACCTCCATCAGGAGGCAAAACTGCTCAATGTAAAAGAGCACCTTACCAAGGGAGACAAGAGTGACCTTGGCACAGCTTAGGTCTGGATATAGTGTAAGGTTAAACTCGTACTTATCCAGACTTAATGATGCAATCTTAAATACATGCACTGCATGTGGTAGGACCCCCCATGATACTCTACATCTCTTCAATTGTTCATCTGAACCTACTCTTCTAACCCCTGTGTCCCTCTGGAAACTGCACTTTTCCTTGGACTCCCCTTAGAAGAGCTTGATGAAGATCTTCGGAATGATCATACACTCTAGACAGTGCAATGCAGTGTTAACAACAACAACAACAACTATCAAACAATTTTAGAGAGTTCGTGAGTTCCACAAAACCACGGGACGATATCATCGTGCTAGGCGGCGACGCTCATGCCCATCACAACCAATGGGGCAGCACTGACACTAATGAGCGAGGTGAGTCACTCTATAACTATCTACTAGGCACTAACCTAAGTATATGTAACACGGGGAATGAACCCACCTTCGTAACAAGAAACCGAGAGGAAGTCCTCGATATAACGTTGGTCACCGACCCTTACAGAGACCTCATATACTCATGGAGGGTGTTAGGCGAGCACTCCTTCTCAGACCATAGGTACATTAGCTTCTCCTTAGTAGATACACATACAAGTCTGAAATATATACAGAATATTAGGAAAACAAATTGGGGTTACTACCAAAAGCTTATTCGCCAATATTTGTCAAATCAGCTGGTAACACCTAGAAATGATGAGGAGCTAGACGATCTCGTCATCTCCTTCAATCAACACTACAAGATTGCTCTAGACAAGGCGTGCCCGCCTAAAAAGTTAGCTGAAACCCACACACCACCCTGGTGGTCGTCCGATCTAGATAATCTCAGAACGACATGTAGGTCGGCCTTTAACAAAGCCAAACAAGATGGTTGCGTAACATCCTGGGCACTTCACAAAACTAAATTAAGTAACTACAAGAAAGAAATTCGCAAGGCCAAACGGGCCTCCTGGGTGAATTTCTGCAACAATATCGAATCAACATCTGCAGCTTCGCGCCTGAGGAAGGTGCTCTCAAAATCGCAGCGACACTGGGCCACATACAAATGCCGGATGGGAATTGGACCGATTCGAGCACTGACACAATGAATCTGCTTCTGGACGCTCACTTTCCGACATGCACAGACACGGCTACTGCTACGGTCGGGAATGAAATGCTTTCGGATCAGCTGATAAAGGAAATAACCGATGATAAAAAGCTGGACTGGGCCTTAGCCAGTCTCAAGCCCTATAAATGGCCAGGACCGGACGGAATATTCCCGGCCCAGTTACAACAAACATCCGAGCTGAAGACCATGTTTGTTAGTTGCCTCAGGCTCAACTATGTACCGGCATCATGGAGAGAGGTTAAGGTAGTATTTATCCCAAAATGATTTTAGGCCAATAAGCCTATCTTCATTTCTACTTAAAATTATGGAAAGACTTTTGGAGGACTATGTCAGAAGATCGATAGACTCAACTCATATGTCGCGGGCTCAACACGCCTATAGTAAAGGTAGATCGACTGATACTGCCTTGCATTCTCTGGTATCTGTTATAGAAAAGTCAATTGACACAAAGGAATATACACTGGTGGCTTTCCTTGATATAGCAGGTGCCTTCAACAACGTTCTACCGGAAGCCATTACCTCGGCGTTAACGGGTCTGCGGGTTGATGCCTGCCTTGTGGAGTTTATCCGCAAATTGCTTATTCGCAGACGGATTACAACGGAGCTAGGCGGTAATTCGATTCACAGACTCGTTAACAGAGGTACCCCGCAAGGAGGTGTTCTCTCTCCGCTCCTGTGGCTGGTTACTGTAAACCAACTTCTTCGTCTCATGGAAGCTGAAGGCTACCAAGTGATTGCGTACGCCGATGACATCTGCGTTATCATTGGGGGAAAATTTCCTCAAACCCTCTGCAATTTAATGGAAAATGCTCTGACTAAAGTATACGACTGGGCGAACGCTTCAGGTTTGGAGGTTAATCCCGAGAAAACCGAACTTGTCCTCTTCACTAGAAGGTACAAAATACCGAACTTAATACCACCAAAAATTGGGAATACAACTTTAGTACTCAGTGACAAAGTCAAATATCTAGGAGTTATTCTAGACAGGAAACTACTCTGGAGCCACAATATAACGGTACGAGTTAAAAAAGCAACAAGCGCGTTGTTTACTTGCAAGAGAGCAATTGGTATATCGTGGGGGTTCTCTCCCAAAGTGGTGCACTGGATATACACAGCTATTGTTCGCCCAATTCTACTCTACGGTGTGCTGGTCTGGTGGCCGGCACTAACCAAGAACACGTACCTTAAGCAGCTAAAAAAAACTCCAAAGGAGTGCAGAACTCTGCATAACCGGGGCCCTCGGCTCCACTCCAACAGAAGCACTCAACACGATGCTGAATCTTCCACCACTCGATCTGGTGGCTAAATAAATGGCTGTGATTACAGCTCTGCGATTAAGGGAGACCGACGTATGGAAGGGCGGCACATGTGGTCACGCCACAATTTTAGGCTCCCATGCACCTGTGAGCATACCATTACATACTGACTATTGCACGCCAAGCAACGTGTTTGTTAGGAACTACGAGGTGAAAATACCCACAAGACAAGAATGGGATAAAAGACCGCATACTGTTCGGAATGCCACGAACATATTCACCGATGGCTCTAAGCTTGAAGGCAAGGCGGGTGGAGGTATCTTTTCACCGGGCCTGGGACTAGAGATCTCCTTTCGTCTTCCCGACCACTGCAGCGTGTACCAAACAGAAATGCTGGCAATACACGGTGCAGTGAAAAGCCTAGCGTCTACGCCCCAAAACGGCAACGGATATTTATCTTCTCAGACAGTCAGGCCGCGCTAAAGGCACTGAACTCATGTGTCGACAACACAAAGTCGCTAACTGAATGCCGCAGATCTCTTAACGAGATGGCTCAAGACTTCAGTATCAGCCTTATTTGGGTCCCTGGTCACAGGGATATTGAAGGCAACTGTATAGCGGATGAGCTGGTCAGAAGAGGTACCACCACTCATCTCCTTCCAGGAAATGATCTGGTAGGCATTCCCATGGCCTCTTTCAAACTCCGAGCTAGCACAAATACCTTACAAAGGGCAAATGAGCTCTGGTCAGGTCTCTCGGCGTGCGAGATATCAAGGCTAACTTGGCCTTCGTACAACAAAGGACGCACTAACTGTCTGCTGTCCTTTAATAAATCCGGTGTCTCATCTCTGATAAGGGTGTTAACAGGGCACTGCTTAATAGGCACCTTTGGTGCTAGGATGGGCGTAATAACGCACGATTACTGTCGCAGTTGCAGATGTATTGAAGAGGAGAGTGTTCAACATCTGCTGTGTCAATGTCCTGCACTCAGCAGAAGACGATTGGCTATTCTCGGCCAACCGTTCATCGACGACCTCACGGAGGTTTCAAAAATGGATATTAGGGCTCTATCGAAATTCATTGATTCCTATAATCAAAGTGTGAGAATGTGAGATTGTTGATGTTTGATTCTCGGATAGGGGGTGGGTCTTAAGACCGCATAGGGTATCACAATGGGCCAACATGACTGGCCTAAGTAGTGGGCAGGGCCCTGCACTCTGTCCTGCCCTCGCAACCTAACCTAACCTAACTAAAAGCTATATGCGATTATAATAGCAAGTATCTGTAATTATAGAAAATAAATTAGTAAACTAAGTCATCTAAATGGTTCGAGGAGGAGTAACGGTGTCGGTATAGGAACGTCAGTCCCGGGACTCTGCTATGTGGAGAATTCCGTTAATACCGGGATTTTCCATATGGCAGGGTCCCGGAACTGACTTTCCTAGTGTTGGTGGTATCACAACGGGCCTTTTAATACTGGCCTAGGTGTGCCTCTGCGGTAGCCACTTGAACCTAACCTAAACTTATTTAGAACCATAAAATATAGTTTAAGTTATAATTTTAATACATATATCTATGTATGTATATAGAATGGTGCTATATTCGAAAAAAAAAAATGTACTTCTCTAGTTGTGCATTTGTGTGTGCGTGTGGCTGAGTATATATCGTCGCTCGGACAAAAGATTGTCGTATGTGAAAATTTGGTCGAATTGAGTTATAAATGCAGTTATACTAAACTGATCGAGATCTTTCGAATAGAGCCATCGGGGTTTTGATATCTCTTTTAGTTTCCGAGATATTGAGTGAAATTTTTAAATTTTTTATATTTAAGACACATTTTTGCGTGGTTATAAGCAGAATGGTCTTATAAGTGAAAAACTGTTTATTTTATTTTTTATAAAATACAAAATGTCATATTTAACTAATTTCAAACATCTTAAATTTAGACCAAAATCCGATAATTATTTGTCGTATGTCATACATTGTTCTTGCAAAACTGTTGCTAAATGTGACATACGACACAATTTTACGGAAGCAAATCCTTTATAAATTCTAAAATAATTAACAAAACCAGTTAATTAAATAATTTCTTAGACCAGTAAAATTCTCCCAAACTTTGGACTAAATGTAATGAAGCGTTTTTGAGAAATTGAACTCCAAACTTCAAGTCTAATTTTCTAAAAGTCGTCAAATGTAACATTCGACAATCATTTATCCGGGCGACGAAAAGTCTTCAAATGTAACATACGATAATCATTTATTCGGGCGACGATATATAATGCGACGATAATGTATTTATATGTGCACGATATATGTATATGTATAAATACACATATATATATGTAACGTAGATATATACTGTCTTATCTGTACCATACACAGAAAATTTCAGCTGAAAATCTAAAAAGTGCGATTTTTTGCAAAGGAGTCTTGTTGCGATTTTAATTTTTGCAGATTCTGATTCGGGAGCCCTCCCCCTAAAAGCCTCATTTAAAGTTCCATCGCTCCAGAAAGTTCGTGTCAGACAGGATTTGGGCCCCCACCGTGAGTGCTCTGCTAGCCTAAGCCTTAAGCTAGCAGAGCATCGTATTTTGTAAAAAGTTGAGGAGCACCCCAATTGGGATTTGAGCACATAAATAGCACATAGGTTAGGTTCAAGTGGCTGCCGCAGAGGCACACTTAGGCCAGTTTTGAAAGGCCCGTTGTGATACCACCAACACAAGGAAAGTCAGTCCCGGGACCCAGCCATATGGAAAATCCCTGAGTAGTTGGGATTTTCCACATAGCAGAATCCCGGGACTGACACTCCTAAACCGACACCGTTACTCCTCCTCGAACCACTTAGATGACTTTATGAAGCCCATCAAGTCCTTTATGTCCAGTTCCGCGATCTGGCTTAGGCTATCCAGGAACGGAACTCCCAAAAAGCGCGTTCTCGCGCCGCTTAAAGCCGGACAGTTGCAGATGAGGTGATCCACTGTTTCCTCCTCCTCATCATCTTTGCAACTCCTGCAGCATCGTCGGTAGGGCACACCTAGCCTTTCTGCATGCCTACCAATGAGGCAGTGACCGGTTAATACCCCTATCAATATGCAGATTTCCCTCCTAGTTAGGGCATAAATGCGTCTAGACCTTTTAAGATCCCATTTTGGCCAGGTTTGTTTCGATATGCGACACCCTGGGGATTGCAGCCATCTTTCGTTGGCTTGACGGAGTGTGTGCTCCTTCAGCATTAGTTTGCATGTGGCAAACGGCATACCTAAGCGCTCTTTATCCTGAAGAACCTGCTTGGTTGTGCCCTGCCTGGCAAGCTCGTCTGCCTTACAGTTTCCCTCAATGTCCCTATGTCCCGGGACCCATATGAGGTTTACGCGGTTCTGTTGGGCCATCTCCTGAAGAGATCGACGACAGCTGAGCGTCAGTTCAGAGTTGAACGTGTATGAGCCAAGGGATTTGATGGCCGCTTGGCTATCGCTGAAAATAGCGATATCTTCTCCGATAACACGTTTGCTTAACCAGGCCGCGGCGTCCAGGATTGCCGAGACTTCCGCCTGGAAGACGCTACAATGATCAGGTAGTCTGAAGGAGAGCTCAAGGTCCAAATCCCTTGAATAAACGCCTCCTCCAACTCTGCCGTCCAACTTCGAGCCGTCGGTGTATATGGAAGTGCCACCATTTGTTTCGGGACACCAATCCGTCCTCTCCCAGTCTTCTCTGCTGGGAATGTTTATTTTGAAACAGCTATCCCCGACTGTAGTAGTCGCACAACGATCTGTGCTTAGAGGGAGAAAGCTGTAAGATTCCAGAATACTGGAGTGTCCAATAGTACCCGCAGCCCAACTGGAGGTTTCTCTTAGGCGCAGAGCTGATGCCGCCGCTGACCGAAACCCTTCCAGATCAAGTGGCAAAATGCCCAGAATGACCTGGAGGGCTTCGTTGGGCGTTGTCCTTAGCGCACCGCTTATACAGATCATATTGAATCTATGGACTTTCCGCAACAGATTCAGGTATGTTGCCTTGCTCAGCGCAGGCCACCATACGACGACTCCATAAAGCATGATTGGGCGAATGATGGCCGTGTAGATCCAACTGCATACTCTAGGCCTGAGCCCCCATTTTTTGCCAATGGCTCTTTTGCAGGTGTAAAGAGCGATGCAAGCTTTCTTCTGGCGCTGAAGAACATTCTCCTTCCAATTCAATTTCCTGTCCAGAACTATGCCTAGAAACTTGGCCTTATCCGACAAGCCCAGGCGCGTGCCATCTAGTTCTGGTAGGCTTAGTGGCGGTATTTTGTACCGGTTGGTGAAGAGGACAAGTTCCACCTTCCCTGGGTTGATACTAAGTCCGCAGCGAGAGGACCACGTCGAAACTTCTCGCAGTGCTACTTGCATCAGGTCACACAGAGTTTGTGGGAACTTGCCTCTGAATGCAATAGCTAAATCGTCTGCGTATGCCACTATCTTCCCGCCCCCCAGCTTGTGTCACGTAGCAACGAGTTGACTGTGAGGTTCCATAAAAGCGGGGAAAGAACACCACCCTGGGGTGTTCCCCTTGTGACATAGCGTGATAACTCAACCGTACCAAGTGAAGAAGCTATTTTCCTTCCCATTAAAAGTTGGTCAATTAAACCAGTTAGAGGTCTATCTACTCCCAGATTAGTTAGAGCGGAGTTGATAGCCTCCGGGCTTATATTGTTGAAAGCCCCCTCAATGTCTAGGAGGGCCACGAGACAGTAGTCCTTTTCACACAGCGATTTCTCAATGACAGACACTAGGCTGTGCAGAGCGGTTTCTGTTGATTTACCCTTGGTGTATGCATGCTGATAGCTAGAGATAAGGTTGCTATCAATAGTCGTTAAGAGGTAGTCGCTTAGTATCCTCTCAAAGGTTTTTAGTACAAAGGACGAGAGACTGATCGGTCTGTAGTCTTTTGGCTCGTAGTGGGATGCCTTCCCAGCCTTAGGGATAAACACTACCGTGGCGCTTCTCCAGGAGCCCGGAATGTGGTTGAGAGCCATGCAGGCTGTGAAGAGAAATACCAGCCATTTAGCTGATATCTCCAACGTGTTTATAAGTTGCGCGGGGATAATCCCGTCCGGCCCGGCAGCCTTATACGGTTCAAAGCTCTTAACTGCCCACCTTACTCTTTCCTCAGTGATGGGTATATTTACTGCCAGGTTTGTTGCAGGTGCTAGTGGTGCATCATGCAGATTCCCCGGAAAATGTGTATTCATGAGCAGCTCAAGGGTTTCCTCTTCCGTGCTGGTCCAGGATCCGTCAGGTTTTCGCAAATAGCTGATGGTTGTTTGACTTTTCGAGAGGACTCGTCTAAGTCTCGCTGTGTCGTCGACCTTTTCGACGCCAGTGCAGAAATTTCGCCACGAGGTTCTCTTCGCCTGTCTCAGAGCTTTTTTGTAGGCCCTTAGTTTAGCTTTATATTCGTGCCAATGAGGCTCAGAGCCGAAGCTCTTAGCCTTGTTAAATTTTTTCCGGCATGATATTCGGAGCGAGTCCAAATCGTAGGACCACCAATGTGGCCTGTGTTTACCGCGTACTTTTGGCACTGGACAAGCCTGTCCTAGAGCATTTGAGAGCGCCGATGCAAATGTAGTAACAAGATCCTCCAGATCCTCTACTGATGAGGGGGCTTGTGAGGGCAGTACTGGCAGGTCTCTGTCTAATATTTCATTGTGTAACTGCCAATCAGTGTTACGTGGATTGCGTTTCATGATTGGTTGTTCTACAATAAAGTCTAAAACCATTTCTATGTAACGGTGCTCGGAGAAAGAATGTTCTTCCAGAACCCGCCATTTTCTGACCCACTCATAAGCGCCTTCACTACAGAGAGTGAGGTCTATGACCTCCCTGCGGGTCTTAGTGATAAAAGTAGGCTCATTACCCACGTTGCAAATCACCAGGTTGGTTGTTAAGAGGTAATCAAACAGAGACTCGCCCCTGGCATTGATGTCGGAGCTCCCCCATTGGACATGGTGAGCATTAGCGTCCGCTCCAATAATAAGATTACCCGTGCAGAAATTTGACACCAGGTCTTTCACCTCCATTTGTGGTGGGGGTTCTTCGGCGTCGTAGGGCATATAGACCGACGCCACCGTCAGGCGGGTGCTGTCGACCGTTAGACTGATAGCGGTAATATCACCATTGGTGTAGTTAGGTAGGAGAAAGGAGTTCAACTCAGACTTGACCAAAATACACGTTCTGACTTTGCTCTCCTCGCTGGCTCGAATGAGCTTGAAGCCCTTAGTCCCCAATCCGCAGATTCTCGAGCTATTGACCCAGGGTTCTTGGATGAGGACCACATCCACGTCGCCTTTAGAAAAACGACTACTTAAAGCAGCCGAAGCTACTTTAGATTTGTGCAGATTAATCTGAAGCACCACCAACATGAGAGCGCACAGACTTCCCTGCCGTCCCCATATCGTCGAGGTTTGCCCCATCCCGGAGGTTGCCTATCAACGACGAGTTGTTCCGATTAACTGCCCGATATGGCGTTGCAGGAGTCTTGCTGTCTGCAGCGTTAGATGTTAATCGCTCAGCGTTGGCTGCTACCACCGTGACGTCGAGGGCTTCCTCGTCCTGTAGGCTGTCCTCCATCTCCGAGTTGTTCACAGCACTATCGCCAAGGGACGTGGCGGATAACATGCTTTCCGCATCGGAATCCTCCGCTTCCTCTTCTGGTAATTCGTTTTCCGGTTCCCCCGGAGCAGCCGAGAAGGCAGCGCGCTGAGCATCACCACGATATACGTGGATAACGATCTGGCCTACGCTGTAGTGTACTAGGCCATTGCACCTTTTGAGGGGCTTGATTGACTGTTTATTCATGGTGAACACCACCTGTCTGTCGGGCCCTACCGCATCCCCGACCAGATTGACACTCCAGTCATGCGTTGGCAGGGACGGATTCATTAGCCGTAGCATCCCGAGAATTCTGTCGGGTTCGTCAGGGATGGCCGGAATCCACGCCCTTGCCCTTGGACGAGCTGGAATGTCCTTCCAGTCGACGACCTCTATATTTGCGCCCTTGTAGACTTGTTGTTGTTGTTGTTGTAACGATGTGTAGTCCTGCCCAACGCGTATTTTTCCTTAACCTAATTGTCATCAATATCTTCTAACGGGAGTCCAAGGAAACTAGCAGTTTCAATAGGATTGGACCAAAGAGAGATGGGTGTTAGAAGAGTGGGCTCAAATGAGCAAGAAAATAAGTGATTGGTATTGTGGGGGGATGAGCCGCATGCCGGACATACATTCGGCACATCAGGGTTCAGTCTAGATATGTAGGAGTTTAACCTACTACAATATCCAGAGCGTAATTGAGCCAGAGTGACCCTTGTCTCTCGAGGAAGATGACGCTCCTCTTCAGAAATGCCAGGTGTTGCGGCATGTAAGACATTGTTTAGCGGACAGAGCGCGGAGTAACAAACGTTGTATGGATATGCCCCAAAGCCTGTTTGTGCACCTGTAGATCAAACGGCGTTGTTATATAGTGACGGATCTCATCAAAATGTTTACGTAGATGCGACCTTATGGTCCTAGGAGGCGGAATGAGTTCAAGCAGTTGTCTACCGGGATGCTGTGGTTTACAGCAGTTCAGTAGGTACTGCTTGTTTAGCATTTCATTATGCTCCCTAACTGGAAGCATTTCCACCTCATTATGTATATGAGATATAGGTGACATAAGGACGCACCCCGTAGCGGTTCTGAGCGCGGTGTTTTGACAGGCCTGAAGCTGATTCCAGTGAACGTCTGCAAGCCCCGGCGACCATATCGGCGACGCATAGTTCAGGATCGGCCGACCAATTGCCTTGTACGTTACCAACAACGTTTCTTTGTCTTTACCCCAAGTACTGCCGGCTAGTGACTTGAGGATTTTGTTGCGGCTCTGTAATTTTGAGACAATTGCGGCTGAATGGGCAGCGAAAGTGTGCATGGTGTCAAAAGTCACTCCTAAAATTTTTGGGTGAGCGACAGTAGGTATTTTATGATCACCTACATAGATTTCTAATTCCATGCCAACCTGCGCCGTCCACGTCGTGAATAAGGTCGCCGAAGACTTTGTTGGCGACAATGTCAAGGTTCGGGCAGTGAAGAACTCGACTAGAGAGGGGAGATAACCATTTATTTTGGAGCACAGCTCATCAACGGAAGTACCAGTTGCCAATATCGTGCAATCGTCTGCGTAAGAAACAATCGTAACTTCTTCTGGTGGAGGAGGAAGCTTCGAAATATAGAAGTTAAACAATAACGGGGAGAGGACACCACCCTGTGGTACCCCTTGTTTTATCTTCCTAGCTTTAGATTTTTTGTTTCTAAATACAACAGACGACCGACGACCACTGAGATAATTGGCGGTCCAACGCTTTAGACAGGGGGGGAGTGACGAGTCTTCCAAATCAGCTACAAGTTGCCCATGATTTACTGTGTCAAAAGCTTGACTCAAATCAAGTGCAACTAGAACCGTCCTGTCATTAGGCCTATTTTGATTAAGACCGTCAGTTATCTGAGTGTTTATGACATTTAGAGCAGATGTTGTGCTCCTACCTTTCCTGAAGCCATGTTGGTGCTCGGCTAACATCAAGTGTGATGTGTAGAGCGGGAGTAGGACCGCCTCAAGTGTCTTTACTACTGGCGAGAGGAGTGATATCGGGCGATATGACTCCCCAACGTTAGCTGGCTTGCCAGGCTTTAGTAGTGGGATCACAGTTGCCTGCTTCCATTTGTCGGGTATGACAGCTGCGATCAGAGACAAATTGAAGACGGCCGTTAAATATTTGACTCCCGCTAGGCCGATGTGTTTTAGATGCACCATGGCTATGCCATCAGGGCCGATGGCTTTGGAGTTTTTGGCCTTCCGGATGGCCTCTTGAACCTCTGTAGCGGTGATGGGAACGGGGGCATAGTTTTTATGTTTATGCGCACGCCTGAAGATTCCCCGTCTAGCCCTGTCTTGCGCAGGGTGTGGGACATATTGTCGACAAAAAGCCTGTGCACATTTCCTGGGGTCATTTATTTTCTTGTCACCAAAGGTAATGTCGACATTTTTTGGTGGACCCGAAGGATTCGACAAGGACTTGACGGTGGACCATAATTTCCCAACACCGGTAGAGAGGTTACAAGACCTGAGGTGCTTCTCCCATTTGGTTTGTTTGTGTTCGTTAACCAGCCTTCTGATTTCCACGTTGAGATCACCGATCTGTGGGTCAGATGGATCGATGTTGCGTATGAGGTCACGTTCGTTGGCCAAGGCTGCGGCCTCAGCTGGGAAGTTAGGCCTAATATCTTTTATCCTACCAGCTGGTATGAAACGGGCTGTAGCCTTTTTAATGACCTCACGTATGTTGCGCTCGCCAACGTGTACGTCAGTGGGAATGGGAAGATCACCAAAGGAGCTCTCCGTGAATTCCAAAAAGCCGACCCAATTGGCCTTTTTGAAATTCACGTTAGTACGTTTCTCCGACGTGATAAAATCCGTGGCACGATCGACAGACAGGATGATAGGCAGGTGGTCGGATGACAGGGCCACCATAGGTTGCCAGTTGATGCTGTTAATTAACCCCGGGCTAACAATAGTTAGGTCCGGGGAGCTACTGCAGTTAACAGCCATCCTAGTTGAGGAGTCTCCGTTCACAGTACAGAAAGAGGAGTTATCAATTTGCTCGGCTAATTCCCGTCCTCTGCCGTCCACCGAAAGGTGTGAATGCCACATATCATGATGGGCATTAAAATCGCCCATGATGATACGGTTATCGCCACAAAGAAACGCCCTAAGGTCAGGACGATAACTTCTGGGGCAGCAGGTGACGGGAGGAATGTATATATTGATTAGCTCGAGATCAACGCCACCAGCTTGTATAACTATACCTTGACACTCTAAAGGTAAGTCACTTTGGTCAGTGTTGATATCAAATTCCCTATACTGCACCGTATGGTGTACAAGGAACGCGAGACCACCTCCGCCGTCTGTACGATCATGCCGGAGTACGTGGTAGCCTCCACTCGCTCGGAGATTCGAGTGGGGGCCAAGTTTTGTCTCCTGGATTGCAGCAATTTTGATTTTAGACTTCACCCAGCTTAGCAGCTGCTGCCTTGTACAGTGCTACGGTTTTTGCATCCTCGCATGCGAGTAATTTAATCTGACCCTGGTGCCAACCCGCATCCGTTACTCGCGCCGAACTACCCGGAAACTCTGGAGCAACATTGAGAAGAATGTTGCCGAGTTCATTTCGCACGTAACGCCACCGGTCCTTAGGGATGGCCAGGCGGTCATTGCCTCGGTCCAGGACGCCTATAAGGATCCTGTCCGTGGTTACCTCAGCAAAGCTTAGTTTGCCCGCTCCAGGAGTATTCTGATGCCGCTTGGGAGGGGGATTCAGCTCCAGGTCCGATCTCTGGCGCTTGAAAGGGTTAACTTTTAACCTCTTTGGCATGTAAGAATTTTGGAAATCCGGTATCACAGCTTTCGCTAGCTCTACCGATTTACTGGAATTCGGCGACAGCGATTCCTGCGGTACCCCTTCATACCTCTTCAGGATCTTTGCAGCCAATCTTTTCTCGTGGTATGTGAAGCGGCGGGGAGATGTCTCCTGGGAGTGCGGACCCGTAGTTGCCATCGCGGTCGCTCTCCTTGCCGAAATCTCAGTTGCAGCTTCCTTCTCCTTCGAAACTCCGAGGCCAGGTCGTGAGACCGCTGCCACAGACGTAAAGATAATGGTTTTCATATCAGCGGTTGATGGGAGTTTAGCATCTGCCGTTGTCCGCTTAGTTGCGTTGGCAACCGCACTGGTGCTAGCTCCCATCAAGTCAATCTTAGTCGATAGAGGGTTGGTTGACCGACTCGTAGTTGCCATCGCTGTCGATCCCCCCCTTGATTGTGGAACGGAGGTTGTCCTCCGGCGTTGTTGTTGCTTTCTCGCCTGTTCCTCCATAGCTCTCCTTTGCTGAGGAGTGAAATTTGGCGTTGTTTGTTTTTTAGGTTTATCGTTTTTATTTGGATAATTTGAGTTCATCTTGTTCGTACGACCCATCGCCGGACACGGCCAGCTTAGGGTCAAGGGAAGAGTAGGGGAAAATGTGTCGTCCGCCGCGGCAGAGCCCCGTACCGCGGTAAGGCCATGCTTACTCTCTGAGGCGACCCGGTATCAGAGAGGCTCCGTTCAAATACAGCCACGATTTGCCTCCCGGCTGCAAACGTCCAATGGGCACGGTTTCGCATAACACCCTGGATTGGGAGGGGGAAGATCTTTGTCGTCGCGCCAGAGAGGCTAGGCTGCTCTCGTGATGAAGTGCCGTACGGAGCTATGATCACAAGGGCAGCGTAGCCCTGTGGCTATCGACTTAAGCCCTCGTACCGCGGCAAGGTATCCACCCTTCACGAGAGTAAATAGCACATAATGAGCACATAATTTCTGTATATTCACTTTTGATGTAGTCCTCATCCTTCACTGTTAACGTATAGTGATTTGCTAGCTTAAGCCTTAACCTAGCAGAGCATCGTATTTTGTAAAAAGTTGACGAGCACCCTAATTGGGATTTGAGCACTTACATAGCACATAATGAGAACATAATTTCTGTATATTCACTTTTGATGTAGTCATCATCCTTCACTGTTAACGTATAGTGATTTGCTAGCTTAAGCCTTAAGGTAGCAGAACATCGTATTTTGGAAAAAGTTGAGGAGCACCCTAATTGGGATTTGGGCACTTAATTAGCACATAATAATTACATAATTTCTGCATATTCACTTTTGATGTAGTCTTCATCCTTCACTGTTAACGTATAGTGACTTGCTAGCTTAAGCCTTAAGCTAGCAGAGCATCGTATTTTGAAAAAAGTTGAGGAGCACCCTAATTGGGATTTGAGCACATAATTTATGCATTCACTTTTGATGTAATCATCATCCTTCACTGTTAACGTATAGTAATTTGCTAGCTTAAACCTTAACCTGGAGAGCATGGTTTTTTGGAAAAAGTTGAGGAGCACCCTAATTGGGATTAGAGCACTTAATTAGCACATAATTTCCGTATATTCACTTTTGATGTAGTCCTCATCCTTCACTGTTAACGTATAGTAATTTGCTAGCTTAAGTCTCAACCTAGCAGAGCATGGTTTTCTGGAAAAAGTTGAGGAGCACCCTAATTGAGATTTAAGCACTTAATTAGCCCATAATTTCTGCATATTCACTTTTGATGCAGTCTTCATCCTTCACTGTTAACGTATAGTGATTTGCTAGCTTAAGCCTTAAGGTAGCAGAACATCGTATTTTGGAAAAAGTTGAGGAGCACCCTAATTGGGATTTGGGCACTTAATTAGCACATAATAAGTACATAATTTCTGCATATTCACTTTTGATGTAGTCTTCATCCTTCACTGTTAACGTATAGTGACTTGCTAGCTTAAGCCTTAAGCTAGCAGAGCATCGTATTTTGAAAAAAGTTGAGGAGCACCCTAATTGGGATTTGAGCACATAATTTATGCATTCACTTTTGATGTAGTCATCATCCTTCACTGTCAACGTATAGTGACTTGCTAGCTTAAGCCTTAAGCCAGCAGAGCATCTTATTTTGGAAAAAGTTGAGAAGCACCCTAATTGGGATTTGAGCACTTAATTAGCACTAAATTAGCAGTTAATGAGCACATAATTTCTGCATTCACTTTTGATGTAGTCTTCATCCATCACTGTTAACGTATAGTTATCTGCTAGCTTAAGCCTTAAGCCGGCAGAGCAACGTATTTTGGAGTTGAGAAGCACCCTAATTGGGATTTGAGCACTTAATTAGCCTTAAGCTAGCATTCATCACTGTTAACGTATAGTGCTCTGCTAGCCTAAGCCTTAAACCAGCAGAACATCGTATTTTGGAAAAAGTTGAGGAGCACCCTAATTGGGATTTGGGCACTTAATTAGCACATAATTTCTGTAGTCTTCATCCATCACTGTTAACGTATAGTGCTCTGCTTGTCTAAGCCTTAAGCCAGCAGAGCATCGTATTTTGGAAAAAGTTGAGGAGCACCCTAATTGGGATTTGGGCACTCAATTAGCACATAATTTCTGTATATTCACTTTTGATGTAGTCTTCATCCTTCACTGTTAAAGTATAGTTATCTGCTAGCTTAAGCCTTAAGCTATCAGAGCATCGTAATTTGGAAAAACTTTAGGAGCACCCTAATTGGGATTTGAGCACGTAATTAGCACATAATTTCTGCATATTCACTTTTGATGTAGTCATCATCCTTCAGTGTTAACGCATAGTGCTGTACTAGCTTAAGCCTTAAGCTAGCAGAGCATCGTTTTTTGGAAAAAGTTGCGGAGCACCCTAATTGCGATTTGAGCACTTAATGAGCACATCATTTCTGTATATTCACTTTTGATGTAGTCTTCATCCTTCACTGTTAACGTATAGTGATTTGCTAGCTTAAACCTTAAGCCAGCAGAGCATCGTATTTTGGAAAAAGTTGAGGAGCACCCTAATTGGGATTTGGGCAATTAATTTGCACATAATTTCTGTAGTCTTCATCCATCACTGTTAACGTATAGTGCTCTGCTAGCCTAAGCCTCAAGCCAGCAGAGCATAGTATTTTGGAAAAAGTTGAGGAGCACCCTAATTGGGATTTGGGCACTTAATTAGCACATAATTTCTGTATATTCACTTTTGATGTAGTCTTCACCCTTCACTGTTAACGTATAGTGATTTGCTAGCTTAAACCTTAATCCAGCAGAGCCTCGTAATTTAGAAAAACTTTAGGAGCACCCTAATTGCGATTTGAGCACTTAATTAGCCTTAAGCTAGCAGAGCAACGTTTTTTGGAAAAAGTTGCGGAGCACCCTAATTGCGATTTGAGCACTTAATTAGCACATAATTTCTGTATATTCACTTTTGATGTAGTCTTCATCCTTCACTGTTAACATATAGTGATTTGCTAGCTTAAAACCTTAAGCTAGCAGAGCATCGTATTTTGGAAAAAGTTGAGAAGCACCCTAATTGGGATTTGAGCAGTTAATTAGCCTTAAGCTAGCAGAGCAATTTTTTTTGGAAAAAGTTGCGGAGCACCCTAATTGCGTTTTGAGCACTTAATTAGCACATAATTTCTGTAGTCTTCATCCTTCACTGTTAACGTATAGTGATTTGCTAGCTTAAACCTTAAGCCAGCAGAGCATCGTATTTTGGAAAAAGTTGAGAAGCACCCTAATTGGGATTTGAGCACTTAATTAGCCTTAAGATAGCAGAGCAACGTTTTTTGGAAAAAGTTGCGGAGCACCCTAATTGCGTTTTGAGAACTTAATTAGCAGATAATTTCTGTAGTCTTCATTCTTCACTGTTAACGTATAGTGATTTGCTAGCTTAAACCTTAAGCCAGCAGAGCATCGTATTTTGGAAAAAGTTGAGAAGCACCCTAATTGGGATTTGAGCACTTAATTAGCCTTAAGCTAGCAGAGCAACGTTTTTTGGAAAAAGTTGCGGAGCACCATAATTGCGTTTTGAGCACTTAATTAGCACATAATTTATGTATATTCATTTTTGACGTAGTCTTCATCCTTCACTGTTAACATATAGTGATTTCCTAGCTTAAACCTTAAGCCAGCAGAGCATCGTATTTTGGAAAAAGTTGAGGAGCACCCTAATAGAACATAAATTCTGTATATTCACTTTTAATGTAGTCATCATCCTTCACTGTTAACGTATAGTAATTTGCTAGCTAAAGCCTTAACCTAGCAGAGCATCGTATTTTGGAAAAAGTTGAGAAGCACCCTAATTGGGATTTGAAAACTTAGTTAGCACATAATGAGAACATAATTTATGTATATTAACTTTTGATGTAGTCTTCATTCTTCACTCTTAACATATAGTGATTTGCTAGGTTAAGCCTTAAGCCAGCAAAGCATCGTATTTTGGAAAAAGTTGAGGAGCACCCTAATTGGGATTTGAGCACAATTAGCACATAATGAGAACATAATTTCTCTATGTTCACTTTTGATGTAGCCTGCATCCTTCACTATTAACGTATAGTAATTTGCTAGCTGAAGCCTTAAGCCAGCAGAGCATCGTATTTTAGAAAAAGTTGAGGAGCACCCTAATTGGGATTTGGGCACTTAATTAGCACATAATTTCTGTACTCTTCATCCTTCACTGTTAACGTATGGTGATTTGCTAGCTTAAACCTTAAGCCAGCAGAGCATCGTATTTTGGAAAAAGTTGAGGAGCACCCTAATTGGGATTTGAGCACTTAATTAGCCTTAAGCTAGCAGAGCAACGTTTTTTGAAAAAGTTGCGGAGCACCCTAATTGCGATTTGAGCACTTAATGAGCACATCATTTCTGTATATTCACTTTTGATGTAGTCTTCATCCTTCACTGTTAACGTATAGTGATTTGCTAGCTTAAACCTTAAGCCAGCAGAGCATCGTATTTTGGAAAAAGTTGAGGAGCACCCTAATTGGGATTTGGGCACTTAATTAGCACATAATTTCTGTATATTCACTTTTGATGTAGTCTTCACCCTTCACTGTTAACGTATAGTGATTTGCTAGCTTAAACCTTAATCCAGCAGAGCCTCGTAATTTAGAAAAACTTTAGGAGCACCCTAATTGGGATTTGAGCATATAATTAGCACATAATGAGCACATAATTTCTGCATATTCACTTTTGATTTAGTCATCATCCTTCACTGTTAACGCATAGTGCTGTACTAGCTTAAGCCTTAAGCTAGCAGAGCGACGTTTTTTGGAAATAGTTGCAGAGCACCCTAATTGCGATTTGAGCACTTAATTAGCACATAATTTCTGTATATTCACTTTTGATGTGGTATTCATCCTTCACTGTTAACATATAGTGATTTGCTAGCTTAAACCTTAAGCCAGCAGAGCATAGTATTTTGGAAAAAGTTGAGGAGCACCCTAATTGGGATTTGGGCACTTAATTAGCACATAATTTCTGTACTCTTCATCCTTCACTGTTAACGTATGGTGATTTGCTGGCTTAAACCTTAACCCAGCAGAGCATCGTATTTTGGAAAAAGTTGAGGAGCACCCTAATTGGGATTTGAGCACTTAATTAGCCTTAAGCTAGCAGAGCAACGTTTTTTTGGAAAAAGTTGCGGAGCACCCTAATTGCGATTTGAGCACTTAATTAGCAAATAATTTCTGTATATTCACTTTTGATGTAGTCTTCATCCTTCACTGTTAAGCGGGCTACCCACCTGCCAAGAAATGCCTCAAGAAAAAAACCAGCATATATTTCTTGTGCCTGGTCAAGAAATTTCGACGTTTACCAAAATTTCCATTTTTTGCAAATTACTCTTACAAAAATGTATAAAACATGTGTAGCGCAATATGTACTCACCTTTGCTGTGAATCTGCACGTTTACCTCAAGAAATATATACGAGCATATTTATTTCTTGAGGTAAACCGGCGTTGCCAACTATCGAAAAGTGTGGTATTTTTTCTTATGAGCTGAGTATTGGCTCAAGAAAATTTGACGTGTGAAAACAGTTCTTGACCATTTCTTGAGCGTTTTTTTATATGAAGTTTGACATTTCTTGGCAGGTGAGTAGCCCGCTTTAACATATAGTGATTTGCTAGCTTAAAACCTTAAGCTAGCAGAGCATCGTATTTTGGAAAAAGTTGAGAAGCACCCTAATTGGGATTTGAGCACTTAATTAGCCTTAAGCTAGCAGAGCAACGTTTTTTGGAAAAAGTTGCGGAGCACCCTAATTGCGATTTGAGCACTTAATTAGCACATAATTTCTGTATATTCACTTTTGATGTAGTCTTCATCCTCCACTGTTAACATATAGTGATTTGCTAGCTTAAAACCTTAAGCCAGCAGAGCATCGTATTTTGGAAAAAGTTGAGGAGCATCCTAATTGGGATTTGAGCACTTAATTAGCCTTAAGCTAGCAGAGCAACGTTTTTTGGAAAAAGTTGCGGAGCACCCTAATTGCGATTTGAGCACTTAATTAGCACATAATTTCTGTATATTCACTTTTGATGTAGTCCTCATCGTTCACTGTTAACGTATAGTAATTTGCTAGCTTAAGCCTTAACCTAGCAGAGCACGGTTTTTTGGAAAAAGTTGAGAAGCACCCTAATTGAGATTTAAGCACTTAATTAGCACATAATTTCTGCATATTCACTTTTGATGCAGTCTTCATCCTTCACTGTTAACATATAGTGATTTGCTAGCTTAAGCCTTAAGGTAATTGGGTTTTGTGGACTTAATGAGCACATAATGAGACCATAATTTCTGTATATTTACTTTTGATATAGTCCTCATCCTTCACTGGTAACGTATAGTGATTTGCTAGCTTAAGCCTTAAGCCAGCAGAGCATCGTATTTTGGAAAAAGTTGAAGAGCACCCTAATTGGGATTTGAGCACTTAATGAGCACATAATTTCTGCATATTCACTTTTGATGTAGTCTTCATCCTTCACACTTAAGCCTTAAGCTAGCAGAGCATCGTTTTTTGGAAAAAGGTGAGGAGCACCCTAATTGGGATTAGAACACTTAATTAGCACATAATTTCTGCATATTCACTTTTGATGTAGTCCTCATCCTTCACACTTAAGCCTTAAGCTAGCAGAGCATCGTTTTTTGGGAAACGTTGAGGAGCACCCTAATTGGGATTAGAGCACTTAATTAGCACATAACGAGCACTTAATTTCTGTATATTCACTTTTGATATAGTCCTCATCTTTCTTTGGTAACGTATAGTGAATTGCTAGCTTAAGCCTTAAGCCAGCAGAGCATCGTATTTTGGAAAAAGTTGAAGAGCACCCTAACTGGGATTTGAGCACTTAATGAGCACATAATTTCTGCATATTCACTCTTGATGTAGTATTCATCCTTCACACATCCTGTAGTCTTCATCCTTCATACTTAAGCCTTAGGCTAGCAGAGCATCGTTTTTTGGAAAAAGATGAGGAGCACCCTTATTGGGATTAGAACACTTAATTTCTGCATATTCACTTTTAATGCAGTCCTCATCCTTCACTGTTAACGCATAGTGATCTGCTGCCTTAAGTTAGCATAGCATAGTTGAGCACTTAATTAGCACATATTGAGAACATAATTTATGTATATTTACTTTTGATGTAGTATTCATCCTTCACTGTTAACGTATAGTGATTTGCTAGCGTAAGCCTTAAGCTAGCAGAGCATCGTTTTTTTTGGAAAAAGTTGAGGAGAACCTTAATTGGTATTAGAGCACTTAACTAGCACATAATTTCTGCATATTCACTTTTGATGTAGTCCTCATCCTTCACACTTAAGCCTTAAGCTAGCAGAGCATCGATTTTTGGGAAAAGTAGAAGAGCACATTTTTTGGGATTAGAGCACTTAATTAGCACATAATAAGCTGTGGTGGTCCTATGGGGTCAGTGTATGTATAATTTTTATTTTAAGGGAAATCTCTCTGATTATAAAGGCCGGAGAGATTCAGCCGATCACATAGGCTATCCCGAAAGACAGACGGAAAAGATCATGAGAAATAAAATAGAAGACAACTTGTGAGTTTCGTTCCAAAATTAATTCTGATTTTTATTTCCAAATCTTACTCTATTTATACAAATCAAATCACAGAAAGTGATTTGCTTGACTCCTCCTCTTTCTCGACTTCTATGTAGCTGAATTCAAATTCAGCTTGGCAATTTCTTATATTACCAATAGAAGTGCTTAGCATGAGGTCAAACAGAGCTCTAGAATAAACGCTGGCTCAGCCGTAGCATTGACATACTTCAAGCTACGCTATTGGCCGAAGGTGTCAAATGCATTTTTCAAATGCGGTCATACAAACAGACATGCATGTGGGTCGTGGCTGTTGCATGCTATGTACGTATGTTTGTATGAGTAAACTACACCCTTACCGCAAAAGAGAAACATTTATTTCGTTTAATTTAAGACATGAAATAAATTTTTGTGTGGAGTTATGCAAATAATTTTCATGTGAATATACAAACTTACGTCTATGGGTATGGTTTGCTTAAGTGCAGTTTCTTATATTTATTGTTTACATATGTAGGTTTTTGTTTATCCTATTTCTTAGTAATTTCTTTAGTGTTATTGGCTTACATGTAATTTTCTAAAATATTGAATATAATTATTTACAGATGTCGGTGGGTTTGTTTTATCTGATCTCTAAGTGTTTCCCTACATGTAATTTCATTTATGTCTATGTAATTTTTAACATATGTCGGCTTGTTTGCCTTAGGTTATCTCTAAGTATTTCTCTAAAATATTATTGTGCAGTTCTTTGTGTCTGCCATTAATGTCTATTACGGAATTTACTCCGTTTCGTTTTACAATTTTGTATGGGCCATGAATGGGCTTTGGCTTTTCTTTTTATTTTCTAGCTTTACATATACTAGGTCTCCTATTTCCAACTCAACCTTCTTTATATTACTGTCATATTTTGATTTTCGTTTTTCTTTTACAGTTTTAATAATGTTTCTGGCATTGAGTATTGACCTTTGGAGTCTCAATTTCAATTCATTGGCATAGACATCAATGTCGTAAATTTTTGTTTGTTTATTTATGTTATCGCTTGGTAGCGCGGGTAATTTACCGAAAACTAACTCATACGGTGAATACAGTGTATCTACGTGTGGGGTCGTGTTGTAAGCGAAAGTGTATTATGGAACCCATTTATCCCACTCATAATCGTCTGCAAAAGAAAGTAAAAATTCGTTAGGTGTTCTATGGTTTTTCTCAAGTGATCCCATAGTTTCGTGATGGTATGGTGTGGAAAATACTTGTTTAGTATTAAGTATGTTGCACACATGTTTCATTAACTCATTCGCGAATTCCGAACCCCTATCCGATTTCAATGTTTTTATGAAACCGTACATGAGAATTAATTGTGGTTGCAATTGTTTTTCCGTCTTTTGACTCAATGTGGTGTGCTATGACGAATTTGGATAGATCACATTGAATTGTCAATATGTATCTATAACCGTTTGATATGCGAAGCGGACCGACTGTGTCAATCGCATTGGTATCGAATGTAGATGCCGGGGTGTCTGTCACCACAAGCGGCTCTTTTGTGTGTCTAACAATTTTGTTTTGAGTGCATTTTCTGAAATTGTTTACAAATTCTTTGACCATTTGTCTCATATTTTTCCAAATGTATCTTTGTTTTAGTTTTAAAATAGTTTTTCGAATTCCTAGGTGGCCTGCGATATTTGAGCAGTGAAATTCGTCTATCAGTTTGTATTTTGTTATCATGCTGTTTATTTCCCTTGGAGCTTTGTATATTAGTATTTGTATCGGCGCGCGTTTATTAATTTCTAACTCATTGTATTTCTTCTTGAATACATTTATGTCAATATTTTTATATATATAGTCTTTTTCACAAAGGGCTAGCTCCTTTATATGTGAATTCCTTAGTAAACTATGTAGTTTCTCCAACATTGAATCTAGATTCAAAGGGTCATCGCTACAAGTTATGTGCACTTCATAATCAATTAATTCAATTTTTTCATCTTCTTTACGTCATTATAGGATGTGCATTCCCAAATGTGAAGTTGTACAGGCTTCTTATGAGATATGCTGTCCTTAATGCGTTTACCGGTTTCCTTATTTTCATTTATCTTTGCTTCTTTCTCTTTCATTTCTTTTAAATTCGCGGCCTTGCTCCTTGTTACTACATTAATTTTATTATATCCTTTTTCATTTTTACTAGTGGGAATCCTTGATTTAAGTAGGTCACTATCTAATTTAATTCGTGATAGTGCGTCAGCATTTGTGTTAATTTTACCTTGTTTGTATACGATTTCGAAGTCGTACTCTGATAGATCTATTTTAATCCTCGTCATTTTCGGCCAAAATCGCTTAGGCGGTTAAGCGCCAATAAATGATGATGATTTTCGATGACGGGTTTCTATGTGAAAATAGCGATACTAGGGGTCTGTGGTCGGTTACGACAATAAATTTTCGACCATAAATATGTCCTGAAATAGTTTATTCCCCATTATTTCACCTAAACTAATTCAAAATTTGACTCTTAAGGCTGATTTATTTATTTTCTGGTTCCTTTATCTATTATTTCGCTTAGAAATTTCACTTTCCATGGTATTATATTCCTTATTTATGTGTTTTACAAGTTGTATGCTCTAGCTTACGTTATATTTAGTAGTTCGTTTTTATTATTAGTTCTAGTTTTTCTATTTCTATCGTGTTGATTGTGTTTACACTAACTCTAGCTTTCCATTGGGGCTTCTTTGAGTTGGCTATTAAGCAAAACATCGCAACTACTGTGGATCTTCGACTGATATGTCAGTGACAACTGGATGTTGGTATTAGCTCTATGTTCTGGTTTCCATTCCGTGGTGATCACATCCAAGATCATGGATTGATATTGTGGAAGAGTTTTTGCATGATATTTAGTCGTAATGAGGGTTGATTTTGAAGAGATTGCCATGACCCTGGAAAACAGCTTGGCTGGATTGTCAAGATCCCGGGAGGATTAGTTTCGAAAGATTGATATACACAGGGGATTGATCTGTTAGGATCATAATGTTCCCGGAAGGGTCGGTGGTTTGGCAGTTTCCATGATTCTGGGGATTTAATGATCTGGCAGGATCGCCATATGGTGGTCCTATGGGGTCAGTGTATGTATAATTTTTATTTTAAGGGAAATCTCTCTGATTATAAAGGCCGGAGAGATTCAGCCGATCACATAAGCTATCCCGAAAGACAGCCGGAAAAGATCATGAGAAATAAAATAGAAGACAACTTGTGAGTTTCGTTCCAAAATTAATTCTGATTTTTATTTACAAATCTTACTCTATTTATACAAATCAAATCACAGAAAGTGATTTGCTTGACTCCTCCTCTTTCTCGACTTCTATGTAGCTGCATTCAAATTCAGCTTGGCAATTTCTTACATTAGCCAATAGAAGTGCTTAGCATGAGGCCAAACAGAGCTCTAGAATAAACGCTGGCGCAGCCGTAGCCGAAGGTGTCAAATGCATTTTTCAAATGCGGTCATACAAACAGACATGAATGTGGGTCGTGGCTGTTGCATGCTATGTACGTATATTTGTATGAGTACACTCCAAAGCACATAATTTTCCAAATGTCATGTTACTTTTATGTTCTGCTAATGTAATGGTGTGAATACACTATAAAGAAAAATAAAAGTGTCACCCTGTTTCCAATTCGTTGCAACACTGCTGTCCTATTGTGAACGGACAACATGTGTTGGAACGGGTGGAAACAGGGCACTCGGGAAGAGAGAAAATCGGCCATATTGAATTGGCATAGACATTTGTACGGCTGTACCTTCGCTGAATAAAATTTATTGTAAAGTAACTAAAAAGTCAATTTAAATAATAAAAATAAAAAGATAAGTAAATTGTTATTTGCCGGCTATTTATTTATTGCGTTTGTGATAGCGCTTCATCGGAGCAACAACGCACAACTCCGTGCAAGGCTTTTATACATAAATAGGAGCACATCACTAACATTGCTCTGCTAGCTTTAGGGACCTCAGAAACGGTCTACTGGAAAGTAGTGACCTGCTTGAAACGTATATATTCTACTTTTCCAAATGCGTGGACTTCTACATGCGGCCCCCTCTCCCGTAGCTATGAAAATGAAGTCAATTTGCGTTATCTTTGTTGATCTTGTTATCTGGAACCAATAATTAATTGAGGAGATGCGTGCAAAAAGGGCACTAAGTGAGATGTGCCCTTTTTGTGTAAAACAGCTAATTATAAAGAAGAATCAATATCTTTTAAACTGGCTGAGTAACTTGTTCAGCTATGTATTAGTACTTTTCGTTTTCTTCAATATTATTACTTGTTTCTCATACGCCCGTACAGTGTTTTTCGTATGCACTCTAAAATAGTTTAATCCATTTTATTGCAATTTTCACCAACTTCGGCTTCAGTAAAACTAAAATATTTACGATCACATGTTTTTATTAAGTTAAAAAAAGATTCGTTCTTCGCTTTCCTGGTTATATGCAAGAAGGGCACATATCACTTTTTATTTCATCTATTTGGTTAGCGATGTGAGGTGTCGCTCGTGTAACTTCACTAATAGCTATATGACACTACGTATTTTTACTTAATTTTTTTTATATTTTTGGCCAGTGTTTTTTGTCTACGAAGGAATGAGACAAAGACTACAAGCATGCGCACAAGGAGCGCCGTTTGACATGTTTTTGTTTACCTGAAATTGCTTTATTTTTCTGCACTGTTTTTTTCACAAGACACACACGACAATGAACCAAAAAATTGTTTGAATGTCCAT
This sequence comes from Campiglossa producta, assembly GCA_964058755.1. Taxonomy (NCBI): domain Eukaryota; kingdom Metazoa; phylum Arthropoda; class Insecta; order Diptera; family Tephritidae; genus Campiglossa; species Campiglossa producta. The sequence goes on along the minus strand of CAXKVI010000006.1, from coordinate 46,578,722 downwards.
CGAATTTATTTATTTCACAAACAAAACTAGTTTCATTTAAATTCGCGCACAAAACTTTCAACATAAAAATGTAAACACAAAATTTTCACATAAGGAGGAACGTCTAAGTGACAAAAAATATAAAATTTTTTATTTGTTTTTTTTTACAGTCTGGTTTCTATTTCCATTATTTTTCGTTATTTTTGCCCGCTTGTACCTATATGATAAGTGTATAAGACCCTTTCTTTCGCACAATAAATAGAAGAAAATACTAGTCAAAATACGTAGTGTCATATAGCTATAAGTAAAATTAATAACAAACCATTTTTCATATACTACAACAACAAAAAAGATACAATGCTTCAAAAGTTTAAAACACGAATATCTAAAAACGTACTTCTCAGAGAAGTGCCCTTTTTGCACGCAACTCCTCAATTACATTTTTTTTTTATAAAATAACGGAAAAAGATGTAATCCACATTTGTTTTCTACATAATATTAAAAAAGGTGGAATATCTATTACTATGCTCATCATCAACCTATATTGAGTTTGGAATCGAAGTTCTCCTTAAAATATTGTCGGGGTTTTGGCAATCCCAGTGTTTGCTGTCATATTTTTTTCGTTTGAGGATTTTCAATAATTTTATATTAAAATAAATGTGTCTTACTTCTGTTTCAAATACACTCACGAGTGCGATTACATTTTCAGATGTAGGGTGAATCCTCAATAATCTGACAGATTTAATTTTAATAATAAAATATTATAAATATATATAAATCAGCGAAATGATAGATATGACGCGTAATCAATTAATAGGCGCATTATCCGAGGCGGGAGAACCGTTTGATAGAAGCCACTTTAGTGCAATTGCGTGCACTACATTAAAAGTTACAAAGCGGTATTCCAATATAACAGTCACACGACACACAGCAGACAGCAGATTCACAGCAGTCATCATCGTTGCAGCAGTCATCCCCTTTACAGCAGTCAGAAGATCTACAACAAGTCTTAAAGGCAGTTCAGGCAGGAGAACTCCCATCACAGCCAGTGGAATCACATCTGTTATCCTTTGAACATGAATGCGGCACACCATCAATGTTAAAATTTTTTTTAATGGTGGTGAATTTGATCACAATTTTCTTATTTTACCTGACGACGAAGCAATAGTATCATGGCTTTTCGGACGGGATCTTCTAAGCCGAATGGGCATTTATTTATTTAAGACGTTTCATTTTAAATATGAAAAAAAATTGTTTTCTTTGCGGAAAAAATTGAGCTCAAATAAACTTGCAGTTAGTGTCTTAAATTGTTTAAAAGTTTTAGAAACTCGGTTACTACTTTGGTAAGGGCTGCACTCAGTGAGATATATCTATCGGGAAAAGTTGGACATGAATTGGCCTTGATTGACACCGGGCAAAAGAGGGAGGCAGATAGTAAACTTTTTGATATAAGTGATCAGTTGCCTAAGATAGCCGCTGACGTTGTAGGAAAGATAATACTTAGAGAGTATGTAGAAGTAGCGGAAGATACATAAATAGAACAATATTTCATGAAGATTTTATTAAGGAATTACACTCCTGTGTTTAGTGGTCCACGTCGATTGCCATTTAAAGAAAAAAATTAAGTGCAACAAATCATTGGTGGTTTATTATTAAAGGTAATTATAAGACCAAGTGAATCTCCGTATGCGTCGCCTATCGTTTAAGTTAAAAAAAGAAATGGTAAGTTACGAATGTGTGTACGAGTAGACTATCGGGAATTAAATAAGATAACTATAAAAGATCGGTTTCCATTACCATTAATTGAGGATTGTTTAACATATGTGTCGGGAAAAAATTATTTTAGTACTTTGGACTTACGGGATGGATATCATCAAATTCCAATGCATGCAGATTCAATACCTTTGACAGCTTTCGTAACACCAATGGGTCAATATAACTTTGTGTCCTTTGGATTAACTAATGCTCCTGCGGTTTTTGAAAGGTTTTTGAATCAAGTACTTAAGGCATTGATATATCAGGGAAAAGTTACAGTCTATTTAGATGACATTTTCGTCGCCACAGAGACTATTGAGCAGCATTGTGAAGTTTTAAAACAGGTGTTTAAGTTACTTTCAGAAGCAGGATTCAAATTAAATTTTGATAAATGTAAATTTGCTCATCAGGAACTGGAATATCTAGGGAATAGGGTAAGCAATAAGGTAAAAGCTATTAGAAGGTATAGAGAAACACATACTGCGAAAGATGTTCGTTCAGCGGTGTCGGGGTTTTTTTTTTAGAAGTTTCATACCAAATTTTTCGTGAATAGCTAGTCCGCTTAAACAATTGTTGGGTAGAAATAAACGAGTGTGTTCCTCCATGGCATCACTTTTACTGTCGTGACTGATTGTAATTCGTTAGTATTAGCCCTGAATAAAAAAAAAAAATCAATCCGCGGATTGCCCGATGGTTGTTGTTGTTGTTGTTGTAACGAGGTGTAGTCCTGCCCAACGCGTATTTTTCCTTAACCTAATTGTCATTAATATCTTCTAACGGGAGTCCAAGGAAACTAGCAGTTTCAATAGGGTTGGACCAAAGAGAGATGGGTGTTAGAAGAGTGGGCTCAAATGAGCAAGAAAATAAGTTATTGGTATTGTGGGGGGACGAGCCGCATGCCGGACATACATTCGGCACATCAGGGTTCAGTCTAGATATGTAGGAGTTTATCCCACTACAATATCCAGAGCGTAATTGAGCCATAGTGACCCTTGTCTCTCGAGGAAGATGACGCTCCTCTTCAGAAATGCCAGGTGTTGCGGCATGTAAGACAGTGTTTAGCGGACAGAGCGAAGAGTAATGGCCAACAGACGTTGTATGGATATGCCCCAAAGCCTGTTTGTGCACCTGTAGATCAAACGGCGTTGTTATATAGTGACGGATCTCATCAAAATGTTTACGTAGATGCGACCTTATGGTCCTAGGAGGCGGAATGAGTTCAAGCAGTTGTCTACCGGGATGCTGTGGTTTACAGCAATTCAGTAGGTTCTGCTTGTTTAGCATTTCATTATGCTCCCTAACTGGAAGCATTTCCACCTCATTATGTATATGAGATATAGGTGACATAAGGACGCACCCCGTAGCGGTTCTGAGCGCGGTGTTTTGACAGGCCTGAAGCTGATTCCAGTGAACGTCTGCAAGCCCCGGCGACCATATCGGCGACGCATAGTTCAGGATCGGCCGACCAATTGCCTTGTACGTTACCAACAACGTTTCTTTGTCTTTACCCCAAGTACTGCCGGCTAGTGACTTGAGGATTTTGTTGCGGCTCTGTAATTTTGAGACAATTGCAGCTGAATGGGCAGCGAAAGTGTGCATGGTGTCAAAAGTCACTCCTAAAATTTTTGGGTGAGCGACAGTAGGTATTTTATGATCACCTACATAAATTTCTAATTCCATGCCAACCTGCGCCGTCCACGTCGTGAATAAGGTCGCCGAAGACTTTGTTGGCGACAATGTCAAGGTTCGGGCAGTGAAGAACTCGACTAGAGAGGGGAGATAACCATTTATTTTGGAGCACAGCTCATCAACGGAAGTACCAGTTGCCAATATCGTGCAATCGTCTGCGTAAGAAACAATCGTAACTTCTTCTGGTGGAGGAGGAAGCTTCGAAATATAGAAGTTAAACAATAACGGGGAGAGGACACCACCCTGTGGTACCCCTTGTTTTATCTTCCTGGCTTTAGATTTTTTGTTTCTGAATACAACAGACGACCGACGACCACTGAGATAATTGGCGGTCCAACGCTTTAGACAGGGGGGAAGTGACGAGTCTTCCAAATCAGCTACAAGTTGCCCATGATTTACTGTGTCTAAAGCTTGACTCAAATCAAGTGCAACTAGAACCGTGTTGTCATTAGGCCTGTTTTGATTTAGACCGTCAGTTATCTGAGTGTTTATGACATTTAGAGCAGATGTTGTGCTCCTACCTTTCCTGAAGCCATGTTGGTGCTCGGCTAACATCAAGTGTGATGTGTAGAGCGGGAGTAGGACCGCCTCAAGTGTCTTTACTACTGGCGAGAGGAGTGATATCGGGCGATATGACTCCCCAACATTAGCTGGCTTGCCAGGCTTTAGTAGTGGGATCACAGTTGCCTGCTTCCATTTGTCGGGTATGACAGCTGTGATCAGAGACAAATTGAAGACGGCAGTTAAATATTTGACTCCCGCTAGGCCGATATGTTTTAGATGCACCATGGCTATGCCATCAGGGCCAATGGCTTTGGAGTTTTTGGCCTTCCGGATGGCCTCTTGAACCTCTGTAGCGGTGATGGGAACGGGGGCATAGTTTTTGTGTTTATGCGCACGCCTGAAGATTCCACGTCTAGCCCTGTCTTGCGCAGGGTGTGGGACATATTGTCGACAAAAAGCCTGTGCACATTTCCTGGGGTCATTTATTGTCTTGTCACCAAAGGTAATGTCGACATTTTTTGGTGGATCCGAAGGATTCGACAAGGACTTGACGGTGGACCATAATTTCCCAACACCGGTAGAGAGCTTACAAGACCTGAGGTGCTCCTCCCATTTGGTTTGTTTGTGTTCGTTAACCAGCCGTCTGATTTCCACGTTGAGATCACCGATCTGTGGGTCAGATGGATCGATGTTGCGTATGAGGTCTCGTTCGTTGGCCAAGGCTGCGGCCTCAGCTGGGAAGTTAGGCCTAATATCTTTTCTCCTACCAGCTGGTATAAAACGGGCTGTAGCCTTTTTAATGACCTCACGTATGTTACGCTCGCCAACGTGTACGTCAGTGGGATGGGAAGATCACCAAAGGAGCTCTCCGTGAATTCCAAAAAGCCGACCCAATTGGCCTTTTTGAAATTCACGTATGTTCTTTTCTCCGACGTGATAAAATCCGTGGCACGATCGACAGGATGATAGGCAGGTGGTCGGATGACAGGGCCACCATAGGTTGCCAGTTGATGCTGTTAATTAACCCCGGGCTAACAATAGTTAGGTCCGGGGAGCTACTGCAGTTAACAGCCATCCTAGTTGAGGAGTCTCCGTTCACAGTACAGAAAGAGGAGTTATCAATTTGCTCGGCTAATTCCCGTCCTCTGCCGTCCACAGAAAGTGCGAATGCCACATATCATGATGGGCATTAAAATCGCCCATGATGATACGCTTATCGCCACAAAGAAACGCCCTAAGGTCAGGACGATAACTTCTGGGGCAGCAGGTGACGGGAGGAATGTATATATTGATTAGCTCGAGATCAACGCCACCAGCTTGTATAACTATACCTTGACACTCTAAAGGTAAGTCTCTTTGGTCAGTGTTGATATCAAATTCCCTATACTGCACCGTATGGTGAACAAGGAACGCGAGACCACCTCCGCCGTCCGTACGGTCATGCCGGAGTACGTGGTAGCCTCCACTCGCTCGGAGATTCGAGCAATTTCCTGGATTGCAGCAATTTTGATTTTATGTAGCTGCATAAATGTGGTTATCTCCGCTATCTTGCCGGTCAAGCCGTTGCAGTTAAATTGCAACAATTTAAATTGCGAAGGAGAGACAATGGCCACTCTGGGAGTTAAAGACTGATGTGTTCGCCTAGATGGTGGTAGGTTATGTCGCGATATTGATCTCCGTTGCAGTCCTGAAGCCGGCGGAATTCGTTCACTATTAGATGAGTGTACATCCGTCGGCGTTGAGGGCTGCACAACTCGACAGCAAGGCGACATATGCGTAGGTGACACAGGCCTAGGCAGGAGTTGCACTTGACCGATGCCACAGACGCATATATCCTGTGCCGACATACAGTGCACGAAGAGTAAGGGACCAGAAGTAGATGGACTTGACTTTCATTCGTGTTAGTGCCGGAAGAAGTTATTAAAGAGTTTAGAGACGGGGGGCTGAAGCTCAGTAGTGCTACAAGCATCAACTGATGTGCTACGAAGAAAGTAGCCATGAGTGGGTGCTTGTGCTGTTGATGCACTAGGAAGTAAGCTACAGCCGGGAACACATATATTCTGCTGGGCAATATAATTATTGCAGGTCGTGGAGACTTGATTATTAGAGGGCGATAAGGCAACATATGAGCGTCGCTTGCCTCGGGACGTCCTAGGACGTGAACAGCAGGGCGCCACAAAACTTTTATAGAAACTAGTGGGCCGATGTGTTTTTGGATCTAGTCCGGAGCAACTAGATTTGTGCAACCAACCTTTGCATGATGCACACTGTACTGAGTGTGATCGTCTTGTATATATTTTCTTCCGACAAACGCAGCAGAACCATTCTCTTGGGCCAGGATTTGGCTCAATGCCAGCCCGGATCAAGAGAATAAGGAGCAGCCGTGCTGCAAGGGGCTGTTCCGGGGATGACAATAGGTGAGGGAATCGTGATGCGTTAGACAGGGTCACTTCGAAATGTATTGCTCTTGGCCGAGTCATTATAAAAAAAAAACAACCCGGGTCGTTTCGGTACGAAGGGTATTGTACAGGTACAAATACCGTTCTCGCAGAACCGGCAATACGTGAAACGTACGATGGTCTTTAGCTTTAGTGGAGTTCGATTTTAATATGAGGCATCGGCCAGGGGAACTAATGGCTCATGTAGTTGCCTTAAGCAGGCCATCGTGGGTGAATGCAGTTGAAGAAAGTGAAGTTGATGTAAATCTCCAGATAACTCAAATGAGAGATCCAGAAAATAGGGAATTAAAGAGAAGATTAGAAGAGGCTGAAGTTCAGGGTTTTATATGGAGAATGACTGGTTTTCCATATGGAAAATGGTCATACACAGCTTTATGTATCTCGTGATATGGAGAATAATGCGATTCAACTAGTGTATGAGACTTATGGACACTTAGCGGTGGACAAATGCTTCGATCAGATTAAAAAACATTATTGGTTCCCTGATATGAGAAAGAAGATCAAGCAATTTCTCGCAAATTGTTTGAAGTGCATTTGCTATTCCGATCAGGGCAGAAGCAATGAGAGGTGTCTCTATAGTATTCCAAAGAAGCCCGAACCATGGGATACGATTCATATTGACAATTATGGTCCCTTAGAAACTGTTAACTCGAAGCATCGACATGTTTTGGTGGCCGTATATTCTTTTACTAAGTTCGTTAAGTTATACGGTGTAAACACTAGTGCTAAAGAGGCCATATGTGCGTTACGCAAATATTTCACTGATTACATCTATTTGATTTGAGGCAAGATGACGACAAATAAAATCATTGTACAATTTCAATATACTCCGATTTAGTGAGCGCACTTTAGGTGAAACAACCCGAACCATGGGATACGATTCATATTGACAATTTTGGTCCCTTAGAAACTGTTAACTCGAAGCATCGACATGTTTTGGTGGCCGTATATTCTTTTACTAAGTTCGTTAAGTTATACGGTGTAAACACTAGTGCTAAAGAGGCCATATGTGCGTTGCGCAAATATTTCACTGATTACATCAGCCCTCGAAGTATTATAAGTGAACCTGTCACTTCTTGCATCACTTCAGCCGAGCTTAAGGAGTTTTGTGAACATCACCGTATTCAACATATATTAAACGCAGTGGCATCTCCACAGTCTAAAGGTCAAGTTTCCACAGTCTAATGGCCAAGTTGAAAGGGTGAATAGTGTTTTAAAGAGTATGTTAGCTAATCTTACTGACCCCATTGGTCACACAGATTGGAAGAACAGGCTTGTTGATGTTGAGTTTGCAAATAACAACAGTTCACAGTAGCACGAAACAGACCCCTAGTAAATTGTTATTTGGAGTAGAAAAACGAGGAGACGTAGTGGATGAACTAACCGAATATCTGCGGGAAAATTGTGTTAGTGAAATTGTAGATCTAATTGAGATCAGGGTAGAGGCAAATAAAGCTATTAAGGCATCTCAAAGACGAAACGAACGTTACTACGACGGAACACATAAGCATGCTCAAAGATTTGTTGTTGGCGAGTTTGTTGTGATCAAAAATGTTGATAATACTATAATTAAAAATAAGTAAATTATTCCAAGGTTTAAGAGGCCTTAAGTTATTAAAAAAGAACTAGGGAATGATCGTTATGTGGTGACTGATATAGAGGATTGCCAGGTCACTCAGATTCCTTATTGCAGTGTCATGGACTCCAGCAGGTTACGTCGTTGGGCGCAGTCCAACCAATGTTATAACGCCGTTTCTAAAGTAAAAAAAAGTATTTCAAAATTTAAATTGTTTTTGAAATGGCATTAAAAAAAAAAGTAAATACATCTGATTACTTTGGAACCGGAGATATGTATCCGAGTCATAAAGGCAACATCTCTTTAGGTCAAGAAAGCTAATGTTATAATTTGCAATGTAATACTAACTATGAGTATTTGAAGGAGACCTAGGGTTCCAATAGAATCAATCGAGGTCGATTGTTTGGTCAGGTTAAGGCCGAACTGTAGTAAATCTATTACTATGTTCATCATCAACCTATATTGAGTTTGGAATCAAAGTTCTCCTAAAAATATTGTCGGGGTTTTGGCAATCCCAGTGTTTACTGTTATATTTTTTTTTCGTTTGAGCACAGAGCCAACAATGCCTAATAAAATAGAACAAAAGTCATAAGATATCTCTATAGATTTTCTTCAAGAAGATGTGCTTCTTATTATTGTAGAGACCGTCTTTTTAATTTTATTAAGAAGATTTTCTTTTTAATATTTTAAATGAAAAATAAAATGATATCGCCCTCACCGAGAATCGAACTTACAATGTTCGGAATGATAAACCCAGCTGTTAACCATCAGGCCATCGCTCACTTTTGATTGCCAGCTTCTAATTACCGATATGTGTAGAAATGTTAATGTTTCAAAGGAAAATCTTATAAATATATTTAAGAAGATTTCTTTTTAACATTTCTAATTAGGAAAAAAGAGAGAGAGAATCGAACTTACAATTTTTCGATTGCTAAACCCAGCTGCTAACCATCCGGCCATCGTATACTAATAATTGCCAGCGTCTAACTACACCTTTGTACTAAATGTATAGTTTTTTAATAAGAATTTCTTCTTAGAACCAAAAAGATTTCCGTACAGTTTTTTCTTCGTTTGCACCGTTGCGACTACCCCTGTGCCCAAAAGCTGATCATGAAGACAATCTTATTAATTTTATTAGGCATTTTTGGCTCTGTGAGGATTTTCAATAATTTTATATTAAAATAAATGTGTCTTACTTCGGTCTGAAATACATTCAGAGTGCGATTACAGTATATGCAAAATTAACTTACCATTAAGTGGAGACACCGAAGAAAAGGGTTCACACTTTATATTTGCAATAGCAGCTGATGGTGACGACGCACTACTTGCGACTAAGGTTCCAGAACCTCCTGCAGTCGGTGCTTGCTGATTAATTTTACTTTGTGTTGGGAGCATATTATCAGGAAGGATTTGTATACAGCCTTCGTTTTTTTGAATTCGTTTGCTTTTATGAGTGTGATTAGCAACGGAAACCGTTGGCGATTTGAGCATAGAGTTTGTTTTCGAAAAACATAACCTAAGGGCAGAATAATTTGTAAAGAATTCTTCGAGAGCTTTGTAAAATGATTAGTTGGAATAATAAATCGTGACGAGGTCTTTGAAAACAACAAGTGGAGTTGTGGTTACACTTGTTACCGCTCTAGAAGAAATCTCCCCTAAGGTAAAACGTGCCCAATGTCTTATCTTCACTTGCATGTAATTTAGTTTGGTTTTGTTGATGATATGTCCATGTAGTCATATGTTTCGTAGCCATGTACTAATCGATCGCATACCCTGTTATTTGGTTATTTGGTCGAAAGCTCGTCATGTTCTCGAACTTTTCGATACTGCAAATAAAATACAAACAAAACCCATTACTCTTTTCAAAAAAGGAAATATATATCACTGATTGCATTGTTATTTAATTCAGTATTTGAAACATAATTTTTTCCACACTGGGATAAGATTTAGAAATTTTTTACAAAAGTAGCAGACCTGAGTGAACTAAATTCCATTAAAATTAGATTCCTCAGTAAATGAAAATGTAATCAATTACTTCTCCCCACAGAAAATGAATAGATAAAAAAAAAAATACCAAACGCAGAGACGGTAATCATTTACGGCCCGTCTAAATCTTTTTAGCTTCAAATTCAGAGTACAATACTTTTGGCTTTACTTTATAATAACATAAGCTTAATAAACGCCATTCACGCAAAAGCTAAATTAATCGCCATAACAGTTTTTGAGAAAACCGCGAAATAACCGCGATTTTTTTAAGTGCGTTGGAAAACTTAATTTCTGGTCACATATTGGAAAATGCAATATATTTTGAATTGTTTATTTTTAAAATATATTTCCAGTGACACTTATGAAATGCAATTGAAAGTGCATTTTTTGTTACTCATAAAATAAAATTAAAATAAGAAATTATACGAGTATGTAGTTTTATAGATCACTAGCTGACCCGGCAGACGTTGTCCTACCAGAAATTAATTCCCTGCGTGTTTTTCTAACGCGATTCCTATATCTGTCTTAATCGCTATCCCAACCTCTGTCCCCATCCCCATCCCTACCATCAGGTTCTGAAAGGCAATATTAAAAAAAAGATGGGTGCTGTAATGCATGTCTAGAAGGGTTTAATTAAAAATAAAAAAGTGCTTTGTGTCCTATTGTGGCCGGATTATGATATTTTACACTTTGCATGAAAAAATCGGGCCAGTGTATCGACTGTTCAGCTTTTAAAAAATTTCGAGTTAGACTTTTTTATTGTGGCGAATATTCTCAAGAATAGCTTATCTCCCACCACTAGCGTATTTCCAGCACTATCGTCACTACGTCAACTAAAGCCGTTTAGGTACATGACGTGAAAGCGAGAGAGAGAGAGGTGGCTCGAATATTTGCGAATGTGACATAAAGAGAAGATGACGATAAACTCTTCGAGAACAGGGTTACCCGAATAACCCAGAAATGTGTACATTTCTAGGTGGTGAAGCTGTATCATCGCTATTGTTGTTGTTGTTGTAGCGAGGTGTAGCCCTGTATAAATGTCAGACAGGGTCACCCCGAGTGTATTGCTCTTGGCCGGGTCGATATAAGAAAACGGCCCGGGTCGTTTCGGCACGATGGGTACAGCACAAGTACTGGTACCGTTCTCGTAGAACCGGCAATACAAGAAACTAGCCGTGTAGGCCATGTAGGTCATTTAGCGTTACCCAGGGTGCACCAACTGGGAGGCGACCTACTAGTGTATATAAAGGCGCATAGCGAACACACATCAATCAGTTTATTTTCAAGTGTTGTACAGTGAAGTACTGAACAGTGAATTAACCTGCGATGTTGTACTACGGTTTTTATTAGTGAATAAAGCGTCCTATTTTTTAAGCAGAATCCAAGTGTTTTATTTGACGTACAGTGATCGAACTCAAGAAAAGTAATCGAGGAATCGTCGAATTCGTCACAATTGGTGTCAGAAGCGGTATTGTTAAATAAAAGGTAACAAGGACATTTTAAGGATAACAAGGACATGGCAAAGTTGAATGAGTTTAAGATCCAGCAACTCAAAAATGAGTAGGAACGACGTGGATTGGCAACAGCGGACAATAAAGCAGAGCTACAATCACGGTTGCGAGAGGCTATGGAAGCAACGCCCACGTTTTTCAGCTTGTAGATGAGGTAGCGAAAATAGAAGAGCAAAAGGATTCTCCGGAAAGTGTGGTCACAAACTCTTTATTGGCTACCTTGGCCCAGATGTCAAACAACATAATATCAACCATGTCATCTCAGTTGAAAGAAAAGAAGACACACATGGCATCTCAGTTGGAACAAGAGACACGCATGACATCTCAGATCTCAGCTCAACTTGAGGAGCAGGAGGCCCGGCTATCTTCGAAAATAGCATTGCAGTTGGAGGAACAGGAAGAACGTGTGTCTTCGCAGCTAAAAATACAGGACAAGAAAATAATGCAGCTTGAAGAGAAAGTCGAGGTAGATGTGTTAGTAAGTCGTATCCAGGAGTTGCAGCTGAATCGTCCAAGTGTTTCCACAAGCAAGGTAAAAACTCCATCTTTTGACGGTTCTGTTCCTTTACATGTGTTTAAGCTACAATTTGAGAAGACCGCAACGGTGAATAACTGGAGCGGTGAGGACAAAGTCGCTGCACTCTTCGTAGCATTGAAAGGACCGGTAGCCGAAATCTTACAGACTATTCCTGATGGCGAACGAAACAACTATGAAGCTTTGATGGGTGCTGTGGAAAGACGTTATAGTACCGAGCTTCCGAACAGATTTACCAAATAGAGCTACAAAATCGTTGCCAGAAGCCCAATGAGACCTTACAAGAATTTGCATCGGACATATTGCGCGTTATTGCAACATCGGCTCCAGAGACTTCGGTAATGCAGGTGAACGTAAGGGTAACGCTGGAGGAGATGAGCAAGATGAAGTTGTGCCAATAAAAAGTTCACCAAGTTTTAAGAGCTCGTTTTTATTCAATAAGCACTTACTTAAACTACTAGCTTTAAAAATCTGAAACTTTTACAAATTTATTATACATTCTTTAAGTTTTCCATTTAAATTCTTTTACACTAATTTAACTTAGTTCCTTCTTAAGTTTTTAGAGATTTCAATAGTTCACTAGGCTGATTCAAAAAAAATGTCGACTTTGTCTTATCCCCTAAAAAGTTAGGTATTGATGAGAATGACTGAGTTTTGTACTAATGCACACACACACATACACAGTATTACTGTGACAGTAACACTTATAAAATCTAGTAAATTTTAAATGGCTGTAACTATTTTATTAGTTAAGATAATCGCAGATGGCTTAGCATTTTGGAAGCTTCAAAGCTTCAACATTAAGAGTGTTTAAAAATTTTTTGAAAAAAGTTTCAAAAATTAAAAGAAAATTCACTTAAAAAAAATACTATTTTTGCCCATACAAAATGTATGGGAAAGGGCGAAAAAATAGCCACCCCTAAGGGTTAAGTTAGAGCGCTAATTTTTTGCAAGGCTTATTTTCATATCAATACCTAAAGTTTCAGGGGGTAAGACCGAAAAAATAAAAAAAAATTTTAAATTTGAATCACCATAATGTGCACGCAGACGAGTGTAAAGCAGAAAGGAAGTATATGAAAATGAAAGATAATTTATGTGCATTTAAACTTAAAGAAGATAAGTAATTGATGATAACGCAGGGTTGCAATTTGTCGGCTAGTCCAGGCAGTTTGTTTTATCGGAAATATGTTACTGTGAGAAGTTTTTTTGGACGGAAAAGAACGGTTATTCACTGTGGATACTGGCGCATGACATTCCATCATTCGAAGTGACTTGGTCCATAAGAGAGTAAGACCATTTCAGGATGCAAAGTTGCGGACAGCAACTGGTGAAAGTAAGCCAGTACATGGAAAAGTGCGGTGCAAAGTTGTGATTGGGAATGTAACTACATACCACAACTTCTTAGTAGCAGATATTGTGGGCGAAGTCATCATTGGCGTCGACTTCTTGGCTGAGGGAGACATTCACATAAACGTGAGAAATAGAGTTATGACATACAATGGCCAAGAAGTACCTCTAATCTTTGGGCACAACATTGGGTATTGCACCAAAGGAGTTTCATTAGAGGAATCACAGGGACATTTGGAAGGCTTGAGAATATTCGGAGAAGTCAACAGGAAGATTCAGATCTGGCATGTGTGATCCGAGGGCTTGAGTGAAACGAACGACCAGTAAGAAAAGAAATCTCAGTGGAGAGTCCAGTTGCCAAGTCATATTGGGCACAATGGAAAAGTTTACGATTGGTATCCGGTTGTTTGCATCGAATATGGGAGAGTGAGGATGGTTAGTGCACTCGGAAGCTTATAGTTGTTCCAAGGAAGCGGGTGTCTGATGTTCTCAGGGAAATGCATAACGATCCAAGTGGCGGTCATCTAGGAGTCAATAAGACCTTGGAGAGGATTAAGCAGACATTTTATTGGGTTGGTTACGGTCAGTCGGTAAAGGAGTGGATTGCCATATGCGATGATTGCATCAGGGCAAAGGTGCTGAGATCCACGAGTCATGGTCGAAGGAGGCAGTGTAACTCAGATGGACCGGTTGAGAGGATTACCTTGGAAATATAAGCCATTCCCATCCAAGATTGCTGAGACTTCAGCCTGGAAGACGCTGCACTGATCAGGTAGTCTGAAGGAGAGCTCAAGTTCCAAATCCCTTGAATAAACCCCTCTTCCTACTATGCCGTCTAGCTTCAAGCCGTCAATGTAAACAGAAATGCCGCCATTAGTACCGGGGCAGCGATCCATCCTCTCCCATTCTTCCCTCCTGGGAATGTTTGTTTTGAAACAGCTGTCTCCGACTGTTGTGGCCGCACATCGATCTGTGCTCAGAGGGAGAAAACTGTAAGATCCTAGAATACTGGAGTGCCCAGTTATGCTTGCGTCCCAGCCAGACGTTTCCCTTAGGCGCAGACCCGCTTCCGCTGCTGCCTGGTACGCTTCCGGATCGAGTGGCAGAATGCCTAGAATGGGCTGAAGAGCTTCGTTGGGCGTTGTTCTTAGCGCGCCGCTTATCTAGATCATGCCAGAAATATGGACTTTACCTAACAGATTCCGGTTTGTGGCCTTGCTCAGCGTAGGCCACCACACCACGACTCCATATAGCATGATAGGTCGGATAATTGCAGTGTAGATCCATCTGCATATTTTGGGGCTGAGACCCCCCTTTTTCCATGGCTCTTTTGCATGTGTAAGTGGAACACACGCCTTCCTCTGGCGCTGAAGAATATTATCCTTCCAGTTTAACTTCCTGTCCAGAACTGTGTCCAAGATTTTAGCTTTATCAGCCAAGTTCAGGCTCACGCCATTAAGTTCTGGTAGGTCCAGCGGTGGTATTTTGTACCGGTTGGTGTAGAGAACTAGTTCCACTTTTCTCGGGTTGATACTAAGTCCGCAACGAGAGGACCATGCCGGGACTTCACACAGTGCTACTTGTATTAAGTCACACAAAGTTTGTTGGAATTTGCCCCTGTATGCAATGGCTAAATTGTCTGCATATGCCACTATCTTCCCGCCCCCCAGCATGTGTCTCGTAGCAACGAGTTGACAGTGAGGTTCCATAGAAGCGAGAACTCCACCCTGCGGCGTTCCCCTTGTGACATAGCGTGATAAATCAACCGTGCCAAGTGATGAAGATATTTTCCTCCCCCGTAGTAGTTGATCGATTACTCCAATTAAGGATCTGCTTATGCCCAGATTAGTAAGAGCGGTGTTAATAGCCTCCGGACTTATATTGTTAAAAGCAACTTCAATGTCAAGGAAGGCCACGAAATAGTAATCCTTTTCACCCAACGATTTTTCAATGATAGAGACTAGGCTGTGAGGCGCAGTTTCTGTTGATTTACCCTTGGTGTAAGCATGGTGATAGCTGGAGATAAGGTTGCTATCAATAGTAGTGGAGAGGTAGCGCTGATCGTATAGAGAAATACTAGCCATTTGGCTGATGTCTCCAGCGTGTTAATGAGTTGCGCGGGGATAAAGGGTTCAAAGCTCTTAACTGCCCGCCTTACCCTTTCCTCCGTGATGGGTATATTTACTGCCAGGCTTGTTGCAGGTGCTGACGGTGCATTATGCAAGTTACCCGGATAATCGTTTAAGTCTCGCTGTGTCGTCGACTTTTTCGACCCCAGTGCAGAAATTCCTCCACGAAGTTCTCTTAGTTTAACTTTAGTTTAACTTTGTATTCGAGCCATTGAGGCTCCGTGTCGAGGTGTTTAGCCTTATTAAATTGCTTCCTGCAGATTTTACGGAGCGAGTCCAGGTCGTAGGTCCACCAATGTGGCCTATGTTTACCGCGTGGGTTGGCACTGGACAAGCTTGTTCTAGGGCATTTGAGAGCGCCGTGGTGTATGTCGTTACTAGGTCCCCCAGCTCCTCCAGGCTTGTGGGGGTAGTACTGGTAGGTCTCTGGCTAAAATTTCATTGTGTAGCTGCCAGTTGGTATTGCGTGGATTGCGTTCCATAATAGGTTACTCTACACGAAAGTCCAACACTATTTCCATATATCGGTGGTCGGATAATGAGTGTTCTTCAAGAACACGTCCTTTTCTGACCCACTCATAAGCGCCTTTACTACAAATAGTGAGATCTATGACCTCCCTGCGGGTTTTGGTGATGAAAGTAGGCTCGCTACCCACGTTGCAAACTACTAGGTTGGTTATTAATAGGTAGTCAAACAGAGACTCGCCCCTGATATCGGAGCTTCCCCATTGGACGTGATGAGTATTAGCGTCCGCTCATATAATAAGATGACTCGCACCAACATGAGAGCGATCAGACTTCCCTGCCGTCCCCATATCGGCGATATCTGCCCTGTCCCGAAGGCTGTCTCTCAACGACGAGTTCAGAGCAACTGCGCGATTTGGCGAAACGGGAGTCCTGCTGCCTGAAGCATCAGAGATATTGCGCTCAGGATGGGCTGCTACCACCGTCACGTCGAGGCCTTCCCCGTCCAGCAGGCTGTCTTCCATCTCCGAGTTGGCGGATAACATACTTTCCGCGTCGGACTCCACGGTTTCCTTTTGCGGTCCCGGAGCAGCCGCGATGACGCTTTGGCCTACACTGTAATGCACTAGTCCATTACACCTTTTAAGGAGCTCGAGTGCCTCATTATTCATGGTGAATACCACTTGTCTATCAGGCCCTACCGCATCCCCGACCAGAGTGACACTCCATTCCTACGTCGGGAGGGACGGATTTATTATCCGCAGCATGGTGTGAATTCTCTCAGGCTCTGCAGGGATGGCAGGAATCCAAGCCCTTGCCCTTGGCCGAGCCGGAATGTCCTTCCAGTCGACGACCTCGATTTTTGCACCTTCGTAGACTTCACCCAGTCTTGCAGCTGCTACCTACAGTGCAACAGTTCTTGTGTCATCGCACGCGAAAAGCCGGATCTGTCCTTGGTGCCACCGCATCCGTGACCGCCGCCGAACCACTTGCAGACGCCAAATAAAAGTCGATGACAGCTTTTCCGAGTGTATTCCGGACGTGCCGCCACTGGTCCTTGGGGATGGCAAAACGGTCGTTGCCTCGGTCAACAATGCCTATAAGGATCCTGTCCTTGGTTACATCAGCAAAGCTTGGTTTGCCCACTCGGGGGTCTTTTGATGCCGCTTGGGATGGGGTTTTAACTCCACGACCGATCTCTGGCGTTTGAAAGGGTTTACGTTTATCCTCTTTGGAATATAACTGCTTTGGAGATCCGGTATCAGAGATTGTGCTTACTCCACACACTTCCTGGAAGTCGGCGACAGCGTTTCCTGCGGAACTCCCTCATATTTCAGGATCCTAGCAGCCAATCGTTTTTCCAGGTACGCAGAGCGGCGGGGAGATGTCTCTTGTGAGTCCGGACCCGTAGTTTCCATCGCGGTCGCTCCATTTGCTGACAGCTCATTCACTGCTTCTCTTTCCTTTTGAACTCTGTGGCCAAGTCTTGAGACCATTGCCACAGGCGTTGAGATACTGGTTTTTGTACCGTTGTCCACTTAGCTGCGTAGCAGTCGCACTGGTGATGGCTCCCATCAAGTCAATCTAACTTGAAGATTTATAGGTTGACCGACCCGTAGTTGCCATCGCTGTCAGTCTCCCGGTTGATTTTGAAGTGGAGGTTGTCCTCCGACGCTGTGCTTTCGTTTTATCCAACCTAGCTCTCCTCTGCAGAGGAGTGAATGTAGTTGTTGGTTGTTTATAGTTTTGTTTCGTGTTTTTCATCTTGTTCGTACGACCCATCGCCGGACAAGGCCAGCTTAGGGTAAAGGAGATAGTGAGGTGAAAGTGTATCGTCCGCCGCGGCAGAGTACCATACCGCGGTGAGGCCATAGTTACCATCCGAGGTGACCCGGTATCAGACTGCAAACGTCCAGTGGGCACGTGGTCGCATAACACCCTGGATTGTGAGGGGGAAGATCTTTGTCGTCGCGGCAGAGGCTAGGCTTCTCTCGTGATGTAGTACCGGGCGGCGCTATGATCACAAGAACAGCGTAGCCCTGTTGCTATCGACTTAAGCCCTCGTACGGCGGCAAGGTTTTCACCCTTTACAAGGGACGTAAGAAAGGTTTGTCCCCAAAACTGCAATGTAACTGGGAAGGCCCATATAAAGTCATAAAGCGGATAAACGATGTTGTCTACCGCATATAAGGTGTTGGAAAGCCACCAAACAAAATGAAGGTGGTTCACCTGGAGAGGCTAGCAACGTTTGGATCGGGAAATGTTTCTGATCGGGATGATCATAATTAGGTGGAGGACAGTGCGACGAATATTCTCAAGAATCGCTCATCTCCCACCACTAGCGTCACTACGACAACTACAGCTGTGAATTAACCCGCGATATTGTACTACGGTTTTTAGTAGTGAATAAAGCATACTATTTATTAAGCAGAATCCAAGTGTTTTATTTGATGTACAGTGTTCGAACTCAAAGAAAGTAATTGAGGAATTCGTCACAATATATATATATATATGTGGGCAACCAGAGCCACCATAAGCGGGCGTTGCAAAAATCGAAAAAGAAAAGAAAAAAAAATCTGTGACACGATAGTCTCTGATAAAGAGTTGGTCTCACCAACGCCCAGAATTGCGTCATCTACTCATTAAAGGGATGATCGTGTGTATAACCAAACATACATACATACATATGTGATTCGAGCTAAAGTTGTTGTAAATAAATTTGCGTGGCGTTGGCCGAATAGCGCATAACGTTGTTTTTGGCATTGTATTTGCATGGCGTTGGCCGAATAGACAAAACAAACGATATTGTTGGCAGTGTATTTACGTGGCTTTGGCCCAAAACCGTAATTATAAATTCATCTCGTGTGGCAAAGGCTGTAAGCACGAGCGAAGTGAAGAAGGCCTTGAATAGAAGTTGTGCAGTCAGACAAGTTGGCGTAACGTTGGCAGAAACATAAACGAAACACAAAGTACTGCTTGACCATTTGTTTTTTTTTTTTTAGATTTCTAATATAATTCACACATTTATAATTGTTTTTTAATTCCTTATAAATAATCTAAATGGGACGAATTCAAATTTTTCGACTGACAGTTCCGGATTGTTAGGAGAAATTAAGTGAACGAAGCATATGAGTAGAGTAGAGTAGCAAAGTAGTATGTAAAGTAGTACATAGAACCAAATGTGTAAAAGAAATAGAAACTTGTTGTGAAGTTCAAATTAAAACTTGCTATAAATGTGTGTTGCTCTCTTTGATACCTTGTTTTAACGAGCACAGAAAATACAAGAAAAGGACCTAATTGTATTTGCAAGAAAGAAGCAAAAAGTAGTCATGTCAGCTCATTCTATTGAATTGAACAAATGAGAAATAAAGAAAGCTAGTGATGAATTCTCCGAGTGGTGAAAATTAGATGTAAACAAGAAAGAATTAAAAGTATTCACGTCTATTGTATTGTATTCAACAAAAAGAGATATAAAGAAAACTAGTGGTGAATTCTCCGAGTGGTGAGAATTTGATGTAAAGAAAAGAAAAGCAAATTTGTACAAAATATAACGAATGCGATTAAAGTCCGAAAATAAAAGTTGTTTATGAAATTTCGTTTTTTTGGAAAACGCTGTGTTTCTTTCGGATCTTGATACACAAAGTACTGCTTGACCATATGTTTTTTTTTTTAGATTTCTAATATAATTCACACATTTAGAATTGTTTTAATTGCTTATAAATAATCGAAATGAAACGAATTCAAATTTTGCGACTGACAGTTCAGAATGTGAAGGAGAAATTAACTGAACTAGGGTTCCAAACTACTAGACGGAAGACGACGCTACAAGACAGACTCCTTCGGCATTTCGGCCTTACTGTCGACGGTAATGATGATGGCAACGATGATGATGAGGTCTTGAATTATGGTACGACGATGGTACATCACCACCAACATAGTCGTTCCCCATTAACACTACGCGATATTCAAGACTCATTGACACCTTTCTCTGGATCGGATTCTCCGTGGGTTGAAGAGTGGATAGAAGATTTTGATGAAAATGCAGAGGCATTTAATTGGAATGCTCTGCAAAAGTTTATTTACGCAAAGCAGCTGCTTAAAGGAGCAGAAAAATTGTTTATACGTAGTCAGCGAGGAATTACCAACTGGGAAGCACTGGCACAGGCGTTGAGGTGCGAATTTGGCACAGTAATATCATCCGTAGAAGTGCACCGATTATTACGCAACCGTAAGAAACGCACTAATGAAGATTATAGAGAATATCTCTACAGTCTGATGGAACTAGGAATGCCAATTATACTCGACGACTCAAGCTTGATTGAATATTTCATAGAGGGTATTCCTGATTCTAGGCAAAATAAGGTGAATCTCTATCAGGCAAAGACGCTCTCTGAACCGAAGGAACAGATTAGGGTGTATGAAAAACTTCGATCTGGCCGCCAACAAGTGGCTAGCTCAAACTACAATCAGCAAGTTGTTAAATCGGAGGGTGGGCAGAAGCAAGTTCAAAAAGAATGTGGAGATTCATCAAATTTAGCAAAGGAATGCAAACAAGCGCAATTTAAATGTTTTAAGTGTGGTCAGCCGGGCATCTGAATGTAAAAGCACGTCAGCTCCGATAAAAGCTGGAAAGGGTAATGTTAATACTTTGGGAGAAGACTGCACTCCGAGAATAAATGATATGGGAAGACGTATTTTTAAAGATATTACGTATAATGATGTAACCTTCACGGCACTAATAGACACTGGTTGCGACCTTTGGTTGAATGACGATAAGCGCCGACTGAGAGGTATTGGTATCCTGAACACTTTGGATAGCTTCAATATACGAGCATACGTGGATGAGCTTGTAGTAAACACGGTGTTCATAAAAGGGACATGGATTACTCAGCAATTATCGGAAATATCATCCTTAAAAAGCAGGTGGTAGTAAGGGAAAAGAGATGACCAAAAGCACAGCCGAGGGAAAAATCGCTGTTTCAAGTTGCAGGGCGACAAAATTATAAACCAATGAGGACCAAATAATCTCCAATTTCTATGAAGATTCTTCTAACGGATGGCATTCCAGTTTACGAAAGGCCGAGACGCATGTCGTTTGAAGACAAATAAGTTGTCGACCAACAGGTATCCACGTGGTTAGACCATAGTACTAGTGGCCAAGGAGGATGGTACCAAGAGGTTGGGCTGCGATTATAGGCGCCTGAACGCCAAAATCCTTCGAGACAACTTTCCCATGCCATTGATGTATTACGTCATCCATCAATGGCATGGGAAATTTCTCTCGAACGATTTTGACGTTCAGGCGCCTATACCAAGCTACAAGCAGCTACAATTTTTTCAACACTGGATCTTACAAATGGATTTTTTCATGTTCGACGATGAATCAAGGAAGTACACGGCTTTCGTAACGCACATCGATCAATTTGAATGCCATTACGTTCCATTTGGAATATAAAATTCACCAGCTGTTTTTTCGAGATTTGTTTTTGCTGTCTTAAGAGATATGATACAGGACGGCACCGTGGCAGCTTACACGGACGACTCCTTTATTCCCTCCAAGGATGTAAATGAGGGGATTCAAAAACTTGAACGTGTGCTCAGTTACGCCTTTACCATGACAATGAAGAAACAGGATATTCCGTCAAGGGTATCTCGATGGGCTATGTTTGTACAGGATTATAATTATGAGATAGAGCACCGAAGTCGGTCAAAGATGAGGCATGTAGACGCGGTGAGTAAGGTGTCATGCCTTATTTTGGAAGACTCTTTGATACACAGATTAAAAGAAGCGCAGCAAAGTGAGTGCTGGGTGAGGGCAGTATGCGCAGCATTGGAAAGTACAACTTTTGAGGACTTCTACCTTAAACATGGAATTCTATATAAATATCCCAGGTAATAAAAAAAGAAGCTGTTGAAAAATCATTCTAAATTCCACAAATAAATCCAAAAGTCACTAGGGTAATCCGAAGTTGTGTTGAGTGCATAATTAGCGAAACCAAGGCTGGGAAAAAAGAAGGATTTCTCACACCAATAGACAAAAAAGATACACCATTAGGCACCTACCACGTCTACCAAGTTTTCTCCGTTCATGTTAACAAGCGTCGAGCTGCGAGTAAGTAGCGACCCTAGACTGGGTTAGTTATTGGAGGAGGCCGCCATAGAGGATTTCGACGTCGAGCGAGAGAGTATGTGTAAAGATGCACAAGAAAATATTAGCAAATTGCAAGAAGAAAACCGTCGATCGTTTAAAGGTGGAAGACCAAAAAGGACGTCATACACTCTCGGTCGCTGAGTTAATGAAAGGTGGGAGGGAGCCTTCAGTTGTGGGAAAGACAACCAGAAGCGGACGACATTACTAGGAAATGCAACATGTGACAGTTTAACTTAATTAATGCAACACAGCAGGATTGGACGAACAAACTAAACGAAACTCAGATACATTCCTATATAAAACGGACGATAATTTGAATCAGTTCAGAACCGAAATCTGACTCGTTTGCACGCGTATAATCCGACAAAATATGTATATTGTAGGTATAGATATAGAAGAAGAAGCTATCAGAGATCAACCGATTAAAGCACGATTGACTTAATCGGCGATGAATGGCCGGTTATCTGCTTATCGAGCAAAGTTTGACATCTGTCAGCTGTGCACAAAATTAAATTTACGTGAAAATTTTAAAACAAATTGTAATTTCAGTGAAAATATAAAACTATAAACAATATAAAACCATACACAATTGGTAAGTGTGTATACATTTATTACATACCAGAGCGTCATCCACGTATACACAGCGCGCTGCCATCGCGACTGCTCCGGGAGACTCGGAAATCGAAGTACCACAAGAGGAAACCGAGGAGTCCGACGCAGAAAGCATGTTACCCGCCAACCCGGAGATGGAAGACAGCCTGCTGGACGGGAAAGGCCTCGACGTCACGGTGGTAGCAGCCCATCCTGACCGCAATATCTCTGATGCTTCAGGCAGCAGGACTCCCGTTTCGACAAATCGCGCAGTTGATCTGAACTCGTCGTTGAGAGACAGCCTTCGGGGAAGGGCAGACCTCAACGATATGGGGACGGCAGGGAAGTCTGATCGCTCTCATGTTGGTAGTGCTTCAGATCAGTGTTGCCGCTGAAAAATTTCAAAAAAAAAAAAAAAAAGGGTCCAAGCAGAAAAATGGGTCCCTCTTTTTAAAGTGTTTTTATTAGGTCGCTTTCGTCGTTCTTTGCCCGGATTTTTGCATTCGATTTTGAACCAACTTCCTGTTGTGCTAAGGTCTTGAAATTTTCACCACAGTACAGGTCGCAATGGCAATGCAATATTATGAAAAAAAAAAAAAAAAAATCCGATAGGTGGCGCGTGGGTCGCTATATTTTCAAAAATCGCATTTATGGTCCGATTTGGCTGAAATTCGGAACATGTATTACTACTATGAAAAGATATATTTTCCGAAAAAAAATTCCGCTAGGTGGAGCTCAGATCGGGGTAATAAAAATCCTAATTATTGACAGATTTAGCTGATGTTTAGCGGCCGCCGTGGTGTAGCGGTTAAGTGTTCGGCCTTCTACACCAAGTCGTGGCGGTTCGATGCCCGACAAAAGTAACATCAAAAATTATTTAGAGAAAGAATTTTTCTAAACGGGGTCGCCCCTCGGCAGTAGTTTGGCAAACTCTCCGGGTGTATTTCTGCCATGAGAAGCTTCTCAGCAAAAAATTCATTTGCTTTGCAAGTGCCGTTCGGAGTCGGCAAAAAACTGTAGGTCCCGCCAACTTGTAGGAAAAACTCAAAAGCAACACACCACAAGTGGAAAAGAGAAGCTCGGCTAAAAATCTCGTTAGAGGTTATGATGACCTGCTGGTATATCGCCGCCATTAGTTTTTTTTTTTTTAGCGTGTGTATTACTTAATAGATTTCCAAATGTTCAAAAAAAAATTGGACGCGCTAGGTGGCGCGTGAGTCGCTCTATTTAAGAAATGCGAAGGTCTGTTTTCGGTGTCGATTAATTTTTTTTTCAACAAACTTCCCGTTGAGGTAGAATCTTGAAATTTTCATCGTCGTTTAGTTTTCCGGCCCCACTCAATATAACAAAAAAAATAATTCCGATAGGTGGCGCACGGGTATAGATATTTGAAAAGTTTCATTTCCAGAGATTTTGCTTTGGATTTTGAACTAACTTCCCATTGAGCTGGGGTTTTGAAATTTTCACCATCATTCAGGTTTCGCTGACAATGCATTATACAAAAAAAATACAAAATATTGCTTTAATTGCAAAAGTCCCATTTATCGTGCTATCTTCCTTATTGTTATCTGAATATTTCGTACACATGCTATAATGCGTTTTCAGCGCCATAAACAGCATCGAAATTTCGAATATTTGAATTATTTTACATACATTTAGGCGCCGTCACTGTTGCACAAAGGAAAGATAGATAATATGTTTTATAATGCTTAAAAAAGAATAATTTTATTCATGTAACCATAGACACACCGCGTAACCATAGACCTCCATAAGAAATACACCAAAGCAACTTTTCTTACCACGCGGTGAATTCCTTACCCACAACTTGCTGAATTGCGTTGGTTCCTCTTATTATTTCTACCCTCTTTGTAAAGCGTGTAAACGTGGAAAATTGCCGAATGCGTAAATGAACTGTACAAATTTTTAAGGAACGAAGTTTACACAAATTCGGTAAACTTCCGCGAGGACATGCAGTTTTTCAAAGCAGTCAATGCACACTAGACAAAAATAGAAGAATATGCTAAAAAAAGGGTCAAAAATTAAATTAATGGGAATTTCAAAATAAAAAGTATTCACATAAATATATGTATATCGTTCATCTAACTGAGCTGTTAAATGTATATATTTACGCTTTCGTTAAGTTATATGGTTACATGAGTACCACTAATATGACACATAATATCCAATTACAATCTTCGAAATTTTCACAGACTCACAACTAAAAAGTATAAAATAAACAAGTAAGGAAGTCTAAGTTCGGGTGAACCGACCATTCAATACCCAGCGGTAATTTTAAGAACGGGATAACAATCATTAGGCCCTAGGAGGATTTACCTAATTTCCGTTACCGAATTATTTCAATTTATGTGATTTTCGATATCGAAAGTGGGCATGGTTGGAGGGCGAATTTATCCAATTTCATCAGATATACTACGCTGTGCCAAATTTCATCGTTCTATCTTAATCGGTTTAAAAGTTACGACCAGTCAAATTTTCAAAAAATCCAGCCTTAAAAGTGGGCGGTGCCACGCCCACTATAAAGAATTTATGGAGAAATCATAAGAGGATGACCAGGGTGATTCACCTATGAAATTATATCATTTTAGCCATTTCAGTTACCGAGATATCTCAATTTGTGTGTTTTTCGAAATTTTCGATATCGAAAGTGGGCAAGGTTGGGGGGCGATTTTATCCAATTTCATCACATATGGTTAGGTTCAAGTGGCTGCCGCAGAGGCACACTTAGGCCAGTTTTGAAAGGCCCGTTGTGATACCACCAACACAAGGAAAGTCAGTCCCGGGACCCAGCCATATCCCTGAGTTGTTGGGATTTTCCACATAGCAGAATCCCGGGACTGACACTCCTAAACCGACACCGTTACTCCTCCTCGAACCACTTAGATGACTTTATGAAGCCCATCAAGTCCTTTATGTCCAGTTCCGCGATCTGGCTTAGGCTATCGGAACGGAACTCCCAAAAAGCGCGTTCTCGCGCCGCTTAAAGCCGGACAGTTGCAGATGAGGTGCTCCATTGTTTCCTCCTCATCATCATCTTTGCACCTCCTGCAGCATCGTCGGTAGGGCACACCTAGCCTTTCTGCATGCCTACCAATGAGGCAGTGACTGGTTAATACCCCTATCAATATAGAGATTTCCCTCCTGGTTAGGGCATAAATGAGTCTAGACCTTTTAAGATCCCATTTTGGCCAGGTTTCTTTGGATATCCGACACCCTGGGGATTGCAGCCATCTTTCGTTGGCTTGGCGGAGTGTGTGCTCCTTCAACATTAGTTTGCATGTGGCAAACGGCATACCTAAGCGCTCTTTATCCTGAAGAACCTGCTTGGTCGTGCCCTGCCTGGCAAGCTCGTCTGCCTTACAGTTTCCCTCAATGTCCCGGGACCCATATGAGGTTTACGCGGTTCTGTTGGGCCATCTCCTGAAGAGATCGATGAAAGCTGAGCGTCAGTTCAGAGTTGAACGTGTATGAGCCAAGGGATTTGATTGCCGCTTGGCTATCGCTGAAAATAGCGATATCTTCTCCGATAACACGTTTGCTTAACCAGGCCGCGTAGTCCAGGATTGCCGAGACTTCCGCCTGGAAGACGCTACAATGATCAGGTAGTCTGAAGGAGAGCTCAAGGTCCAAATCCCTTGAATAAACCCCTCCTCCAACTCTGCCGTCCAACTTCGATCCGTCGGTGTATATGGAAGTGCCACCATTTGTTTCGGGACATCAGTCCGTCCTCTCACAGTCTTCTCTGCTGGGAATGTTTATTCTGAAACAGCTATCCCCGACTGTAGTGGTCGCACAACGATCTGTGCTTAGAGGGAGAAAGCTGTAAGATTCCACTATACTGGAGTGTCCAATAGTACCCGCACCCCAACTTGAGGTTTCTCTTAGGCGCAGGACTGATGCCGCCGCTGACCGAAACCCTTCCAGATCAAGTGGCAAAATGCCCAGGATGACCTGGAGGGCTTCGTTGGGCGTTGTCCTTAGCGCACCGCTTATACAGATCATATTGGATCTATGGACTTTCTGCAACAGATTCAGGTATGTTGCCTTGCTCAGCGCCGGCCACCATACGACGACTCCATTCAGCATGATTGGGCGAATGATGGCCGTGTAGATCCAATTGCATACTCTGGGGCTGAGCCCCCATTTTTTGCCAATGGCTCTTTTGCATGTGTAAAGAGCGATGTAAGCTTTCTTCTGGCGCTGAAGAGCATTCTCCTTCCAATTCAATTTCCTGTCCAGAACTATGCCTAGAAACTTGGCCTTATCCGACAAGCCCAGGCGCGTGCCATCTAGTTCTGGTAGGCTTAGTGGCGGTATTTTCTAACGGTTGGTGAAGAGGACAAGTTCCACTTTCCACGGGTTGATACTAAGTCCGCAGCGAGAGGACCAGCTAGAAACCTCTCGCAGTGCTACTTGCATCAGGTCACACAGAGTTTGTGGGAACTTACCTCTGAATGCAATAGCTAAATCGTCTGCGTATGCCACTATCTTCCCGCCCTCCAGCTTGTGCCACGTAGCAACGAGTTGACTGTGAGGTTCCATAAAAGCGGGGAAAGAACACCACCCTGGGGCGTTCCCCTTGTGACATAGCGTGATAACTCAACCGTACCAAGTGAAAAAGCTATTTTCCCTCCTCTTAGAAGTTGGTCAATTAAACCAATTAGAAGTCTATCTACGCCCAGATTAGTTAGAGCGGAGGATAATCCCGTCCGGCCCGGCAGCCTTATACGGTTCAAAGCTCTTAACTGCCCACCTTACCCTTTCCTCAGTGATGGGTATATTTACTGCCAGGTTTGTTGCAGGTGCTAGTGGTGCGTCATGCAGATTCCCCGGAAAATGTGTATTCAAGAGCAGCTCAAGCGTTTCCTCTTCCGTGCTGGTCCAGGATCCGTCAGGTTTTCGCAAATAGCTGATGGCTGTTTGACTTTTCGAGAGGACTCGTCTAAGTCTCGCTGTGTCATCGACCTTTTCGACGCCAGTGGAGAAATTTCTCCTCGAGGTTCTCTTCGCATATCTCAGAGCTTTTTTGTAGGCCCTTAGTTTAGCTTTATATTCGTGCCAATGAGGCTCAGAGCCGAGGCTCTTGGCCTTGTTAAATTGTTTCCGGCATGATTTGCGGAGCGAGTCCAAATCGTAGGACCACCAATGTGGCCTGTGTTTACCGCGTACTTTTGGCACTGGACAAGCCTGTCCTAGAGCATTTGAGAGCGCCGATGCAAATGTAGTAACAAGATCCTCCAGATCCTCTACTGATGAGGGGGCTTGTGAGGGCAGTACTGGCAGGTCTCTGTCTAATATTTCATTGTGTAACTGCCAATTAGTGTTACGTGGGTTGCGCTTCATGATTGGTTGTTCTACAATAAAGTCCAGAACCATTTCTATGTAACGGTGGTCGGAGAATGAATGTTCTTCCAGAACCCGCCATTTTCTGACCCACTCATAAGCGCCTTCACTACAGGTAGTGAGGTCTATGACCTCCCTGCGGGTCTTAGTGATAAAAGTAGGCTCATTACCCACGTTGCAAATTACCAGGTTAGTTGTTAAGAGGTAATCAAACAGAGACTCGCCCCTGGCATTGATATCGGAGCTCCCTCATTGGGCATGGTGAGCATTGGTGTAGTTAGGTAGGAGAAAGGAGTTCAACTCAGACTTGACCAAAATACACGTTCTGACTTTGCTCTCCTCGCTGGCTCGAATGAGCTTGAAGCCCTTAGTCCCCAATCCGCAGATTCTCGAGCTATTGACCCAGAGTTCTTGGATGAGGACCACATCCACGTCGCCTTTAGAAAGACGACTACTTAAAGCAGCCGAAGCCACTTTAGATTTGTGCAGATTAATCTGAAGCACCACCAACATGAGAGCGCACAGACTTCCCTGCCGTCCCCACATCGTCGAGGTTTGCCCCATCCCGGAGGTTGCCTATCAGCGACGAGTTGTTCCGATTAACTGCCCGATATAGCGTTGCAGGAGTCCTGCTGATGTAGCGTGAGATGTTAATCGCTCAGCGTTGGCTGCTACCACCGTGACGTCGAGGACTTCCTCGTCCTGTAGGCTGTCCTCCATCTCCGAGTTGTTCACAGCACTATCGCCAAGGGTCGTGGCGGATAACATGCTTTCCGCATCGGAATCCTCCGCTTCCTCTTCTGGTAATTCGTTTTCCGGTTCCCCCGGAGCAGCCGAGAAGGCAGCGCGCTGAGCATCACCACGATATATGTGGACAACGATCTGGCCTACGCTGTGTGTACTAGGCCATTGCACCTTTTGAGGGGCTCGATTGACTCTTTATTCATGGTGAACACCACCTGTCTGTCGGGCCCCACCGCATCCCCGACCAGATTGACACTCCAGTCATGCGTTGGCAGGGACGGATTCATTAGCCGTAGCATCCCGAGAATTCTCTGGGGTTCGTCAGGGATGGCCGGAATCCACACCCTTGCCCTTGGACGAGCTGGAATGTCCTTCCAGTCGACAACCTCTATCTTTGCGCCCTTGTAGACTTCACCCAGTTTAGCAGCTGCTGCCTTGTACAGTGCTACGGTTTTTGCATCCTCGCATGCAAGTAATTTAATCTGACCCTGGTGCCAACCCGCATCCGTTACTCGCGCCGAACTACCCGGAAACTCCGGAGCAACGTTGAGGAGAATGTTGCCGAGTTCATTTCGCACGAAACCCCACCGGTCCTTGGGGATGGCCTGACGGTCATTGCCTCGGTCAAGGACGCTTATAAGGATCCTGTCCTTGGTTACCTCAGCAAAGCTTAGTTTGCCCGCTCCAGGGGTATTCTGATGCCGCTTGGGAGGGGGAATTAACTCCAGGTCCGATCTCTGGCGCTTGAAATGGTTAACTTTTAACCTCTTTGGCATATAAGAATTTTGGAAGTCCGGTATCACAGCTTTCGCTAGCTCTACCGATTTACTGGAATTCGGCGACAGCGATTCCTGCGGTACCCCTTCATACCTCTTCAGGATCTTTGCAGCCAATCTTTTCTCGTGGTATGTGAAGGTGCGGGGAGATGTCTCCCGGGAGTGCGGACCCGTAGTTGCCATCGCGGTCGCTCTCCTTGCCGACATCTCAGTTGCAGCTTCCTTCTCCTTCGAAACTCCGAGGCCAGGTCGTGAGACCGCTGCCACAGACGTAAAGATACTGGTTTTCATATCAGCGGTTGATTGGAGTTGAGCATCCGCCGTTGTCCGCTTAGCTGCGTTGCCAACCGCACTGGTGATAGCTCCCATCCAGTCGATCTTACTCGATAGAGGGTTGGTTGACCGACTCGTAGTTGCCATCGCTGTCGATCCCCCCCTTGATTCTGGAACAGAGGTTGCCCTCCGGCGTTGTTGTTGCTTTCTCGCCTGCTCCTCCAAAGCTCTCATGTGCTTGAGGAGTGAAATTTGGCGTTGTTTGTTTTTTAGGTTTTTCGTACCGCGGCAAGGTATCCACCCTTCACGAGTGTTCATCACATATACTCCCAACGATACTTGTATGCCTTGTGCCAAATTTCATCGTTCTATCTTAATCAGTTTAAAAGTTACGACCAGTCAAATTTTCAAAAATTCCACCCTTAAAAGTCGGCGGTGCCACGCCCACTATAAAATTTTTTTGGAAAAATCATAAGAGGATGTCCGGTTGGATTCACCTATGAAATTACATCATTTTAGCCATTTCAGTTACCGAGATATGTCAATTTGTGTGATTTTCGAAATTTTCGATATCGAAAAAGGGGGCGTGGTTATCATCCGATTTCGCCCATTTTCAATAGCAACCTACCTAGGCCAAAGAGTAACCTGTATATTAAATTTCATGCAAATATCTCAATATTTACTCAAGTTATCGTGTACACAGACGGACGGACGGATGGACGGACATACGGACGGACATGCCTGAATGAAATCCACTTTTCAAACTAAGAACTTTCATATATGGAGCTCTATATCTATCTCGATTATTTTGTGGCGTTACAAACTACCGTTATGTGAACAAACTTAATATACCCTTGTACTAGTACTAGTACGCTGGGTATAATAATAGAATAAAAAAATATTTTTAATTTAAAATGTTTTAACTGGTTTTTGTTTCAGTGGTCTTGCATTTTTACATATAAGTAAGAATTTTGTGAGCTATAGACCGGAATAATAATTACTATTGAAACTTTCATGTTGAATTATTATATTTTTGTTATTGAAGAAAACTCAAAGAAAAGCTACAAACAACATTACACGCTATAGTTATAGTACTATTTCACGCTGGCGAAAGCGATCTACGGACTAGGTTAGGTTAGGTTCAAGTGGCTGCCGCAGAGGCACACCTAGGCCAGTATAAAAAGGCCCGTTGTGATACCACCAACACTAGGAAAGTCAGTTCCGGGACCCAGCCATATGGAAAATCCCGGTATTAACGGAATTCTCCACATAGCAGAATCCCGGGACTGACTTTCCTATACCGACACCGTTACTCCTCCTCGAACCATTTAGATGACTTGATGAAGGCCATCAGGTCCTTTATGTCCAGCTCCGTGACCTGGCGTAGGCTGACCAGGAAGGGAACTCCCAAAAAGCGCATTCTCGCGCCACTTAAAGCCGGGCAGTTGCAGATGAGGTGCTCCACCGTTTTCTCCTCCTCATCATCCTTACAACTCCTACAGCATCGTCGGTAGGGCACACCAAGTCTTTCTGCGTGCCTACCAATGAGGCAGTGCCCAGTTAATACGCCTATTAATATGGAGATTTCTTTTCTCCTTAGGGCATAAATTTGTCTTGATCTTTTATGATCCCATTTCGGCCAGGTTTCTTTGGATATCCGGCATCCTGGAGATTGCAGCCATCTTTCGTTGGCTTGGCGCAGTGTGTACTCCTTCAGCATAAGCTTGCATGTGGCAAACGGCATACCTAAGCGCTCTTTATCGCGAAGAACCTGCTTGGTCGTGCCCTGCCTCGCAAGTTCGTCTGCCCTACAATTTCCCTATGCCCCGGGACCCATGTGAGGTTAACGCGATTCTGTTGGGCCATCTCTTGTAGAGATCGACGACAGCTGAGCGTCAGTTCAGAGTTGAACCAGTAAGAGCCAAGGCATTTGATGGCCGCCTGGCTGTCGCTGAATATAAAAATGTCCTGGCTGATAGTGTGTTGGCCTATCCAAGCCGCGGCGTCCATGATTGCTGAAACTTCAGCCTGGAAGACACTGCAGTGATCAGGTAGTCTGAAGGAGAGCTCAAGGTTCAGATCCTTTGAATAAACCCCTCCCCCAACTCTGCCGTCTAACTTCGAGCCATCAGTATAAATGGAAGTGCCGCCATGAGTGACGGGACTCCGATCCGTGCTCTCCCATTCTTCCCTGCTGGGAATGTTGATTTTAAAACCGCTATCTCCGACTGTTGTGGTCGCACAGCGATCTGTGCTCAGCGCAAGAAAGCTATAGGATCCCAAAATACAGGCGTGTCCAGTAGTGCTTGCGCCCCAGCCGGACGTTTCCCTTACCCGCAGAGCCGATGCTGCTGCTACTCGGTGCCCTTCCAGATCGAGTGGCAAAATGCCAAGAATGGCCTGGAGTGCTTCATTGGGCGTTGTTCTTAACGCACCGCTTATACAGATCATGCAAGATCTGTGTACTTTACCTAGCAGATTAAGGTTTGTTGCCTTGCTCAGCGCAGGCCGCCATACCACAACTCCATAGAGCATGATTGGTCGAATGATTGCAGTGTAGATCCATTTGCATATTTTGGGGCTGAGCCCCCATTTCTTTCCAATGGCTCTTTTGCCCGTGTAGAGTGCAATACACGCTTTCTTCTGGCGCTGAAGAACATTCTCCTTCCAGGTTAGTTTCCTATCCAGAACTTTGCTCAAGAACTTGGCTTGGTCAGCCAAGTTCAGGTGCACGTCATTCAGTTTTGGTAGTATTAGCGGTGGTATCTTATAGCGTTTGTTGAAAAGGACCAGTTCTACTTTTCCCGGGTTGATGCTCAGTCCGCAGCTCGAGCACCATGAGGAAACCTCTCTCAGTGCTACTTGCATCAAGTCACACAGGGTTTGTGGGAATTTGCCCCTGTATACTATAGCTAAGTCATCTGCATATGCCACTACCTTCCCGCCCCCCAGCTTGTGTCTCGCAGCATCGAGTTGACAGTGAGGTTCCATAGAAGCGGGGAGAGAACACCACCCTGAGGCGTTCCCCTTGTGATATAGCGTGATAAGTCAACCGAGCCCAGTGATGAAACTATACGTCTACCCCTTAGCAGTTGATCAATAAGTCCAATAAGAGACCTGCTTATGCCCAGACTTGTTAAAGCGGTGTTTATAGCATCAGGGCTTGAAGGCTCCTTCAATATCTGAAAAGGCCACAAGACAGTACTCCTTTTCATACAGCGATTTTTCAATAACAGAAACTAGGCTGTGAAGCGCAGTTTCTGTAGATTTCCCTTTGGTGTATGCATGCTGATAGCTACAGATCAGGTTGCTATCAATAGTAGAGGAGAGGTAGTCATTTATTATCCTCTCGAAGGTCTTGAGCACAAAGGATGAGAGACTGATCGGCCTATAGTCCTTGGGCTCGTAATGAGACGCCTTCCCCGCCTTAGGAATAAACACTACCGTGGCACTTCTCCAGGAGCACGGAATGTAGCTAAGAGCCAGGCAGGCTGTATAGAGAAATACCAGCCATTTGGCTGATGTCTCCAGCGTGTTTATGAGTTGTGCGGGAATAATCCCGTCTGGCCCGGCAGCCTTGAACGGTTCGAAGCTTTTAACCGCCCACCTAACCTTTTCCTCCGTGATGGGTATGTGTACAGCCAGGTTTGTTGTAGGTGCTAGGGGTTCCTCATGCAAGTTCCCTGGGAAGTGCGTATTCAAGAGCAGCTCTAGGGTTTCCCTCTCCGTGCTGGTCCAGGCTCCGTCAGGTTTGCGCAAATAGCTTGTGGCTGTTTGAGTTTTTGAGGGCACTCGTCTAAGTCTCGCTGTATCGTCGACATTTTCGACCCTAGTGCAGAAATTTCTCCACGATACTCTCTACGCCTGCCTCAGAGCTTTTTTGTAGGCCCTGAGTTTAACTTTATATTCGAGCCATTGAGTCTCCGTGCCAAGCCTCTTGGTCTTATTAAATTGTGTCCCACATGATTTACGGAGTGAGTCCAGGTCGTAGGACCACCAATGCGGCCTATGTTTACCGCGTGGTTTTGGCACTGGACAAGCCTGCTATACGGACTAATTTGTAATGATTTTTACTAGAAGTGTTTTGCTTCCGAGCGGGCTTTGAACTCGGTTGCTTCAACTTCTAGTGACGGCAGTCTAACCACTAGGCTGTACCGTGTAGGTTTGTATGCTGGCTTAACTAGAGTTTTCAATCAATTTGTTTTGTTGGTGTTCTTTGCCCATTGCCTACTAGCGAAGAAACATTCTGCTGCCAACAATGTTATTTAGGCAGGGACTTTGTTTTAACACATTTGTTGTTGTATTAAATGCCGCGTGCTCTCGGCTGAACTAAACTGGTTTTTGTTTTAGTTGTCTTGCATTTTTACATATAAGTAAGAATTTTGTGAGCTATAGACCGGAATAATAATTACTATTGAAACTTTCATGTTGAATTATTATATTTTTCTTATTGAAGAAAACTCAAAGAAAAGCTACAAACAACATTACACGCTATAGTTATAGTACTATTTCGCGCTGGCGAAAGCGATCTACGGACTAATTTGTAATGATTTTTACTAGAAGTGTTTTGCTTCCGAGCGGGCTTTGAACTCGGTTGCTTCAACTTCTATTGACGGCAGTCTAACAACTAGGCTGTACCGTGTAGGTTTGTATGCTGGCTTAACTAGAGTTTTCAATCAATTTGTTTTGTTGGTGTTCTTTGCCCCTGTGCCTACTAGCGAAGAAACATTCTGCTTCCAACAATGCTATTTAGGCAGGGACTTTGTTTAAATACATTTGTTGTTGTATTAAATGCCGCGTGCTCCTGGCTGAAATAAACTGGTGTTTGTTTTAGTGGTCTTGCATTTTTACATATAAGTAAGAATTTTGTGAGCTATAGACCGGAATAATAATTACTATTGAAATGTTCATGTTGAATTATTATATTTTTGTTATTGAAGAAAACTCAAAGAAAAGCTACAAACAATATTACACGCTATAGTTATAAATATTTCATGCTGGCGAAAGCGATCTACGGACTAATTTGTAATGATTTTTACTAGAAGTGTTTTGCTTCCGAGCGGGCTTTGAAGAAGTTGAAACAACCGAGTTCAAAGCCCGCTCGGAAGCAAAACACTTCTAGTAAAAATTATTACAAATTAGTCCGTAGATCGCTTTCGCCAGCGGGAAATAGCACTATAGCTATAGCTTGTAATGTTGTTTGTAGCTTTTCTTTGAGTTTTCTTCAATAACAAAAATATAATAATTCAACATGAAAGTTTCAATAGTAATTATTATTCCGGTCTATAGCTCACAAAATTCTTACTTATATGTAAAAATGCAAGACCACTAAAACAAAAATCAGTTTAGTTCAGCCGAGAGCACGCGGCATTTAATACAACAACAAATGTATTAAAACAAAGTCCCTGCCTAAATAGCATTGTTGGAAGCAGAATGTTTCTTCGCTAGTAGGCAATGGGCAAAGAACACCAACAAAACAAATTGATTGAAAACTCTAGTTAAGCCAGCATACAAACCTACACGGTACAGCCTAGTGGTTAGACTGCCGTCACTAGAAGTTGAAGCAACCGAGTTCAAAGCCCGCTCGGAAGCAAAACACTTCTAGTAAAAATCATTACAAATTAGTCCGTAGAGCAGGCTTGTCCAGAGCCAGTTAAGCCAGCATACAAACCTACACGGTACAGCATAGTGGTTAGACTGCCGTCACTAGAAGTTGAAGCAACCGAGTTCATAGCCCGGTCGGAAGCAAAACACTTCTAGTAAAAATCATAACAAATTAGTCCGTAGATCGCTTTCGCCAGCGTGAAATAGTACTATAACTATAGCGTGTAATGTTGTTTGTAGCTTTTCTTTGAGTTTTCTTCAATAACAAAAATATAATAATTCAACATGAAAGTTTCAATAGTAATTATTATTCCGGTCTATAGCTCACAAAATTCTTAAAGGTTTTGAAATGAATTCCATTTTTTCCCGTAAAAAAACTATGGGAAAGGGCGAAAAGGCGACCCCTAAGGGACGGCCAAAGTTGCCTAGGCGGTTAAAGGCTATTTTAAGTAGGTAAGGGGTACGTTGCAGAGCTAACTTTTTGCGAGGCTTGTTTTCTCATCATTTACTAACCTTGTAGGGGGTAAGACCCAAAAGTAAGACCCAAGTAGCCTTGGCTACTTTAAGTAGTCGGCTTTCTAAAGGCGACGTTGATATGGTGGTCATCGAAGAACCCTGGGTAAACAGCTCATTCGAGGGTTTCAAGCTCATTCGAGCCAGCGAGGAGGCCAAAGTCAGAACCTGTATTTTGGTTAAGTCTGACCTCAACACCTTTCTTCTACCTAACTATACTAATGGTGAAGAACCTCCACCACAAAGGGAGGTGATTGATCTGGTGTCAAATTTTTGTACGGGTCATCTTATTGTAGAGCGGACGCTAATGTTCATCACGTTCAATGGGGAAGCTCCGATGTCAATGCCAGGGGCGAGTCTCTGTTTGATTATCTATTAACAACCAACCTGGTAGTTTCCAACGTGGGTAGCGAGCCTACTTTCATCACTAAAACACGTAGGGAAGTCATAGATCTCACTATTTGTATTGGAGGCGCTTATGAGTGTGTCATAACATGGCGTGTTCTTGGAGAACACTCATTCTCCGACCACCGATATATAGAAATAGGTTTGGACTTTCATGTAGAGCAACCTATTATGAAGCGCAATCCACGCAATACCAACTGGCAGCTACATAATAATATTTTAGCCAGAGACCTACCAATACTACCCCCACAAGCCCCTCATCGGTTGAGGAGCTGGAGGACCTGGTAACGACATACGCCACGGCGCTCTCAAATGCCCTAGAACAAGCTTGTCCAGTGCCAAACCCACGCGGTAAGCATAGGCCACATTGGTGGACCTATGACCTGGACTCATAAAACCGTAAAACCTGCAGGAAGCAATTTAATAAGGCTAAAAACGTCGACACGGAGCCTCAATGACTCGAATACAAAGTTAAACTAAGGGCCTACAAAAAGCCCTGAGACAGGCAAAGCGAACTTCATAGAGGAACTCCTCATCAATTACAACTTTTTGGGGGTAATACAAAAAAAAACAACAATTTTTTTTACTTGAATCACCCGAATATACATTTATGATAGAGCCCAGCATGAAGGATTCAAACTTTGAGTTCAATAGAGTACAGTAAATTTGAATTTTCCAAAGAAGAACCAAAAAACTCAGCCTTGTTTTTACCCACCCAATCTGAGTGATTAACCGGTTCAGTCAACTTCGCTAACATTGCTTTTAGAACTCTATTAATACGCTCTACTTGACCGTTTGCTTGCGGGGAGGCTACATGTGCTATTTTGTTCTTGTCCATAAAGTCTGCGAACACCTGTGAGGTGAAACACGAGCCTCGATCACTCACAATACGCCTCGGTCTACTATAAAAGTCAAAGTACTTCTGCAAAGAGCCACACACCTCCTTAGCACTGGTTGTTTTTACTGCAAATAATTTTACATGTTTTGTAAAACCATCGACCACCA
This sequence comes from Campiglossa producta, assembly GCA_964058755.1. NCBI lineage: Eukaryota > Metazoa > Arthropoda > Insecta > Diptera > Tephritidae > Campiglossa > Campiglossa producta. The sequence continues at coordinate 46,541,364 of CAXKVI010000006.1, read as the reverse complement.
CTAACACGTGCTTTCTCACCGAACGAATGGAAGGCAAAGGACCAAAATGGTCGATATGTAAAGTGTCGAAGGGCTCTGGCTTTTTGGGTATATTGAATAAGTTATGGCGACTCACACGTATCTCTGGAGAGTACATTATACACTTAAGGCAATTTCTTATAAAGTTTTTCACTCTCTTTCTTAACTTCGGAAACCAATAGTTTTTCCGTAATTGCTCCACCTTTTTTTCTACCGCCATATGACCGATTTTGCCGTGAATTACCCTAAAAACATTGTCTTCCATTTCCGTCATTGCCTCTCCTGAATACTAAGCCATCAACAAGCTCAAAATTCTGGACCGGTTCATTATCTAACTGAGATCACAACGATTTAATCGTTTCATCCCGGTTCTGAATTATTTGAAGGTTGAAATCTAAATCCTCAATTCCCTCGGACTCCACTGCGCAACACCTACTGAGCGCATCCACATGAGCCATAGATGTCGCTGCCCGATGTTTCACTTTATAATTAAAATTCTCAAACGTAAAAACCCATCTGGCGATGCTAGCGTTCACTTGCTTTTTGTTCAAGGCCTGAGTTAAAGCATTACAATCCGTGAAGCTGTGTTTTGAACCTTTCCAAAGCATAGACAATTGCTAGGGTTTCCAACTCAAAGCTGTGTAACCTCGATTCACCTTCAGATGCAGTTTTAGAAAAGTAAGATACCGGGTGAAATTTACCATCTTCCTACTTTTGCAGAAGAATAGCGCCAAAACCTAACTTGGTAGCATCCGTATGAAGCTCAGTTTCCCTAACCGGGCTATATATTGCTAGAATTGGGGCAGAAGTTAAGCATTCCTTAAGTTTAAAAGCCTCTATACATTCATGTATAAACCTAAATACAGCATTCTTCTTAAGGAGGGACGTCAGAGGTTTTGCAACAGAAGAAAAATCGCCTAAAGAATGAAAATAAGCCTAAGCACTGCCACCTCCCTCGCATTTTGGGGTTGCGGAAAATTCCGAATGGCTTCAATGTGCATTGGATGGGGCCGGATGCCGCTTTTATTCACCATGTAACCCAAAAATTCAATTTCGTAAAACCCCAATCTACACTTTTTAATTTTGGACTCTAATCCCTTCTTACGTAGCCGTTGTA